>JAMJFZ010004091.1:5772500-6443499 GCA_026225945.1 Cricetomys ansorgei | reverse complement strand
GGAGCCAGCCTGGACTATTACACAGCAGAACCCTATCTCAATAAACAAACAAACAAACAAATAAGATTTTAATGGAAATGTTCTATACTAGTAACACTTTGATGAAAGCCCATAGCACAATGAAAAGGAGAGGCTGTTAAAGGGTAACCATACAAGCTCCCCCCACCACCTACCCCCCTACCTCCCTTACCCTACCACCACCACCCACCACCCCACCCCTGTCCCTGCATGGGCTTCCCCACTGTCCGGGCCAACCTCCCAGGCTTTCTGGAAACCCAGAGAGAGCTAACTAATCCCAGATCCTTATAGACACACCTGGCTGTCTCTATGCCTCACAAGAAGCAACCATTCCTCTCACGGCCTATCTGTTTCAAAAATGCAAGGGTTCCATGCCTACCTTGTGCCCAGAGCTTTTACACACTGTCTTTTGAAACTCATGGCCCTCCATACGGGACAGCTCCTGTTCCACAGGCCCTTCCCCTTTGCTTTCGGAGCATTCAAGCAGCCAACTGGACAAGGAAAGAGTCCCCTCCCCCCATTTACACATCTCTACAGTCCTTACCCTTTTGCTGTGTCCCCAAGAAGCCTCACTCCATGAGTGAAGCTCGGGACCATCATCAGCTCAAGAGATGCATTCTGAAGACCCCTGCCTCCCAGAGTGCCTGCCTGCAGTACTTCAAGCTCCAACACCCATTTCGCCCAACCAGGCTTCTCCCTCACCCACACCTCCTTACCAGAGCATATGCCATCTCCTCAGTGAGTCTCTTCTTCTCCCAGGCCTGGCCCTCTTCCTTCCCTGGATCCTCACAGTTGAGTTCTGCCACAGAAAAATCACACAAGCGGGCTGACTTCAGATTCAAACCACAAACCTCAAAGGGCAAGTGACTCTGCCGGGCAGCCTCCCACACTTCCCTACAGCTCTGCCTTCTAAGGCTGCGCTCTCCCTCTTCCAGTATCTTTCTCTGCTCTGTCACCCAGCCCCCTGGCTTTATACCAATGCCTCCCAGGTTTATGCCACTAACCCTGACACTCCCAGGGTTCCAACTCACTGCACGGTATTCTTCAAACAGGATCCGCTTCCTCCAAATCTATCCCTCCCCTGTGAAATAACACTTCATCCCTCCTGTGGACAAAGCAAATAGGGTTCCTTCTAGGATTTATACATCTAGCCCATTATCAAGTGCAGCCCTTTGTACTTCCAAAATATATCCCACTGAATCCCCCTGCCATCACCCTAAGAGGGCCTGCCCTCATCTACCACCTGCCTACTCTAACAGGATTTTGCTCCGTGTATATTCACCCCACCCCCACTCTCAGAAACACAGCACTTAGGAGGCTGAGACAAAAGACTATCATTGATTTTGAGGTCGGCCTGAGCTATGCAGAAAGACTCTGTCCTCAAAACACCTAAATCAGGGTGCTAGGATTACCTGGGATACACAGGGCCCCCAGTTCACCTTTAGCCCCCCCCCACAATTCCATCCCAAAAAAAGGATGATACATCAACTGTTTACAGCCTTTTGATGGCTTTCCAAGAGATGGGAAAAAAAAAAAAGAAGAAAGAAAGAAAAGACTTTTTTGCAGAGCATCCCCAGCCTGTCTTAGTCCCCTGCAGGAAATGAGTGTGATTAAGGGGCAGAGAACAGCCGGGCGGCAGGGGTTCTGCCTGAGTGGATGACTGAGCTGGAAAGGTTGAGGGTTGTTTTATTTTCCAATGGGTAATAGATGAGTAAGGCAGATGTGTTAGCTTTCCCAACACTGTGTCAAAAACCTGATGTAAACAATGACGTAAGAGAAGGACTTATTTTGGCTCACAGTTTCAGAGGTGTCAATCCATGCTTGGCTCAATTGATTCTGAGACTATGGCACATCAGGATGAAAGGGCATGCCAGGGGAAAGATGCTCACCTCACTGGAGCCAAGGAAGCAAAGGGAGCAACAAGCATCAGCGGGCAGTCAAGATATACCCCTCAAAGGCTGGACCCAGTGATCTACTTCCACCAAGACTGACCTCCTAACAGCCTGCTCCATATGAATTCATCAGTAGCTTAGCCTATTGATGATGTTAACATCCTAATGATCCAATCATTCTCAACGGCATTGCCACCCGGTGGTGATGATGACGTCAACAGATGAGCTTTGCAGAACCACGTCTCATCAAAAGATATAACAGGGTAGACAGTGAAGCCTCCCCTTTGTCTCCAAACACCCTGTCTGTCCTTTCCTGTTCCTGCAGATTCTGTGTCTCCGCACTGACCCAGGCAGAGACCCTTCAGACAGAGAGACACACCTCCCAGCACACCACACACACAATTCCGCACCTTTTCTTCTTCACCATCAGAGGCAATCTATTTTCTCAGCACCTACTCACCCACCGGCTACTTCTAAGCGTATGCAGTCCCCATTATGTGAACAATTCTCTATCTCTTTTACAAGTCCCCCACTGGGCAGCTGAATGGCTTCCAATCCTCTGCCAGGCCACAATCTACTCTTTGTCTACTTGCCTCTCCCCCCTACCCCTCCCTACACCTACTCCCATCTCCAATTCCTGAACCCACCAAGCCACCTCCTGTAGGCCTCTGTGCCTTTCTCAAGGTTCTTTGAAATAGCTTGCTCTTCCTTTTTGTTTTTGTTTTTTGCCTTGTTATTCAGATGTTACCTCCCCAAGTGGTTGCCCTGACTACTCATCAAAAATGCTTCCCCTTGGGGCCTGGTGTGATGTGATCACCTTAAATCCCAGCACTCAGGATGCAGAGGTGAGCAGATCTCTATGTGTTTGAGGTCAGCTGGGTCTACAAGCAAGTTCCATGCCTGTCAGGGCTTCACAATGAGGCCCAGGAGTTCAAGATCAGTATCTTAACAAGACTTCATTTCAAAACATCAAATAGCCTGGCATGAAGATAATACAAAATATTGTCAATCCCAGCTACTCAAAGCAACCAATGGAAGTTGCAATTTCAAGGCTTGCCTGGACTATGAAGTGCAATAACAGATGACAGTCTGGGCCACATTGAGATCCTGTCTCAAAACAAAGATAAAATAGAGCTAGGTAACTGCTCAGTGGGGAAGCACTTGTGTAGCATACATACGCAAGGCCCTGGGTTCAAATCCCAGTACCAACAAATAAATAAATAAAAAATTTACATTCCTAGTTCTGTTTCTTTAACAGTTTACATGTTCACTGTGGCTTTCTCTGTCCTAAATCCACAGCTGTAACCCCGGGACCTCCCAGAGCACCTGTCAATGATACTTTTAGCTGAATTCGAATTCAAGGCACCAACACCCTGACAAGCACTTGGCATGCAAAATCGTAATGGACTCTCCAGGAATTTTTCAGGTAAGAGATAGATATCAGAAAGAAATCTCTCTTGAGAGACAAAATACACATTCAAACCCAGACCTAACTAGACTCCACATTATACGAGGTAAGTGGAAAAGTTAAAAGAGAAAACACCCCAGGCTGAGTAAAACACAATCATTAGAAATACCACAGCTTAAACTCCGTGGTATGTAGTTAGGATGGGAAAGGTCCAACTTATAAACAAATGTGGTTCCCTAAACCCTCAACTGTACAGAACTGGCCACCACCTCACTCTCAAGGATTTGGCTTTCACACGTGCAAAGTAAAAATATCATGTGTACTCAAAGTACTGGTAAATAGAACAGTAGCTAGGGGGATCATAGAGTTTGGCACTTTCACCGTACCGTATGTGCTATCATATTTGTGCCAATGCTCAGCACTTACACAGATATCCTTCTGAACTCTCATCAATTAGATGAACTCTCTTCACCTAATTGGAAGTTACCTCCCGGTACCATGTACAACCTTTCTCTTCTCAAAACTCAAGCCTACCCAGGTGTACACTCCTATAATCTCATCAGGAAGAGGAGAAATTCGAGGCCAGCCTGGATTACAGAGTGAAACTCTGTCTCAAAAACAGGCAGAGGGCACATTCATTTGGAACCCTGCTTTAAAAGCAAGGTCTAGTTCAGGGATAGGGTGCTTGACCAGCACACATGACACCTGACACGGTGGTTGCACACTAGCAACCCTAGCACTTCAGAGAGAATGGAAGATCAGAAGTTCAAGGTCATCTTCAGTTACAAAGGGAGATGAGGAACATCTGGACTACAAGACACTTGTCAAACACAGAAACACACACTCACACCCCAAATCTTGTAATCTTTTTTTCCCCTAAAACTGCCTCACGAACACAGATTGCTAAGAACCTAGCTATCTGTCTCAGGGTTCCTAAAACTACATCCTTTTATACGAGGGTTCCTAAGACCACATTCTCCCAATTTCCTATTTCTGAACACATCTCAAAGACAACTACTTTCTCCTTCCTCTTCCAGACAAAGCACTAATCATGCCAATGGTCACTGCAATGACATGCCATCCTCACTGTCAGATAGGCACCCATCCAGAACCTTAGACAGTGAACGGTGAACCTGCTCCTGAAAGCCAGAGATCGACCACTTTTAATCTGTATTGTTTCAGATGGGAGAAAACAAAGTCTGTCCTGGGGCCCCAAAAGGCATTAAAGTTCAAGTCCACTTAGTTCACGTCTTTGAGGCTCAATTCCCTCACTTAAGGATTAAATGAAATGATTTACTAGGTTTTTAGGGCAGAGCATGCTATACAGGAAACATCTGGCAAATGGAAAAGAAATAATTCAACCATCAAAGCAGCGAAGGCGTTCTCTTCACCAGCGATTTTTTCATAAACACAGAAACGTGTACGAAGAAAGATACCAAGCAATGGTTAAAAAGGCTAGCAATTACGAGTCTGGTTTTGCTCGCCCTGGCAACTATGCTTCCTTTAAACATTTCAGTAAGTTACCACGGCATCACCTAACATATTTCAGGCAACATTTAAAAACTAAGTGGACACATTCCCATTGTCCCTATCCAAAATTAAGAACAGGCCACTCTGCACATAACAGCCAAGGCATGACGAATAAGTAACAGAGCCCGATTCCTCCACTGAGGTCGTGGTAGTTACTAGAAACCAAACCCCTCGTCACTCCACGAAGTCCCTTCTCCCTCTCTGACCTCGGTGCATCCTGTTCAGACCCCTCTCACCCTACCTGAAACGTGGCCCTCCTCTTGCTAAACCATGAGCCCTCTTCTTTGATTTTGTTTTTCTTCAGTTCAAACGTCCCACGATCCAAGGGCAGGGGACCTGCGGGCCGAGGGGCAAAAGCGCCTCCGGGCCGGGGCGCCGCAGGCGCTGGCGGGGGGCCCCTACCTCTCGAGCGGCCGCCTCCCGCCGCGGTGCACGCAGCCTCAGGACTACGCAGCCCGCCACCGGGAGCTCCGCCGGGGTTGGGTCGGGGTCCGGTGGGGTCCAGCGGCCAGCCCCGCCCGCGCCACCACACCCACTAGCTGCCCGTGCCTCCGCACACGAAATCCCCGCGCGCCCAGCCCGACCGGGGCCCCACACACCCGGGCGCGCGCAGGCTCGCACCTGAGACCCGCCGAAGTAGCCGCCCTGCTAGACACTGCCGTCCCCGCCGCCCCCTCACCCAGAGCGATGTGGTCAGAGCTTCCGGACGCTCACGTGACCTCGCGTACAGGGGCATGCCGGGAGATGTAGTCCACCAGAGACTTCACCTGCGGGCTGCGGGAGTCTGCCGGTTGGGTTTAACTGGGCTCCTGCAGGAGGGAACGGTGGCCAGGAATATTAGCCGAAAAGGGTAATGAGAAATGTACTTTAGGAAGAACTGGTGGCCTGACCACTTTAAAGAAAAAAGAAAAAAAAAGCTTTGTTTAATTAAATGCAATTGTCCTTATAGGTAGGAACATTCACCTGCCAGAATTCACAGCTCTACACACCACCATCCCACCAAAATGAATCATGCATATTAAGATTGCCAATAGTGGGGCTGGGGAGATGATTCAATAAATAAATAAGTGCATTTTTTTTAATGGAGCCGGAGAGATGGCTCAGCAGTTAAGAGCGTGGCTGCTCTTCCATGAGATTCAGATTGTTCCCAGGACCCATATGGTGGCTCACAACCACTTGTAACCCCTGTTCCAGAGGACCTGTCACCTACTTCCATGGGGACTGAACACACATGGCATATACTTACACAGATGTACATAAACACATAAATAAAAATAGCTGGGAGTGGTGGCCCACGCCTTTAATCCCAGTGCTTGGGACGCAGGGACAGGCAAATCTTTGAGTTTGAAGTCAGCGAGTTCCAGGACAGTCAGGGCTACACAGTGAAACCCTGTTTCAAAAAAAGAAGAAAAGAAAGGGGAAGAGGAGGAGGAGAAAAGGAAGATGCCACTGCTGCCACCAAATCTCCTCTTTCAGGGTGTCCCAGACCAGGTAATGAGAACACTTACACTTCCAACACTCAGAGCAATGTTTCAAAAATCATGATAAACACAAAACATGCATCTAAGCAGGCTCCAGAAGCACCTCCATGTGGTTAAACATGACAAATGCTGCTTTCTGGGGCACTCCTGGACTTGGTCATTTCACAGTTAATCTATGGCATTGATGAAGTTGGTCAAACTTCTCTTGACTTATACACCAACTATTAGCCAAACTTTACCAAAGGCCTGAAGGGTTCTGGTTAGGAAAGCTGAAGCCACAGCAACAGACCCAAGATTTGCCCAGCAGAGGAGAGGCTGAAGCAATGAGCTAATGCAAAAAGTCTTAGGGCTACTTAAACAAATAGCTCAGCAGCCCCCCAAACCCAACAGCAAGGCATCAGAATGTTTTTTACAGCTAGGGTGCACACAAAAAGTACAGCGAGGGGTTGGAGAGCAGCTGGTTGCTCTTCCAGAGAACCTGGGTTCAATCCCCAGCACCTACATGGTGCCTTACAACTGTCTGTAACTCCAGGGCATTTGATGCCCTTTTCTGACATTGTCTAGCACCAGGCATGCATATGGTGCAGACATACAGGCAAGAAAAATGCCTTACACGGTAAAATAAAAGGATAAAAGGAGGAAGAGTCAGGTAAGGCAGGGAACATAGCTATCCAGGTTGCCAAGGGAAGCACCTCAGGTAGAAACAGATGTGGGCAAAAAGCAAAGCTTAGTAGATTTCCAGATTGTATGCGCTTTAGTTTTCCATTTGTGGATTTAAAAATGAAGTAGAAAGACAGACAAGGGTGCTGGGGAGATGGCCCAGTGATTAAAAGCAGTTGCTGTTCTTCTAGTGGCTCGAGTTCAGTTCCCAGCACTCACATTGGGCGGCTCGCAGCCTGCCATAACTCTAGCCCCAAGGGATCCTATGCCTTTTTCTGGTCTCCTCAGGCACCCGAACATGTGGCATACACGCACAGACACAGACACACTCATCCACATAAATAAAAATTAAAAGTTAATTAATTAATTAAAAAATAAAAATGAGCCAGACAGTGGTGGCTCACGCCTTTAATCTCAGCACTCAGGAGGCAGAAGCAGGCGGATCTCTGTGAGTTCGAGGCCAGCCTGGTCTACAGAGTGAGTTCCAGGACAGCCAGAGTTACAACAGAGAAACCCTATCTCAAAAAAGAAAAGCAAAAAAGAAAGAAAGAAGACAGGAAAATGAAGTAGAAAAGCACCCAGCAGGCTATGTTAACCCTTAACACTTGGTTTCCACCTCCAAGTGCTCTCCCGGGGTGCAATGTGGACTGGATCTGAGTCACTTTTTTTTTTTTTACAGTAATTATTACCAAAAGAAAGGTGCAAACACTTACAGGTCCCCTCATTGACACTGACATTGTAGGCCTCATTTCCTGCCCCAGCCCACACATTTGTGGTAGATCTTGACCTATACCCAGTTTCCAAATTGCACACTTGTGACAGTGGCTCTCAACGCCACAGCTAGCAGCAGCATTTGACAGTGTCTCTTGTTTTCTCGTGCTCTATCCACCAGCTTTGAGTTACCTTTCTTGAGTGGAATTTAGGGTAAGATGAGTCACAACTTTAATGTTATTTGAAGGCAACAGAGACACAGTGTTCTTGAACAGGGGACAACTGTCACTTCAGAGCTGCATGACATGAGTGCTGGGGGCTGAACTGCAGCCCTCTGGAAGCACAGCTAGAGTTTTTATTCATTGAGCCATCTCTCTTGGCTTGAAAATCTAGTTCTTATGGTAGGCTCTGAGAGGTGGTTAATTAATAGAGTCTAGAATTGATAGGCTCTTCGGGTGGAAATAGAAAAGAATTCATCTCAGGCCGGGCAGTGGCGGCACACACCTTTAATCCCAGCACTCGGAAGGCAGAGGCAGGTGGATCTCTGTGAGTTCGAGGCCAGCCTGGTCTACAGCGTGAGTTCCAGGACAGCCAGAGTTACAACAGAGAAACCCTGTTTTGAAAAAAAACAAAAGAAACAAAAAGAAGGAAAGAAAGAAAGGAAAAGAGAAAAGGAAGGAAAATTTATCTCAGATCTTCGCTCCTACAGTCAGCATCAAGGATTAATTGATTCTAGGTTTTCTTACATTTAAAAATTAGCCTTTGCTGTGTGGTAGAACTTTTATGGTTTTTTTCCCCTTCTCCTCAACCCCATGCAGTAAAGCTTCTTTATTTTATTTATCGTTTTCTTTCAGTGTTGGGAACAGAACCCAGGGCCTTGTACTTGTTAGGCAACTGTCCTACCATTAATCTAAATCCTCAACTGCTCAAAGTCCTTTTAATTTGGGGGCTTTTAGTTTGTTTGGTTTTGGGTTTTTGTTATTTTGTTTTTGACTTTATATTGATTTATTTTGCATGTGTGTATATGTTTGTGCTTGTATTATGTGTGGTCAGAGAACTTGCCGCTAGTTGGGTCCTGGGGATCAAACTCAGGTCTTTCAAGTTTCACCACAGACACCTTTACCCACTAAGACAGCTTGCAGACCCTTGTTTTGTTTTTGTTTGTTTGTTTGTTTGGTTTTGGTTTTTAAGTTGCCTGAGCACCTTCTTTCTCCCAGTTGCTTTTCACAACAAGTCACTCAAGACCCAGATCACGATCCTCTTAAGAGTCGATGCCATCTCAGCTAACAGCCTCCCAGCCAAGCCAAATGAGCATACCAGGCAGGGTGTAGGATGAAGGATGCAGAAGGAACAGGGCAGATTAACAACTGTCAGTAGAGTGAAAGGCAGTTCCTCTGCGGGCTTTCTCCTGATCTGATGAATTCTGGCAGGAAAGCTGTGTGTGCTCCGGGTCCTAGCTAGCATCTCACCTGGGACTTCGGGCTTCTTGCAGGTGGGAGCGAGCGCCCTTGTTTCCCTTTCGCTTTCTCGGGCCACCGAACCCGACGCCTGGGACCGGAACTACAGTTCCCACCGCGCAGCAAGGCAGGAGGAAGAAAGGAGAAAAAGCAAAGGCCACCAGCTCACCAGCGAGGTGAGAGGGGACAGGTAAGCAGCAGGTGAACCACGGAGGTGAAGGCTGCGGGGATGTGGGATGGTGTCTGGGAGGATTCTGCCGGTCTTCCTTGCAGAGCTTGTGTAGTTTAAAAGGGTCATCTGTGGAACCCCGGGCATTTTGAGGGGAAAGAAGAGAACGGGACTTGGAAACAAGGTTTCAGTTCAAGTTACAGTGATAAGATGCCGGAAGTAGAAAGGCTTTCTTTAGTTGAAAAGACTCAGAAGAAGAAGAAAAAAGTGGTTAATTGTATCTCTTCTCTGATGGATTATTTACCCGTATGTGGTCTCAGGGGCATCCAAACAAAGGTATTTGAACCTTCGTCGCCTCTCTAAAACCTTTGGTTTCTACATACAGACTTCGTGTGCATTTTTATTTGTCTGTCAATATAGACATGGGCTTTTTATGGCATCAGAGAAAACCAAAGAATAAATCAGGGAGAAATGAGAGTCTCAGAAGGCAAAAACAGTTTACTGAACCTCAAAATCAGTCATGCTTTCAATTACTTTCATGAGATATTTGGTGAGGAGACCTAACTAAACATGTGAAGGACGGTTTAAACGCCTAAGTACCTGCCCTTGCGGGAATACGCTTGCCGCTTCAAGTATCTGCTGAGTTGTCATGTGGAATAGGAATTCAACATGTTGTTGCAGAGCAAGGGGAGCTCTGAGATTGACAGATAGGAAGCTCAGGGAGACAGGTTTAAGCTCATGGCATGTAGAGCTGCCCCTCCCCCCCCCACACACACACACAATTATTTGTTTTCAGGAGAAATCTAGTTCCTTGAGATTGAAGATATTTAAGCACAGGTGAATATTGAAACAGAGATGTGGAAAGTAGGAATGTAGTCCCAGGTTATTGATGTTATTTATTGACTGGTGTTTCTCAAATCTCATCAGATTCACCTGGGGCACGTGTGCGTGTGTATCTGTTGTAATTTTTGTGTGTGTTCATGTGTGTACACATGATGTAGCAGACAGAAGTCAGTCTCGTGTGTCATCGTCAGCTGCTGTCCACCTTGGTTTTTAACACAGGATCTATCATTTGCCCGGAGTTCACTGAGAAGGCTAGGCTGGCTGACCAGTGAGTCCCAAGGATCCTTTTATATCCACTTCCTGGGAGCTAGGGTTAGAAGCATAACATAAAAATAAATGTTTTTTTAAAATGCATCTATTTTTATCTTCTGTGTATGGGTGTTTTGTCTGTGCTCCACATGCACCCAGTGTCTATGGAGGCCAGAAGACAGCATTGGATCCCCTGGAACTGGAGTTATAGACGGTTGTGAGCCACCATGTGGGTGCTGGAAACCAAACCTGGGTCTTTTGAAAGTGTAGCCAGTGCTCTTAACTACTGAGTCATCTCTCTGTCCACATAAATTAAAAAAAAATAAAGAATAAGAATAAGAAAAAAAGATAGATGTATGTCATGAGGATGAGATAGGTTCAAAGCATACATATTTTTAATAATCTCCTCCAGCTAATTCTGATAATCATTAAGTAGTTTGGCATATAACATTATTAGAAATCTTTAAGTTATTTTCTATTCCATACTAAAATTTCCCTTCGCTTTTTTTGTTTGTTTCTTTGTTTTTTGTTTTCTTTTGTTCTTTTTGTTATTCAAGACAACCAAAAAAATTTACAACCAGTTGTAACTCTGGCTGTCCTGAAACACACTCCGTAGACCAGGCTGGCCTCGAACTCACAGAGATCTGCCTGCCTGTGCCTCCTGAGCACTGGGATTAAAGTTGTGTCACCCACACCTGGCCCTGCCATAGCATTCTAACTAGAGTTTTGATTTTGAATATCCTCAAAATTCTAATCCCTGGTGGAGAAAAATGGAGCGCTATCCCCAGATAAAAAGGCCATGTGGGAGCTGGAGAGATAGTTCCGAGGCAAAAATCACCTGAGTTCAACTCCCAACATCCACTTGGAGCTCACAACTGCCGGTCACTCCAGTTCGGGCACCCAGTTCCTCTGGCCTCCTTCAACACCGCACTCATGTGTACTTGCAGACAGGTGAATCTTCCTTAAACTGGCTTCCAGTCAAATGTTCTCCATTGTCATGGATTGCCTAGGCGGCCAGTCATCTGCCTGACTGACGGCAAGGGGCTTATACTATACAGGGTGTTTCCACTATCTCTCTCATAGGGCACTGGGATTTCCTCAGTTCTCTTATCTGGTAGGCTGACTACATGCTGTACCCATCAAAGAATGGCCTTATCAATGTGAACGCTCTCCTGAAGCTGTGTCCATATCTGTATCTGTATCTGTCTGTATCTGTATCTGTATCTGTCTGTATCTGTATCTGTCTGTATCTGTATCTGTCTGTATCTGTATCTGTCTGTATCTGTATCTGTATCTGTATCTGTATCTGTATCTGTATCTGTATCTGTATCTGTCTGTATCTGTATCTGTATCTGTATCTGTATCTGTCTGTATCTGTATCTGTATCTGTATCTGTATCTGTATCTGTATCTGTATCTGTATCTGTATCTATACACACATTCCTGGGATGTGGGCTTGAGGGGCAAGTCCCTGCACCTGACAGGTTACTGCATCCTTCACCCCAATCCTGGAGCCTGGTAGGTGCTCACTAGAGAAAAACTGAACATCCTCTTCCTCCCTGGGTCTGTTCCAGGAAGGCAGAACCATGCAGTTCTCCAGCTCAGCCAGGGCAGTGGATGAGAACGTGGACTATTTGTTCAAGGTCATCCTCATTGGGGATTCCAACGTGGGGAAGACGTGTGTGGTTCAACACTTCAAGTCCGGAGTCTACAACGAGTCACAGCAGAACACCATTGGGGTGGACTTCACAGTGCGCTCCCTCGAGATTGACGGGAAGAAAGTGAAGGTCAGAGGGGCACTGGGGTGTTGCTCCCTTATTTTAGCCAGAGTCTCCATTTTAACTAAGGTACAAACACAGGTGCCATAAAAGAAGATATTGCTAAATCAACCTACAGGTCATAATTTCTTCATACCAAAAAATATGATAAACAGTCAAAAGAGGAATGACAAACTGGATATACTCGCAATATGAGAAAGGGCTAGGCTGTTTGATATGAAAAGAACTTTGATACATATCTAAGAAAAGGACAACTATGTGGTGGGACAGCACAAGACTGAGGGCAGCCTGGGTCACATGTTGAGTGCCAAGCCAGGCTGAGCTACATAGTAAGGACCCGACTCAAAAATAAACAGATGGAGCTAGGTGGGGTAGTGTGTGCTTTTTGATTCTCATCCTCCAGAGGCAGAGGCAGTTGGATCTCTGTGAGTTCAAGGCCAGCCAGAGCTACATAGCGAGACCCTGTCTCAAAAATAAATAGACGAAAGACCAATGACCAAAAATAAAGAGTGACCACAAAGCAGACAAAACCTGCTTCACAAATTTTGTAAGAACAAAGTCAGGTCCAGTGTGATAGCTTGCCGCCACCGAGTCTAATAACCTGAGTTCCTTCCCTGGGGCCGCGGGGTAGGAGAAACTGTTCTGACCTACACGTGTGTAGAGGGCATGAGGTCCTTGTGCACACAGATAAGCACTGGAGAAGCCAAGAAAAGTTAAACACACATGCTCATCTCTTCAAAGGAAGGAGATATTTGCCTATCTTCCTCCCAGAATTCTGGGAAAAGATGTAGTTTACAGCTTGGTGGTCCTTTGAATCTGTAGAGTCAGGCTGCACTAGTAGCCACCAGGATGTATCTTTTGTTTATCCCAGACCTTTTCTCCCTAAATCTTGAGTATTGCTTCTAAATCCATGAAACCCATCCTATGAGAGACATCACTTGTACTTTACAGCAGCCCAAGTGACTTCTGTGTTATCTTGTGGCCAGGCCAATCCTGACTCCCGCAGGTATTGTTTACCCCAGTCATTCTCCCTAGACCCTTATCTTGAGCGCTGTTTCTGAGTCAACAGAACCCATCATGATGGAAGGAGCGATATGTACTTCGTAAAGAGTCTCAATGTAAACATGACATAAGTTTGCAGTATACGCGGGACTGAGTTAATTGTTATCAGGAGACTTATCTCCAAAACCGTGTCGTGCTTAGTTATGGCTAAAATAGATGACCAAGTGTCAGACTCCAGAAGTTTAGCCCAGCACCAGCTAACTCAGTTGGACTGAACCGAGTTTCATTCTTACTTCACATGGATCATTTCCCTGGCAACTGTAATGCTTGCAGGGACACACACACACACACACACACACACACACACCAACACACACAGCAAAATATAATAAAAAAGAACTCAAGCATAGACTTATATGTAGGCACCCATTGTTACTTTCAAAAAACTCTAAGATAGTGGGACATGCTGTCACATTCCTGTAATCCTGGTACTGGAGAGACTAAGGCAGGAAGATCACAAGTATGGGTCCAGCCTAGGCTACAAAGAGAGGCCTTGCCTTAGAATAAATAAATAAATATTTTAAAAGCCACTTTGTGGATCATAGGGACAAATTTAAAATGGCCTAGATGGTAGATGACAACAGGGAGTTCTTGGCATCGATGTTGGCATTGTGATTATTTAAATGAATGTTTATTTGTAGCCTGGAGTAGTGGTAAGTCCAGAACTTGAGAGGCAGAGACAGGAGGATGACAGCAAATTTGCAGCCAGCAGCCTCGTCTGCTTAGTGAGTTCCAAGCCATCCAGGGTTACCTAGTGAGACCCTATCTCAAAAAAATAAAAAATGAAAAGAAAACGTCTACTGTGTATGTGTGCTCATGCAGGTCCACCTAAAGGGCTTGGCTACCAAAGAACAGCACAAAGAAATCCCGAAAGGGGAAAATCTTGATAATTAATGAATCTCACTGTATGAAGACTCATTTTTCTATTCTCTCCTGTCTGGTGGCATGTTAGCAATGGTTCTTTAACAGGTAAAAGGGGAGAGGACTGGCAAGATGGCTCAGCAGATGAGGGCCTTGCCACCGAGCCTGGTCCCCCACCCCTAGTCTTTTTTTCTGATACTGGAGATTGTGACTAGGGTTTTGTACATGTTAAGAAAACACCATACTACTGAGTTACATCTTAGCTTTTTTTGTTTATATTTTGCTTTTGAGACAAGTCTGGCTAAATCAGGCTGACACTGAACTTGCTTTGTAGCACAGGCAGGCTTTAAGCTTGTGATCCTCTTGCCTCCACCTTATGAGTTGCTGGGATTACAAATACCAAGCCAGGCAAAATAATAGAGACTCGTGCCCATGATCTCATCACTTGGGAAGTAGAAGCAGGAAAATCAGAAGTTTCAGGCCACCCTCAACTACAAACTGAGTTCAAGGCCAGCCTGGACCATATGAGACATAAAAATAAAAACAAAAATTTAGACACAGGGATGGAGAGGTTGCTCAGCGGTTAACAGCACTTGCTGCTCCTGCAAAGGACCCAGGTTTGATTCTTGACACCCACATGGTAGTTCACAACCATCCATTCCAGTTCACAACCTTCAGTTCCAAGGCCACTTCTGACCTCTGTGGATACCAGGCACACATGTGGTACACACATACACACATATATGCAAGCAAAACATTCACACATAAAATGAATCGTATAAGTCGGCGCTGATGTGACTGATGCTGGGGACAGTGACCTGGGAAATACTGTAATAAGGATGTTATTGAATGTGAACAGTCTGAGTGGTCCTTTAAAATCAACATTTCAGCCTAATCCATCCCCTTTGCCAGAATTCCTCCCAATGGGTAAACTTGAAATATGAACCCAAAAATCTAGGCCAAGGGATGTTTGAAGTCAAAAGTCAAAACAAAAGACCCAAAAATAAGTAGATTCTCCCTTCAGTGGAAGAGACCCTCAGGGTGAGTCCTAGACCAGAGAGCACATGCTGGCCCTGCCTGGCCCTACCGAATCTGAATACATTGAAGTAAGTCCTGGGAATTTATTTGTCCTTTTAAAATGTTTATAGTATTTGCTGTGTGCGTGTGTGTGTGTGTGAAGGCCAGAGGACAACCTGCCAGAGTTGGCTCTTTCCCTCCACTATATGGGTCCCAGGGATTGAACTCGGGTTGTCAGCCTCAGCAGCAGCACCTTCACCCACTGAGCCATCTTGCAGGCCTGTAGTAACGAATCTCACCTTCGTACTTGTCCCAGGCTGCTGTTTCCTTGCCCAGCGAAGCAGCCATAGCCTCATGGCAACGTGGTGTGGACGGTGTGGTCCTTCAGTGCTTACCCATCTGTCTTTGGTTAGAACTCCATGAGTCAGTGAGTGTAGGAACTCAGGAAGACGGCCGGCCATCAATGAGGCATTCTCTCTTTATTGCAGGGGTTAGGGTACATTTATAGGGTGCAGGCAGGGGGTTAGATCTTTGGTCCCAAGAATGGGATCCATTGGTTAAGACAAGGATACTGGTGTAGCCTCATCTGCATGTGGGGACTCATCCCTAAGCGTCAAGGTCCTGCAAGGACACCTTATCAGTAAATGAACTCATCCCTAAGCCTCCAGCGACAATGCAGATAAGCATCAACCAAGCTGCATTCCTTTGCTTCTGTGAAGCAGACTATATTTAATATCTAGCTGGCTACTGGCCAGGACTAATATGAGGAGCAGGCAAACTCCTACCGCTCTCAGGATGAGAAATCAGGGGTTCCAGGTCATCATCAACACTCTTAGCTCTAGGACAGGGCCCACAGGAAACTGTATGATAACTTAAATGAAGGGACATCAACACTGCTAGAACTCCCATCGTCTCTTCTGTTCTGCAGATGCAGGTGTGGGACACGGCAGGCCAAGAGCGCTTCCGGACCATCACCCAAAGCTACTACCGAAGTGCCCACGCAGCCATCATCGCCTATGACCTCACAAGGCGCTCCACATTCGAGTCTGTCCCTCACTGGATTCACGAGATAGAGAAATATGGAGCAGCTAACTTGGTCATCATGCTGATTGGTAGGGCATTTTCCAAGTGGTTAGCTTTTCTTGACGTGCCCCTCTACCCACGAGGAGCTTGCTTTCCTCAGCAGTGGACTGTGAACTCCTAAAAGTCTCAGCATGCAGCCTCCATGGCAAGCAGAGTAAAGATTTCAAGGAAGCAAAAGACAGCTCTGTTCATCAGGACTGAGGAGCCAGTGTTGGTTTAAACTTCCTGAGTCTGATCCTGAATAGTTTATTTTATATTTAAGCACAGCACAATTTGCTGAACTTTTCAGGTGATAACTCGATCCTATGTGCACAATAAAGCACAAAGTAAACTAATAAAGATCGACTGACTACATCAATGTTGGGTCCGCAAAATAGGTCAAGTAGACACTGAGATATACACATGGCCACTTAAAGCAGTTTATTCCCGTGGGTTATTTAATTTCTGCAGAATTGGCAAGCCAGGCCTAGCCAATTAAAAAAACATGGCAGCCTCCAAATGTGGCCACATGGACCTTTTAAACCAAACAGGCAGTGGCTAGGGGATCTTTCTGATTGGTCAGGATCTAAATACGGATTAGCTCATTAAATCTCGCAGGGGAAACAAGGGGCTTCTGGGAAAGTGAGGACTTTATGGGAAAGCTGAGAGCCGAGGTCAGTGCCATCACCACTAGGGGACGCTGGTCCTCTCACCAAAACTCTTTAAAGCACACGTGACACCTTCCACCTTTAGATAAGTTCTACAGACGGACTGATAAATGCCTTTATCACATAGCCATCTTGCCTACCTCCTCTGTGTTCCTTAAGACAGATTCTCATATAGCCCAGGCTAGCCTGAACCTTGGTTGGGTCTGTGGGAGGGTCCAGTGTGGTCTCAGCCACACAGATAATCCAAAGATCACCAAGCTATTAACCACAGCGGCCTTCTGAGTGGTTGACAGATTATGCATCCCTTCCTTTGAAGGAACAACCCTGTGTGTTTGACATCCCAGGTTCCCCTAGTGCTTATCTGTGAGCCCAAGGACCTCTGTGCCTCCTACATGAGAGGTGCATGGGAACCTCAGAAAGCATCTTGCTCAGAAATTCCCTCTAGACTCACTTAAGAGTGAGAGTGGAGCCAGATGTGGTGGCATGTACCTTTAATCCAAGCACTCAGGAGGCAGATGCAGATGGGTCTCTGTGAGTTCTAGACCAGCCAGGGGGTACACAGACAGACCCTTCACTTCCACCCCAGATCTTCTCACTAGGGGAATCTGGGATGAGCAGGGTCAACTCTATGAAACACTTGCCAGCAAACTGTAGGTACCTGTGTTGTGTCAACCACACAGAAACCCCAAATCCCTAGGGAGCCACCCAGATGAATGTGACTGGCCACTGAACGATTGCTTATGGTGTGCAAGTTCCTAAGTGAAACTTTAAAAAAACAACAGGATAAAAATTCACTGGAAGTTGGGAATCCCAGGTTTCTGGATAATGAGTCAGGAAAACTCAAAGTTCAAGGCTAGCGTTAGTGAGAGAGAGTAAGACTTTCTCAAAAAAGGGGGAATGGTGGGGCTGGGTAGATGGCTCAGCCAATGAAGTGCTTGCTCCAAAAGCATGAGGAGGTGGGGCTGGAGAGATGGCTAAGTGGTTAAGAGCACTGGCTGTCCTTCCAGGAGAGCTGGGTTCAATTCCCAGCACCCACCTGGCAGCTCCCAACTGTCTGTAACTCCTGTTCCAGGGGATCTGACACCCTCACACAGACATACATATATGAAAATACCAATGCACCTAAAATAAAAATATTTTTTAAAAAAAGCTCGAGGAGGTGAGTTCGACAGGAGGATCGATGGAGTTCATTTGTAGGCCAGCTAGTATATCTGAGTCACTGGGGTCCAAGTTCATTGAGACTTTGTCTCAAACAAGAGTAAAGAGTTTAGGAGGTAACTTTTTTGTGGTAAGTTAGGTTCTTTGACATATGGAATTTCTCCTCCTAAGGTGTCAATCAAAGGGGTAAACATGGTGGCTAGGAACAAATACTTTACCATTCAGAATTTGTCGGGTTAGGGTCTGGTATGTCTGGTGTTCTATAAGAGCATCTGCAGAGCCTGGACCAACGCCTTTTGTACAGTGAATATGTAACAAGGTTCAGGCTAGCTGGGGCTACATGAGAAACCGTCTCAAAGAACACAGAGGAAAGTGGGCAAGCTGGCTAAGTGATAAAGGCACTTGCCACCAACCCTTAAGACTCGAGTTCAATTCCCAAGAGAAACAACTCTCAAAATTGTCCTCCGACCTCCACATATGTGGCATGTAGGTGTACTACACTCCCAATGCAATAAATAAATGTGACGGAAGGCATGGGGGAGGAGAGGGAAGAAAAAATGTTCATTTAGGATAAAGACAGGTTATGTACGTTGCTCGGTTATGTTACATTGACACATCTTTCACCTGCAGGAAACAAAGCGGACCTGTGGGAGAAGAGGCATGTCCTGTTTGAGGATGCCTGCACACTGGCTGAGAAGCATGGCCTCCTGGCTGTCTTGGAGACATCTGCCAAGGAGTCCAGGAACATAGATGAAGTCTTCGTGCTCATGGCGAAGGAATTAATTGCCCGCAACAGCCTGCACCTGTATGGGGAGAGCGCCCAGCAAGGTCTCTCCCAGGACTCTAGTCCAGTACTTATGGTTCAGAGGCCCAGCGAAAACGCCCGCTGCACTTGCTGAACATGTGTGGGAGGCCAGCACAGAAGCCAGGGTAGCCAGACGCCAGTGTCTCCAGGTGGCGTTGCAGGCTGAGCCTTACTCATGACCTGGATGGGCAGCACAGACTCTTATGAAAGGAGACCCCACCATCCCTAGGAGAAGAGAGTTAGGATGGCCTTTCCCTGTTCTGGTCTCTGTCTCCCCAACACCCCAACTGTTTTCCAGTGGAGTCTGCTTCTGTTATAAAGAGATGGCAGTGAGGGGAAAGAGAGAACAGGGATATACAGAGAAAATATTTGGAACATTCTAGATTGGAAACAGCCCAGGCATAGGGTAGGGGAAGACCTGTAATGAATATCCAGGCTACTTCCTGACAATCACAGCCAGCTCTTCTGGGGAAGCAAGGCCTGTTGACCTAAAACCAGAAATGTCTTGCCAAATGATCAGGAACCACGGAGACAGATGCAACTGGCTCCCCTCTGTCAATCTGTTTGACCACAGGGATGGAAGAGATGCCTACCATGAGTTTCTAAAACATCAAATTATCCTCTGTACAGAAGTCAGTACTGTGGAAATTAAATTGTCCTATAGATTATTTGCAAACCAGGATTGTGTCGCTTCCCGGTAAGATGTGGTCAAAGAGCCACTGATGCCTTCTTGCAGTGGTGGAATAGCCCCTTCAGAACTAGAGATGGTTAAGGTATAGCCCAGTGGTGGAGCACTTGGCAAGAATGTATAATGTCCTAGGTTCAGTCACCAGCACTGCAAAAATAAATAAATGGAAAAAAAATGGTAAATCTATACAAGCATAAAGGAGGGTAAGCCTGGCGGTGTGAGACTATCACCCTAGCACCTGAGAAGCAGAGACTGAAGGTCAGAAGTTGAAGGTCATCCTGGCTACATACTGAATTTAAGGCCAGCCTCGGTCTGCATGAGACTCTGTCTTATATATAACAGAGTAGGGCTTGGTGATGCAGGCCTGTAATCTCAGCTACTCAAGAGACTGAGGAGGAGGATCAAAAGTTCAAGACCAGGGCTCAGTAATTAGCAGGTACCGACTGGTCCTGCAGTGGGTCTGAGGTTGGTCCCTGGTACCCATGCTGGGTAGCTCACAAGGGCCTGTAACTCTAGCTCCAGGGGATCTGATGCCCTCCTCTGCACTTCACAAAGACCTACACTCACATGCACATAATATCCCCTTCACACACACACACACACACACACACACACACACAATTAAATCTTTAAAAAGTTCAAGACCAGCCCAGGCAATTTAGCAAAACCCTAACCCAAAATAAAGGCTGAAGATATATAGTGGTAGAGTGCTTACCTAACATGTTCAAGGTCCTGGGTACTATTGGGGTCACACCCAGCACCTATGGGATCCCTTAGGTTAGGAGTCCGAGCCTCAGAAAGCAGCAGGCCTTCAGCTGACAGGAGCATTGGAAGAGAAAGGCTGATGATTGTCCCTCTGTGACAGGAGTTGGATGAGACCCATGGGGAGTCAAAGGCCCCCACTTTGCCAACTCCAGGAGGGATGCTGCCACCAGCTGAAGCACATCGTGGCCTGTCCCCATCCTCCCCCTTGGTTCCCCTGCTCTTTCTAGCACTTTCTAGCACTCCTAGCAAGAGGCAGAGGAAGCTTGCTTTCCAAAAACACTTCATGGGGGAAGCTAGCCCTTCAGGCCCTCTGTTCTTCCCTCTCCCGTCCCTACTCCCTGACACCCAGCCTTATATTGACTGCCCTCCTGTTTCCCCTAATGATGTTAGGTAGGAGTGGGACCTGGCTGTACCCTCTGCAGCACACACAGCTTGTCCTACACGCTCTGGCTGGCTTCACTCCACTGCTGCTCTTTTGGTGGTCGTCCCATGCTACTTGCATCTCCAAAGCACTGGGGTCTCTGCTGCAACTGGGCTGCACTTTCACCAACAGCCTCTCCTGGGCTCTCTTCTTGTGCTAAGCCTCAACTTCTCTTCATGACCCTTTCAATCTGGGCCTTCAACTGCCACTGAGGCTGTACCTTCACCAATAGCCTCTCTTGAGCACTCTTCATGGTGCCAAGCCTCAACTTCTTTGCAGGACCCCTTCATTCTGGGTCTTCAATTACTACTGAGGCTGCACTTTTACCAATGGCCTCTCATAGTGCCAAGCCTCAATTGCTCTCCATGACCCCTTCATGCCTTCAAAACCAGCCTGGATGGCTCTTATGGTACCAAATTCAGCTACCAGCAGGAGATACAACCTTGCCAGTTCTAGAAGACAGCTTCTGTGTGCTGCCCCTGAGGAAACACTTTCCAGATTTTAAGATAGAATCTGTTTTGTTGGAAAAATAACTGGTCATTTTGTGTGCAGTAAGGGACCCCTTGTGGGATGGAGTTATCACCACAACAGATATGTCTTATCAGGATCTCTTGTAGACAGGTTTGTAGGAAAAACAAACAAAACTATTGACTTTAACTAAGTTGCTTTTTGGCTCTAAGCCAAAAACAGCAGTGTGTCCTGGGCCCAATGCATAGAATCTCTGGTTGAAACGTTGGTTTGGTGTTCTTTCTCACCACTGCTAAGAGGAAACCTGTATCATTCCTCATAGACTTCAAACACAAGATTTTGAGCTTCACACACATACAGTGCAGCTATTAGAAAACTCAAGTGTGTGAAACGGTCTGCTACGACAGTGGCAGGAGGGAAAGGTAGCTCCATGGTCAGGAAAAGCAGCAACAACCTTGCTTTTTCCTACTCCCAGCTGAATTCTTTATCACTAAGGACCTCCAGTCTGTGGCTCTCACCTCAGATCTTTTTTCATTCATTTATTAATTTCATAGCCTTTTCATATAGGCTTATTTCTTTTCTCTCCTCTTCTTTCAGGAGCCTTCAATTAATATCTTAATCTCTATCCTCTGGAGTTTCTTTGTTCTTCCTTGTACATTGGATGAGCATGACTTCAGGCCCCACATTGCAGGTGCCACTTGCTGCTGGGGTGGCTCAGCCAAGAAGACAGGGAGGCGCTTTCATAGGTAAAAACTCTGCCAGACCTCAGCAGAGGAAACCACCATTGTGACAAGTGCCATCCTGGACAGTGGAACCCTGAGCATCTGGGCTCAGGTGTTTTTATTGATTTGGAACTCCTCAGGTACAGATCATAAGCAATTAAGCATCCCCGCCCCACGCCAGAAATCTAACACCTGCAGACAATACAAAATGCCAAGGCTTGTGCATCCCTTTTTCCAACAGGGCACAAAAACAATTATTTTAAACACAACTAAAAATAAACTTCCACAAGTGAGAACTCAGATATATGGTGTTATGACTAGCTTAGATATTTATAAATAACTGTAACTTCATAGGCAAATTCACAAGAATAATGGCAATCTTTGGGGATTAAATATTAAATATTTATCAAAACCCCAAGTGCTTCCCTAGGTTGCCCTGAGACTGGGGGTAACTAACCTGTTCAGCTGGGAAAACTAAGGCCATAGGTTCACTGCCCACAGGGAGAAAGGGCAGGGCCCAAACTCTTTACTCACAAAGAACTTCAGACCACTCAGCAATATGAGAAAGACTAAAGTATATGTTTAAGATAATTACGGGCCAGAGAGATGGCTCAGAGTGTTAGAGGTGCTTACTGGCAAGGCTAACAACCTGCGCTTGATCCATAGGTCTCACACAGTGGAAAGTGAGAACCAACTCCTGTAAGTTGTCCTCTGACTTCCACATGCACACAACGGTATACACAGACACAGACACACACTGTATCCCCAAGGAACTGGGGATATAGCTAAGTTGAAATAGTGCCTAATATGCAGAAACCCTGGGCTTCAACCCCCCCACCCATACCAAATGTGGTTATACACACCTATAATCCTAGCACCTGGAAAATAGAAGCAGGACAATTAGAACAAAGTCATCCTCAGATACATAGCAAGCCAGAGGGGCAGCCTGGGATACAACAGACCCTGTATCAATCAGCCAAACTACTAAAAACTAAAGCCAGATTGTGGAACACATTTCTAATCCCAGCACTTGCTTGCACTTGAGTAACTGAGGCAGGGGGGTTGTAAATTCAAGGCCAGCTGGGACTACATAGTAAAACCCTGCTTCAAAACATTTATTTATTCATTCATTCATTCATCTTGGGACAGGGTCTCTATAGCCCTAGCTGTTCTGAAACACACTAGGTAGACCAGACTGGACTTGAATTCTGAGAGTATCTCTGGCATGCTGGGATTAAAGATATGCGATACCATGCCCAGAGCATTTGCTTTTGATCCCAACACTCTGAAGGCAGAGGCAAGTGGAGTTCTAAGCCAGTCTGGTCTACACAATGAGTTCCAGGCCAGTCAGGTTGTGTGTATATGTATGTATGTATGTATGTGTATGTGTATATATATATATATATATATATGAGGTTATCTCAAAAAGATGGGAAAAAAAATAACCAAAACATAAAACAAAATAATTTGCATCTTGAAAGGAAGTACTCACCATCAGGTTATGGAATGCAGCCCCGTGAATGCATACCAATTCTTCCTTGCTCTATACCCACTAGCGCTTTGAAATCTCAACATCTAGGACTATACACTTTGGGAATGATCTGGACTCCAACAGCCCTCCCAAAGGCTCTACCTGAGAAGAGTCTACCTGAATGCAGACCACCTCCTACCACAGGCGACTGCTGAAATTCTCAAGCACACACTTGGGAGGGACCCAGGAGACTGTAGACTGGAGGATTTTTGTGGATTATAAGGCAGCTTTCCCAAAGCTTGGCAGGCTCCTAAGTGCCCATAAAACCATTTCTGGTGGACTTGACCTCACAAACTCAGCAGGTAGAATGGAAGAAATATGGCCATTTTCACACACCCCAATATTGTATAGCTGGCAACCAAGGAATTATATGAAATCAAGGTTCCAAAAGGACATTTTGGAGAAAAAAAAAAGATATAAAACATTTAATTAAATATTTGTATTTGTCCGGGGGGCATGAAATGCATGATGACATACATATTTCATTGTTCATAAGCTGTCCCTTGTGGAGGCTGTAGAAATCAGTTTCAAGCTTCCCAATAATGGTGGCCAGCAGAACCCGTGAGAGGAAGGTGCATCAGTGCCTGCCTTGAGAAACCTTGGCCTTGCTGACAGTGAATGGCTGGTAGGCCAGTGAAGTTACGATGTTGTGTGAATCAGTCAACAAAGATCTGTCTGCAAGGATAACAGTGAAGAAAATGTAGTTCCTCACACCTGACAGTGTTGACCTAGCCCTTCAAGGGCTTAGACACGAAGCAGCTTCAAGAGTCAAATTTGAGCCGGTGAGACGGCTCACCTACCAAAGCCTGATGACCTGAGTTCAGTCTCCAGGACCTATTTTGGTGGAAGGAAAAGATTCCCTTCTACAAGCACAGACACATACAATCACAGATACACAAATTTAGTAAAATGTAATGGCTGGAGCAGAAGATCTCCCATGATTCTAATTTGCCCCTTTACAGCTTGTAGAGACTTTGTTAAAAGGTAAAATTTGATCCCAGAAGTGCCCATTATTTGTGGTTAGCAATGAAGGATATACCAAGTTCAGGAAACTCAATCATAAAGCTGAAGACAGACTGATGCTTCCTTCAGCTGAGCTGTGCCAGACTGTTAGCTAGATGCAGTGGTGCACACCTTTAATCCCAGCAAAGGCAGGCAGATCTGTTAGTTCCAGGCCAGCGAGAGCTACACAGTGAGACCTTGTCGAGAAAGAGGGGGGAGGGTAGAAACAAAACAAACAAATGTTAGATGGTCTACAGAGATTTAAAGTTTGATTGACATTTTGATTTCTCAAAGCAGGTTGGATACTGAGTTGGTTTAGCATCTGTCCAGAACCCAGAACCTGTCGTGTGTGTGTGTGTGTGTGTGTGTGTGTGTGTATCCCCCTGCGTATTTGTCTGTATACCTTGTGTGTGCCTCGGGAAGAACAGCTCTGAATGGCTGATCTGTCTCTCTCGTTTTTTTTTTTTCCTCTGAGACAGAGTTTCTCTGTTGCTTTTGTTTTTCGAAAAAGGGTCTCTGTTGTAACTCTGGCTGTCCTGGAACTCACTCTGTAGACCAGGCTGGCCTCAAACTCACAGAGATCTGCTTGCTCTGATTCCACAGTGCTGGGATTAAAGGCATGCACCACCACCACTCAGCTTTTTTTTAGATTTTTGGAACACTGTCTCATTCTATATCCCTGGCAGGCCTGGAACTCATTTTGCAGATCAAGCTGGCCTTTCACTCATGGAGACCTCCCTGCCTCTGCCTACCAAGAACTGGGATTAAGGCATGTGCCACCACGCCTGGCTTCAGACAGGTTCTTAGGGTAGCTCAGGATCTCTCACAGAACCCGGAGCTGATTCAACAAGACAAGTTGGCCAGGAAGCTCCAGGGACAAAATCTCCCTCGGCATTAGGACTACAGGTGCATGACACCAAACCTGGTTTTCTATGCAGACACTGGGCTCCTAACTCAGATCCTCATGTTTCCAGGCCAACTGAGCCCCCGTAACTATTTTAAATATTAAAAGGCTTTCTCCCTAGACAGTGGTGGTACATGCCTTTAATCCCAGAACTCAGGAGGCAGAAGGTGGATCTCTGTGAGTTCGAGACCAGTCTGGTCTACAGAGTAAGTTCCAGGACAGCCAGAGTTACAATAGAGAAATTCTGTCTAAAAAAAGAAAATAAAGAAATTTGGTTGGGGGAATTCGGGAGCTGAAGTGGTACCACCATGAGCCTCAGTGAGACAATCTCAAAAAAGTTAACTGGAGCCAGGCAGTGGTGGTGCAGGCCTTTAATCTCAGAGGATTAAAGAGGCAAGAGACAGCTGGATCTCTAAGTTTGAGACCAGCCTGGTCTACACAGCAGGACAGCCAGGGCTACACAGAGAAACCCTATCCCAAAAAACAAAAAGTTAGTTGGAAATGTCCAGCTGTGCCTAGCATCTGGGTTCAATCAAAGCTCTGTACAAGTTGGACATGGTGGCACATGCTTGTAATCCCAGCACTTGGGAGGTACAGATAAGAGGACATGGGGGTTAAATTCAAAGTCATTCTGACAGCACGGGGAGCTCACAGCCTACCGGGGACACATGAGACCCTGCCTCAAAACAGAGAGGAACAAAGAGTTATGACAAGAAGCTGGGCGTGGTGGCACATGCCTGAACTTGAGGGGAGCCTCGTCTGCATAGCAAGTTCCAGGCCAGCCAAGGTGACACAGAGGCTGAAGAGACAGCTCAGCAGCCACTAGCACTGCCTGCTCTTCCAGAAGACTTGGAAGAGCACTACACTATGGCTCACAATTGTCTGTAACTCCAGTTTCAAGGGATCCAACACTCTCTTCTGGTCTTGGTGTGCACTGCACACATGGTGCATAGAATGTACAGGCAAAACAGCTACAGACATAAAACTTAAAAAACAATTACTCTTTCAAGTTGTGCAGAGGTAGCACACTCCGTTCATCCCAGCACTCGGGAGGCAGACGCAGGTGAATCTCCAAATTCAAGGCCAGCTTAATCTACAGAGTGAGTTCCAGGACAGCCAGGGCTACTCAGAGAAACTGTCTCAGAAACAAACAACAAAAAAATTTCTCTTTCAAATTCCCCCACTGTATGATTTACTGTTTTACTTGGGAGCCTGAATCAGGCTTCACTACAAGCACGTGGTATCAGAAGGGAGAGGGTGAACTTGTGGATGAAGGCAGCAGCTGGGAGATGGCAAGCAGCACACATGCCTTCAGGCTCTCCAGAAGCATCTCCAGAGGATAGGTGTCTTGAAAAAGAGACCCTCTTCTCCTAGCCGATCTAGGCAACATCTCTGACTCCTGTAGTTTTGAAAACTGGTCACTTACACAAACAAGAAAGCCAACATTTTTTTAATTGTTTTATTTGGGAAAAGTGCTTCTTACAAAAGGGCAGCTGCAAAATACAGAGACCTCTGCAATGATGACTTCTTAAGTGAAAGAACGGATGGATGGGTTCCCAGGAGCAAGGCAAAGAGGGACAAATCCGAGCATCTCCCAAGTTATTTCGGGAAACAGAGCAACAAAATGCAAAGGTGAAATTCCCCTCAAGGAATTCGAGCAACCTAACTTTTGCTTGTCTTGTGGGTGACCACATCCTCCCCTTTAGTGGCAAAGGGGTTTATTACTGCAAACCGAGTCCTCTAGTACAATCAACACCTCAGTTTGGAATCCACTTGTCTACCTTCAAAGCTCAGGGATGAAACGAGGCAGATAGATACCCACAAAAACATACAGAACCTCACAACACACCCTCAAACGAGGACGAAGGTGTTCCCAAAAAGTGCCTGGACTGAAAAGGCTAGACCATAAAATATTAAATACAATGGTGTATCCAAGACCCAGCTTGTACTGATAACGAGACAAGCAGGTCATTTAACCTCTATGGCTGATCCCATTTTTCTAGCACACAGAAAGAGCTACTAGCACTGCTATGTTAACAACTACTGATGCACTGCTTGGTCCTTTAAGATCTACCTGCCACACGTGGCTGAAACCACTGACCCACATCCGTCCACTAAGGCTAAGAATACCGCACCTATGCACAGATGGGAAGCTGCTCTCATGCTCGCTCACCCTCACCCACGGAGTCCATCAACCCTGGGGAATTAACCGCCAGCTCTGCATTGCTAGAACGCCACTGCATCCTTCATGTGTTTTTAGATTTTCTTATGTTGACCTCAACACATTTGCACCTGGTTCTGGTTACCCAGTAGTATTTCTTGCGTGCAATTAAACAAGAGCCCAAAACAGGACAAGCACGTGTGATGGGGATTACAGGGTAGGGAAGATAGAAAATGCCAAAGGTGCAGATCTCACAGAAGCCTCGAGGAGCCCTCCTACATCTTGGGCACACAGCAACTTGCCAACTTAGGTCCCTTTTTTCCCAAATCGCCCCTATCCTTGGACCCCAAAGCACAGCCAGTACTTTTTCCTTTGAACCTGGGGGTCTCAAAACGAGTGTGCAAAGTCCATGAACACAACCTGGCTGAGAACAGATGACGCAACAAACCTACACTAACTGTCTGACAGTTAAATTCATGTTACAAAAAAACTAACTTTAAGATTTATTTTTGTAACTTTTTTGAAACAGAGAAAACAACACACTCTTGGGGAAAGGTAAGGGGGTAGAGAGCAGGCCCTGGGTAGTGATCACGACAGCACCTGGAGTTTTGAGAGGCCTGCCTAGGAGAGCCACACGCACTGCCACACAGCACAGGGGACAGCTACTGTCTGAGGCTCCGCAGACCAGTTCACGCACCACGAAAAGCTGCTATAGATCCAAGTCATAAAAATCCTCCAGCTCATCGTGAAACAAGTCCCACTCGTCCTCAGAGTCTGTCAGCTCGTCGTCCCCACCTGCAGCCAAAAGCATAAGCAACATCTCGCCCAGCTCAAAGGTGACAACCTCCTCTTCGTCGTTGTCAAAGGGGTTGTTCTCTCTCTCCTCAATGAGCTCCCAGAAGTGGCTCCTTCGTTGGGCCTGTAAGAAACAAGGCCATGATAGGGGTGGCACTGTCTTCTATCCTGTTGCTTGTAAGGCAAACTGTGCGGCCTTGGCAAACCGGACTTCTCACTAGCCCACTTCACCAATGCCTCCCTCTGCCTACTTGTGGCCAACAGCTTAGGCTAGGGCTTTGAGCACTTTCCTCTCCCTCCCGGTTTCTGAGGTCTGACTCCTTTATTCTAGTCTCCCTCCCAGACAGGACTGTCACTCTTCGCCACCCCAGCATGTGTGGGACTCAACGGACAGTGCAGCATTTCCCCTCCTTTAGAAAAACAGTGAGAGTTACCCGGTATCTGCTTGATGTTCCCACTTTCTGTCTCTGTGGCTCCTCTCTACGGCCATCAGGGTACGCATGCTTGTAAAAACAGTTCCCTCCAAATGGGCAGCTCCCACGTCCTTCATCAAAATACCTGCACGCCTTGTTGCTGGAAAGGAAAATATCGCAACCCTTATTCACAGTAGACTTCAGGCCTGCAGACTACCATCCAGGGCATAGGGGCAGAACCGAGATGTCTGTGCACAGCCCCCCAAGATGTGTTCTTAGAAACATGTGCTCTCAACACTGACTAAAAACATCTCTGCTCAAACATACATGGCTTACCAGCGCTAACACCGAGTAAAAATCTTTTAGAATCCCAATACTCAAAGAATTCATGAGACAACTCTTAAGACCTGGGATGAGCTGGAATCCCTCCACAGCTATGGTGGAGACTTCATTCTAACAGTCCCTTGGCATACACCCAAGGGCCGTGCTAAAGGTTAAGAGCGAGAGACAAATTGGGCAAGCAGTTATCGGGTGCCGAAAGAAACCATCCTGGGAATTAAAGGAAGGGTAGGAAGGCGGTCAGAGCACACAATGCAGCACTGTTCTAGCCAGGTGAGCCGGGCTGCTCATACCTCATGGCCTCCTTGTATTTCTGAATGAGTCTCTGCTTCTCTTCTTTCTCCTCCACCCAGTACTCACTTGGAATGACAAAGTTAGATGTGATCCGGCATTCGGGGCAGGACCTGGGAAACAATGAACAGGCTGCAATGCACATTCCCCTCTCTAGGCCTGCTCTTTAAAGACACACCCTGGTGTGTCACCTCCAGTCTTAACTGACAGGCATGTGAGCATTTTCAGAAAGGGGTTCCACACAGTCACAACTGACCCTTCCCCTTTGGAGGGAAGACAGACTCCTTCATAAAGTAACTCAATGTCTAGCCAGTTCAAAACAAAACAAAACAAAACAAACAAACAAAATAAAAAGACTTAGGTAAAAAAAAAAAAACAAAAGACATTTCACACAGACTCCTTTCATTTAAATAAATTTATTTCTTGTAACTTTGCTCTGTTTAGATTATGTGGCTTTTGTTCAGTTATGAGAACAGTTTGTAAAGGATGGTAGATTATTGGCTAGCTTAATGGATAGAATAGGAAAGTGGAAAATGTAAAACGCCAGAAAACATACATTCAGAGCTAGATACGTTTGTTCACGAAGCCTAAACTATCTAATCCATTAAACACAGTCTCCTCAAAAAGCATGAAGACTCTACTAACTGGTACACAGGGTTTCCTCATTCAAATAAAACAGACAGACCAACTAACCTAGCAGCTAGCTGAAGTACAAAGAAGAAATCCCAATTAGAACACCCCAGGTTCATGATAAAATACATGCATTTAAATGTGGTCCTTCTGGTTGGAAGTTGGCACAAGATACTAAATTCTTCCCGAAAACAGAAAGCACAAACGAAGATTGGGGAGGAGTCTCACTTTATGATCTTGCTCTCAAATTGCTTAGCACTTCTCCACTTGCGGATACACTTGAGACAGTAGGTGTGATTGCAGTTGGAGAGGATCCCAAAGCGGCGCTCGCTGGGGTTGACCTTCTCATAGACCACCTCCATGCAGATCCCACACACCATGTCCTTGCTACGCTGCACAGCAAAGGAGAGCTCCATGTCCTTCTCATGGGCCTCAATGCAGGACTGGAAGAAGGGAGAGATAAGAGGGAGTCAGGCCACTGCAGTCCCGAGACTTCACAGTCAGCGGCTCCACCAAGACTGCCTCCAATCTGACCTGAAGAAAGGATTCGTTAGTAAGTAAGAACAGGTCCAAGGCAGTCACCGTGGCACCTCATATCTCTATAGTCGAACTGTGAGGCCTCAACTTCCAATATTTGAAAGAATTATCCAATTTTCTGTACCCCAGACCTCATCAAAGACACTACAGACTTTGCCAATGTTTCAGTTTCTGGAAAATGGAAAAACTAGGATTAAAGCCTTCATTTCAGACTTATCAAAATACTGAACACTTGGGAGGTGACGGCAGAAGGAGCAAGAGTTCTAGGGGTTAGCCCCATGATGCTACGTGAGACCTTGTCTACAAAGAAAAATAAAGCAGTTGGGTGTTTTTATCCCAGCACCCAGAAGGCAGAGGCAGACAGATCTCTGTGAGTTTGAGGCCAGTCTGGTCTACATTTCAATTCAAATTCCAGGACAGCCAGGGCTATGTAGAAAGACCCTGTCTCAAAAACAGAAGCATTAAGAAGAAAAGATAAATAGTACTAACATAAATTCTGAACATGTACGAGCTGACAATTATGCAGGGTATTTTACTTCCATATCCCTTTAAAGGGGAGAGCAGTTTCAGTGGCTCATACTTGTAATCCCAACATTCAGAAGGCAGGCAGGAAGAATCTCACAAATCTGAGGTGTGGCCAACCTGGTCTATGCGATGAGCTCCAGGTCAGCAAGGGCACTGTCCCTAAAAAGTTAAAATTAAACACATATACAAAACACTAAAAACAACTTTACTAAGAAAATTCACATACCACATGATTCACCCATTTAACATATGCAATTAAATGACTTCTGGTTCACTCAGAGAAGTATAACCATTATCATTTAATATTAAAGGTTTACCTTTTTAAATTACAGGGTGTGTGTGTGTGACTGCACATACAATGGTGGCCAGGAGTTAGGTCTCTCTGGAGTTACAGGAGGCTGTGAGTCACTGGATGTGGGTGCCAGGAATCAGCCACTGCTCCAGCCCCATGTTATCACCAGAACGTGCTCATTACCCCTCGTAGCCCCATACTCCTTAAGAGCTATTCCTTTTCTTTCAAAATTCCCATTATGTGGGCAACCATTATTCTGTGGTAGGCCAATTCTGTGGCTTTGAGACTAGTTTGATTGACTTTCTGTTTTCAAGGCTAACTATTTACTTTACTGCTGAGTAATATCCTGAGCCCATTCCCATTCTGAGAGTGCATGAATCAAAGGGCACTGGCCACACAAGCCTAGCGACCTACATATAAAGGTGGGGAAACAGCGGAGTTTACGGCTGGAGAGATGTTTTGGCAGTTAAGAGCACAGGGTGCTCCTTCAAAGGACCTGGTTCAGTTCTCAAAAACCACAGGGCAGCTCTGTAGCTCTTTTTTAGGGGATCTGACAGCTTCTGTCCTCAGTGGGCACTGCATGTATGTGAACAGACACACACACACAAAACACCCACACACATAGAATGTAAGTCTTTAACCTAAGTGCCCTGGCGCTGGCAGGGTAAACAGGGTAGCACCACACAAAGCCACCAGGTACCCAGAGTGCTAAGCAAAGCGAATAGCTGACCCAACAATCACCTTTCCAAAGTATATCCAAAACAGGGCCTGATAGATGGCTTAGTAGGTCAGAGTACCTTGCCAGGCCTGACAAACTGAGCTCAGCCCCTGGGTTCCACATGAAAGAAGAGAACCGTCACCCAAGCTTTCCTTTGACTTCTATATGTGTGCTGTGACATGCAACCCTCACCACAATGAGGTAATTAGTATAACAATTTTGAAAGGGTATCTAAAATAAAGATACATGCTCACAAATACAAAAAACTTACCCAAAAATGTTCATAGACAACACCAAGCAACATGGCACCCATACCCACACATACCAAAAAAAAAAAAAATTAAAAAAAGATCATACCAAAGGATACAACAACCCAAATATCCATTAACTAATTAGTAAAAAAAATAACAGTATTGGGGCTGGGAGCGGTGCTCAGTAACCTAATTGCCGTACGAGCATCAGCACCTGGGTTTGGACCCTCTGCATTCACGTGAAAGCCAGACACAGCAGTGCGCTTTTGTAATCCCAGCACCGACATGGAGACAGATAAAATAGGCAGTCCAATTGGTGACCTCTAGACTGAGTGAGAGACCTTGCCTCAAAAATTAAGGTAGAGGATAGAGGAGGACACCTAATGTTAACCTCTGGCCTCCGTGTGGACATACCCACACAAATATATACACACAAAATGTGTGATAGCCATACAACCAGCATGCAACCACAGAACGAAGCACTGATACACTGATATTCCAGCAGGAAAAACCTTGGAAGTTAAATGAGGAGCCAGTCACTGAAGGCACGCCCTGAGTGACTCCAGCTACATAAAGCATCCAGAATAGGCAAAACCCCCCAAAACAAAGTAGACCTGCCAGAAGCGCAAGGAAAAGCAGAGCAGAGGCTGACTACTAAGTGGGTATAAAGTTTCTCTGGGGTATGAATATGACCCAACTTAGAATTGTGGTAATGACTGAACAATGCTATGAATATATTAAAAAGCAATGAAAGATGTATTTCAAAATAGAAAGTTCAGAAAAATTGTTAATAGAAAAAAGATGAAGAAAAACAACAACAAAGCACCTTTTAAAAACCCCCTGCCCGAGGGTCTGGAAAGAGGACTTCTCTTTTTGGGACGTATATTGCTATAGTCAGGCTCTCCAGACCCTCCGCCCTCAGCATCCGCAATGCTGGCATTACACGGGCACATTAGACGGTCAACTGGAAGCAGGACTTCTTTGACAAAACACTCTTAATAACTTTAGGAGAAACACATCAACACTTACTGGTCCTTCATACCCAATAAAAGCTTCTTGGAGCACTTACTTTTATGTGCTGTGACCTCTGGGCAGCATCCATCGGGTGCAGGACCTGCAAGCCACACATGTCACAGGAGTCTCCGTGGAGATACACACAGTTTTCCCCATAGCGACACTCTCCCACCGCAGCATAGGGACAAAGCTGCTTCTTTGTCTCCACCGTGGTTGGCTCCTTCTCTGACTCTTCCTTGGTCACTGAGCCCTGCAGGGGTACTTCAGTGCAGGAAGGGGCAGCTGAAAATGTTTAAGATGGTAGTAAAGGTCCAAATACAGAAGGCACAAACATGTACTACAAGGTAAATGAGAGCAACAATAAGGATAAACAGTGAGACCTAACGCCAGCCTACTCAACAAATGTTCATTCCCTTTTCCCCTTGGCTTTTTGAGACAGAGTTATATAGCCCGGGCTGGCTCAGAATTTGCTATCTGCCTACCTCAGAGTATCCAGTGATGGAATTACAGGTATGTACCACCACTGTCCAGCTCTGTTTCCTTCTTTCAGACAGGATCTGAATAACCCAGGCTGGCCTTGAACTCGGCGATCCTCCCCCCTCAGCCTCTCCAAAGCTATTACAGGTGTGCAGCACCAAGCCCAGTTCTCTATGTGAATTTCTTGAGTAAGGGAAATGCAGTATTAGTAAGTATTGGTTAGTGGGGGTAGAACAGTCAGGAGTTCAAGGTCATCCTTAACTACTTAAGGAATCTGAACTACAAGAGACCCTGTGTCAAAACACCAAAACAAACCGAAGGACTGGTTGTGGGCTGATTGTGTAGCTTAATGGTAAAGCATTTGCCTAGCATGCGCAAAGCCCAGGGTTTGATCTCAGCACCACCAGGGGTAGGCGGGGGACAGCATTCGGAGACACTTCAGTTTTTAAACATGAATTCATTTTATTGGAGTTCAAAAAAATTTCTTTTAGTTCATCTCTAAGTCTTAGATAACCCAATCTAAAGTGTTGACAATAGGTTAAACTCAAACACTGGAAACAGGAAAACTGAAACTGAGCTCATTGTGGCCTGTCATTTAGCCCTTTGACTGCATTTTACAAGGTCCTCACAATACTTACTACGGCCACAGTAGGGCTGCCCAGGAACAAACTCAATGGCATTCACCCAGTCCTCTGAACCTGCTCCTACAGTTGGAAAGTTTGGGTTTCTTGATTCAGCTTCGCCTGGATTCATTTCGGCAAGGGATCCAACTCCAGAGGAGAGACTTGAGGAAGCAGCAAGGGATGGTTTTGCACTCAGATCTGTAGCAGTCACTTCTTCCTGTTTCAGTGGCTTGCTGTGTTCGTATCTGACACGTACACACAAAAGTAAGCAGTTACTGTCCAACTACATAGAGTCCCTGGACTCTTTTTAAACTTCAGTGTGACCACGAACAGGAAGCACCTGGGAACTTGTCAAGATTCATCCTTAATTATGTGACCTGTGAGTAAGTATGTGTGGGTGTCTACAGGGGCTGGAAGAGGGCATTCAGATTCCCCCGGGGTGCAGTTACAGGCAGTTGTGAGCTGCCTCATGTGGGTGCTGGGAACCAAATAAAGGTCCTATCCAAGATCAAGTGCTTTTAACCTCTGAGCCCCCAGATAACTTTATACTGAGGGTTTGGCTATGTAACACAGGCTAGCCTCACACTCATTATGTAGCTCATGCTGGCTTCGAATGCATGGATCCTCCTGCCATAGCCTCTCAAATGCTAGACAGACACATCAACATACCTGGCCTTGTCTTTTTCAACCCTGTAGTGCTGTGGATTGAACCCATGGCTTGTGCATCTAGGCAAGTACTGAACTTTGCCCTCAGCCTGATGCCTAACTTGAGTGTGGAGTGGAGCCCATGACTCAAGAGTGTCTAGGAAGCCTCTCTGTGATGTCATACTGGCCATCAAGGCATGAGACCAAAACTTAGCAAACTTTGTAAGGTCAAGTACACACACCGGAAGTGTCAGCTATCTGGGAGACTGAGGCAAAAGGATTCCATGTTTGAGGATGAAATACTACCTTAAAATAAAATTTAGTAAGGACTGTCCTGCATACCTAGTACTTAATAGGCTGAGGCAGGAGGATTACCGCAAATTTGAAGCCATCTCTGGCCACAGACTGAGTTCATTTGCCCCACCCCCTCAAAAGAAGGCAGACTAAAACAAAAAGACCTAAGCTAAACATATTCACACATTAGCTTTTTTTCTCACTACCTGGTAGCAAACATCTACCAAGTACTACGAACTGTGTTGTCTACTGTGAAATCAGTATGAATGAAATTAAGGTCTCTAAAAAACTTTTGAAAATAGACACCAGTTAAGCCAGGTAGTATTAAGAGCTTCTGCCACTACTTGGAGGTGGGGTGGGGGAATGAAATTATAACCAATATATACATCCATACATATCATATGAACACGAATGCATGTGAAAGACAGGCCCACTGCCATGGTGCATCTATAATCCCAACACTTGAAAGGCAAAGGCAGGCAGGTCTCTGAGGAGTTCAAGGCCAACCTGATCTACATAGCAACTTGCAGGACACTCAGAGCTATATAATTGAGACTGTCTCCAAAACAAATAAGACCTACATTATAAAATCTCCCAAATGAGACAATGATTCCCTTTTAGATCTGCATAGAATATGCTTCCAAAGTAAAAACTGAGCATGTACCAGGAAAGATAAACAAAAAAAAGCAAGAAAAGAAAAACTAAGGCCAGCAAGATGGCTCCATGGGCACCAGACACACATGGTGCAAAGACGAACACACACACTTGTGCACACAGAATTAAGCCACACACACAAAAAGCAAAAATACAGTAACATGTAGGTCTCTTGAACAGTACAGATTAACTTGACAGAATGGCTTAAAAAGATACATTTTTTTTCTTTCTTTTCTTTTTGAGACAGGGTCTATGTAGTACTATCTGCTCTGCAACTCACTTTGTAGACCAGGCTAGCCTCAAACTCAGAGATCTGCCTGCTTCTGCCTCCCAAATGCTAGGATGATAATGATGATGATGATTTTTGGAGACAGGGTTTCTCTGTGTAACTCTGACTGTTCTGCAACTTGCTTTGTTGATTAGGCTGGCCTGGAACCCAAGCGATCCACCTGTTTCTGCCTCCAGAGTTCTGGGATTAAAGATGTGTATCACTACGCCCAGCTCAAGACACATCATATAATACAATGTAAACTGTATAAAATTCAAATTGTAGTGGTCCACAATAAAGATGTGATTGGAACACTGCTGCATCCACTAGTTTATGTATTGTCTATGGCTGGTTTTGCATAAGAAACCATGTCTTGAGTCATTAAAAAAATGTACAATCAACACTAAAGAGAAAGTCTGCCAATCCAGTCTATGAAGATTCTTACATCAACTAGAGTCAAGAGTCACCGCCAGACACTATTATTACAGCTATGCTGATTCTGGTGTTAAATGAGCTGAGTATATCAAGCTTTCTTTCACATTCTGTATTAATATAGTATAACTTTCTGTCTAAAGAATGTCAATCAGGACTAGTAAGATGGCTCAGTGAAAAAAGGTGCTTGCCACCAAGCCTGATGACCTAAGTTCAATTTCTGGGACCCAGGTGATGGGAAAATTCTGACTCTTCTAAAGTTTTCCTCTGATCTCCCAGAGTACTTCACCTTAACCACCCCTTTCCCTCATTCTGTCTACTCTCCATGGCTCTCTTCTGACTTCAATATCCCATCCTCTCCCTAGTCACTGTGGTGTAACTCCCAGATGACTGGTACTAGCTTCTGCACAATGAGCCTCGTCTATAACACCTACAGAAACTGTCCTGCAAAAAAATGATCATTTGTCAGAGGATGCTATCCTGACAAAGCCTCCTCCTTTAGCACTGTAACAGCAAAAGATCAATCGTTACACTCAGGCGTCCATTTCTGATCCCTCAGGGTTAGTTAGGAGGACAGGGCTTACTTTTTATCCATCCTTACTTACTGGATTGGTTTCCTAACAAATACAGGTAAGGATGACTTTCAAGCATTTGAACCCAATAGCTGACTATAAATGTGTCCATCTATCTGTCTGTCTCCATCCACCTATCCATCTATCCATCCATCCATCCATCCAAATGTGGCTGTGACACTGGCTACAAGTCTTACCTAATGTGGTGGTATGTATGCTGTGTGTCTTTCCTTCCTTCTACTCAACCATCCACCCATCCATCCATCCATGTATCCATGCATCTGTATGCAGCTGTGACACAGGCTAAAATTCTTACCTGATGTGGTGGTTTCAAGCATATATAAGACTCTTCCCCAAAAGCAGAGCCCAATACCTCTTCCCTTCATTGTGGCTGAACTTAATGGCTTTTTTCAGATTTTGGTAAAAGTGACATTGTGTGACTCTGAGACTAGGTCATAAAAGGCACTGTAGCTTTTGCTAAGCCCTCATTGACTGCTAGCACTGGAAAAAGCTGTCTGCCAAGCTGTAAGAATAAGACAGTAGCCCCAGGGAGAGGCCATAGGCAGTGATTCTCCAGCTACCAAGCCTGCAGATGACTGTCATCCTTACTAAATTCCTGCTGTACCCTGAAAGTCTCTAGCTACTCAGATCAGCAGGTCTCCAGAGATGATGATAAATGCTCACTGTTTTCACCAGCTAAATTTTGGAGTTTTTAATTTAATAGCTGGAGATAACTAAAACACCTAGACATCTGACTTGTGGAAGATCTGCTTTATTCAATTTCTAAGTAGAACTCACTACTGCTAACAGACCAGGTACCAGAATCAGGACAGCAATACCATGTGTAAAGGCAGACATTGCTTAGTAACAAATCCTTGTTGGTGGGCAAGCTCTCTAGAGGTATTCCAGGAAGCATTTCCCCTAGAGCATTCCTCCCTTAGCTTGTTGTTTCCTGAGCTTCAGGTGTTGAGTACTGAAGCGTGATGACCTGTGTTTCATGTCCAGAACTTAAAAGAAAAGAGTGGGTGAGGGACTAAGGCAGCATGCTAAATGCCTAAGACCCACTCACTCATAACTCATACCAGGGAGAAAGAGGACAACTGAATATAACCAACCCAGTCAGTATGAACTTCACATCAATCTTTGCCCCCACCCCCCGCCACAACCTCCACAGGGTTTCACTACGCAGTTATTGGTTGGCACATCAACTTACTATGTAGACCAGACTGGCCTCAAACACAGAGACCAGCCTGCTTTTGCCGCAAGTGCTTTATTTTTTGTTTCTCTGAGACGGAGTTTTTTACACTATAATCCAGGCTGATGGTGACAATCCTTCTATCTGAGCTCCCCTAAGTGTTGGGATTAATAGGCATAGGCTAAGATACACAAATTCACATTCACCACACTTAAAAAGATTTAAATTTGGAGAATTTGTTCCATAGGCATTAATTAAACAATCACCATATTCCAAACATATTATAACATGTGGTATCTTCCCTAGATCTAAGAAATATTTTTTCTCTTCTTCAGCAGTACCTGGGGAATGAACCCAGAACTTTGTCATGCTAGGCAAGTACACTACCACTAAGCTATAACCTCAGTCCATTGTAGTGGGATGTTTGAATTAGATATTTTATAGTTATTATGGGATCATACTCCTGTGTACATGCTGTATGGGGGAAGGGTGTTTCCTGATGCCTTGCAGGAAGTAAAGGACTGGCTTCCTGCACCTGTTAACACCTCCGTGCTAGAAACAATGGAGTAGCCCTCCAGATCTCCATATAACAGGCCATTTGTTTACCTTAATGCAGAAGGTTCCCTATCACCCTCAATACTCTGCAGCCTGGTGATCAGAGAAGACTGACTCACCCCCAGTTTGGACACCTGCTGGGATAGGCACCATGTCTACTGGCAGACCTTAAGAAGTGTTAGGTCCATTGATTTGTATAATGAAGGCCAGTGTGGAGGAAGGAGGGAGTTTTGAATAATAAAGTCCTAGGGGCTGAGGCAGAGGAGAGAGAGGCAGGGCCATGAAGCCAGGAGAGCCCTGTGAGGTCATGAGAGGATGTAAGCTGTACCTGTCCTGAGCCGCCCAGGCACTGCACCCGAGTTATCCTTGCTCATTATTAATATCACGGGACACAGTGTTAAATTCTCTTTGGGGTCAAGGTGGGGCACTAGCCCGAGCCAGCCTCAGACTTGCTGCTCTCCCATTTCAGTCTCCACCAGCGGGATTTACAGTCACATGCCACCAGAGTTGCTCCAGGAAGCACTTATCAAAGTGGAAGCATTTTTAGAGTACTATGTATGATGCTGCTAGAATTACATGTACAAAGCTACTAGAAATACGCATTTTATTATTCCTCAACCCACCTTTGAACAAAAGTGAGTTTATAAACAAGTCCTTACCTGCAGCGGTCTCCATAAACACAGTACCCTCTTTGAAAATACTTGCACACTACACCATACGGACTGTCAGAGAGGTCATGAGAGTACCGACAGTTATCTCCTTCCTTACAAACCCCATGCATAAAATATCTGTAAGACAAAGAACCAAAGAATCTAGATTAGAAGAGTAAAGCCAGTTCTCAAAGAGCTCATTTCACCACATTCTCCTGGCATGTTCACAACTGTAGCAAATGAACACATCAAGTCAGTCTAGGCAATGTGGCCAAGAAGACTCATTCGGGTCCACAGAAGGCAGCCCACAGATCAAAGCACCTGCCCTGAAAGAAAGCTGTATGCTTATATAAGGTTCCTTTTTCTTTTCTGGTGGGGTGGGGTTGGGGGATGAACCAGAGCTTCATACACACATGTACTCCACCACTGAACCGTATCCCCAGCTCCCCCAACTTAAAGATTTCAAACATTTATCTTGTTCACTGAAGGTCAACTCTGACCACTGTCCTCGTTTTATAGTCCTGGAGGGGTAGCTTCTTATCTTACACTAACTTCAGGTCCTATCCATGACTATCTGCAAAGCACATCAAAAATAAAGAAACCACACATACCACTTATCTTTTTTTTTCTCTTCTGAGACAGGGTCCCACTGTGTATCTTAAAGATCTGCCTGCCCTGGCCTCCTGAAAGCTGGGATTAGAGGTGTGCAAACCACACATGGCTGTGATGCATACAGTTATAAACCCTGTATCTCACCTTGTGGGGAAACATCATGGTCTAGTTGTTCTTTGCATTTCCTACCGTACCTATCTCTCTATATATGACACCTAAGTGCTGTGGTAAATCATAGTATGTATCAGTAAGTGTGCCTATATAATGCCATCTAAATGTACGTAGCATCCATTACCCAACAAAAAACCTAATTATTTGACATATAGTAGTAGAGTGACACCTGTAATTCCAGATATTTAGAAGGCTGGGTTAAGAGGATTACTTAAGAAACACTGCAATACTCTATATCAAAAAAAAGGGAAAGACATAAGGCCTGTTGGTGCAAACCTTTAATCCCAGCACTGCAGAGGGGGAGGCAAGTGGACTCTTGAGTTCGAGGTCAGCCTGGACTAGGTCAACCGGGATAACCTAGCAAGAGTCTGTCTTAAGTTATTTTATTTTATTTTTTTAAAGATGAAACAAACAAATACAAATGCCAGGTATGGCTCCTACTTACAGTCTTAAGCACTCTGGAAGCTAAAGCAAGAGGATTATTGAGTTCAAGACTGGCCTGGGGTACACAGTGTGACCCTGATTCCCCACTTCCCACCTACCCCAAATAATCCCACTATGATTGGTAAATAGTAAGTTTCATAAGCTGGGTATGGTACAGCACATCTTTAATCCAGCACTTACAAGACAGAAGCAGGCAGATCTGTGAGTTTGAGGCCAGCCTAGTCTACACAGTGAATTCCAGAACATTCAGAGCTACAGAGACCCTTGTCTTGAAAAAATAAAAACAAACAAATAAATGGATAAATAAATAAATGGGCAAACAATAGATCTCACCATGAACACTGTGACAGTTGGGTTAGAGATTTCTAGAATCTGTTTTAAAGGTACATTGTGTTCCCAACGTCATATTAGCCATATAGGGGGAGGGTAATTTTTTGTTGGAAAAAATAAAAACTTGGGGCTGGGATGAAGCTCCATTGGCCAAGTGCTTGCCTAGCAGATAAGTAGTCCTGGGTCTAATTCCTAGCACCAGATGAAGTAGGCATCGCGATGTATGCCTGTGATTCCATTGCTCAGGTAGTAGGCAGGAGGACCAGCAGTGTAGTCACCCTCAGCCTCAGATAACACAGTCTTAATTAATCCTAGCACTTGGGAGGCCTAAGGGTCTGGAGTTCAAGGCCAGTCTAGATAACCAGAGTCCTTATCTGACAACAATAACAAAGCCAGGTGTGGAGTCACATGACTTTAACTACAGTACTAGGGAGACTGAGACAGGAGAATCTGGGGCCAGCTAGGGCTACATTCTAAGACTTTGTCTTAAAAAATAAAGTACAGAAAAAAAAAAAAAACTGCTTAGACTTCTTGTGTTATTTCAACTGCCAGATGACTCATTTACTATTGCAGAAACACTCCAATACAGCAGCGTCTAAATTCAAAAATACAGTTTGGAGCTGGAGAGATGGTCAGTAGTTAAGTGTTGGGTATCTTCCAGAGGACTCAGGGTTCATTTCCAGCACCTACACATTGGCTCACAACTGTTCTGACAACCTCTTCTGGTTTTGTGGTCACTGGGCACACACATGGCACAGACTGTCAGGCTAAACATATAAAATAATTAAAATAATTTACAGCCTAGAGGCTGTGAGGAGATGGCTCAATAAATATTTACTCTTCTTTTGATTTGCAACAGCCATCTCAGGTAGTGTGCAGAGGCCTGTCAACTCCAGCTCCAAGGGGACTGATGCCTCTGGCCTCTTGGGTAACCACATTCACAGGGATGGACACACAAAATAAAAGTAAATCTTGCCATACTGGTCTACATACTGACTTCCAGTCCAGCCAAGGCTACATAGTGAGACTCTGTCTCAAAAAGCCAATAAATAAATATTAACTGTCTTCATCCCAAACCTAGTAGTAAGGGTTGATTTTGTAGCATCTCTCCAGTAAGAGAGATGAAAACCAGCCTGTTGGTGGCAGCAAAACACAGTTTCTTAGCAGAGATACTTGTCTCAGGCAGCAGAAACAAAACAAAACACAAGGAGAATTTCAAGAGCAGTAAGAATAAGACTGAGCAATTAAAAATGAACACTGAGCTGGGTGAGGCGGTCTATGCCTTTAATCCCAACAGTGAGTGACTGGGAGGTTGAGGAGGCAGGTGGATCTGTGAATTGGAGGCAAGCCTGGTCTATACAGAGGGAATGTCCCCAGGCCAGCCAGAGCTACACAGTGAGACCCCCGTCTCAAAACAAAGAGAACATTCTTGGACTGAAGAGTTGGCTCAGTGGTTAAGGAGCACTTGCTGCTTTTGCAGAGGACCCAGGTTCGATTCCCAGCACTCACACAGTGGCTCACAACCGACTGTAACTCCAGTTCCAGTGGATAGGAAGCGCACTTCTTCCTCAGTGGCCTCTAGGCGTGCACATGGTACATACATGGTATGTACACATGGCACAGATACATACATTCAGACAAACACACGTACACATTAAAAGTAAATAAAAATTAAGAAATAGGAGCTAGAGAGATATCTTAGCAGTTAAGAGCACTGGCTTCTCTTACAGAAGTCCTGAGTCCACCCATGTGGAGGATCACAATCAGTCCCATGGGATCCAAGGCCCTCTGCTGGTGTTCGGAGGTACATACAGACATAACACCCGATACTCATAAAGTACATAAATAAATCTTTAAAATATAAAAACCAACACTCTTAAGCAAGTAACTTTAAGGAGGAATATGCCCTAAGTATAGAAAATACCCTTCCTTGAAGGGGTCGGGAGTGAGGTGCACAGAGATGGCTGGGTGGCTAAAAGCAAGCAGGAAGGGCTGTTGCAGAGTTTGGTTCCCAGCATTCATCAGGTGCAGCTCACCTCCAAGAGCACTTGTACTCATATGTAGACACCCAAACATACAAATTACTTCTCTCACCAACAGGTGTAGCTATCGAGCACACTGAAAATACAATAAGGCACATTTTTGCAGTGAAATCACAGTGCGCCCTTAATGTTTATTTGCTGAATCCCAGAAAGATAAGCATGCTCTAATAAGTCCTCTCCCTTTAGCAATTCACAAATGTACTTAAAAAAAATTCACAGAATGGATACATGAATGTTTGCAAGTAAACAATTCCTACATTTTTAAGACCTATTTTTATTTTATGTGTATGGGCATTTTGCCGGCACGTCTATCTGTATCTGCATCGTACGCCAGCAGTAGTGCCCATAGACACCAGGAGAAGGCGCTCAGCTCTCTGGAACTGGACCGTCAGTCAGCTGTTAGCTGCCCTGTGGGCACTGGGAAGCACATACAGATCTCCAAGAGAAGCAGTGAGCCAACTCTAGCACAGCCACAGTGACTTTTTTTTTTAAATAAAAGCAGAAAATTCTTACAAAGTCATGCAAAATAGTTTTAGCTTTAACTGTGTCAACATCAATTGGAGCAAAGCCTTGCAGGTACGATTAAACAGAACTGCGCTTCTCTCAAAGCTCAAAGCCTAGAACAGAGATTTCATAGTTGCTACTCTTCCAGTCAAAGGGGACTGTAAGAGGGATCATGCTGGCAACTAGCCCAAGGCATATCAAATAACCCAGGTGGTTTCTATCTGTAGAGGCAGGGTACCCTACGCTATACCAAGGCTGGTCTGGTCAAGACATCCTGCCTCAGCCTAACAGGTATGTGCAACCATGAAGGGCTCCACATGCCACTAAGTGACTCTGCAAATTGATGACGGAACTAAGCAAAAGCTATGGAAAAGAGCCTGCTCCTTTCTTTCTCTTTCTCCTCCCTCCCTACCCCCTCTTCCTTCCTTGTCTTTTGTTGTTATTTTGAGATATGGTTTCTCTGTACACTCCTGGTTGTCCTGGAACTCTATAGATCAAGCTGGCCTCAAACTCAGAGATCCACCTGCCTCAGCCTCCCCAATACTGGGATTTAAGGCGTGTGCCACCACTGCCTGGCTGAGGAACATTTTTTTGATCCTAGTCCTCAGAAGACAAAGGCAGGAGGATTTCTGGGAGTTGCCTTGTTTCTGGTTTACATAGGAAACGCCAGGCCAGGTCAGGCCAGGTGCTATCTCAAAAAAGAAAAAAAAAAGTGCTTGGAGTTTAAAAACACACAAACAAGTATGTAAGTCTTAAGCCCTTTCCATTCTTTCTTTCTCTTTTGAGAGATGTAGTGAGGCCCAGACTGGTCACAAGCTCACTGTGAGCTAAGAAAGACCCTGAATTCTTGATGTTTTGCTTCCACCTCCCATTATAGGGCCACCATGTGGGACTTAAAGCTTGTGTGTGTGTGTGTATGTGTATACATGGTGGCATATGTGCCTAGTGCACATGTGAAGGTTGAGGACTTTTTCTTCCATCTTGTGGGTTTCGGGGATTCACAGCAAACACCTTTGCTACATAAACTAAGCTTAGGATCAGCAAGATCCTTTTTAAGCTTTTCATATTGTTTTCTCTAAAAGCTTACTTTATCTGTATGATTTTTTTTGAGACTGAACCTCCCTGTGTAGCCTTGGGCTGGCACATACATTGCCACATTTCCCAAGCTGTAGTTTAGAACAAGATTCTTTTGACTCAGCCTCACAAAGCAAGGGTACTCAAAGAAAAATTTGTGTTTTTATGCAAGACCATGGGAGAAAGCCAAATGTTTTCCTCTATTGTTTTCTACCTTATTGTTTGTTTGTTTGTTTTGAGACAGGGTCTTTCACTGAGCCTAGAGCATTGGAAGGGCTTTGATAAGGGTTCTGATGACTAGAATCCTGAACCTTATGCTAGAGTAGGAAGCTCTTTACCCTCTGAGCCATCTCTCCAGCCCCTAAAGAAAATTTTTTAGACATAAATGAAGTAGTGGCTAACAAACAACTGCTCTAGGGAGCACCTAGAAAACTCCATTAAATCAATGAGTCTTGGGGAACTAACTAGGCTTGCCCCATGCTTTTAATGCAGTACTAAAATCAAGGTCAACCTTGGCCACATAACGAGTTTAAGGTCACCCTGTGGTTAAGTGAGACCCAATTTTTTTTAAACATCATAAACTGTTCATAGAGGTGCAGGCCTTTAATCTCAGCACTGAGGAGGTAGAGGCTGGTGAAATCTCTGAGTTAAAGCCAGCCTAGTCTACAGAGTAAATTCCAGGACAACCCAGGCTACACAGAGAAACCCCCCCCCCAAAAAAAACAAAATTAAAATTTTACATTTTAAAAAGGCAACAAAATTAAAATTTTACATTTTAAAAAGGCCCTAAATGGAGGCTGGAATAGTCTGGTGAGGAACCAGAAAAGAGGAAACAGGGGAAAATAAAAGAGAAGCAGGGGAGATCAAGCCTATAATCTCAACTCTGGAGACAGGAGCGGAAGGATCAGCGCAGGGATCCAGAGTCCCAAACCTTTCTGGGTTACAGTTTCTTTATCATGCATACACGCCACACATTCCTCAAAAGAATAGAAAAGGGGTGTTGGCTAGAGGGCTTTGCTGATAAAAGTGATGGCTGAGTTGGATTCCTGGAACCTACATGAAAGTGAAAGACATTAAAATTGTCCTCTGGCCTCCTCCGGCGCTCTGTGGCCCTGGGAAGCTCCCCACCCCACCCCCATCACACAAACACTAATAATTGTTTCAAGAGAAAAATGTTGAAACAGAATTTATAAGAAATGTAAAGTTGGGTCCATTGCAAGGATCTGGCAGGATGACAAATCAATAACGAAATGTTACTTGGTAATGGGTATTCAGAACTAGACTAGATAGATTATGGTGGTTGAAGATGGTAGATCAAAAGGAAGCAAACAAACAAACAAACAAAAAACCAAGGTCTTTAAAATTTCACACATCAGTCAAGTGGTAACGCTTGTTATCCTGTTATCCCAGCTCCGGGACAGGAGAGGCTGGAAGATGAAGTGCAAGGCCAGCGTGGTCTAAACAGCAGTTCTGGGACAAGAGGGGCTGCAATGCTTGATCTTGCCCCCCAGAAATAAAAACGACCAAGGGGGGAAAGCTTTAATCTGACGCTATCAAAAGTGTTACAGGAAGATCGAAAGACTGGAATTCTTCAATTTCGGAGTTAATACGAACAGTGAGTTCTTCGTCAGGAACAGCCTTCTGCATTTGCGTATAAACTGCCCTTGTTGGGTGAAAAGTGGTTTTTCCTTTGGATTATTTTTAACCGATTAAAAAAAAAAAAAAAAGGTAATCGTCGCTCCTGATAGCTAAATCAATATAATCGGGCGTGGTATCATCACACCCCTGCAATCCCGAACTAGGAAGAGGCTGAGGCAAGAGGACAGCCGAAAATTCCAGGCAGTCAGGATTATATAGGTCAAGCGGGGCTGGCTACACAGCAAGATTGTCTCAATAAAACACCTTCCCCCGAATCCTTAATACAACAAGTACCTTCCAAGTAATACAACAAGTACCTTATTTATAGCTGGGAAATTTTTTTTTTACATGCGTACTGTATAACCGCCACCCGATCGTTCATTTTTCCAATAATTTCGTCTAGCTTACCAAACCAGAACCAAACCTCTCTCCTCGGATCTCCTTTCCCGCAAAGAGGAACGCCGCTCAAAGGGACAGTAATGATAATGGCAGTTCATGAAATCAAGGGCGGAGGAGGCAAACGCCGGCTCCGAACGCTCGGTTCGGAGACAAAGCTCGGAACCGCCAGCCACCGACTACATACAAAGGCATACAAAAGCGGCTGCTCCGGCGGGGCGGGGGTGCGCGGCGCCTAGAGCAGAAAAGACGTTACAAACGGATGGCCCGGCGCGGAGGCCCCGGGGCCGGCCGAGCTCGCCGGGACCCTCAGAGGCTCTCAGGGCGCACGGAGGGGTCGTTGGAGCCCGACTCGCAGCGGCGAGCTCGCGCCGCATCCCCGAACCTGTGGCGATGGGCGCCGGGGCGGGGATGCCGGTCCTCACCCGCACGCACCGGAGTGCCTCTGGGCGAGGGGAGGTGGCGGGACCGCCCCGCAGTCCGAGTCCGCAGTCCGCAACCTGCAGCGATCGCACCGCCGATCTCTGCGGGGCTGACGCAGCGATGCTCTGCGGGCTGCCGCGGCGGGGACCCCGTACGCCCGCCTCCGCCTCCCGCTCGGCCCCGCAGCCCCCGCCCTCCGCCGCGCCACGCAACGTCCTACCTGCAGGTGACCTGTTTCGTCCAGCCGCCGCCGCTGCCGTCGCTGCCGCCGCCCCCTCCTCCCGCCCCCGGGGACGGGGCAGCGACTGTGGGGATAGGGGTGGGGGAGGCCGCTGCCACCGCCGCCGCTGCCGCTCCTGCTCCTGATGTTGTGGCTGTTGTTCCGGGAGCCGCAGCCTCCGCCATTACTGTTTATCCCACACAGCAATGGCCCCGGAACTTCCGGGATCACATAGTTCCGGTCCAGCTGAGAAGGAGAAGACTGCAAAGGGAGGGGAGGGAGGCTGAGGAGCCCGAGCGCTCCGCGCCAGCCCCGCGCCGCGTCTCCGCGTCTCCGAGCGCTCCGGCCTCGGGAACTGCGGGCTCCGCCGGGCGCCCGCGGCCCTGCCCCGGCGACGCTGATTGGTGAAGAGCTCAGGCTCCGCCCTTAAGGGGCGTGGCCCCGCGCGCTAGCCAGGTGTGTTGGGATGCTCCAAGTCCTAGCCTTCAAAGGACCACAAGCTGGGGCCGACCCCAAAGGGATGGCAGATGGAGTAGAAGGTGGGGAGAAGGCCTGGGTGTGTGTCTGCTCTTTCCCTAATATGAACACGATATCGATTGTGTTGGAATCTGTTTCCTACTCTCTCGTGAGGACAGTAGCCCCTATCTCACAGGGAATGTCAGAATCCATACGGATGGAAGTGCCGGGCGAGTATGATGGCAGACATCTGTAACCCCAGCACTCTGAAGGTTTAAGCATCAAAATCGCTGCAAGTTCGAGGCTAGCCCACGCTACACAGACCCTGTCAAAATAATGACACTACTAATGTAACTAAGTAAATAAATAACATTGTAAGGTAGTTCACGTTTGTAATACCAGTGCTTGGCAAGCTAAGGGAGAAGATTCACAGGTTCGAGACCAACCTGGGTACATTGAAAGAATCTGTCAAAAAAGAAAAAAGGCATGTTTCCAAAGACTGGCTCCTGCAATTAGGCTCATTCTCCCAAAGTTTCTATCTCTTTCCAAAGCCCATCAAGTCATGAATCCACCAATAGATTGATCCACTGATGAGGTCAGCACTGTCAGGATCCAACCATTTCTCCAAAACTCTATGTCTAAACATTGATGCACGGAAGACTCAAGACTACATCACATGGACTTTTTTGAGAAGCATTTTAGTTCCAAAGGTCTCCCCCCCGCTCCTTCTCTCCTCACTAATGCAGACCTGAACAGAGATCTGCCTCCCAAATACTGAATATTGGGATTAAAAGCCTTCACCACTTCCCCCATTTATTATATTAATCCATAAGGTTTGTTGCACAGTTGAGGTATTGAGGAGGTAGCAGAATAGTTAGCAATAAATTCAACCGAAAAGTTCTTGTCAGCATAGTCATTCCAGGCACTAGCAGATGGCCACAGGGACAGGACCTAGCCCTCCGAGGGGTTGATGTCAAGACTTTGTATGCTGGAGTCTCCCACTCCTAAGCAGAGTAAAAAGCTGTTTCGTGATGCTCTGAGTGGGCATCCAGTCTCACTTTTTGTGGTGGTCTTGCTGTCCACTTCCCAGCCCTCTGGTGTCCACAAAGAGGAAGGATCAGGTAGCCTTCTACCACACAGGCTTCTAGAGGTCTCTCTTCTGTAGCAGCCACGGAAGGCAGGAAAGGTTGTACCACAGCAGGATAAGACTGGGGCTCATGGGATACCTGCAAAACTAGGCCAGAATAAAACCCCTCAAGGCAGAAACCTGCTTCTACTTCCCCATCCATAAGCCTCTGAGGCCTATGCCCAGTGCTGGTAGAGGGCACTCAGTGACCCTGGTGTCAGCAGCCAGGAAACCAAGAAGCTGTGAGACGAAGATGTGTTTGAAAGCACCAAGGTTTGGCAAGGACAGGAGTAGACCTTCCAGATGCAGGAAAAGGCTTTGGCATCCTCTCCCTGCAGTATCAACGGCCAGGACACAGGCAGTCCAGTCACTTCCAACTACAGGGACCCACCCCCCTTTATCGTACTTTTTAAAAATCAATTCAAAAGTTTATTGGACATATAAAAAAACTGATTTGTCAAAGTCACTATACTTTTGATCCAAGATATGTTGGGTTTTTTTTTTCCTTCTTCAGATGACAGAATGATGTAGTTGAATGTATGAACTTGCTCCAAATATGCAGCATAGATACAGAAGAGATGAACGGAAGACTTATCACCAGTACTGGAACCTGCCAACTTTGGGCCCTGGGGAGACTGGGGGGACAGTCCCCTGTCTCAGCAGAGGGGGTACAACCTGTGCTCCTGGTTCCACAGCTGACATTTTCTCTGTCTGACTGGAGACTGCCCCCACCCACACCCACACTGCTTTACTGGGGGACCACCATAGGGGGCCACATTGATGCCAATGAGGGTTGGGTACTGTATGCTGATACTTGAGAGTAGTGGGCCCCAAAGGGGCTGAAGAGGATGGACAGGAAGTTCCACCCTATGTTTATTTTTTTTAATTCTGTGTGTGTCCTTTTTAAGGTGTACAACATGATTCAAATATATAATAAAGGATTAATAATAGATCCATTACCTGACAAATGTCTTGGTGTATGGTAAAAAGCTAAACTTGCCTGGTGGTGGTAATGCACATCTTTAACCCCAGAACTTGGGATCTCTGAGTTCAAGACAACCTGTTCTACAGAGTAGGTTCCAGGACAGCCAGGGCTACACAGAGAAACCTGTAACAGGGCCCCAGACCTTTGTAGGCCCCAAGACCTTTGCACAATTGACTATGATGAAAATGCCATTCAGGCTGTAAGACTCAGCACATAGACAGCACCACCTGCCAAAACTGAAACAAAGGTCTAATCCATCAAAGTCCGTATAGTTCTAGAAAAGTTTCAAAGCGTACTACCCTGGCTTTTCAGCTTCTGTAGTTACGTTTCTGGATAACTATTCTTGTTAACTGAAATATGTCAACCCAGAACATGGTTTTTGTGCTTAAAAGCTCTTCCTGAGAAAGACTCAGGGCTTATACTGGGATCCAAACACCCAGTGTAGTCACTGGCTGGCTAATAAAGACTTACTATTGGCTTAATCCCATGTCTCAGCAGTCTTCTCTGGTGTGTACCCCACAACAAAACTACAACAAAAAGGACTCCCCCCAAAAGAGAAGCTAAACTCTAACCTTTAGAAAGATTCTAATAGATACTATGCTACTAACTATATGTCTCATTTAGGAGGTTACATCTCTAAACTTGTTTGTCCTACCTAACTACAACTTTGTACCCTTTGCTGGGGGTCATCCCATTTCCTGTCTTCCACCAGTGGCAACACTATTTCTGTGTGTTTCATTTTTTAAATATCCCATAATCCTTTGCCTTCCCTAGAAATCCAAAGGCAAGGTGGGTCACCATAGCCTTCCGGAGCCATTTTTGACCAGAGTTATGGCTCCTGCCCAATATGTGCTCAAACTGCCACAGTCTGGTTGGAACTAAGGACTTGAACGTTTGCCAGAAGTGTTTCTGTCAGTATTCAAAAGACATAGGCTCCTCAGCTTCAATACCCATTTTTTTTCCCCATAAACTGTTTTTCCTGTTTGGCTGTGTATGGTTTTGGTATTGGTAGTGGGTTTACATTTGTTGAGGTCAGAAGAGGGTGTCAGATCTCTTGGAACTGGGGTTACAGACAGTTGTGAGCCACTAGGTGGGTGCTGGAAACCAAACCCAGGTCCTCTGCAAGAGGAACAAGTGCTCTTAACCCTTAAGCCATTTCTCCAACGCCCACAACTATTTCTATTTAGTGTTACAGTTCTGATATCTGCACACTGTATATGTGTAGAAAGACAGACAGAATGTACAAACGAATACAAAGAGGATGCCATCCAAGGCATGCGTCAAATGTAGACTAGGCTAGAGCCCAGCACTTCAGTGTCATTCACTCGATGTGTATTTAGTGAGTACTCGAAAGGATGTAGAATGCAGAGATGACAAAATCATCTTCATGTATTGATTTGTTCTGAAAAATAAACCAGCCCTGCTGACTGAGAAGCTGAGTGCCTGATAGGGAAACCTTATCTTCAAGCAAAGCACTGGAACCAGAGTTCCAGTCAGAGAGATAGCACAGGGTGCCATTGGAGTTCACAAAGCAGCAAGAACCTGGACTGGTTGGGAGCGAGGGTGTCAGTCAAGTACAATTACAAACTGACTTATGATTAAGCTGGAGGTGGTGGCGTGGGCCCTTGCCACAGACAGCAGGTGAACAGTGTAGGGCCCAGGATGGTGTGGGAGGGAGCAGGAGATAGCTCTGCAGCATTTCCTGGGAGCAGAAAATCCTCTGCTGCTGCTCTAAGGGGCAGGTTGCAGCCAGCAGCTAGCTGGTCGGACTTGGCCCCGCAGACCCTGGGCACCCCAGCTGGCTTTCATCCTCTCTTCTAACTAGGATGTTTCCAGGTCCCATGCAAGGCTTCTACACCCAAACTCTTCCAAAAACAAATCAACCCAGAGTCAAATCAACACATTCTGACCATTTATTTATCTGACAGTTTGGCACTTTCCTCCCAGTTTCTAGCCAATTGGTATCTAATATTCAGTATCTTTAAAAGCCACACGTAGGTCACATGATATCCAGATCCTCCATGCTCTCATTTTTGTTGCCATTTTTCTGTTTTCTTCCTTCTTTTTTTAGATTTATTGTTTGTGTGTGTGTGTGTGTGTGTGTGTGTGTATGTGTGTATGTGTAGGTGTATGTGTATTTTGCCTGCATATCTGTCTGTATACCACATGCAATTCTGGTGCCCATCAAGGTCAGAAGAGAGCACCAGATAACCTAGAACTGGAGTTACAGTTGATTGTGAGCCACCACATGGGTACTAGGACCAAACCCAGGTCCTCTGCAAGAACAAGTACTCTTAGTCACCGAGTCATCTCTCCAGCCGCCTCCTCTGTTTTCTGCTAGTTTCCCTCTCTGGTTTCTCTCGCTAGTGTTCATTATCACAGGCCTTCACATACACTGGGTAAATGTTTGACTCCTGAACCTCCAAACTCCACCTCTATTCCTATATCCATTTCTCAGCCCACAACCCAAACAAGCACTTGGGAGGTAGAGGCCAGTGGCCCTCTGTGAGTTGAGGTCAGCCTGGTCTACAAAGTAAGACCCTGTCTCAAACAAACAAAAGAAACAAGCAAGAATAAATAAATAAATATTGGCCAATTAAACCTGATTTAATCTGGTAATAGAGTCCCTAGTTTCAATGCTGCAATTGAGATATAAATAAATAAATACTGTAGGGTTCTGTGTTAGGTTTTCATTGAGGTAATACGAATACGAGATAATCAACTTCTTTATTGTTGCTTTCAGACATGGTCTCACTTCCTAGTGCTTTAGGCCAGCCTGGACTTGAACTCACACATACTAGGAAAGACAGGGTCTCTCTGTCTGGCTGTCCTGCCTCTACCTCCCTGCTGGGATTAAAAGTATGTGCCACCTGACTGTTTGTTCTGTAGACATTTTTTTCTGGTGGTAGTGATAGTGTGTGTGTGTGTGTGTGTGTGTGTGTGTGTGAGAGAGAGGGGGTGTTGTTGTTTATTCTTTTGAGATAGAGTCTCCGTCATGTAGCTCAGGCTGACCCTAAACCAGGTGAACTGGCTGTGAACTCTGCTCCCTCTGCTTCCACCTTCCAAATGGTGAGATTCCATACTGGGATAGATGTTGAATTTAGTATCAATAACTAATAGTTTGAGAGGGGGAACTATGACCTGGCTGGGGTGGATGTGGGGCTGTGATGGTGAGTGGGCTGTCCAAGGAAAGCATGTTAGACAGATTGCTGCCCCATCCCACCCCCAAGCCAATGCCTGAAGAAGCCTCTTAACAGACTCCTGGCCCAAAAGCTGTCTTTGAAGTAGTTTGAAGTGAGACTAGAGTTTGAGGGTAAGATAGAAAGTGAGCTCAGATTCATCCTGTAATCCCAGCACTCGGGCAGTGGAGGCAGGAGGATCAGGACATGAGGGCCACCCTCAGCTATATAGCAAGTTCAAGGCTAGTCCATGTTATCTCAAAAAACACCCAAAGCATTCAATAAGTAAATAGCATCTGTAACAGACAAAATACATCTAGCTGAGTGGCTTTTTTGCATAAAGCCAGTGTGAGGCACAGCTACATCAGAAGCCAGGCTGCTTTCAGGAGAGATAGCAGCGTGCTAGTCAGCTCTGAATAAGGAGGCCCAGAGTTATAAACAGTCCTTAAGAGAAACTGACTTTGAGGTGATCTTTGCTGTGAGTTGCCTGGAAGACCAGACAGTAGCCACCTGGTCTGTTCTCTTTTACCCTTTCTATTCTATAAAAGACTCCTTACAGCTGGGCAGCAGTGTTGCACGCCTTTAATCCCAGCACTCGGGAGGCAGAGGCAGGTAGATCTCTGTGAGTTTGAGGCCAGCCTGGTCTACATAGTTGAGTTCCAGGACAGCCAGAGTTACAACAGAGAAACCCTGTCTCCAAAAACAAAAACAAACAAACAAAAAAAAGACTCCTGATTATCCAAGTCTCTCAAATCTGCCTGATGTCATCATCAACTAAAGGTCTTGGGAGCTGAGCCTGGCCCACTGTCTCTGAGCATTAAAATTCAAAATAAGCTGAGGTCAGAAGGCATACAGGCGGAGAAACAGATGGTGGAGAGGAAAGGAGTCATATCAAGCACCATAGTAACCAGTTGATAGAGTTTGGGCTGGGATGTGCCAGGTCTTCCTGTCTCCCATACTCACCGCTCTCCCTGCCTTGGTCTCCATGGGGATAGGTAGAGAGTAAAGGCTGATAAAATCCTTCCCTGGCTGAGCCAGAACAGTCTTCTAGGCTGGGCTGGCATATAACACACAGAGGGGATAAATGTCAAACTCCATGGGTGTGTGTGTGTGTGTGTGTGTGTGTGTGTGTGTGTGTGCCTACAGAAGATTGTGTTGAGGAGGTGTTGTGGGATATTTTACTCCTGTGTGCTGTTTTGGTTTGTGAATAAGGCTTTGATGCCTGATGTTGTGGGCCTGTGGGCCTTGTAACTGTGAAGCCAGATGCCTTGCAGCGGGTGCAGGCCTTGCTTCCTACCCTTTCACACCCTTGTGCTAGCCCTGCTGAGATCTTCACAGATAGAACAGTTGTAGGTAACCTATGAAAGGTCTCCAGTCGAGAATGCGAAGATACTATTGTGTTGTAATGAAGGCTGGATGTGGAGAAGGGGCTAGGGAAAAAGGTTTAAAGGGCTAAGGAGAGGCAGGCGAGAGGAGGAAGAGATTGGGAGGATTTGGGAAAAAAGATGAAGTCTCTGCCTAGCTGCCCGGGTATTGAATTCCTTGAGATTTGACATGGCTCATGATTAATAAAGAGCATTGGAAAATTCATAATGGACTCTTATTAAGCAATCAAATCTTACTTTAACACGGAGGTTTATTTTTAGTTATATATAAAATATTTTATGCACTGTTGGGTGAGGGATTGTCTAGGGCATTTTATAGATTGTTTGTAGGTATTGGATTTCTGTGGGGTTTTTTTAATTGCTATGATCTGCATGTGCTATCAGTAGAACACCTGAGGAGTTCTGCAAGAATAAATACACCTGAGCTCAGACACTTGGGGTTTCACTTTCAATCGAGTATGGCACGGGCTAGGACAGTGGTTCCCTCTGCTGAGGTCTGGCAGAGTTTGCACCTCTGAAAAATGCCTCTTTGTCATCCCTGGTAACCTTCCCAGTAGAAGACAACTACAAGATTATATAAAAACCAATGCCCAGGACTGAGCAGATAGCTCAGTTCATAAAGTGCTTACTGAACAAGCAAGAGGATCTAAGTTTAATCCTCAAAGCCCACCTAAAACAAGGAAAATGGGGTGTTGCTTATAATCCTAGCACTGGGGAAGCAGACACAACAGCCCAGGGGGCTTGCTGGATGGTCAGTTTAACCTAATCTGAAAAATCCAGGTCAAAACAAGGTGCTCTGGGTAGATGGTTCAGTGGGTGCAGACCACTTGCCATGCAAACCTGAAGACCTGAGTTTGGATTCCAAGAACCCAAGAAAAAGCCCCTGTAAGCACAGTGCCCCTAACAGGAGATTAATGGCAGAGATAGAAGAATCAGTGAAACTCTCAGGGCCAGTAGCAGATATCAGGATGCCCTCTGTCCCTACATGTGCTCTGTGAATGCAACTGTCTGTACCCCGACACAGAACACACGTACAACACACTCACATATCACACATCAAACACATGTACATGCATGCAAACACATATACACTCCAAGGTAGATGGCACCCAAGAAACAACACTAGAGATTAGCACCTGGCCTCCACCTGTAGCACACACATGTACTTGTGTACTGGAACACACACATCTACACCCAGCCACATGAACATCCTCCTACAAATACAATAAATAAATACCAATGCTCACAATTCATTTTTATTTTATCCATGTGTGCACACATGAACACACATGCACACACTTACATGCAAGGGCTTTCAGCAATGCTTTTACCCACTGGGCCATCTTCCTGGCCTAATGTCCACAACCTAAATGGAAGCGATCAAGACACGCTACTCCTAAATGTCCCAAATTAGCCCAGGGGAAGGTTTGAGCAGAAAGCAGTTGGAGTCGACAGCCATAGAGACATTCCTTATCCAAGTAGAAGCAGCGCAGTTTCTTTGTGACTGTGGCTTTCTTCCAAAAGGGCAGAGGGGAGCTCTTATCACCAAAGACAGGGAAGGCAGCAGGATGAGTTGGCATGAATTTAGTTTTCCTCATTTCTTATCACTTCTGACTTATTACAAGGGTTTGGGGATCCCAACTTACCCACTGGGCAGCCTCCCCATCCATTTGTAATTTTTTCTAATTATTTGGTTTTGTTTTTAAATTTTGTTTTATGGGGCTGGAGAGATGACTCAACGGTTAAGAGCACTGGGTGCTCTTGCAGAGGACCCAGATTCTATTCCAAACAAACACATGGTGACTCTCAACCATCTGTAACTCCAATTCCAGGAGATCTGATGCTCTCCTCTGGTCTCTGTGAGCACTAGGCACAAATGTAGTACACAGACATACAGGCAAAACACCCCCACACATAAAATAACTTAAATTTTTGTGTTTTGTTTTGTTTTGTTTTGCTCTGAACTTAGGGTCTTACACATGTAGGCAAACAATGTATCACTGACCTGTATTCTCAGACTCCTACATGTGTTTCTGTTTGTTTGCATTTGTTTTTTATTTTTTGAAACAGGGTTTCTCTGTTGTAACTCTGTCTACTCTAGAACTCACTCTGTAGATCAGGCTGGCCTCAAACGCACAGAGATCTGCCTGCCTCCGCCTCCCGAGTGCTGGGATTAAAGGCGTGCACCACCACTGTCTTGCGCCGCCCCCACCCAGCTAACATTATGCCTTTTTATTTTGTTTTTGCGATAGGGTCTGACCTTGTAGCCCTGTCTGGTCTGGAATTTGCTATGTAGATTAAGTTGTCCTGGAGCTCACAAAGATCTGCTTGCTTTTGCCTTCTGAGTGCCGGGATAAAAAGAGTGTGCTGTCACACCCGGCTATATGTATGGCTTTTGCTGGTTATACGGTCTGACGTAGATACTGGGTATGTTTGTGTTCAACTTTTCTTGGAATGTCATGCTTCCCCAAGTGCTTGTGTGTAGGAATGTGCTGCTGTGGGAGCTCAGCAAACAGGACAAGGAGACATGTTCATATCTGCAAAGTCTGCCAGACCTCAGCAGAGGAAACCACCATCATAGCAAGTGGCTAACTGGACAGTGGAGCCCTGAGCGTCTCAGTCTCAGCTCTGGTGTTTTTATTGATTCAGAACTCCTCAGGTGTGGATCATAAGCAATTAAACGACCCCCACAGAAATCCAACACCTGCAGACAATACAAAATGCCAAGGCCTATGCATCCCTTTTTCCAACAGTGCACAAAAAGAATTATTTTAAACACAACCAAAAATAAACTTCCACAACACTTGTGCTGTTTCACTCCTACCATCTGTTGCTACACATTTCCCCTTCAAACTGTATTCTAGAGGAACTGAAGGTTCTCAAGTGCCCCTTACTCCAGACCATCAGCAAAGCTATGGCTCAGATCAGAAGAGATGACGTTTGGGGATTGGCTTAGCTGATAGGGTGCTTACCTTCCATACATGAAGGTGGGCTCAATCCCTGGTACTCCATAAAAACTGGGCATGGTTGCACACGCCTTTAAGTAGAGCACGCTGTGATTTGAAGGCAGGAGGATCACAAGTTCAAGGTTGGGTCAGTGAAATAGTTGTCACACATGGATGCTGGGAATTGAACTTGGGTCCTCTGTAAGAACAGTAAGTGTTTTTAAATGCTGAGCCATCTCTCCAGCACCCTCCATGAACATTCTTTGTATGAGATAAAGATTTCATTCTTTTTCTATATGAAAAACCACTTTCCCCAGAGATTCCTTGGTTCAGAATATTTTTAAACAGCTTCAGGCTAGGTGGTGGTGGTGCACGCCTTTAATCCCAGCACTTGGGAGGCAGAGGCAGACGAATCTCTGTGAGTTTGAGGCCAACCTGGTCTACAGAATGAGTAGGTTAGTTGGTAAAGTGTTTGCCTACCATGCATAAAGTTGCAGGTTTGATTCCTAGTACTGTATAAACTGGGTGTGCTAACACAGGCCTAAAACTCCAACACTTAGGAAAAGGACGCAGGAGGATCAGAAGTCTAAAGTCACCCTGTGGGGCTGGAGAGATGGCTCATCTGTTAAGAGCACTGGCTGATCTTCCAGAGGACCTGGGTTCAATTCCCAGCACCCACATGATTGCTCACAACTGTCTGTAACTCTAGTCCCAGGAGATCTGATGTTCTCTCTCTCTCTCTCTCCTAACCTCCACAGGACTGCACACATATAACACATAGGCATACCCACATACACAAAAATAAAGGTTAAAAAAAAAGTCTTCCTCTGCTGCTGTTACAGTCTAGGGGACTTGATTTTATCGTCTCTGCCAGTTAAAAAACAAAAAGGCAGGAAAAAAATCTCAGGCATGATAGGCAACAGCAAAGGAATTCCTGAACACAGCAGACAGAACCAAGCACTGAAGAAAAACCTTTATTAGAGGTGAGGAAATGTACACACACACACTCACACAGCAAGCACACACAGAGATGTTAGGTCCAAAAACTGCCAAAGGCCACCGAGACCATGTATGCAGCAAACAAAGGCACTTTATTATTTGATTCATTCCTACACTTAGGAGTCAGCCACTTGTCGAGATGGCAACCCGGAAAGCTGGGAAGCTGGAAACATGGGTTTTTAAAGGAAACAGGGGACCTCTCTGATTGGTCAGAACCTGAATATTGGATTGGCTCAGAAAATGTCCCTAGGAAATGAGGGTTACTGAGAAACAGAGAGGTGAGGTCATGAGGCACTGGACCTCTCAAGAGGCAGACACTATGCTTGAAAATCCAGTCTCCTAGAGGGCTTGGAGTTTTACAGATCTTTAAAGGGTCTTCCTTCCCTATTTTAGGGTTGATGGAGAGTCAGTCCACCATTGTTACATAAACATGTCCTGACCTGACTTTGAACTTGTTGAGCCAATCCATCATCAGGAGAAAAAGCCCAGAAATTCTTTTGCTTTAGGCTACCAGGCTTTTGTCGGTCACAAGTCAGGAGGGTAAAGAAGAAGCCAGCCATCTTGGAAGCTCAACACTTAGTCATGGTTCCTCTCCCTATCAGTTTGTCTAACAGAGTATTGTAAGAGCAAAAGTTATGTTTTAAATTTTAATTGCTGTGCCTAAGACAGGACAGATAACTTTCTGGAGTGCTGGTTGGGGGTTGTTTGTGTGAGATAACAGGCCAAGTGTGCAGATTTCATTTGGTTAATCCGGCTACACCGGATGTACTCAACCGCACCGGATGTGCTTAGTCACATGTAGGTGGAAGGTACCAAGACAGGAGGTACATCAGGATATATGTTTGCTCTTGATTAGACCTGGTGGGAATCACATAGCCTTATGGGTTCTGCATTAATAAGCATCTGCTGCACGTAACTCAGCACCATTTCTTGGGAACCCAGGAGTGGGGAACCTTGGGAATGAACCTGGTCAGAGTTCATCTTACCAGCCAGTATTTAATCAATTTAATTAAAACTTGCTTAAATTTGGCTCAAAATTATGGTGATGGTCTTATTCTCAACTGGTGGGATTTACGTCATCTCTAGCAACACACGTAAACACACCTCAGCATGTGTGTCTACCTCAATTTCTGTGTCCTCAGCCCCTTAGCCACCAGGTTTTTTTCCAGGCCTTCTGATCTGGAGTCCGGGCCTTGGCTTCTATAGATTGCTTGGCCTTGGCTAGGCAGAACATTTAGATGGTAGAGAGACAGAGTGCTCTAGGGAGCACGGCCAAAATGATCTTGGGCTATCTCCCTTTAAATAGCCTGTTAAAGTATTATTTATTAATGTGACATCGATATATTAATAACGAGCCATGACAACTCTCAGGGATCCAATACCCGGGTGGCTTAGGCAGAAAGCTCACTCCATATTCCTCACTCCTCACATCCTTCTCTCATCTTTCTCTCCCATCTCTGCTTATCTCCTCTGCTTCAGCCCCTAGGTAGATGCTTTATTCATTCAAAACTCCCTCCTGTCTCCACACAGGCCTTCATTATACAATTGAATGGAATTTAACACTTCTCAAGGTCTGCCAGCCTGTGTCCAAGCTGGGGGTGAGTCAGAGTCTTCTCTGATCACCTGGCTGTTGATAGGGAACCTTCATCTGCATTAAGGTAAACAAATGCCTTGTTCATATGGAGATCTGGATCATATGGATCTCATTGTTTTGAGCACAGAGGTGTTAATAGGTAGGAAGCAAGGCCTTTTACATGCCGCAAGGCATCAGGAAGCACCCTTCCCCTTAAACAGCACACAGGAGTATGATCCCATAACTATAAAATATCCCACAATGACAGCCATTTACTCTCAACCCTTGAATCTGACCTTTGACTTTGAGATAAAACTCTTGACACACCCTGCCTTTACCAACAGTAAGGTTAAAAGTGGTAACAACGCAGGGGTTCCTGGCTGTTAAGGTTTGAACGTGAAGTGTTTCCTCTACCCACCCAGTCCCTCAATAGGGGATGTGTTTGGTCACTTGGTTCCCAGTTTGTGGCACACTTTCAGGAGGTTGTTGAACCAGTAAGAGGTGAGCCTTGACTGGTAGAAGGACATTAGGGATGGGCTGTTGATGGTTATAAGCCAGTCCTGGTTGCAACCTGGCTGACTCTGAGTCTGGCTGCACATTCCCGCTGCCATCAACTCCACCGTTAAACGTTCTTGGTCCATGGTCCGTGGTCCAGGGTAGGTAATCCTGTGAAGCTGAACTGAAATGAACCTCTCTTTTCTTTTTACTCTGTTAATTTTGGGTTGTTATTTATGTGTGTAAGTGTCTGCCTGCATGTAGGTATTTGTAGCACATGCTTGCCTGGTACCTATGGGACCAGAAGAAGACATTAGATCCCGTCATTGGAGTTACAGACAGTGATGAGCTACCATGTGGGTGCTGGAAACCAAACCTCCAAGAACAAGTGTTTTTACCTGATGAGACATCTCTCCAGCCCCAATAAACACCTCCTCTATGATGTCACTTCTGTCAGGTGTCGCACACTCGGGCCTTGCTGCATCTGTCTTTAATTTTTTATTTTATTATCTTGTGTGCACAGGTGTTTTGCCTGCATGTATGTCTGCGGACCGCATGCAAGCATGGCGCCCAGAGAAGCCCGGAGAGTGAGTTGCATCTTCTGGAGTTAGACTTACAGATGGTTGTGAGTCATCAGGTGGGTAACAGAAGTCAAGTCTAGGTCTGGTAGAGCAGTCAGTGCTCATAACTGCTGAGTCATCTCCCCAGCCATTCCTCACCCCCCTTTTTTGTCTTTTCTGGGGCAAGGTTCCATGTGGCTCAGGTTGTCCTTGAACTCTCTATATCGCTAAACTTCTGATTCTGATTTCCTGCCTCCACCACTCCACGTTGCTGAACAAACTATTTTCTTATTCCCTTAAAGTAGAGTTGTTACTTTATATGGACACCACATAGGAGGGAGGATGGGTGTGGATGGGGGGCGGAACAAAAACACTTCTGCTACTCAGTCTTCTCTGAAAAGCTAGAGCCGGGGTGTGACCCTGGTCTTTTGTGTGGAGGCATCATCTGCCCTCCCGAATATGGCCATAAACCCCACCACGTCTGAGAGATGCTGCTGGCATTCCCATGAGCGGAACACATCGGAAGCACTCTGTTGGTGAGTACAGGGCCTCAGCAGGACCTGACAGCTGCTGCCACGAAAAGCTGCTTTTCAAAGGAGCAGGGTCTCTGACAACTGTGAGAGAACTTTAGGCGTGTTAGCTACTTGCTGAGGTGGCAGGCCTATCTCCCCACAGGCTTGAGAGTCAACGGGTATGGGGACATGGTTACTTCTCTTTGGCATCTTTGCCTTCAATTTTATGTGTATCTCTGAAGCAGGATAGAAAGACAGGGAAAATTATGAGGACACGTGTAAGAGCAAAAGTTATGTTTTAAAATTTTAATTACTCTGCCTAAGGGATCTGTAGAACAAGGACATGACTTCCTGGAGTGCTGGGTGGGGCTGTTCAAGTGAGGTACAGAAAGAGGTAATTGTGAATCCCCCTTGCCCAAGGGCAGATCTCTTGGATTGTTGGGTGGGGAGTGTCTAGATCCCACTTAGTTGATCTTACCGCACCTATATACTTAGTCACTTGTGAGCGGGTGATAGCCCAAACAGGAAGTACATCAGGATAGATGCTTGCCGCTGATTGGCCCTGGTGGGAAGTATGTAGCCTTATGAATTCTGCCTTTTTAAGCACCTGTGCCATGTGCCTTGTTGCCATTTTGTGGGAACTTCGTTTCTGTGGGAACCTCAGAGTGGACCAGGTCAGAGCCCATCTTCCTGGCCAGTATTTAATTGAATTAAACCTTACTTCAAATTTGGCTCAATTGTGGTCGTCTTATTCTCGATCTGTGGGATTTATACATGAGAAGTGAAAAGAGCCCCTCCCCCATGAACCTAGCTGAAGCTTCTCACCAGCAGAAAAGCAAGAATTCCAGCACTAACAGCAGCTTAAGGCTGCTAGCCCTCCCAGCTGTAAACCTGCAACTCTCCAGGAGTCTCACCACGGACTCTGTCCAAGCCCCAGGGCTCCTGGTTTCACCGTAGGAGGCGACATTCACATGGAAGGCTCTAGTGTATAATCTCATTTATTAAAAGGAAATGTGAGCCAGGCGCACGCCTTTTATTCCAGCACTCAGGAGGCAGAGGCAGGAGGATCTCTGTGAGCTTGAGGCCAGCCTGGTCTACAGAGTGAGTTCCAGAGTAGACAGAGTTACAACAGAGAAACCCTGTCTGAAAAAACAAAAACAAACAAAACAAGAAAGGAAGAAGGGGATGGCTTCTTTTTTTAGCTTTTGACATACAACTTGAATTTGAAAGACATAGTTGAGCTTTAATTGTCAACTTGACACAACCTCGAATCACCTGGAAAGAATCTCAGCGAGGGATTGTCTACACTGGACTGGCCTATGGGCATATTTGTGGGGGGCTGTCTTTAAGTTAATTGGATTTATCAAGCTTGTTCAAGGGATTTTATGTTTTGGTTTTACACAGGGTTTCTCTGTTGTGACCCTGGCTGTCCTGGAACTCACTCTGTAGACCAGGCTGGCCTCGAACTCACAGAGATCTGCCTGCCTCTGCCTCCTAGTGCTGGGATTAAAGGTGTGCACCACCATGCCAGGTACATTTTTCAATTTTAATAAAGTTTCATATTGTCTAGTCCTGAAATTCTTTTCTGCACCAATGCCACAAATCCTGGTTTGGCTTGAGTTGAATGAGGATCCTAAAAATTGAAGCATCTCCCCAGCCTATTGAGGGTGACAACACAGAGGTATGTCCCTGCTGTCTCACCCCTGCTTTCTCCTTTTTTTTGGGCTCAGCTGCCTGCCTGAGCCTGTGTGGGCATGATGGAGGACATCAAGGAGTGTCCTCCAAAAACCTCTACTATCCATGTCCTTCCCCTTCAAGGATGACAGCACAGGCCCATCGCACTAAACTTAAAGTTACCTTGGATACGAGAAACAGAAGTACTGACCAATCCTCCAATAAGAGCAATTATCTCTTTGGGCACCCTGGGGCAAGAGCAAGCATCTCCTGGGAACACGTTTGTGCTCTCTTGCAGGAAGGACTTCTTCTAGCCCTCAGAACCAGAACATCTCTGAGATAGTGATCAGCCAGAGAGGCCCTGAAGGGACAGCTTCCTTCCTTGGGTGTATCTCCTGCCCACTGATTCTCCCTCTATTTAATCCTAGAGCTCACATCAGTACCCCGAGGCAGATGGGGTACACATCTCACTTGCTCAGCCAATAAAGGTGCTTGCTGAGGAGCCTGGCAACCTGAGTTCAGTTCCTAGGACACAAGGGAAAAAACTGTCTCTCCCAGGTTGTCCACTAGCCTTCACACATGCTGTAGCCCGTGCCCTTCCTCTCCCAGATAGGTAAACATAATAATAATAATTTTTTTTTTTTTTTTTTTTTTTTTTGCTTTGTGCAGTTTCTGAGACAGGGCCTTGAACTCAGAGAGATCTGCCTGCCTCAAGTGCTGGGATTAAAGGCTTACAAGACCATGTCCACCTTGTTTTGTTTCTGTTTTTTATTTTGTGTTTTTTAGACTGGTTCTCTCTACTATATATAGCCCTTGAGTTCTCGCTCTGTAGACCAGGCTGGCCTCCAACTCACACAGATCTGCCTGCCTCTACCTCCTGAGTGCTGGGAATATAGGCATGAGCTCCCACACCAGGAAGCAACTTCTATTTCTTTTTTTTAAAGACATGTTTGGATTTTTTTCTGAAACCAAATACGAGTGACTCTGGCTGGAATACAGATTTAGATTGCCCCTAATACCACGTTTGCTCTGTGGACGTGGTTACACAAAAGACATCTTCTTAGTGGTAGAATAAAGAAGGCCATTAATTAAATTGTTTACAAAATATATTGGTGGAGGCCACAGGGTTTCAGCAAAAAGGAGAAATCTGCCATAGGTCTTGGACCCTAGTTAGTCACATGCCAAACTTATGAATTGGAACATACTAGTGGTCTGCTAAGAACGTGTGTGTGTGTGTGTGTGTGTGTGTGTGTGTGTGTGTGTGTGTTAAAGATGTATTTATAACCAGGTGGCAGTGGTACACACCTTTAATCCTAGCACTTAGGAGGCAAAGGCTGGTGAGTGTCTGAGTTCAAGTCCAGCTTGGTCTACAGAGCAAGTTCCAGGATACTCAGGGCTGCCCAGAGAAACCCTGTCTCCAAAATCCAAAAATAACTAACTAAATAAATAAATAAAAAGATTTATTTTATGTGTATGAGTGCTTTGCGCACATGTATGTCTGTGTATCATGTACATTCTGGAACTGAAGTTATGGAGGGTTATTAACTGCCTTGTGGGTGCTGGGAATCAAACCCAGACCCTCTGCAGCTACTGAGCCATCTCTCTAACCCTCAAGAATAGATTTTAAAGATTTATAAAGTCACAAGGACATTAGGTCAGCACAGGGTTTGGCAATGAATGACTTTCAAAGGGACAAAAACAAACAAACAGAGCAAGATAATTTGGCTCTGGCTTGCAACATGTGAGCTCTCACGATAATGAGCTGAGGCACTTCGCCTTATAGAATCTTTAGCACAAACACTACTTTTTATCTTGTTTCCCCCCCACCAAGGTATTAATTTTATATATAAATCATCCTCCGGGCTAGGTTTTCAGAATATTGGAGATTAGAGGTGTGTGCCACCATGTATAGCTCTATGTTGTTTATTTAACAAATTAGTTAATTAAGGGCTTTGGCTTCTTTTGAGATAAAGTCTCACCACATAGGAGACCTCGAACTCGCAGTGATCTTTCTGGATCTGGAGGAGGGCACTGTCTGGGTTTACGTCGTTGTGTGTGTGCTTACCTGTTGTGTGTACTAGTGAGGACACATGCTTGAGTACGTGTGCTTGTGTTTGCATGTGTAGAGGCTGACCTCTGGCCTCTTCCTCTGTTGATTTCCACCTTGTTAAATTAACTGTTGAGCCATCTTTCCAGTCTCTCATCTGTTTATTTTTTAAAGATTTACTTTTAAATTATGTGTATGTCTGTGTGTCTGTACATGCAAGTACTGTTGCCCACAGAAGTTAGAGGGGTCCGATCTCCCTGGCTGGAGCTCCAGGCAGTTGTGGGCTGCTTGACATGGGTGCTGCGAACTGAACTTGCATTCTATATAAGAGCACTGAATGCTCTTAACTACTGAACCATCTCTCTAGCTCCTCATTAAAATCTAGCCCCTTGTTAAACACACACACACAACCATACATATATAAAGTATATTAACATGTATACAAAATACACATAGCTGGGCGTTGGAGGTGCACGCCTTTAATCCCAGCACTCCGGAGGCAGAGACAGGCAGATCTCTGTGAGAACTCTGTGAGTTCAAGGCCAGCCTGGTCTACAGAGTGAGTTCCAGGACAGAGTTACAACAGAGAAACCCTGTCTGGAAAAACAAAATACGTATAAATGTACACATACACACATAAAAACCCCACTGATTTAATTAAGCCTCTTCCATGAACATGAATAGATCATGGGCAATTTACCAGCAACTACACCACTGGGAAAAAAAAGATTTCCTTTCCTCCTCTTTCCTTATCTTAGAATCTGGAGCTCACCATTTCAGCCTAGGCTTACTGGCCACCAAACTCTGGGCATCTTCTTGCCTCACCCCAACACAAGCACCTCCATACCTGGCTTTTTTCAGGGGTGTCAGATTCCAACTGAGGTGTCGCGAGCGAGATTTAGTCAGGCGGGAAGAAGCCTCGGAGGCGGTATTGGTTCCACAAAGGATTTTATTCTATGCTCATCACACCAACAGGTTACACTCGTTCACTCACAGTCACACCAATACCTCTCCTAGCCTGGCCTGGCAGGTAAGCCTTCCGATCTGTCTGGCGGCACTGTGTGGTCCGCAGCCGACTTTCTCTTTCAGCTCAGCAAGACTGGAGTACTGGTCCTGTGGTCTGCGACGAGTCTCAGTAGCAGGACATGGTCTCGATCGGTCACCAGAGCAGCAGCATCTCAGGAGGCACTCGAGAGGAATGTGTTGAGTTGGGCCAGACCAGGGTTTTTAAGCTAAATTCAGCCTATCACACTATGGGCATATAGGTATGGTCAATTTTATCACTACCGTCCAGATGCGCACGCAGGCACTTGGTTACCTCAGGGCGTGCCTAATGTCTACTTTCTGGGCTTTAATATTGCTTGCTTACATTTGGCTTTTCAATATTGCTTGTCATCACATTTTTCATTTTATTATGCTACTCCATTTATTCTTATTCACTACATGAGGTCCTCGTGTTTGCGCAGCAAGCACGCCTCCTCTCCTCCTCAGCCCACTCAGTCCATTCTGTCCCTCTCTGCCTCACTGCTTACGTCCTTCACCTTTCCTCTTTCGTCAGGTTGGATTCTAGAAATCAGAGGACCAACTGATAAACATATCTGTTCCATGCAACCATGCCTAAATAGGGGCGATTACCCACGCCAGGAGGCTGCACCCGGGAGCAGGAGTAATCAGCCAGGAAGGCGGTAGGAATAATGAGTTCTTTCCACAGGCACTTCCTCGAGAGAGAAGGCCTCTCTGTTCTGAAGGGCCTAGGTGGGAGGCAGAAACTGCCTAGGGCAAGTTGGGCCTAATTTAGGTGTCCCAGGGCTTGGCATAAGAGGCCTTATCCAGTTAAGCAGTAGAGTTGTGAGGGGGTGGCAAGTTGAACACAGGATACAGAACAGTCCCCAACCCCCACTGTAGATGCTACAGCCCCAACTTTGGCAGATGGAAAGGGATTGCCCTGCAGAGCCGCTACTCACACAACCAGTTTCTCAGCAGCAGCTTAAAACAGCGGTCCTGCTAAAGGGAAGATCAAGTCCTGGCTACCTGAGAGAAACTAACAGGAGAGGGAGGACCAGAGGGAGGGGCCAGGCTTTAGCAAATGTGTTTTGGATGCAGGCGGAGAGGGAATAAAAAGCAGGAAGAGGACCATTCCCTGGAACCAGCATTTGTGGATCCCGCACCTCAGAGGTCCAACTTGCAGGCCTAGTTCATAAAGCTAAGTCTCCTGAGAAAAACTGCAGAGAGGAAGAAGTTGCCATTTGTGCTGCAGAAACATAAGTATGGAGGGATATAAGACCAAGAGTCAGGAGACAGGAGAGATGGTTCAACAGTTATGAGTACTCACTATCCTTCCAGAGGATCCAGGTTCAAATCCCAGCACGGTGGCTCACAACCATCTGTTACTCCAGTTCCAAGGGATCTGATGCCCTCTTCTGCCCTCTGCATGTGGTGCGCAGACACACATACAGGCTAAACATCTATACATATAATATAAAAAAAGTAATTAGTAAAAAAATAAGAGTAAAAATAAAAAACAACATTCAAGGTTCAGATCATTGCAGAGTGTGGACAGCCAGGCTAGAACGTATCTATTCTAAACAGATGTTTGCACCCTCCCTTTGATTTTCAGACTATTGACACGATGGCCCTCAGGAAATTGCTCCAGGAAGCTCAGCTGGGAGAAGGAAAAGGCTAAAGCCAACCAGCCAATCAGAAAGAGAGCTTGCCTCCAGGAAGGAGATTTCACACAATTTGACAACTTGTCGGATCACCTTCAGGAAAGACAAGCTGAGACAATATAGGTGGGACCACGCCTAGGCTGGGACCGATTAGCTATGTGTACCTTTCACCTTGTACTTCAACCTTAACCTAACTGACAACCTGATCCCCTTAGAGGTGGGGATAATCACTGAATGTCTCTGTTGCTTTCTCCTTTTAGCCATAGATTAAGTCTCTTTCCTCTGCTTTTCAGCATTTAGTTTCTTTAGTTAGCCAATAGCTGAAGGGTGTTAGGTCTCAAACCCTGGGACAAATGGCTGAAGTGCCTATTTAACATATCAAAGTGGACCTATAGACTCTCTGGGATGTCTGCCTCTGACTATGCTCTTTCTCCTTTTTATCTACAATAAACTTTCTCCTCCACCACACCTACGAGCAGTCATGGCCTTCCTTTATTTATTTGTTTGTTTGTTTGTTTCTGTTTAAATGGTATCTGAAAATAGCATGTTAGGTTCAGGTTAGAGACCAGGCTCTGACCCTAACTGTAGGAAAAAGAACATAAATAGGGGCTGCTGAGATGGTTAGAAGATTAAATACCCTTGCCATGAAGTCTGGTGACCTCAATTCAATCCCCAGGCCGCACATGGTGGTATGAGGGAGAATCCCGTAAATTGTCCCCTGAGTTCTCCTTGCACACTGTGTCGTGCACACACGTGCATGCACACACACACACACTAACAAAATAAAGAAAACAAACGCTATACAATGTATGGTTTTCTTGTAGGGAACATAAATTGCAGAACTTTTTAAGGTCTATAGCATAGGGGCATTGAGTTCGGTTACATGGTTGTCCCCGTGGCCCAGAAAGACACTGAAACCCATGTGCTTCTCTGAGATGTTTGGAATGGAAAGGCTTACTTGGAAGCACCCGACTGGCACAGGGAAAGCGTCAGTAGAGAGAAATTTACTTCTGTCTACATCAGTAAAGTGAGAGGCAAATGCTGGTGAAGGGTTTTCTTCTCTTAACGACAAGACGCTGCTTTCTTTCCACAGGAAAAATAAGTGGCGGTCTAACACCTGATTCAGAGGCCCCAGGTGACTGGCATGCGTGTACACACACACACACACACACACACACACACACACACATTACTGCAATACTTTTGAGATTTGTTTATTTTTATTTTATGTATGTGCATATTTGCCTGCATGCATGTATGTGTACCACATGTAGGCCTGGTTCCCAGAGAGATCAGAAGAGAGAGCACTGGTGTCCTGAATCTGGAGTTATAAATAGTTGTGAGCCACAATATGGGTGCAGGGAACTGAACCTGGGTCCTCTTAAAGAGTAAAAAATGCTCTTGACCACTGAGCCATTTCTCCAGCCCATAATTAAAAAACAAAACAAAAAAGCAAACAAACAAAAACCACAATATTGAGTAATTAGCCCAGTGAGTAGAGTTCTTGTCTAACAGGACCAAAGCCACGGGTTTGATCTCTCATTGCATTCCCAACACAGCCTAAAGCTGGCATGGTTATATACACACAAAGTCCCAGCACGAGGGTCAGTGTGTAACCAGTCTCACAGAAATGAAGACACTCTAAAATGACACTTGTTCCTCCCAATCTATCAGACTATTGAAACAATGAACCTCAAAGAACTGGGAATTTCCCCAGGAATCTCACTATGGAAGAAGGAAAAGGCCAGGAAGGAGCACTTATCACCTGTCAGACTGATGAACCAGTCTGCCTCCATCTTAGGCTTTAAAGCCATCTTGATAGTTGAGAGGGTTTTTGTGGGAAAGGGCATCTCAGTGAGAGGGGGCCAAGGAACACTGCAAACTCACAACACACAACAGAATCCATCTTGAGAGATTTATGGGGGGGGGAGGTAGGGAGAGACAGGAAGCAGCTGCCTCAGAGGGATTAGGTGGAGACAGTGCTGGGCTGGCATGGTGGCCCACTTTAAAGGGGGTATGAAGTATGTACAGAGGAAACATGGCCTTGGCCATTAGTGATGATAGTGCCAGTGGACTTTGAGTCATTGAAGGTGGGCTAGGGGTGGGGAATGGGCAGTTCTTACTTAGTATGCCCAACATTCCTCCCTTTTGTTTATTATAAATGGCAAGGAAATAGGAAACGATGAGGTAGGAATGGGCCCCTTGCTCTTTATACTACTTCCTGTTGTTTGGGGGGCCTTGACATCTTTGGGGCACTGTTGTTCCTCACTGTCAGATATAATCAGGAGTCATAATTCTCCAGGTCTGTGGCACGCGGTTGGTAGTCCTATAACAAATAACTGATTAATGGTTTGATTAGAGATTTTTTGAGTGTGTTGTTGAAAAAACATTTTTTTTTTCACTTAGTGCATTAGTAAAAGCAGAAAAACGAAAAGGGCAGTATTCAATTCCATATGGGGTTCTCAAAGATGGTAGTGGGGGGGCAGTTGGATACATCAGGTTGTTCCTTATGTTTTAGAAGATCTATTGATTGACAGTACTTATCTGGAGTCTGACCTGTTGGAGGTGGATTCAAGTCTCACAACTCCCTGAAGCTTATAAGAACTTTTTTAACTTTATAAAGAGAGATAAAAGTTTTAGATATATTATCATTACCAGTTGTTTATAATCTGTATTGAAGTCCACATTGTAGAGGAAGCAGTACTCATACCTTTGAGTCATAGTAAAAGCTTGGGGACCTAAAAGTGATTTTGGGTTAAAAGCGTTTACACATTTTGCAGAAGGCTGGATATATAGGTTGGACAGAGATGTTTTTAGTACAATGAGAAGTATTTTTAAGTCTACACTTAAAAGACAACAAAAGGAAATTTAAAATTTTGAGCTTGTAACTGTTATAATACCTTAAATCACTTCCTTAGACCTTCACATCGTAAGCTCTCATATCCTCAGAGACCCTCAGAACTTGCATTAACTTTTTTCTATGTCATTGTTTATCATGAGATGCGGGTCAGTCATTGTAAGGCAAGCTCTTTTAAATAAAAAGTTACGTTGAAACCTATTTTGTGACTGGCAATGTGAAGAGCTCAGGTGGTCAGGCACGGGTGGCCTGATTGGGCTCATGAAGGACGCTCTCAGCCACAGCACCATCACCTCAGCCTGAACCCTCCCGGCATACATAGCTGCCTCCATCTCCTTCAGCAAATCTTTCTGACATGTACCACCGCAACTGGCATCTCTAAAACTGCTATGGTCCTTTTATGGCTCTCTTTAGGAATTTTAACCCTGCTACACACAGTGACAAGTCTCAGTTATTTTTCATAGCCCCTTTATATCTTAAAATCATCTGAGTGACTCTTGTATTAAAAAGTTTGGCTGTCAGCACAAGGTATACATTCCTGCATATGAACTCCTGAAGGCAAAACTTTAATATCTTATTAAACAAGCATTTTTTTATTTCAAGACACTCAACAATGGGGTGGGTGGACAGAAAGCCAGAGGAGACTCTGCTCTTGGTACCAGGACATTCAACTGAATCCAGAAGGAGAGAAATTGAGCTCAGGAATGAAATCTCATTCAAGGGAAAGGACCAGAAGCAGGGTGGCAAAAGCCATAAGAGCTAGCAGTAGTCATAAGGACCATGGCTGGGGTACCTCCATCTAGGGCCTGGGGGCAGGACTTACCAAATTGTGGGTGATAAATGGAAGGTGCCAAGGAATTGGTGAGATGGGAGGTGTGTCTGTTGTGGTCAGACTGGCAGAAGGTAGGGTTCCAGTGTGGTCTAATCCCAGGCACCAGGAGTGCCTATCACATCACCAAAGAAAGGGCTTTTGCGGATCAAGGGCATCTCGGCAGTAGGGGGGTCCAAGAAACACATCACGTCATTATGAGACAGAATCCCTCATGGGCACGCTTTTAAAGGGGGGATACGGGACATGCTCAGAAGAAATGTGTTGTCTTGCTCATTAGTGAGGATACCTTGACCATTAGTAATGATGGCACACTGAGTCATTGAAAGTGAGATAGAGGGTGGGGAATTGGGGGTTCTTAGTATGCCCAACAATAGTAAAGACAAACTAGGTTCATTCTTGTTTATTATTAAATCTGCTTCTCAAGGATTGAACTGTGCCCACCTGTAACCTTAACTACAAATGGCTCTGTACCGCCTGTTCCAGAAAACAGGAACGATGCCTTTGTTTCAAAAGGTTATTGTGACCACCTGTTGCTATGTCAACCTTGTTACGGCCACCTTCGTATGACCATCTTGTTATGACTACCTTATTATGATTGACACACAATCATGTCTTTGTTTCAGGGGGTTATGTTATGTTCTGCTTCTGTAACCCTGCCTATTTTGCCCACCAAATCCCCTATTTGGAAACCCCTTACACCTGAGCTATAAAAACCTTATCTTCCCCAAAGCCAATGCTGACCTTTTGAACCTTGCCTTAGGGAGTCAGCCCACATACACAAATAAAAGAGCTTGCTTTAATTGATTTGGCCTTGATGATTTGTGTTGGTGGTCTTTCTCCTCTAATCTTTGGGATTAGCATTACCTCACCTTACATATGAGACTGTGTGGGAGTGTCATACAGCTAAGAGTGGGTCGAAGCTGGCTTGGAACCCCACATCATCCCAGGAGATGAGAACAGTAGGCATTTGGCTGCTCCTCATTTTACTCCTGGCCAGAACCCAGCTAAATATTAAATATTGCCTGCTTCACAGAAGCAAAGGAATGTGGCTTGGTTGATGCTTATCTGGGCTGTAGCTGGGAACCTAGGGATGGGTCCATTTACTGATAAGGTGCCTTCCTCTTTTTCCCTGTGAGGCCACACCTTATGCGGGAGGTGCCCTTGCAAGACCTTGACGATTAGACTTGAGCCCCACATGCAAATAAGGCTACTTCAATATCCTTGTCTTAACCAATGGATCCCAATCCTAGGTACCAAAGACCTCCCCTGCTTGTGGCCCTATATATGTAACCTATACACTGCATTAAAGTGACTTCCACTTCCACCAGGAGGGGAACATAGAAGTCCAGGCAACACGACTTAACTGCTGACAGGACCACACCTTGGCTGGACTAATTAGTTCTATGTATCTCTTGCCTTCTATCTAATATTATCCTTGGGGCAGGGGCTTACTTGTTCTCTTTCTCTCTTCTCAATGTGGACACATTACGTACTTTTTTTCTGCTTTTTATTATTAATTTGTATCTTTTAATTGGCTTATTGAAAATGGGTGACTGAATCCTGCTTGTTGGGGCACAGATTATGAACCCCAAGCTTAGTAACACCTTGATCCTCCTGTCTCCAGCTCCTAAGCACCAGGGTTGCAGGCATAGACTGAGAAGCCCCAGAGGGTCTTCTTTTCGTGAGAGACCCCGAAGGAGACATTGAGGCACGAATTGAAGCAAAGGCATGAGGTTTATTGTACCGAGGTGTCCTTCCTACACGTCGGGGTGGACCTCCATAGAGACTCCATGCAGGGAGCAGGAGACCATCCCCAGGGGACTTTCAAACTTGCTTATATAGTCTTTTATTACTAATTTTTAGCAACAGTACAACCTTTAAGCTGATTGGTTAGAAGCAATGGCATAAGTCAGCAAGGTGAGAAGGTTATCTTGAGGGTGGGGGAATGCTGGGTATGAGGCTGAAGCTATTGCATTATCTGGGTGTAACGTTTGTGTTTATTCTCAGAAATGCCTCTGGACTAAGGCTTCCGAGAAGATTCAGGCCTACCTGTACATTCTTAAGCCTGACTAGAATTGGTCAAGTTTAGCTTGGCCCTTACAAGACCATCATGCTTGACTTTTGTTTCTAGTTTTGATATGGCAGAGAAGTCAAGATGGTCCTTTGCGTGCCACAGGCCCTCCACCCACCATCTTTATATCGATGCAAGGCTGGCTTCGTACCCAGAACCCCAGGGGATTTGACTAACTTCAGGGTCTCAACACAAAAACACAGTTCTCCCATCAAAGGGAATGAGAGAGTTTATTCTGGAGCCAAATACGAATGACCATGGCCAGGGAACGCAGATTCAGGTTACCCCAAATACCAACGTTCCAAGTGGTAACAGTTTCAAGAAGCTTTTGTAGTAGCAGAACTGAAGAAGGTCATAAATCAGGGTGTTTTAAATTTATATCGGTGGGAACATCATGTAGGAGGGTTACAGCAAAGCAGGAGCCTTTGCGCTAGGCCACCGTGCTGTCTGATTGATGCTTTCAGCTTCTGCATTGATGGAAAGCTATTGGTGTTGTGCATACCAAGAACTACCAAAAGAACTGGCCATTCCCCACCCGGGACCCCACCTTCAATGAGTCAGCTCGCCAACAGCCTATGTCAGTACTAAAAGCCAAGGCTACCTGCTCTTTGTGCGTGATCCATATCCACTCCCTTTAAAACCCGTCATCATGGTCAGCCTAGCGCTTTCTCTACTTATCTGGTCTCTGAGGCAGCTGCTTTGTGTCCCCCCCAAACCCTCGCAAGGAATCGCTCAGCTGGGATTCTGTTGTGTGATGACTTTGTGGTGCCCGCCCCCACCCCATCGCTGAGATGCCCTTCTTCAGCAAAAAATCCTTCAATGGTCTGTTTACAGTCAGAGAAGATTTATCTCATAGCCATAGGATGGCTATTAGGGCAAATACAGAGGGGGGCTATGAAAAGCTATTAAGAAGCTAAAGACGGTCCAAGATAATTCGGTTTCATACCTGTAGCATTCCAACTCACAGACACGGAAGCTCCAATTAGTCAATCAGCCTTGGAGACATTTTAAAGTGGCCTGCCACAGTCCCTCGCAAACTGGGAACTTTAGTTCACGAGTGGGGGTGGGCACCTGCCTGGCTGGAACTGAAGACACAGAGCTTGTTTTCAGGGAGGGGTGCAGGGCAGCCATTTGTGTTCAGCAATCTGCCACATTCTAGATGAAATTAGAAAGTAGGGACCCCGTGTGGTAGTGCATGTCTTTAATCTTTAATTATAGAACCAGGAGGCAGAGGCAGGTGGGTCTCTGGGTTTGAGGCCATCCTGATCTACATAGTGAGTTCTAGGCTAGCCAAGGGCTCCACAGTGAGACACTGTCACAAAAAGTAGAAAGCACTAAAAAGGGATTTATTCAATTTCAACATGTTCATTGAAAAGCGATAAATCCAGGAAACCTCCCAAGTCCATGTTTAGGGTCCTAGAGTGAGATCAAAGGTTAAGTAAAGGGCTAAGGACAGGCACAGTTCCTATCAAATGTCGTGCTATAAGGTGGTCGGTCTGATGAGCTTTTGGAACTATGAGCAATCTCTCTGGGAGACTGTAAGAGCAAAATCTATGTTTTAATTACTGTGCTCATAGAACAAGGACAGATAATTTCCTGGAATGTTGGGTGGGGCTGTCTAGATCCCTGTTAATTAATCCCTGGTTAATCCTACTCCACCGATGTGCTCCAAATACACCGGATACGCTCTAGACACTTGTAAGTGGGAGACAACCCAGACAGTATGTCAGGATAGATGCTTGCTGCTGACTGGACCTGGTGGGAAGTACATACATACCCTTATGGGTTCTGCCTTTTTAAGCACCTGTGCCACATGACTCTGACCGGTCTGTGTGAGCTCTGGAGGTGGCAGGACCACTCTGTGAGGACCTCAGAATGGTCCTGGTCAGAGTCCAGTATTTAATTAATTAAAGCTTGCTTCAAATTTGACTCAATTGTGGTGATGGTCTTATTCTCAACCAGTGGGATTTACAGGACCAGTGCCCCTCCTGCTGTTGATTTTCCTTCTCCCAGCATGAGATTCCTGGGGAAATTCTCATTTCTTTTGGGTCCGTTATTTCAACAGTCTGATAGTTAGATTGAGAGACACCAATGTCTCTTTAGAACACCTTCTTTTGCTGGTGGTGGCCCTCATCTAGAGGTAGGTGGATCTCTATGTTTGAGGCTAGCCTGATCTAAAGAGAGAGTTCCCGGATAGCTACACAGAGAAACCTTGTTTGTTTTTTGAAAAAAAAAAAAAAAAATTTTTTTTTTTTTTAATCAAAAAGAACGATCTTCAGTTCTGCCAGGCCTGTTACATAAGCAAGCACGGCTTTTAACAAGAAGCCTCCACCTATTTCAGGAAAGTAGAACAAATGTGAGAACAAAGGGAGCTCGGTGTAATCACCAGCTCTGGAGACACCTGTGGAAATGAGCGCTGCACAGAGGCGGCTCTGGTTGAGCCAGGGACAAGCATAGAGTGGGTGGGCCCTCTATTGGCTGAGCCTACCGTAGTGCAGAGAATTAACCATCTCAAGAGCCTTTCTCAGTTTGTCACGGTCCTATAAAAAAAACAGAATAAAAACAAACAAAAGCCCTAGAAAGGGGCCCGATGGCTTTTTCTCTCTCTTGGGAACCCCTCCACTCTCAGTATTACTTGCGCTTTTTTGTATTTTTTTTCTTTTGTTTTTTAGACCAGGTCTCGTAGCGGCCTTTGTCCGGCCTGGAACTCTCTATACAGACCAGACAGGCCTTGAACTCACAGAGACTTGCCTGTTCCCCAGTGTTGGGATTAAAGGAATGTGCCACCGAGCCCCACCTCCGTAATTCTTCTTACTAAAGCTTGCTCTGCATACTCCCACAAGAGTCTCTCTCCAGTTGAGCTTTGCTGGCAGCTGAGTGCCCCGCAACTGGTCGGAGAGGGGTCCCATTATCCTATTTAAAAATCTGTGTCACTGGTCACTGGCATTACAGGCCTCCCTCATCATACTCGGTTTATGCAGTGCTGGGAATCAAACCCAGGGCTTCTTGCATGCTAGGCAAGCCCTCCATCAACCAACTACAAACCAGCCACTGCATCTTAATGTTTTATGAAACATTTAATAGACCCAAAATACCAGTTTAGTAGTTTTTTTTTTTAATTTTCATATATTTGTTTTTATCTGTATAGGTCTTTTGCTTGCCTGTATGTAGGTCTGTGCGCCACATGCATGCCTAGAACCCACAGAGACCAGAAGAGGACATCTGATCTCCTGGGACAGGAGTTACAGACAGTTGTTAGGTGCTGTGTGGATACTGGAAACTGAATCCAAATCCTCTCCCAGGTCCTTTGGAAGAGCAGCCAATGCCGAGTCATCTCTACCCCTGCACCTCATCTCTTTAAAAAACAAACAAACAATTTTATAGAAAAGCTGAAACAAAAGCCAGGAGGAATACATATATTAATACAAGCTGCCTGAAGTGTGTGAACACTCTCCCTGCCAGGCCAGTTTCTCCTTTTGCTGGAGCTATGTGAACAAACAGCTCTCCATCTCAGGTATACATCTCAGGTACAGCACTGACAGCAGACCAAAGGAACCTTGCAGAGACCACCGAAACCAGGCATGCAGAAAGCAAAGGCACTTTTATTTCACTAAAGAAAAAAAGAACCTGTGAGCAGGGGTCAGCCACTTGTCAAGATGGCGACCCAGAAAGCTGGCCACATGCTCAGGGTTTTTAAAGGAAACAGGGGATCTCTCTGGTTGGTCAGAACCTGAGTACTGGATTGGCTCGTTAAATGTCAGGAGGAAACAAGGGTTTCTGGGAAAGCGAGTACTTGACATTAAACAGAGAGGTTTCTGGGAAAGCGAGTACTTGACATTAAACAGAGAGGTAAGGTCAGTGCCTCCACCACTAGGGGCACTGGACCTCTCACTACCCAAGTCCAGTTTAGCATTAAAGAATTATTATTAATAACTCTGGCAAGTTTTAATAAACAGCCAAGACAACTTCCTGAGACGGAAAACCTGGAAGGCTAAGGCTGAGAGTCTCTCCTCACATGGCTGACTCACAGACCACAGTCCCCACAGCTCTGACCTGCTTCTGCTGGTGCCAGCAGCCAGCATATGAACTCTAGGTATTTTATTGAAAGGAAGCCTTGTCCACCATTACACAGGCCTTAATACATAATGACTAGAACTTTTAGAAGCGTACTAACCCCCATCTTCAGCTGGCTGATATGACGCCCTTTTACAGGCCAATCAATTCCCCGGTCAGGGTCTTTCTTACCTGACAGGTGCTTAGGTTGAGGGAGGAGCCCATACAATTCCTCCATTAGCATCAATACAATCAGATGCTTCCAACACAAATATCTCAGTGGGCAGAGTCAACATTAGAACAATTGCTCCAACCGAGGGATATTGAGTGGACAGTTGCTAGTGCTTCAAACTAGCATGCTTTCTGTATTCCAGAGACCACTCCTAAGAAGCAGGTTGCCAAAGCTAAGGAAGGTGACCTTCTTGCAGTGAGTGGCTCAGGCTGCTAGATTGGTAGCAGCTCAAAATTCTTATTACTGCACAGAAGTGCAAGTAGCTTTATAATATTTGAGAGTAAGTTCAAATATACCACAACATCCAGCACTGTGGGTGAGGACTTACTTATAGGGACGTGGGTGAAGGGTTACTTATAGGAGCATGGATGACTCAAGGGCAACTGCATCACTGAAATGCGTACCCCAGGAGACTGATGACTCACAGAAGCTGCATCCCTGCAGCTCCCTGCACTACTTGTAGGCAGCTTAGCTAGCCAGAGTGTCTCTCTTCCCCTGGAGTTGTTATTGTTTATATAACCTTAGAGGATGGAGGGGAGGCTTGAGACCTGTAAGTTTCAGGAACTTCTTGAGCTTTATGAGTTTAGTTTACTTCTTGAGTCTCAAGGAGTCGTCCCCAGAAGGGAATGTTTTCCTTTTGGAGGAGACAAGAAAACAACAGCCTGGGTTTTAGCCTTTCCTTTCCCCTAGTAGGCTTTCCTGGGAATCTGTTATTTCTGAGAGGATCATTCTTTTAGCTCCAATAGCAGATGAGGGGAGGAGGGCATGCATACCTCCCTTTAGAGCATTTCCTCTCCTGCCAAGGCAGCTACAATTTTCTTCAGATGCCGACCTTACTTGGCACTTGGAGTACTATGTTGGACTTGTTGTGGAAACTTCTGAAATAAATATCAACAGCAGAGGGGTTGGAGAGATAGCTTAGTGGTTCAGAGTACTGGCTGCTTTTGCAGAGTACCTGGGTTTTCCCCTAACCACCCACATGGCAGTTACCACCACCTGTGCTCCAGTTCCAGAGAATCTCTTGCCCTCTTTGACTTCCTCAGACTTCTGCATATGGTGCACATACACACACTCAGGCACACACATGTACACTATATATGTACCCTGAGCCCCTCACTTCCCTGCTGGATGTAACCAGCCAATCCAGTTAAGCTCAGGTCCTGACCAATTGGAGAGATAACCCCAGTGACTTCTGTTTCAGTTAAAAACCCCCGGGCACCCACATTTGGGGCTGCCATGCTTTTTTTTTCTTTCCTTGTTTTTGTTTTTTTAGTAAGACAGTATGTATCCCATGGTAAATAAACTACTTCAAAATTTAAATTGGCCACGTGTTACTCTCAGTGTTTACTTGAGCTATTTTGCAAACCTAACAGTAGAATACAAGGAAGAGCCAAGGTTAGAAGGCTTTTGGGGTCAGGCAATTGCCAGGGGTGAACAGACACACAGCTCTATGCTGTCGCCATCAGTAGCTTAAGAAATTTCCTATCTTTCGTAAGAAAGTTCCTACCTCAACTCAGGCCAAAGCAAGCCTACATTTATACTGCATTTATTTATTTATCTTTGAGGCTAGCCTTGATTCTAACATCACACAAAGCAGAGTAGCAGAGAGTGACCTTCAATTCTTGATCTTCCTGCATCCAGGGATGGGGTTATAGGTGCATGCTACTGTGCCCAGTGTGCTTGGGTGTTTTATCTTTTTGAGACAGGGTTTCATGTAGCTCTGGCTGGCTTTGAACTCAGAGAGATGAACCTGTCTCTGTTTCCTGGGTGCTGGGTTCAAAGGTATGTACCATATGTCCATCTAATGTATATTCTTTTTTTTTTTAATCAGAGTCTCACTATGTAGCTTTCTTAATACAGAGCTCACTATGTAGCTCTGGCTGGCCTTGAATTCACAGAGATCCATCTGCCTCTGCTTCCCAAATGCTGATACTAAGGGCATGCCTAGCTGAACGTGTTGTTTTTATAAATATTTTGATGAATATAAAGTGAGAGGCTCAGCGCCCCCTAGTGGTGGCAGCATTGACCTTGACTCTCCACCTCCCTGTAAAAACCTCACTTTCCCAGAAGCCCCTTGCTTCCCTGTGAGATATAATGAGCCAATCCAGTATTCAGTTCCTGACCAAACAGAAAGATCCACTAGCCACCACCTGTTTGGTTTAAAAGGCCCACACAGCTGCATTTGGAGGCTCCCATGTTTCTTTAATCGGCTGCCCTGGCCTGCCAGAATGTAACCCTCTGATATAAACTGCTTTAAATGGCCATGTGTATATCTCAGTACCTACCTGAGCTATTTTGCGGACCCAACACAATACCTTTTAATTTTTTAACAGACGGATGAGTCTTACTAGGTTTGAAAACATTTAACTATATAAAACTTAAAGGGAAAAACAGCCACATTTGAAAACATATAAAAGTCAGAGTAGAACACGGGATGGTAGTGGGTAGAGTCCCAGAACACACTGAAGAGCTGTGTGTGATAGGCAGTCCTGCCAGAGCTTGGAGGGTCAGATTCTTGACTTACACTCCGTGTTGTTCCACTGGCAGATATACTCTTCAAAACACAAGGAGCTGCTATTCAGGATTGAGCCCAGCATTTCAAAACTGGGAACTCTTGGTCCACAGCACTGATAAATCTGGGATGTTGACCAATCTTGCCTGTGTGGCCCGTGACAGCAATCAGTAAAAAACCTTGAAAACAATGCATGCACTGTGCCTGTCTTAAAACTTTCTGGTACTGTTGCTGCCTCTGATATGTTTCTCTCTCATAATGAAGCCAATTCAGATGGGCTCTGAGATGCCCTGTTGGGATGTAATGTTTAATCAGGAATCTGCAAGTTCTTAAGTCCTCAATGCTTTTTCCAAATTTCACTTTTTCTAAAAGGTCCCTGTGAAAATCGGCTTTCAAATATTCTCGCCTCAAAATAATTTCAGAACAAGAGGCCCTTATGCTAGTGCTGAAGGGGGTGACATTGAAGTCCGTGGCCAGCCTGCGAACAAACCGAGAGAGGCAGCCAGGCCACCAAAGACAGGAGCGGGGCGGACTAGCTGTGGACACGGAAGGATAAAGCTCCTTTTCTGTCTCCTTGTCTCTTACCCTGGACTAGTAAACAAAACAAACAATAAAATGTTGCTTTCTACAGTCTGTTTAGGAAGAAAATGCTTTCAAAATCCTAGCAGCTGGATATTCAGGACCAGCTGCTGGAGTTCCCATCTTAGGAATGGAGTATGTTCTACTGTGACTCCCTGTGAGACTACATCTGTTGTGGATCCAAGCATTCCTAACACCTCCTTTAAGATTCTACTTACTGGGGACTAGAGAGATGACTCAGTGGTTAAGAAGACTCATTGCTCTTTGAGAGGGCTGGAGTTCAGATCCTCACACCTACACTGGGCAACTCACAAGTCTGTAACTCCAGCTCCAAGGGTTCTAACGACCCCACTTCTGGCCTCTGTACTCGACTTCCACAGCACACATATAAATAAAAATAAATCTTAACAAATAACAAGCCAAGAGGTGGTGGCACACGCCTTTAATCCCAGCATTCAGGAGGCAGAGGTGGTGAATCTCTGGGTTCAAGGCCAGCCAGCCTGGTCTACAGAGTGAGCTCCAGGACAGCCAGAGCTATACAGAGAAACCCTGTCTCTAAATAAATAAATAGATAGATAGATAGGTGATAGATAGATAAAACAAGATTCTAGTCACCTATAGTCAGTCAAGGTAGGCTGGAGGAAGCATTTATCTCTTCTCTTTGAAGTCCAGGGGACCCTCACATAGATAAATGTTTAATGGGATTCTTTCTTCAGCCTTTATATTTTCAGCCTTCCTTTGGTCAATTAGAATAAATGCAGACTAAGATACACAATTGTAATAGTTCTGGTCTGCGACCCCTGGGATTCTGTCCTATAGATGATGAGGAATGAAGTCCACACACTAGAGTGCTGAACAACCATGTTTATTGGAAAGAGAAACTCCTATGGGCTGGGAAGCAGGGTGAGTTCCAAGAGAGGATATAGTCCAAGTGGCAAGTACTACATACTTTTAAATAGTCACACAACAAAGAGCACAGTAGTGGGGCAAGAGGGAAAGGGTGACTTCTTCCTGGTACAAGAGATGACTGATTACTTCCTGATTCTGGAACGATGTCATAAACGGATCTAGCTATCTAAAGGTCAACAAGCAGGGAGCCTTTGGTCCATAGAGTCCTGCCAGCAGAAGGTTTTAATCCACAGAACATCTGCAGATGTAACAGGGCCCCGGATCTTAGCCCAACTGACTCCATGATGGAATTGCCATTCAGGCTGTAAGACTTAGCATGTAGACAGCACCACCTGCCAAAATAAAACAAAGGCCTAACCTAACCCATCAAAGTCCATACAGTTCTGGGAAAGTCTCAAAATGTACTAACCTTGCTCTTTAGCTTCTGTAGTTACCTTTCTGGCTGACTGTTCTTGTTAACTGAACTATGTCAACCCAGAACATGGTTTTTGTGTTTAAAAGCTCACCTTGAGAAAGACTCTGGACTACACTGGGATCCAGAACACCCAGTGTAGTTTCTGACTGGCTAGTCAAGACTTTCTATTGGTTTAAGCCCATGTCTGAGCAGTCTTCTCTGCTGTGTATACTACAGCACAGCTGAGGTAGTCAGAGTTTCTTCAAATGGTCAAGGTCTTACTAGGACTGGCCCATAACTGTCTAAGTGTCCCTGTCCCTTGCCTTAAAATGACACCTAACAAAAGAGTTACAGCAGCTGGAGAAATGGATTAGTGGTCAAAAGCTCTTGCTCTTGCAGAGAACACAAGTTCAGTTCCCAGCACCCACATGGGGCAGCTCATAACTCCAGTTCCAGAGGATCTGATGTCCTCTTCTGACCTTTGTGGGTACCCATACATATGTGGCATTCACACACACATAAATAAATAAATAATTATTTACGTATTCATTGCTCCCTCTCTGAGACAGGTTTTTTTTTTTTTTTTTTTAAATGTCTCTGTTTATTCCTGGCTTCCTTGAACTGTCTATGTAGACTAGGCTGGCCTCAAACTCAGAGATCTATCTGCCTCTGCCTCCAGAGTGCTGGGATTAAAGGTGTGTGCCACTACCACCTGGCTTATTTATTTATTTCTTAAGGATTTACTTTATTTTTTCAATTGTATGTATGTGTGCTGTGTGTCTGTGTAAGGGTTATGTGTACATGAATGCTGGTGCCCACAGAGGCCAAAGGTGTCTGATGTCTCTGGAGCTGGAGTTATAGGCCGTTGTGAGCTTCCTGATGTGAGTGTTGGGAACTGAACTTGGGTCCAGCACAAGAGTAGTACAAACTCCTAACCACTTAGACATCATCTCTCCAGCCTCAAACAACAACAACAACAACAACAACAACAAGAAAAAGAGTTACTTTAATTCATAGTGCATTCAGACAGTAGGAATTTCCCATGGTGCCACCATGATAAACTACTATCACTATTTCTCATAAATCTACACAAACAGTAGTAGGAATCTGTAGGAGAAAACTAGACCTGCCACTGGACAGAACAAGGCCTGAGACCCATGTGAATGTACCCAGAGATGGACCTGCCCCAGCATACCCAGAGACAGACCAGCCTGGACACGCCCAGGGGACAGCAGCTGCAGTCTGAGAGCCAACAGGATGGGCTGGGTGGAGGGTATAAAGGGCTTCCCCTCCCTTCCCCTAAACTGAGTCTGCTTCTTGCCATTTGTCTGACTCCTGGAGCCTGTGTGTCTTGGTCTGCCCTCCCAAACCCCCCACCAGCAGCCTGAAGGGGCCCGTGGATGGGTACAAGTAACAGAAAGCTCTAACAATTTGCTCACATTCAAATGTATGCCAACAAGTTTTCCAAGAATGTTTGCTTGTTTTTGTGAGAAGGGGTCTCAGATAGCTCAGACTGACCTTGAAATCATTATGAGGCCCATTATGGCTTTGAACTCTTGCCTTTCCTGCCTGCACTTCCCAAGTGCTTGGATTGCAGGCATGAACCACCACACCACAACCAAGAATCTTAATCTGTTAGGGGCAGATGGAAGGAGACCCCCGAGAAATCACCAGGACTCGAGATCGATGCAAAAGCAGGAGGTTTATTTCCAATGCTTTGGGGTTCGCTCCCACAGATTCCTCAAGGGAGGCAGGTGGGAGTGGCAATCAGCACACTCCAAGCATGGTTTATATATGCTTTTCAAAGGCAGAGCCCAGCAACAGAGTACCAGGTACATTCTATTGGCTACACACAGTCATGTGGGGACGGACCCTCAAACTGATTGGTGCTGGCATACAGCAAGGTTGCAGGCTCCTAGAAAATGCAAGTTCAGGGTTTCAGTCAATACGAGTGGGGGAAACTCCTAGCCCAAGGCCGTCAGTCAGCAGTCCATATCTTGTTCATGTCCCAGAAACTGTCTTTTTTTAATCTTAGTTCCGGAAACTGTTCTGAGTTACCTTGCCCCTGACTTGGGCCTACAGAGTTTTGGTATTCTTAGAAGCTTGACTAAAGTTTGGCTGCTTTGTTCTTGTCCTTACAAATCTTTCTCCCATTACAAAGGCAATACTCCAAAAGATATTTAAGCCTCAAATAGCAGAAGTTGCTTATCACATATGAGCTGTCACTGCAGAGAGACTCAAGATAAATCCAAATGGTTTCATGCTTAAACATGAAGATAAAGAATAAACCAGAACCAAGTGTGGAAACACACACCTTTAGTCCGGAGTACTTGGAGGCAGAAGCAAGCAGCTCTCTGAGTTCAAGGCTAGCCTGGTCTACAGAGTGAGTTCCAGGACAGTCAGAGTTACAACAAAGAAATTCTGTCTTGAAAATCCAACAACAACAAAAAGAGTAAATCAGAATCTAAATGTAGTAGGAAAGCAGGGACATAAAAATTAACACGAAAGAAGCTAGTTGGCATAGTAAAACTGGAAGCCCTTTCCTACCCGGACTACATACAACAAATAGAGTATGCTTAAGAAAAGCCGCCTCCTGTACAGTGGTGGGAGGGGCAGGTACTGTGGAGATGACCTATAAAGGGTTATGAGGCTTGTGACATTTGTTCTGTATGTGTGTGACACGTGTCTGTGTGGAGGCCAACTTGAGGGAGTTAGTTCACTCTTTCTACCATCCCAGGGATGGAGTTCAGATGATCCACCAGGCATGCCCGCAGGTGCCTGTATCCCCTGAACCATATTGCTGGCTCCCTATTTCTACTTCTTGTATCAGCCATGAGTCTGCCTCCTAATAATGCTTCTTAAAATAGATCAGGAAACATGGATAAAGGGAAACTCATTATTTACAGTTTGCCCAAGCCACATGTGGAGGTATACACATTTAATCCTAACATTTAAGAGGCAGAGACAGGAGAATCCACGCCTGGTTGACATCATGAGTTCCTGGCCAACCAGGGCTCTGTAGAGAGATGCTTTTGTTGTTGTTCTTTATTTGTGTTGTTTTTTCAGACAGGGTTTCTCTGTTGTAACTCTGGCTGTCTTGGAATTCACTCTGTAGACCAAGCTGACCTTTGAATTAACAGAGATCGGCTGCCTCTGCCTCTTGAGTGCTGGGATTAAAGGCAGGCACCACCACCACCCTGTGAGAGATGCTTTTTAAAAAGAAACAAAAAGCTGAAACAAAAGCCAGGAAATACACATGTGTTGATTTAAGCTATCAGAAACCTGTGAGATCTCTTCCAGTGAGGCACATCCCTCCTCTGCCTGGACACTTTCCCTTCCCCTAGCATTGAATTCCTGGGGAAATTTTGACTTGGGAGAGGTGGCCATTGTTTCCATAGTCTAATACCCAAAGAGAAGGCTAAATGCTCGTCTTCTGTAGTTGTACATTGCTGTTGGGGCAGCTTAGGAAGGAAGACACGGAGGCAATTTCTTAAGTAGAAACTCTGCCAGACCTCAGCAAAGGGAACCACCATCCTGGCCAGAGCCAGGCTCACAGTGGAAGCCCGAGCCTCTGAGCTCAGGTGTTTTATTGATTCAGAACTCCTTAGGTGTTCTACTGATACCATGTGCAGATCATAAACAATTAAACACCCCCCCTCAGAAATCCAACACCTGGAGACAATACAAAATGTCAAGGCCTATGCATCCCTTTTTCCAACAGTGCATAAAACAATTATTTTATATATAACTAAAAATAAACTTCCACAATACTTGTCTCTTTAGAAGATCTCTCTTGCCAGGCTGTTATAGGATTAGAGCTCCCATGTTGCCCAGTGTAAGAAATAGATTGTTACGGTCCATTTTCAATATGAGGTGTCTTAGAGTCATCAGAGTTATAGAGGTGCAGGAGGCACTAGTCCCCTCCCTAGCTGGGGACTGGCGTCTGCTTGCCTCCAAACTGTGAGAGCTAGTAAGTTACAGGTGGTCTCCTAAGTGATTGAGCCCAGAATGGATGGGGGAGTGATCTCAAGTCCCAAACTGTTCATTGGATGAGGCTTTGTGTCCTAGTCCAATGAGATGGGAAGTTTGACATGTGGAAGTCCCAGCCTGTAGGAGAAGAAGACACAAATTTCTCCCCATCCGAGGATTTAAGATGGTGTCTTCTGTCCAATCATTTCACCAGACATTTTTACCTTTTCTCTATATTGGCATCCCTTGCTGCAAAACTGTGAATTAAGAACTGCTTCCTGGTGGGTATGGTGTGTGTCTTTAATTCCAGCACTGATGAGAGAAGAGCTCTGTGAGTTTGAGTCCAGCCTGATTGACAGTGAGCTCCAGGCCAGTTAGGGATACATAGTGAGGGCCTGTCTCAAAACAAGACAAAACAAAACACCCACAGAAAGTCAAACAACAACAAACGTGCTTCATTTTCTCTAGTCTCTTGACTGTGTTAGCATTTTCAACATCACTAGGAACTCACCAGCTTCACCTTGAGTCCCATCAACAGCCGCTGGCCCCACCTTGCACGCGGGGCTGCTGTGCCATCGCTGGTCCTGCTTGGAGTTTTCCCATTGGCTGATGAGGCACAGAGATGGAGAGCTGCTCAGTCCAGAGTTCCTGGCTCCACAGCTCCTTGAGAAACTCCAGGGGATGGGTGGGCAGGGACCATCCTGGGTCCGTGGTGGCCACGCCCTACTGCTCTGCTGGGCTTGTAGCTGGCCTGTGAGCATGGTCCTGCTGTGCCCACAATACTCGCTCAAGCGTTTTCTCAGCTGTCCTTGTCTGGGGAGAGTGCGTGTGAGAATCTGCAGTAAATCTGTGCTCTCCTCCAGAACAATCTAGCCCGACTCTGCCCAGGGGGTAAGGGAGTTAGGCCTGCTGGGAAAGAGACTATGGCTGAGAGGTTTGGTTGTGAGTGGTGTTCTCATAGGATTCCGCTGGGGTCGATTAGGAAAAGGAGAGTAAGAATGGGCAGGCGGGGGACACAGGGCCGATCCTCGTCAGGGAAGCTGGCACCAGGCCACTTAATTGTAGCCAGAGGTTGGCAGCTGAACTCCACTTAGGGACTGGGTTAGGCTAAGGTGTGGTTGCTAGAGAGCCATGAGCACCATTAATTGGTCTTGACAGGTGTGGGCAATAATGGCTCTGTTCATCTGCCTTGATTTGCCTTTCCCTGTTCTTGCCTCTGGTCAAGAAGGGCTCCACCCACCCACCCATCCACCCAACCTCCCTAGCAGGGTCCACTGCAAAATGGATGTGAATTTTGTTTTGGGGTAAGAAAAATGTTTGTGACTGCAAGAGAGGTTGTAGCTGCACGGCACAAATGTACTGCAAACCCTTGAATCGTTTGCTTTTAAAATGGCTAATTTTATGTTCTGTGACTTCCATTGCAATAAAATAAGGAAAGAGGGGTGGAGAATGCCAAGGCTCCGGGAGTGTGCAGGATTATCCTGGACTGCCCTGGGGCTCAGGGAAAACACAGGCAAGAGGGCAGGAGAACACACCATGTCCCTCAGCTCCTGCGGTCCCTTTGTTCTGACTTCACCCTCACCAAACCCCTGGGGTTCTCCATGTGGTCTCCTTTGCAGCACCTGGTGCTGGCAAAAGAATCTGCTTAACATGGTTTTACTCTTATTATTTAACCTACTCTGCCCCTCCTTCACAGGTCACTGAACCCTTGCCGGAGCTGGTCACTGGAATTCATTGGTTTTATGGGTGTGTATATTCTTTCTCTCTCTTTGTAAAACATTAAAAAATTTTGTCTCTGTGTGTGTGTGTGTGTGTGTGTGTGTGTGTGTATGCGTGTGTGTGTTTGCACACGTCTGTAAATGTTAGAGGACAATTTGGAGGAGTCAGTTTCTCTTCTGCTCTGTGGATCTGAGCACTGACCTTAGGTCATCAGCCGGGCATGGGCGCTCTGCTCACTGAGCCACCTCACCAGGCTCCACCTTACCTTTTGTTTTTAGTCTTATCGCTTATTCATGTGTGCATGTGTACATGTGGTGCAGGTGCCAGCAGAGACCAGAAGAGGACATTGAATCCCCAGAACTGGACATACAGATGGTTGTGAGCCACCATGTGGGAGCTGGGAATTGAACCCAGGTCTTCTGGAAGAGCAGCCAGAGCTCTTAACTGCTGAGCCATAGCTTTTGGACCCTCTATCTTGGTTTTTTTTTTTTCTCTTTTTCTTTCTTTCTTTCCCTTTCTTTTCTTTCCTTCCTTCCTTTCTTTTCTTCCTTTTCTTTCTTTCTCTTTCCTTTCTTTCTTTCTTTCTTTCTTTCTTTCTTTCTTTCTTTCTTTCTTTCTTTCTTTCTTTCTTTCTTTCTTTCTTTCTTCCCCCTCCCTCTCACTTTGAGACAAGATCTCTTATTGTTTTGGGACTAATTAGGTTAGCTGGCCACTAGAGGCAGAGGAATCTGCCTGTCTCTACTTCACTAGTGCTGGGATTACAAATACAGGTCATAAGGCCTGGCTTTTAAAAACATGGGTTCTGGGGATTGAACTCAGGTCTTTATGCTTGCACGGCAAACACTTTACTACTTTACTAATTGGGATTTCCACTCAGCCCTCTCGATGATGATGATGATGATGATGGTTTTGAAACAGGGTCTTGGGGCTGGAGAGATGTCTCAGTGGTTAAAAGTACTAGCTTCTCTTTCAGTGGACCCAGATTCAATTCCCAGTGTTATAAGTCTGGAGTCATTCAGAGATTCACCAGTCTGACTATAAATTTTAATAATTAAGAGGCTTTATTAGTTACAGGTCAGGCCATGGACACTGACCAGATTCATATTTGGGCTTCCCAAGAGTGTGGGGATGAGTCACAGCTAACAGAGAGGCTTATAAAGGCAGAACCCGTAAGGCTACATATTTCCCACCAGGTCCAATCAGGGACAAGCATATATTGTGATGTAGACACACATCACAATGATGTGAATATCCTACGTATGTCCAATCAAGGGCAAGCATACATTCTGAAATATTTCCTGCTTACAAATGTCCCACCTACCTGAGATCAAACTCAGACTTGCTTAGGGAATTCAAACACTTGGCCAGTTATCCCACATGAACAGCCCCCAGCATTCCAGGAAGTTATCTGACCTTGGACAAGTGGGAATTACAGGATCATCTATCTTTTCATATTATGGATCTCTTAGGCACAGTTATTAGAACTTAAAACATAACTTTAGTCATCATACCAGCACCTACATGACACCGTTAGACACAATGTGTCTAACTCCAGTTCCAGGTTATCTGACACTCTCACACAGACATACATGCAGGCAAAACACCAATGCACATGAAATAAGAAAGAAAGGAAGAAAGAAAGACAGAAAAAAAAAGGGAGGGAGAGAAGGAAGAAAGAGGGTCTCACGGTATAGCATGGCAATCCTCCTGCCTCAGTCTCCCAAGTGCTTGAATTTTAAGCATGAGCCAGCATGCCTGGCAGAACATGCTGTGGTGCCAAAAGGCAGACGGAAAGCTAGTGACATCAGCAGTAAAAATGATTTTCAGAGATACAAAAGACATCTGATTATTTATTTCGAGGCAGGGTATCTATATGTAGCTTTAGCTGTCCTGGAACTTGCTTTGTGCACCATGCTGGCCTGGAATTCAGATCCGCCTTCTGTTTCCTCCAGAGACCCGGAATTAGGTGTGTGCACCACCAAGTATGACAAAAAGACACCTTATATTTGAGACAGAGTCTCTTATTGGTCTGGCACTCACTCTTTAGGGGAGGCTGGGTAGCTTCAGGAACCACCTGCCTGTCTCCCAGTTTTGTGTGCCACCAAACCTAGCCTTGGATGTGGGTTCTGGGCATTCAACTCAGATCTTCAGGCTTTTGGGGAAAGCATCTTATCAACTAAGCTCTCTCTCCAGCCTGTGTGTGCCTTTTAACAGGAGCTACAGGACTTGGATTTGGATGAGAGCTTCAGGAGGCAAGATACAAAGACCAGGGAGGCTGTGACATCATCTACCACACCATGCATTCTAGCTGTGCTGTTTCTCAACTAAGAGCACTGTCCATCGAGAATCTAGAATCTGTCTCGTGGTCAGGCGTGGTGCATGCCTGTGACCCCGGTACCAGGGAGGTCCAAGCAGAAGGATCTTGGAATTCAAGGCCAGCCCGCACTACCTAGCAAGACAACGTCACCACCCGCCATGAGCACTCACTGTCATGGTATTTCTTCCTTTGGCTCCAACTCTTCCTGGTTTAGGGTCTAATCTGCTGCTTTCAGTGCTATGGGTTAGTTGTTAGTCGATTTTCTTTCAACTTATGCAAGTGTGACAGGAAGGTACTGAGACAGGGGACCGAAGAGAGCATTCACGTTCTAATAAATTAACCAGCTTACAGCTGTTATGGTCATTTGTGTACTTGATCAGACTGTATTGCTGTGACCTGCATGTGCACTTTCTACAAGTATATTTTAATATATATGTAATAAATAATATGTATTAATTTCTATTAGAATTTTTTTCATTTATTGTGTTTGCATGGCATGACACATGTATGAAGGTCAGAGGATCCCTTGTGGCAGCTGGTTCTCTTCTTCCACGTGGTACTGGGGATTGAACTCAGGTGCTCAGGTTTGGCGGTGGCAAGTGTCTTAATGGGCTAAGCCATCTTGTCATTCTTATTTTATGAATATGTTAAAAGTAAACTCACCAAAGCCAGGCAGCGGTGGCACATACCTTTCATTCCAGCACTCAAGAGGCAGAGGCAGGCGGATCTTTGTGAGTTCGAGGCCAGCCTAGTCTACAGAGTGAGTTCCAGGACAGCCAGAGTTCTAACAGAGAAACCTTGTCTTCGGGGGAAAAAAGTAAACTCACCAATCCTTTAAAAGCTAAAAATGTATTGTGTGCTATGTGTGTATAAAGGTATGTGAAAGTCTGAGGACGACTTTGTGGAACTGGCTCTCTCCTGCCATCTTTACCTGGCTTCTGGAGCCTGAACTCAGGGGGCAAGCTGCGCAGCCTTACCCGCTGAGCCATCTCGCTGGCCCAAGCCTCTGTTCTTTACGCATGCACCGTGTTCCCCCTTTTAATAAAAGAACGTTGAAAGAAGCCTCTTTACACAAATAGCCTAGCACATTTCCCCAATTTTATTTTAGTTTTTGCTTAAGTCAAATACAAAAACATTCATAAAATAGAATGTTATACACTCACTAGGAATGTTGATAAAGATATATTTATTTATTTATTCACTTGGAGTTCTTAAGTAAAACAGTATAATAGAAAATAAGTTAGAAAAGAATGTATATTCCAAAATACTAAACGTGACCACTTGGGGGCAATATAAAAATACACAGAATATTGCTAACAGTAACGTTAACTAGACTGAGGAGCTTCTGCGAGCCCCATGCTCACATTCTTATTCAGGCTTCTCTAATGCACCCCAGCCTCATACCCTATTAATCTCGCCCCACTCCGTCAGAGGCGATCCAGATGCCAGCCTGAGACTTCCTGTGCTGCACACAGGACTCTTGCAGACTCCCAAAGTGCCCCCACAGGTTAGCGGGCTGCGACCTCCTCAGGTCTCTAAGAGACAGCCCTCTCATCTATGTTGGCTATGAGGAATAGGTTCACAGCAGTGGCCTATACGTCATGGTTGGGCCACAGGAAATATAAACTGTAGGACCCTAAGAACATTTTATTAATGGCTAACAAGATTTCCTCTTTTTACGTGTCCCTCTAAAGTCACAGGCCGTTTGGGTGTGAACAGTTATACAGCTTCTAAAAAACAAAACAAACAAACCACAGTCTCGGCCACCAGGTGGCATCATAGACCAGTCTGGAAGAACCAGTAGCGTGGGCAGCCATGTCTCTTTAAGATTAGCTTCTGTGGCGTCCCATCTTCCTGTCTCCTCCTGACTCCTGGCTCCTCAGCTGTGACAGGCTGACCCACAAAAGATGAGATGGTGCAGGAGAGACTTTTCTCACCCCTAGCAACAGAATGAAGACCCAAACACTTTTCTTCTTCTCTTTTAATACCTAAGATTTAGAGATCCCAGAACCAAGCAGAGTAACAACAGTTTGCATGTTGGTGGGTCCCTTCCAAGCTGCCCTGAGCATCTGCCACCAGCCTATTTCACAGGCCCCATCCTGGGAGGAGTTGGGGGCTGGGGACAGGCCTCAGCCCACAGCCTCTTGGAAATCTGATGGAAATGCCTGGTCCCACTAAGAAGAGGTTTTCCCTTGAGCTGAGAAGAGGGTTATTTCTTGTGGAGAAACTTCATTTTATTGCCTAAAAAAGAAAGTGAGAATATCTTATCAAGGGCAAGAGGGGAGGAAGAGAGGGAGGGTGGGAGGGAAGGTGTGTCAGGGTACATATGTGGGGGTCAAAGGGCAACTCTGGCCTCAGCTCTCTCCTCCCACCTTTATGTAGATTCTGAGGATTGGACTCAAGTCACCAGGCTGTGTGGCAAGTGCCTTTGCTGAGCCATCTTGTTGGCTGGGTCACTGAACCCCTGATCTTCCTGCCTTCACCTCCCCAATGCTGGGGTTGCAGGCAAGCAATACTGCCAAACCTAGGCTCTCTTCTTCTTAGAAAGACCTTTTTGCTGATTAAACTGTAGTTCTGATAGCTTCTTACATTTATTTCTACTCCGGGCACTGGGAGGTGGAGTTCCACCTGTACTCCCTGTCTGGCCCCAGGCCTGCTTCCCCAGAAGACTTAGGAGTGGAGGAGACTGTGGGTAGAATGACAGTGAGACAGCCCTAGAACCCAGGGGCGGATTAAGAGAGACAGGCAGTCTAGTGCCAGCTGCCTGTATTTCCGAGGGTTCCTGACTCTGGAGACTGAAGTAGCTAAACTCCAGGACAGAGTCTAGAACCGAGGCTGGTGACAGGGACCCAGGCCTTACCCAGTCCCTTGAGGAACTTATTGACACCGCTGTGCTCTCCGCTGGGCAACGTTTCCAGGTACTCCTGGGCTCGGACCTCAAATAGGCCTGGTGACAAAAGACACCTGGGTCAGTTTAGAACCTTGCCTTTGTGCTTCTGAACAAACCTCTTCCCTTGCTGGCACGGAAAAGGGAAGCCATGCTTCTGCACTGCAGCTAGCTGTGCCTATAAACATGCTTTCAAGCATGAGGTCCAGAAGGATTTTCACTGTACTTGTATAACAGTGGTCCGTGGAAAGCTATAAAGTCCGCTTGCACATGAAATCCCATGTCTTCACTTCTACCTTTCTTACTTAACAGTGACCTGTAAACCTGGCTAAATGTACCTGGCAGCTCTCCCCTGAAGGACCCTCGAATAAGGCCTATCCTCTCACATGCTCTAATCAAATTTCTCTTGTCCTGTGGAAATCCCCATCAGAACCACCTCAAGTGTGTCTGCCTGTCTTTCCTGTGCAGGGGCTCTGAGAGCACAGGGCTTTGAGCTGAGTGCACCGCACCAGAGAAATCCTAGGGCTGGGGCCAGCTGCTCCTCTGGAACCTTCTGGCCTCTGCCCAGCCAGGTTTGGCTCCCATCAAAACCACCTTTACCAGCATTCCTAGATTTTAGATTCCCAGAACGGCCAAGACAATAGGCTGGGATGGTGTCTCCATCACTTTCCACTCTTTGTTCCCTTTCTCCCTAGACGCATGATGGAGCCTACGCAGACAGGGACAGGGAGAAGTAAGAGAGAAAAGAATTCAGAGAAAAGGGTGAAGAAGGGCTGGCGTGGCTGGTGACTGAAGCAGGCTGCCCAGGTTACACAGTGCTGGCCCAAGGCCGCAGGCCCCAGACCATGCTCTCCTGAATCTTCATGTCCTCTACAGTCCCTGGGCAAGGGGCAGGAAGAAGGGCAGATGGGCAGATCAGAGGAGCCCGAGGAAGAGGAGAAGGGGCTGCAGGAAGCAGGAAGAACAGGGGAAACCTTTGAAAAGCAGAGGTAGGTCATGTTTGATGCTCAAGTGCTTGTGGCAGCTCCCGTGGAGGCCAGAATCCTGTTCTTGCCTGTGACCTTGTCTGTGACCTTCCTCTCTGCTCCTCAGCCACTTAGAGCCTAGACAGCACTACCTCTGCCCCAGCAAGACTGGAGTCAGGTCCTGACCTTTGGCATCCTGCCTGCGTAGTTCCCGCTCCTGGATGAAGCCTCGGAAGGTCTGGGTCTCCATGAAGACCTCCAGGAAGCGCCGCAGGCTCTTAGAGGAGACAGCTTTCCTGAAGGCCTCTCGCTGCAGGCTCCTCTCCTCTCCTAATGTCAGGAACAAGGAGTAGTGGCCCACGATCTCCACGAAGAAGCGGACAAAGGCTTCGGACACCACCTCATTCAAGGGGCTGGACTCGGGGCCTGAGCAAGGGGTGTAAAGGTCATGACAGTGAGGGTGGTTGGTGGGCTGGAGCCCAAGGCAGTCAGGCGTTGATCACAACGGCCATCTCCCTCCATAGCCACCTGTGACCATCCAAGAGAAAGGACACTCAAAGTTGTCTCTTTCCCCATCTCAGAGGTATTTTAGGACCTAGATGGAGGAAGTGAGAAAAATTCCCACAGTTATTGCTGGAATGAAACCCAGATGAAGGGCTGAGCCCTACTTTCTCACTTAGCTATCAGCCAGCTGTTCCAAGGCCTTGGCATTTACCATGCACACAATCCAGCGGGCCGCCATCCTGGTCACAAGCCAGGTCATTCCTCTGCTCCAGTATGTGTTCCAGGGCCACCTGAAGCTTCCGGGGCAGAATGGAATCTTCATCCTCCATCTGGAAGGTAGGAAATGCAGGTGGGCAGAGTTGCGCCTGCCTGGCCATGTGCCAGCCACACCCATGCACAGGCAGCTCAGCTCATAGTTTAAACTTTGTTTTTGTGACTGGGTCTCACTGTGTAGCTCTGGCTGGCCTGGAATTCACTCTGTAGACCAGGCTGGCCTCAACCTCACAGAGACCCACCTGCCTCTGCCTCCAGAGTGCTGAGATTAAATGCATGTACCACTGCTGAGCTCCTTTCCAGTTTTTACAAGTTGTGAGAGCCTCAATGTCTTCTTAGCAAGATGGGCCACCACTCAGTACTGGCCCCATCTTAGAAATTCAATTTATACAATTATCTTCGGAAAGTGCTTGGGGCTTAGTGGGTCTTAGTAGCCACTCCCTCTGCCCTTACCCTAAAGTACAGCCCCCACTCATCGAGAGACCTGGCTGGGGAGGATAATCAGCAGACTGGGCTGGTGTGCCAGGAGACACAACTACTCAGCCATAAATAAATGTGTATTAGTTTCTCTTGTAAGGAAAATGATTTACGGTAAGTAAAAAATAGATCAAAGTGCCCAGCATGGTGTTGAAGGTCTATAATCCCAGTAATCTGGAGGTGGGAACTTTATTCCCAGGCTAGAGAGTAAGACCCTGGTTCAAAACGCAAAGTCTAAACAAAACCACGGCTACCACCACCAGCTCCTCTGCCACCTCCTCCTCTTCCTCCTTCACCACCAAAGCCATCCCCACCATCATCACTACCAAAGCCATCTTGAATGTCTATAAACAACTTAAAATCATTCCATCTGTTTCTAGTCTCCCTTCCAAGACAAGCAAGCACTAATGAGTTGGTGGATTTTCCTGTCAATCTGTCTTGGGGGATACAGGGTCTCATTCTATAGCCCTTGGACTCACAGAGGTCCGCCTGCTTCTGCTCTCTGAGTGCTGGGACTAAAGGTGTATACTACCACATCTGGCTTCCTGTCAATCTTTTTTTTTTTTTTTCTTTTTTTTTGAGACAGTTTCTCTGTTGTATCTCTGGCTGTTCTGGAACTCACTCTCTGGACCAGGTTGGCCTCAAACTCACAGAGATCCACCTGCCTCTGCCTCCCAAGTGCTGGGATTAAAAATGTGTGCCACAACTGCCCCGATAAATGTTTATCTTTATGCATATGTGTATTATATTTCCTGCGTATCTGTGCTGAATATGTGTAGTACCCACAGAGGCCAGAAGAGGCATTGGATCCCTGGGGACTGGAGTTACAGACAGTTGTGAGCTGCCATGTGGGTGCTGGGAATTGAATCTGGGTCCTTTGAAGAGCAGCCATTGCTCTTATCTTCTGAGCCATCTCTCCAGCCCCTAAAAGGCTTTTTAAGATTTATTTATTTTTAAATTATGTGTCTGTCCATGTGTGGGTCTGTGCGCATGAGTGCAGATGCCAAGGAGCCCAGAGGTGCTGGATCCTCTGAAGCTGGAGTTTCAGGTGGCTGTGAGCTGCCTGACATGGGTGCTGGGAAATGAACTCGAATTCCTTACAAATTCATATGGGCAGTATGAACTGCTAAGTCGTCTCTCCAGCCTGTGTCCTGATTGGTCGAAAGCCTTTTTGTGCCTGTACAGATGAAAACTGATGCTTTGCTAAAGCCTTTCTCTTTGCAGCTCCATCCTTGTCTGGTCCGACTGTCCGGCTGGGATAGCCACTCCAGGCTTACTATGGAGCCTTTCTGGACCTGAGCCCTCCAGAAGAAGTGAAGGCTCAGGAGCAGCTGGCGGAGCTGGCTTTGTACTCACCTGTCTGAGGAACCGATCGTTGATGAGATCAACCACTAGGACCTACAGGAGAGAGGAAAAGGGATGCTGAGTGTTGTTGCTAGGGCTTCTAGGATAAGCTGGCTGTGGCTGGGGATGGAGATGGGAGGTGTGTGTGTCTGTGTGTCTGTGTGTTCGTTCTGACATGGCTCAGGGGTGTGCCACGCTGGTGCTGAAGGCTAGGATACCACATGCCGGCAGCTAGATTTCCAGCCCTGTTCTGATTCTTTTTGTGTATCTCTTTATGGGTTACTGAGTGGGGCAAAGATACCAGAGGCCCCTTCTTTCCGCAGTTCTACTTAACTCTGCCCTGCTCCACACTGGGGATTCACCCTTTTATCCCCGAGCCGTCCACTGAACCTGCCGGTTCTCCGGAGGGATGAGGAAAGACCAGAAGAGGAGTGAGCCTGGAGACACTGCCAGGCTGCAGGCTGTGTGCCTTTGTTAGTTACGGTATTGGAGAGGCAGCATTCTCTCCTCGGGGGTGGGCTGAGACACAGGGCCAGGGCAAGGGTGCTGTTGAGCCAGATGCCCTGTGTACAAACCCTAAGGACACGTTCACTGTTACCTCTGAGAGGTACCTCTTGCCAACCCTGGCTTAGGTGGCCGACTATGACGGAGTAAGACAGGGGTTGGATATACTGCCTGCCATAGTTGGAGACAGGATCTGCTGTGTTGAGAGACCTGTAAACTTGCCTTCAGGAGATGAAAGGACCAACATCTCCAGCCCAGGGATAATGGAGGGCAGAAGGATGAGAATCTTTATCAAGTTCAGGGCTGAGTAGCACAGTTTGGTCCCTGTTTCTTACTCTGACTGCTGGGGTCCCCAGAACACGGTGCAGGTCAGAAACTACTTAGAGGAAGGAAGGGGACTGAGTAATGGCAGAGATGTGTACAGCACTTCCTGTCTTAGCACACTAGTCTATAAATCCTGGGCATTATCACAACCATGTGGTAGGTAATGTAGTCTATGCTGACCCCAAACTTGAGATCGTCCTGCTTTGCCTGGTGAGTGCTGGGGTGCAGGGGTGTGGCATTCACACCCAGCTTTGTGTCGAGGGTTTTTTCCCTTGCTTTAATTCTAGCCTTCATTTATTATTATGTTTCTTTTCCTGGGGCTTGGACCTAGGAACTCATGCATGGTAGACAGGTACCATAGAGTTACTTCCCTCCTTCCCTCCGTCTCTCCGTCCCTTCCTTAATTGTGTGTGTGTGCGCGTGTGTGTGCACACCGCAGCATGCATGTGGAGGTCAGAGCACAACTTTCAGGTGTCAGTGTGCTCCTTCAGTATGTGTCTCTCAGGATTGAATCAGGCTTGGCCCTGAACCCATCTTGCCAGCCACACTCTGTAGTTATTTCTAAAATGATGTAACTAAGTCACCATTTCAACTACATATTCCACTTGCTTTCTCTGCTCAGTGTAGGGAAACACGAGGACGGGGCAGGTGGCTGTGTCTGATGTCAGGGCTTCTAAATGGCTACTTACACAGGCCACTTCATTTAGAGGGGAAATGGTGCTTTGTCACCGAGGGGTTGATTGTTGGGAGACTCTGGGAAGGACCTGTCCCTGAGCAAGGCCTGGCACCTTCCCACTCCTGGGCAGCACTCCTGCCCTCTTTGCACGCCCTGGGGAAGCAAGGATCAGGGTTCCTGGGCTCACCTCTTCCAGTGGCAGCTCTCTGAGCAGTGGCAGTGAACTGGAGAGCAGCCCGATGAGGAAGGGTGTGGGCGAGCACACTATGTCAATCATGGCAGGAGGCAACACTGGGATGTAGGTATGCTGCCAGCTGAAGGGGTAGATGAGTGCCACCATCGCATGGCAGCACTTGGACAGTGTGCTGCAGAGGGGACAGACAGAGAAAAGGCCGGTTCAGAGTGGGTGAGGGCAGGGCTCCCATAGCAGGGGCTGGAGAGAAGGGCTGGCATTCACACCAAATGGACGTTCTCAAGTGCTCGAGAACAGCCAACACACCTACACGAAAGTGTTCAACTTCACTAGCCATCAGAGAAACATAAATCAAAACTGAGATTCCCTCTTACCCCACTCAGAATGGTAGCATAAAAAAGAGAAAAAAAAAAAAAAGCGGTAGAAGTACCTGGCCCACAAGATGACGACCCGAATTTGATTTCCAGAACCCACAGTGAAGGGAGACAACAGCTCCTGAGAGTCCCCTCTGGCTACCACATGTGACTGAACACGCACTGCACTTCAATACACACACAAAATAATAAACAAAAATTCGTAAAAATAAAACACCCAGATACCAGCTGGGTGTAGTGGCATGCATCGTCAAGCTCAGCACCAAGGAGACAGAGTGGTCTGTGGGGTGGAGGCCAGCCTGGTCTATAGAGCCGGGTTCCAGGACAGCCAAGAACACAGGGAGAGACCTTGTCTCTAAACAAAACGAAAACAAGCAAAAAACCCCAATAACAAATGTCAGAATGTGGACAAAAGGAGCTGTTTTTACGCTGTTGGTAGGAAGGTCACTTACTATAGAAGCCAGTGTGGGGTTTCTCAAAAGTCAACAACAGCGGCACCATATGACCAGCCGTTCCTTTCCCGAAGGACTCCGCGCCAACATTTCACAGAGGTCTTTGCACTTCGATGTCTACTGACCCCTATTCACAAGGGCTAAGCTGCAGAACTAACTTCAGTGTCCAAAAACAGAGGGACTGACAAGAAGAACGCAGTACGTATATAAGGTGGTCTAAAAAATCTTTCCTGGGGGGAGGGGTTAAGTTTTATTTATATGTATGTTTTGCCTGCGTGTGTACCTGTGCACAGTGTGTGTGTGCCTGGTGCCCTCACAGGCCAGAAGGAGGAGTCAGATCCCCTGGAGCTGGAGTTATAGACAGTTGTGAGCCAACAGGGGTTTCTGGGAACTGAACCTGGTCCTCTATAAGAGCAGACAGAGCTCTTAACCACTAAGCCAACTCTCCAGACTCTTTAATGTTTTGTGTTTTTTTTTCCAGCTATATAGAACAAAGTTGTGTCTGTTCAGGAAAGTGGATGCAACAGGAGATAATCATATTAAAGAATCAAGCCAATAACAGGAAGACAAATATGTTTTGCCTGTGGTTCCTAGATTTTTTTTTTTTTTTTTTGGTTTTTTAAGACAAGGTTTCTCTGATGTAACTCTGGCTGTCCTGAGTGCTGGGATTGTAGTATGTGTGTCTGTGTGCGAGGTCCTGGGGATCAGTGAGGTTGGAGACCTTGAGCATGTAGGCAAGCACTCTACCAACCAAGACACATCCGCAGCCCTCAACACCATCAAGGCAATCTCAAATTAACGGTTTCCTTTTTACCTACCAGTCCAAAGGACTGAATCTCGGGCCTTATTTCCTTATTTTATTTGTTTGGTTTTTCAGGACAGGGTTTCTCAGGCTGTCCTGGAACTCACTCTGTAGACCAGGCTGGCCTTGAACTCACAGAGATCTGCCTGCCTCTGCCTCTGCCGAGTGCTGGGATTAAAGGTGTGCGCCACCACCGCAAAGCAATTTTCTTTTTTTAAAGAAAGAGTCTTAGGAGTCCTACACTGGCCTCAAATTCACTGTTTCTGAGGATGGTTTTGAGTTCATGATGCTCACGGCCCTGCCTCAGTGCTGGGGCAGAACGAACGCTGGGATTTGAGGTATGCATCGCCACGCCCGGAGCGGAAGCTGAGATTTGAGGTATGCATCACACGCCCAGCCTTTGAGCACTTTTGACTCCAGGCAAGTTTTAGAACCACGAGAGACTTTAGATCTGGAAGTAAGCCTGATGATAGCATTCACATTCTTCTTCAGGTCTTGCTGAATAGCTTAGGCTGACCATGAAATCCAGACGCTCCTGGGTTCCCTTCCAGAGTCCTAGGGGGACAGACAGCTTGTATCGCCGTGCCCGGTTTGCAGTTTACCTGCTTTTGAATTTTGTAGCTAAAGATACTGAGCCCTAAAGAATTTAAAGTAAACTCGAGGACAGCCAGGGACCATGGAGCCCAAGCAGGCAAGCATAAGGTGATAGGGGAGAGCAGGGATGGGTGAGGGGGGGAAGGAGGGAGGAACAGAAGGAGACTCGGACAGAAGCACAGGGCAGAGCAGCTTGTATGTTTTCTCAGTTACTGACATAGGGAAAGAAACCTACTTGGCCTTTCCCCCAAATCAGAAAAAAGACAATCAATTGTCCTTTTCCTTTCTTGCGATGGCACTTTGTGATGCCTAGTTAAAGCCTGCGCTGCTCCCAGCAGGAATTTCTGGGAGGCCCAAGTTCAGCTGTACTGACAGCAAACTAGGCGGAAGGGAAGGTCCAAGGTCGTGAACAATCACCAATCCGTTCTGAGGCTAGGAACGCAGGATGGGCAAAGGAGGGTTACAGGAAAAAGATGGAATGCACTCTGAGTTAGAATGCTCTGAGCTAGAGAACAACTGGGTTCAACTTTCTGCTTTCCTCAAAGTGCTGGGGACTTTACCTAGGGCCTTGTGCTATGCCCAGCCCTGTGTTCAGTCCCGCAGGGACAACTGAGGAAGATGCAGCCCGGTAGGTAGAGACTGCCACTCACAACCACTTCTCGAAAGGAGGGTTCAGGATTTTCTCTGCTTAATAGAGCCTTTATCACAGCCGAGGACCAAACATTGCCACACCTGGTTATCCTTAACACCTCCATTAGCTGGAGAGGAGGGAGGGAGCCCAGAGAGCTCAGCAGGCAGCAGTTGGAGGTATTTATTCCTTTCTCCAGCCTAGTTACTACCTTGAAAAATCCTGTTCCGGGCGACATGGGAAGGAAAGGTTGGATTCTGTAAATACCTATCTGGTGGCCACTCCTTCCCTAACATAAGTGGAAGAGATTAAATGAAGGATTCTGAGCACGGCTTGTATGTGTTTCCCAGTTGCTGCGGTAAGTACCGATGGAATGTTGCATGCATGGGTGGAGTGGAGGGTGGAGTGCTGCACCAAAAAGGGAAAATAGAGGCTGAGGGGACTCTTGGAGTAAGCCCAGGGCAGGGCCCAAGCGCCTCTTGGACACTGGTTGTTGCAGAAGAGGCAGCGTTTGATGGCAAGGAAGAACCCTCTCACAGCTGGCTTCCATTACTGTGGGGGTGGAGGAGCCGACAAGCTCACAGCTGTGACCAACTGTGCAGAAGCAGGGGAGGAGAGAGAATGCCCCAGTGGGAAGGTGGCTGGGCAGAGGCTCAGCGATGTCTGCAGGTGAGAGGGTCAGGTCTCAGGATGTTTAGTATGGGGCGGGGGCCTGGCTCCTAAGGGACAGCCTGATGTTCTGGAACATCAGAATGTGCTTGTGAGTGTTAACATCTGGAGAAGATGTTTCAGTTCTGGTGCTTGGGTTCCTGAGTTAAACACCCAGGACTGCTCAGATGGTGATTCGGTTGGTTCCCTCTGGCACCCAGAACAAGGCATCTCCTGCTGCATGGTGCTTCCAAGAACGAGAGTGAAGGGCAAAACTCAGGTTGTCCTGCACGTGGTGAAACCTCTCAGGAAGTGTGTGTCGCCACCAAGCAGGACTGTCACGTTTCCCTGACTGCAGCTTTAGCTCTTAAGTAACGTGCCACTGGGTTTTAAAGGCACAGAGGCTGGCCCTCAGGAGAGCTGGTAGTGCTGCTTTCTGTGTGACTTCTGGGGGAGCCCTGCACCACTCCAGGCCTCCCACCCTTCCCCAGTGAAGGATGAGAGCCAGCCTAGATGAGCCCGTGTCCTCCTCAAGCTTTAGCTCCCACAAACTCTGAATCTGTACAAGATGGCACACCTGGGGGCTGGAAATGGGAGCTTTTTTCCTGAGGCCACAAAATGAGTCAGGATATCATGGGAAGGCCTACTGGCATGCTGGGATCAGAGAATGATGGTGATATCTCACTTGGAGGAACTAAGGGATAACTTTGGTGTCTGTGAGAGTCTGGGCTTCTGAAGGAAGTCCTGAAGAGGAAGGCCTGACATAGGCAGCATCAACGGAGTGACCCCTGACTCCAGCAGAGCCGGAACACCCCAGCTGAGGACACTGAGTGACGAGTTAGAGGACAGAGCATTTACGATGGCTCTGTTAGCACTCTGTTCATGTTATGCACCAAGGGAGCTCGTATTTAGCCAGGATGTACCCTCCCCTGTTTGAGACAGGGTCTCATGTATCCCAGGGTGGCCTTGAACTATGTACCTAGAGTGATTTTGAACTTCTCACCGCTCTATTCTCATCTTCCTAGTACTGGGATAACAGGCTCGGACCACCATGCCCAAGGAATGAACCCAGGGGCAAGCTACATCTCCAGCTAATGATGTTTAGTGGTTATTTTTCAGTGTTGGGAACCAAAGCTAGAACCCCACTAATGCCAGGCAGATACTCTACCAGTGTTGTGTTCCCCAGCCCACAGCTTTATAACGTACTGCCATGCTACTAAAATATTTCTTTTCCACAGAGCTTTGCTAAATTACACGTATTCATCTTAGACTCTTGTCAGTCCTCCTGAGAACCCGCCGGACGCTTAGCGTGTAGAATTCTGAGTGCCAGAGCATGAGGTAGTGGCTGCCACCACTGCTGCAGACGGGCCTTGGGCGAACTCAACTTCTGAGACGGCAAGCACTGTTGAGTGCAGAAGACACACGGGACCCCACTGAAGCCCATGGGAAACCAAAGGAAAATGAACGAAGAGGAATAAACGAATGAACGAACAGACATAAACCACTACGTGAACTTATCTGTGGTCACCAACTATGAAACCCAAGGTTCAAACGCCATCTCAGCTGACACTAGTAGATGAACCTTCAGCTCACAGTTTCCTGGACTACAAAAAGATAGAATACTGAATGTTAAACACTTCATCACCTAAAACTTTTCTGCAAATTTGTTTATCTGCCACCCTGGCTACAGTCCAGCCTGATTTATAAGTTTGGCAGAAGCTTTTTAGAGCTGAAATTAGTAAATGAAAAACAAAATGCTTATCATAAACAAAATGAGGACGGGTGTAGGGAAATGTTTATCTGGGTTGCTATGGCGACAGAACGAGCTCTCAGAGTGGCATTCTTTCCCTCTGTCAGCCTGAGTTTGACAGAGCCTCTAGAAACACTCACTGTCCACCCTAAAGATGAAACAGAGCAAAATGTTATTTTAAATTTGATAGGTTTTTGGCTCAACTTAAAACCCTCTGTAACCGGAGTGTCTGCCATGACTTCAGCGAGTTCCTCTCACAATGGGTCGGACTCCGCAGCAAAGATAAGTAAATGCACCGTGTGTGGGAGGAGAGAGCTGAGGGCAGCTAAGGCTCACGGGAGTTGTCTCAGGCCACTCCCTGGGTTTGGGATATATCCTGTTCTCATGCTCTGCTCGGTGGCCTCACTAAGATTGGGGAGAGAGAACAAGGAGGCTTCCTTCCACTCAGCTGAACAGGACTGGGAGTTCATGTGTGCTCAGCAGAGGCGCGTCTTAGACGAAGACAGCAGCTGCTAATGACTTATGCTAATGATTTTCTTCTCAGAATCTTCCAGCTCAAGAAACTCTTGGCCAGCCTGTGTTCCCCAGACCCTTGTGTGTTAAGGCCTGACAGAGAACCTTTGGTTCCCTATGGCTACTACCCCACAAATCAAACAGAAATGAAAAGATCCTTCCAGCAGGCCTATGAATCAGAGAATTTCATGGAACACGGTGTCAGGAGGCTTGCAGGTTCCTGGCCCATGGAATCGGATCATTTCAGATCTGAGCAAGCTGGAGGACTCCCAGTAACACCTACCCACTGGGGCTCCTGTTGGAAGGCCACTGAGAAAGTTCTGGAGAAAAACAAGCTAGTTTTCCTAGTCACAAATGAACGGAAAGGAATCTTACACTTTTTTGAGACAGGCTCTCCCTATGTTGACAAGGCTAGCCTGAAACTCAAAACCATTCTACCTGAGCTGCCTCACACTGGGATCACAGGCAGCACCATACTCACAAAGGGATCTGCACGGCCTTCCTGACAAAGACTTCTGTGGATACACAGGGCCCGGAGTCTGTCCTGTCGCCTGTCCCACCAGTGCACTGCAGCTCCTAGCCCCCTGGATACTTTCTCCATGGTCTGGCAGCTCTCCTGCACCTGGCTTCCTTCAGCAAAGGCGCCTAACCTCTGTGCCTTCCAGGGTCCTGACCCAGCCCCTGTGTGACATGGCAGTGGGCAGCTGAAGGCTGTATACTTGCTCCTCAGTCCTTCTGCCTGTGTTCATTTTTCTTCATTTAATTAAAAAACAACAACAAAAAAGTGGCATTTTGCCTGCATGTATGTCTGTGAATCATGTATGTGCCTAATGCCCGTGGAGACCAGAAGATGGTGCCACATGGCATGCAAAGCTTGAAGAAGCCAGAAAAGCGGGTTCCCTGTGGCTGGAGTGACAGGTGGTTGTGAGCCGCCATAAGGGTGCTGAGTGCTCCTCTGGGAGAGCGAGAGCTTTTAACCACCGAGTCATCTTTCCAGCCCCTGCTTTCATTATTCTTCCTTCCTTCCTTCGTCTGTCTTCATCTCCTCCTCTCTCCTGCCCCCTCTCATTTTTGAAACAGGCTAGTCCAGGTTAGCCTCGGACTCCTTATGTAGCTGAGAACGACCTCCAACTTCTAATTCTCTGGCCAGCACCTCCCAAGTGCAGTGACTATAAGCGTGTGCCACCACAGCCTGTTTGCAGTGCTGGGGACTGACCCAGGGCTTGTGCATACCAGGCAGACTCTGCCAGCTGAGCTGCATCCCCAGCGCCTGTGTTCATTGCTCCAGTTAGGTTTTCTTCCTTCTTGTCTCAGAGTTCTCTTAGTCGCTACTTATGTCACCCATTTAAATCTGCACGAGTCTAGTGTGATATGGATAATTAATTTGCTGGGCAAGAGAGAGAACACACTGAGCCATGCTTAACAGAAAAAGTGTGCCTGAAGGGAAAACAGGACAGAAGAGCCCAGAAAGTCAATCTCCAGGGCTCAGTCAATCCCTGTGTCCTACGACTGTGGAGACCCAGGGTAAAGGCCTGAGTGTTCAGGGTCCTCCCTGTATGGGGAAAACCTCCCAGAGTGATTTGAGAGGGATGTACATGTGTGTGCAGCCTAAGATGCAGTTAGGATTTAGCTCAGCTGATAAGCGTTCTTTCTTAGCTTGCAAGAAGCCCTGGGGTCCAATCCACATAAACTGGGCATGGTGGTGTATGCTTGGAATCCCAGCAGTTGGGAGGAAGAAGCAGAAGGACCAGAAGTTCAAGGTTATCCTCAGCTACATCGAGTATTTGAGGCCAGTCTGGGATGAGACACTGTCTTAAAAATAAAGAATAAAAATACAATTAAGGCAGTACACAGGCATACATGCACACTGATTACTATAGAGCCAGGCTCTGACCCCAAAAAGGACATACAGATTAGCCACACTCCTGTTCCCTTCTCCTCCTCTACAAAACATCTCCCACGGCAGCTTCCAACATCTGCTGCAAAAGAAGCACATGGCGGGCCACGTGCACCTGCGGAAGCCAGCCGAGGGACTCAAGCGACCCTTCCTGGCCACGTGCTGTTCATGGAGAGAGACTACATCTCCAAGAGCGCGTGAGTGATATCAGACCCCATGCAAGGTGAGATGGGAAGAGAAACTCCAAAGGCTCTCCTGCGGAACAGCTAGGCCCGGAGCAGAGCCCACTTAGCACATGGGGATCTGTCCAGGAGGCCGGCCGGTGTCCAATCTGCCCACTCACAAATCTGTCCAGGGGAGAGGCAGGTGGGTTATGCCCTTTTCTGGATACTTTGGTAGAATGTTTCCCCAGGTTTTCTTACATCCTGAGCCCATGCTGCCCTCCAGGCAGACATCTTCTCCCTAACTGTTTCTTTTCTTTCAGTGTACTCTGAGCAGGAAATTCGTATCTGATGCTTGGTTGGCCTGCCAGCTCCAGCCACACTCATGATCTCCGGCATTTTCTCCAGTGTGGCCTCCCCTGGTCTGATATCCTCATCCGGAGGGAGGTTCCCTACAGGCTGTATCCCCAACTCCACTCCTGGCAGGTGTTGGGTTTATTTAGCTGGTCTCCACTGCTTGCCAAGGCCTTTCTGAAATCCATCTTTCCTCCCTACCCCCAAATCCAAGCCTTGAGAATCCAAGAGAATGGGGGCCGTTAGGGAGAGGAGTGGGTCTTCCAGAACATGAACATGGTGACAGTTACCACAGAGCCCGTGAAACCCGATCCTGGTCACTAAAGGGTTATTACTCATCCCCAGCTTCCAGGGCCCCTGTCTGAATTCCCCAGTGCCCAGAGCCTGGAGAGCTGCCCAGCTCCTAGGACCAGCTGCAGGCTGCACACGGGGCCTGCTTCCTGAGCTGACAGAAGTGCACGGGGAACACGGATAATGGTGACATTTAAAAGTGAACAGAGAGCTCAGCCATGAGGTGGGGGCAGTCAGGGGATAGCCAAATGGCAACTGTCCAAAGAGGAGCATCATAAAGGTGTCCAGATGGCTGTGGCGGAGGGCAGGGCTGGATGCTGCCTCACCCCTGCCCCCTGATGAATTCCACATTGAAACATGTCCCTTTCATTCTTCTGCCCCCTTTCTTCTTCTCCCTTTTGTTCTCCACAGCTCAGAGTCGCATTTCCTCTCCAAACCACAGACAGTGCTGCTTCTCCTGTTTGCTGCTGAGCTCCTCGGGTGGCCCCTACATCTTGGCTCTTCCTGGAGTGGCAGCCACCACACATGCTCCCATGCTCTCGGTTCTAAGCAAGCTCCAGGTCAATGTCTTGGGAATACATTTTTTTACATACGTTTATTGTGTGGTGCGCACACGTGCACACATGCGTGGTAGTCAGAGAACAACTTGCAGAAGCTGGTTCTCTCCTGACACTGTGTGGGTCCTGGGGCTTGAACTAGGTTGCCTGGCTTGGTGGCCGGTTCCTATCTGTTGAGCTCAAGTCAGTTGGTTTATTTGTTTTGTTTTTGAGATAAGGTCTTACTATGTAGCTCATGGTGCCCTGAACTCCACCTCCCTCTGCCTCTGCCTCCAGCATGACGGACTTAAAGGCCTGAAATGATGAAAACACAAGGAATTTTTCCTTTGCTAGAAGTTCAGGATCAATCCAAATTCTTACTTCCTTCTGTATCTTCTTTGAATCAGAGAATGTGTTCACTGGGATGTGGATGGCATCCATGCGGCTGGAGTGTATGCGTGTGTGTGTGTATGTGTGTATGTGTATGCGTGTGCACGTGCGTTATTTGTATGGTTTAGTTTAATAACAAGCAGGAAAGGGCCTAGTCTTGTGGTCTTTCCCTTGTCCCCTCCACCTGCTCATCTCTTCCTGCCCTGCTGCTTTCTCCACTCTAATCGGTGAGCTGCTGCACAGTTCCTGAAGGTGACATGCCTATCCTCTCCTTGCCTCTTTGTACAGACAGCTCCTTCTGCATGCAACATGCTCTCAGCCTCAGCACTAAGTCAGATTCTGTCCCAGCCTGGAGATGAGTGCCCTTTGTCATCTCCTGAACTCATTGTCTCTAACAAGCCCTCCCAACATGATGCTGTGTTGTCTGTCTACTCCCTGGTCCCCCAGTGGAAGAGAACTCTTTTTTTGTTGCTGTTGTTTTTGTTTTTTCTAGTCAGGGTTTCTCTGTTGTAACTCTGGCTGTCCTGGAACTCACTCTGTAGACCAGGCTGGCCTCGAACTCACAGAGATCCATCTGCCTCTGCCTCTGGAGTTCTGGGATTAAAGGTGTGCACCACCACCGCCCAGCAGAATGAGAACTCTGGAGTGCAGGTCCACATATCCTTCACCTCAGTTTCCCTCACATACAAGAGTGTCTAGTTCACAGTGAAACACACGGAAAGCAGGCCAAATACTGGAGAGGCATGTGCAGCATGCAGACCAACCTCCCTTTACACCATGAGTGTGCCTCACAGGCCCCCAGGTCATCCTCATTTCCCAGGAACCCCATCTCTACACCCCGAGAGTCCAAGACCCCAGCGTCGTTTACACATATTATCAGAAGCAGAGGCGGTACCTGAGTTTGTCTGCGATGAAGATGACCCTCCTTTCCAGAAGTAGGGAGGCGAAAACACTGACCAAGTGTCGGACGCTGAGGGAGGAGAACAGAGACTCAAAATCCACGTGCTCCAGCCGGGAGTCCGTTGGTCTGCACAGCTCAATCACCTGCCGGGGAACAGCAGCAGCTATGAAGGTGGGCTCACACAGCAGGTCTAGGTTCTGGGGCCTTCGCAGAGGTAACCCACCAGCTTGGGGAAAGGAAAGAAAAAGGAGCAAACAACAGAGTAGGGAAGGAGGAAGCAAGCGCCTCATCCTCAGCTGAGAGTTTGGATGAAGGAGACGAAGGAAAATGGATGTCAGAGCCTATGGCCCTTGGTGGTATTAGGAGGTTACTCCTGGAGGGCATATCTGGATGCTGCTTGGTTTGTGGTGAGAACTGACCTAGCCTCGGCGTCCTGGGAGAAATCCTGTCTTCTGAAGGCCTCTTGCTGCTGGAAGAAAAATCCCAGGCCTAAGCATGTAGCCCAGGCTGGCTTAAAATTTTCTTTTTTTTAATGTTATTTATTTTTATTTTATGTACATTGGTATTTTGCTTGCATATATCTCTGTGTGAGTGTCAGATTCCCCTGGAACTGGAGTTACAGACAGTTGTGAGCTGCCTTGTGGGTGCTGGGAATTGAACTCAGGTCCTCTGGAAGAGTAGCTAGTGCTCTTAACCGCTGAGTCATCTCTCTAGCTCCTGGCTTCAAACTTTCTACGTAGCTTAGGCTGGCCTTGAATTATTATTCATTCACTCATTGTAATGACTTACCTACTTATTTACTTATTATTTATTTATCGTGTCTGTGTGTGATGTGTGTATGAGTGCAGGGGACATAAGCCAAGGCATATATATACACGGAGGTCAGAGGACAACTTTCAGGAGTCAATTCTCCCCTTCCGCCATGGATTCTAGATATCAAACTCAAGTCATTGGCTTGAGCAGCAAGTGTTTTAAAAACATTAGTATCTTTTTCTGTATCTGGGTGTTTTGCCTGCATGTATGTACACCATGTGCATACAGTACCCACAGAGGCCATCAGAGCCCCTGGAACTAGAGTTACAGATGATTGAAAGCCACCATGTGGGTGCTGGAAATTGTACCTGGGTCTTCAGAAAGAGCAGTAAGCACCATTAACCACTGAGTCATCTCTCCAGCCCCATGGCTTGAACTCTTGATCCTCCTGCTTCCAGAGGGTTGGATTACGGTGTGCACCACTGTGTCTAGCACAGTCCAATCACCTCTGTGTGTTCTCCTAGTTTTTAAGCTTGCTGTGTTTATCGTCTTATTCCTTATGTGCTGACGTGACCCTGGGTTTACCGTAAGTTGCGTGTGTGTGTTTCTAAGATGCTCTGTACAGAGCTGATTTCTGTACAGTGCCGTGAATGGAAACCAGACTTTCATCTACCACAGCACCCACCGAGTACTCACCCCACACTGGGGCTCCCTCACTCCTAACCTCCAGCTGCAATGCCACAGACAAGCTGTTACCCCTGTTTGGGGTACTTTGGGGTTCCCATCACTGCTCAGTGCTGGAGCACTGGGTTGATCTGGTATGCCCTCATGTACCTCATCTCTTCTGTGTCTTGAAGCAACTGGTGTGCAGCAGAGAGCCTAGGTTGGCAGGGACCAGCGTCCTAATGTTTATAGGGCCATATCATATGAGAAAGAAAGATGAAAACAAACCTCCTCGTCAGATCCCAGGCCCTGACACAGGAAAGAACAGGCTTTGAAACCCAGGGTAAATATTAAGCAGTACCCAAGACTGTCTTCATCAAAAAGACCATTTCAAGTTACAAAGTGACACAGACCCAATGTAAATACATCCAAATAAGACTGATGACTGACTATGGGTTGTGAAAAGAAGCCAAGGGTATCTCTGAAAAACCACATGCTGTACAGGATAAGCATGGCTCTCGTGGGCTGCTCCCTGGAGCAGAGCCTGGGCTGGATGGATTGCACTGAGGGGTGGGGCTTACAAGGAGTCATCAAGGGTGGGTGCCAATTGGACACCCTGCCGAAAGACATAGCTCCTCAAGCCACAGGGACTTGGCTGGCTGGACCACCTGTTCTCCCGGAGGAGAAAGCAGAATCTGAAGCTTACCTCAGTTCCCGAGCCTGGCAGGAAGTTCTTGACAATGATGGTTTTGCCCAGGGCTGGAAAAGGGGCTTCCATGACACTCCTCATGAGGGGCTGCACGAGAGGCAGGGGAGATGCCCCTTCTCTTTTCCACCTCGTCCAGGATCTGTGAGAGTAAGGAGAACAGCTCAGCTATTTGGGAGTCAAGCAGCTGAGCTATGCTCAGTTCTGGTACAGTGGGCCTGCCACAGTGACTCGAGATTTAGGGGGAGGGAGGGGTTGGGGCTCATGAGGAGCTACTGACAGCTGATGGCTTCTGGGGGAAGAAGTCAGTTTTCTTTAAGGGTATGGCTGGCCCCTTGTATGCTGAATGCATTCCAGTGGATGACACAAACTGAACTAAAAATTTACTGAAACAAAAAACCAAAAAACCAAGGGGGATGGAGATGGCTCAGTGGTTAGGAGCACCGACTGATCTTCTGGAGGACTTGAGTTTGATTCTCAGCACTCACACAGCCGCTCAAAGCTGTTCCTAACTCCTGTTCCGAGGAGTCTGGCGCCCTCTTCTGCCCTCTACAGGCACTGCATGCACACCGTGCACAGAATACACAAAACCCCTATATACATAAAATAAAAATAAGCTCTAAAGAAAAAAAAACCTAAACAAAACAAACAGGAGCCAGCACAGTGGCCACACCTTTAATCCCAGCACTCGGGAGGCAGAGGCAGGAGGATCTCTGTGACCTCAGGGTCTACAGAGTGAGTTCCAGGTCAGCCAGGGCTACATAGTGAGACCTAATCATAAACAAACAACATCAACAAAGCATACATGAAGTTTGAGGAAGGGCGGGGGATAGAGGTGGGTCTGGTGTGTGCATGAAAATTTCAAGGAATTAATAAAAATATGTAATACTCCCCCCAAAGAATTAGGGGGAAGCCATGCAGCTCTCACCAGGAGCTTCTGACTCCACAGAATACTTCCCCTTTCTGTTCCTTTACCATGTGACTTTGTAGTTCATATGACTTGTTAATAGGGGCAGCCATGGTTTCTTTTTGCTCCTTTGACATGTGACTTAATGGGCTAACACAAGAACATTTTTTATTCCTGGGCTTGGGATCAAGCCAAGGGCTTTGCGCATAACAAGGACTGAGCCACAACCCTGTCCCACCCATCCTTCCTCCCTCCCTTTGTTCCTTTCTGTCTGTCTCTCTCTGTCTCTCCTTCAGGAACCAGTTTTAAAATCCTCTTTCTTGACAGGGTCTCTCGACACAGTCCAAGCTTTCCTTGAACTAGCAATCCCTGCCTCAGCATCTCCACAGGGGATTATAGGAGTGAGCTACCACGGCCATGGAGAGAAACTGATGAGAGGTGAGGCGAGAGTGAAGAAACGGTAAGCAACATCATAAGACTAAAGGAAGCAGAAGATGCAGTGCTCTAACCCGGCTATGGTGGTGCACGCCTTTAATCCCAGCTCTGGGGAGGCAGAGGCAGAGGCAGGCGGATCTCTGTGAGTTCGAGGCCAGCCTAGTCTACAGAATGAGTTCCAGGACAGCCAGAGTTACAACAGAGAAGCTCTATCTCTTAAAAACTAAAAACTAAAGAGAAAAAAAAAAATGGGGTGCTGCTTCCCGGGTCCCTCTGGGTCCTGCCCTGTTCTCCTGCCCTCTGTCTGGGCAAGTTCTCACCTTTGAAAAGAGGTCGAAGCATCCCAGGCGGCTCACAATGCAATAAACTTCCGGAAGCCGTTTCCCTTTGCCTTCAGGCTTTTTGGGAGAGAACATACGGGCATCATGAGTGTCGGTGTCAGGGAAGAACCCTGATGGCCTGGAGCCATCACGTTACCAGCTGCGCAACACACGGCAAGTCGGGTGCTCACCACACTCCATGTTACCATGCAGAGGTCTGTTAGAATACTGCGTGCGTTTCTGCTTCAAAGGCATTTATTACATTTATTTGTGTGGGCGTGTATGTGCATGTCATGGCACACATGTAGAGGTCTGAGGACAATCTGCAGGTCAGTTCTCTCTAAGAGCAAGTCGGATACCTTGGAGTCAGAGTTATGGAAGCTGTGAGCCTCCAGGTGCATTCTGGGAACCAGATCCAGAGTGCTCTAAGGCCCCAAGCCAGCTCTCCAGCCCCTGTGCGTTCCAGGAATCAAACTCAGGTTATCAGTCTTGGCAGCAAGAGCCTTTAACTCCTGTGCGAGCTCCCTAACCCTATCTTCACTCTGTGGAGGCCCCAGGGCAAGGGTGCAATATGTACGGGTGCTGAACGTGGTCTTGGGACCATAAAGTCAGGAGGCTTGTTTACTTGCTTACTGTAGTCCCTCCTACCAGTTGCTTGAGACTGTTCATTATAATTATGATCCCAAAGGAGAAGTTATTTTTGAAGACCTTTTTGGGAAATCACTTTAAACTACTGTTCAAGGGAAAAGGGCCAGTCAATCTCAACACCTTAAAGCAGTTTTAATAACACAGATATCACTCCATTTAGTCTCTTCAGTTGCTATACATGCTTTTGTATGCATCAGTTCAATAAATATTAAACATCTACTGTGTCGTGAATTAGCCGGCCCCCATCCCAGCTTTCTTACAGTGGCTGGAGATGGAAACCAGGGCCCCTGCCGACCTACATTCCTGGCCCTTTTAAACACATTTCTGTGCCTGGCACGTCCTCAGAGATCAGAAGAGCAAGTTGGATACTCTGGAGCTGGAGTTACGTATGGTTGCGAACTGCCAGGTGCATTCTGGTATCCAAATCTAGGTTCTTTGCAAAAGCCAGTGCTCTAAGCCCCCGAGCCAGCTCTCCAGCCCCAATTTCTAACTTTTAAAGATAAATGTTCCAAAGGGAATATTCTTACATTATTTGAACCTCCTCTTCTTAGCAACTATTCTGAATGCTAAGGGTCTCACTCAGCAATCAGGATCTGTTTAACAATGTTCTATTACAAAGGAAAAGTGGCTTGAGGGGAGAAAGGTCTTTAATTTGGTGGAGAAAATCAATAAAGTGGTTTTTTTTCTTTTATTTTTTCTTTTGTTTTGTTTTCGAGACAGGGTTTCTCTGTCTAACAGCCTAGTTGTCCTGGAATTTGCTCTGTAGACAGGCCGGTCTTGAACTCATAGAGATCTGCAAGTGCTAGGATTAAAGGTGTGCACCAACATGCCTGCCAATCAAGTATTTTCTAATTGATGGAAATAAAGACATCACTTCTACCCACTATAAAAACTCAGTGAGTCCCCAAATCCGCACCCCGTGTGCGTGTGTTTTGTGTGATTTGAGACAGGTTGGCCTTGTCCTGTTTGGCCTTGAAGTCGAAAGCCTCCTGTTCAACCTTTTTGATACTAGGTTTACAGGTGTACATCACTAGGTCTAGCCTTATTTACGTTCTTAACTCCCTGGTTAACCTGCCACCATCTGCTCCTTCTCCAGTAGAATAGGTGAGATCCGAGGCTCAGGGAGTTGGCTCTCTAGGAAGCTCTGGCTAACCACAAGGCAGAGAATACTAACCAGCAGTCTTCGGCAGTAACCGAACCTTCGGCTTCCGTCTTCTCCAGTTAAGACAAACGAGAATGTTTCACTGTGGTTGTGAAAACACAAACAGGTTACAGAACATGACAAGCCCAAAGGCACATGGCCACCAGAACAGTGGCAGTGGTGGTGAGCAAGCCGGAAAGGCCACAGAGCTTCTTGGCTCTGGCCACACATCTCTCTGAGACTCAGGTCGCCCGAGGAGATGTCCAGGAGGCAGAGAGAGAATGTCCTGAGAGGGATGAGGCCTTTCTACCCTGAGCTGTCCATGATTCTGTCACCAGGGCTATGCTAGGTGTGATACCATACAGCTGTCATTCACTGCTGTGGCTGCAGAGAGGGAAGAGGATGGCTGTTGCTCCTCATGAGGGGCAGGTGAGATGTGACTCAGGAGGGAACAGCTGAAGAGAAGACAGGTCTGGGCCTTCCTCAGGACAGGCTGTGGTGTGCTTCCCTCACAGAAAGTTTCTCACACAGCGACCTTGAGGCTTGCCTCAAGACTGCAGGCCGACCTCACGAGACGCAGTGGCCCTCAGGCACTCAGCCTGTGAGCCTACTGCGCTGGGCCAAATGCTGACAGCTCTCACCAGCCTCGAAGGCAGAAATGTGGACAGATCCCCGTCCATCCGATCACCAGCTAGAGGCCACTGGAATGCTCCCGGAGTCCTGTGTGTGCGAGGACGGACGACAGGCAGCTTCCCTAACTTTTCCCATATTAGGATTCAATTTGGGAGGCTTCTGAAACACAGAGACCTCCAGGCTGTGTGGACACTTTATAAATGCTGACTTAGATGCCTCTTATCTCAGGCGAAACCTCTAGGCTGGTGCCCATCAGGAGGTATGGGCTCTACTATTACAACCTCCGACTCTCACATTGGGTGTGGGAGGTGTGTATGTGGAGGGGGGGGGGTTATGTCAGAAGCTCTTACCTGGTAAACTCCTGGACAGGAGCCCAGTCCTTGGCATCAGGGAAGCAGAACTGGGGAATAGCCTTCAGCTGGTCCTCAGCTTCCCTCATGAACTTGAATGACTTTTCTAACTGCAGAAACATGAGGGAAGGTCACAGACTGAACCCCAACAAGGGAGAAAGAGGTAAAGTCCTTGTATTCCCTTTTCTGGCTATGATTACCCACTCAGCAACTTCCTGGGGAAGGGTTTGAAGCTCGTCTGTGGGCTGTTTTCCCTGAGACAATAGTGTCTGAAAGTGCAATCAGGAGACAGATGCTTCAGAGAAGCGTTCTGATTAATATTCTGGGATACAATGCTTCTGGTCAGTAAGGAGAAGTTCCTATGGCCATCCCTTCTAAAGGAGGCTCATGGATCTGGGAGCCAGCACTGCACACCAGCTCTTCTGACCTCGAAGTGTGGTAATACCCAGGGCGACTGCAGCATCCAGGTCACACACTGCACAGTGAAATCAACTAGCCCCAGAGGATCACTAGACACGGAACTGGGAGGGAGCTAGCTGTATGTACATTGTGAGGCCTGCCTCTCATTTCAGACAGAAAGAGACATGCCCTGTGATGGGCAGAGATGTGTCCTGGTTGAGATGTGTCCTGGTTACACGATGAGTTTAGAGTAAGGAAAATGATCAAGGTTGCTGGTCCTGCTGTCTCCAGCATGCAGGATAGAATCTCAGGCAGCACACACAGGAAGGATGAGGATGGATTAAAGTCTGATTTAATTCACTGGGCGTGGTTGTGCCTACCACTTAGCCACATACTGAGTTCAAGGCTGACCTGGCTACATGAGACCCTGTGTCAAAATAAACAAACAAAAAAATTAGTGCATTTGCTATTTTGTGTATCAAGTCAACAAGAATCTGTTTTCATTTCATAGGTGTTTTTTGTTTTGCCTTTTATTATTTATTATTTAGTTTTATGCATATGTGTGTGTGCCTAAGTGAGTTTCTGTGCACGCTGGTGCCCTTGGAGGCCAGGGACTGGATCCCACAGAGTTCGGTTACAGGCAGCTGTGAGCCACCTGATGTGGGGCTGGGAACTGAAAGTAGGTCCTCTGCAAGAGTAGCAAGTGCTCTAACCACTGAGCCATTCTCTCCAGACCCTTCTCTTGCTTTTTGAGACAGGGTCTCAGTATGTAGTTCAAGCAGGCGTCAAACTCACAAAGATTCTCCTGCCTCGGTCCTGAGTGTTAGGATTACACATGTGAGCAGCCACATCTGGCTTAGTGGAATATTATCAGTGTGAAAATGTGGAATACTAACCTTGAATAAGGTGACCTTTGGAATGTGGGATAAAGTCCAGTTTTTAAAAAGCTTATAAAAAGACTGGGCATGGTGGCACACACCTTTGATCCCAGTACTTGAGAGGCAGAGGCAGGAGGGTATCTGTGAGTTCAAGGCCAGCCTGGTCTACATAGTGAGTTCCAGGTCTCCCAGGACGGAATAAAAGACCCTGCCTCAACACATGCACGCGTGCAGTGCACTCATAAGTAATAAATAACCACCACTTCAAAAACAAACAAAAAACCCAAACAACAAAATCATCAAAAAATCTAAATAAATAGGGCCAAGCCCGGGCTATACAAAACAAAGAGAACCAGAACGAACAAAACAAAACACATTTACACAAGAAACATCAGGAGCAAGGTGTATTTCCAACAGAGAATGACCAGTTAAACAGAGGAGGGTTCCCTGCATGCTGGGGCATTAGAGAACTTCAAAAAAGGTGTTTCAGGATTTGTATTAAATATGTTTTAAAACAATATGCTTACAAGACTGTGCGTGGAACAGGACACAAAACCGTCACAATGGCCACAGGATAACAATAGCGGAAATACAGTATGAGCAAAGTCTAGAAGCCAAACCAACAATGTGCGGGCAGTGGAGAGCTTGTGGGGATCATGGGTGTTTTTTTTCTTTATATCTTTCTGAATTAGCCCCATTTTTGACAGTGACTTTTAACTATGCCCTATAAGAAGGTTTTCAGTGTACAGGCTCCAGGCTGCAAATGGCAAGCATTCAGCAGTTGTGGGGACTCAGTGATTAATTCATGACTTAATGCCTTTGTTCCTGGAACCCCAATTAAGTGTTACCATGCGCACAGCAATGAGTGGGGCCCTGAGGCCCATGCAGAATGACAAGACAGTCCTTCTTCATGCCTTGGTGACTACTGGGGTTCTCAACCAGGCTGTATGAACTTCTCTCACATGGATATATCAGTTAACACCCCAAAATCCAGACACCCATGTAGTGGAGTTTTCAGGAGAATGTTCCTTAAAGGTATGGCTCTTGAGGAAGAAGGGTAAGTGCCTGTGTGGAGGACCTGTGCCTGTGGCTACTTCAAGGACCACTGTGCTAGCCCACTATGATGAAAGAAGGCTGGCTGGGAAAGGAGCAGGCAGGGAGACAGGCAGGGTTCAGGTCTTGGTAGGGTCTTACAGGAGATGATTGCCATAGAAGCAACATGAATGGAGATGAGCTCCATCCCCTCCCATTTCTCTGGGGCCCTGGTTTGTATGACAACTGTCATGGCCCTCTTCCTGACCATATATACATATGCATATATACACTCTTCTAGCATACTTCTGGCATACTTTCCTAAAGGACAGGACAACCATTTTATTTGTTTTATAATCACTGGGTGCCAAGCAGAAAAATAACTTGAATGTCTGAACGTAAATCTGTTTGAACTGAATTAGAATACAATAGAAGCAGACCTTTAATAAGATGTCAAAGCCTAAGAATAACCTCCGTGTCACTGGCCATGTCACTGTAGGCTTTATTAAGTGCCCTTTATTTTAGGTGCCATGCTATTATCAGAGGTATAAACCACAACACGGTCAGGCTTTTCTGCAACACTTACAGAAACAGGGTTCATCCAAAAATGCTTTAGCACAGACATAATGGGATGCTACTTAAGAGTTGTGTGGCTTAAGACGAAAATGCAGAGGCCGTGGGGCCCTCTGGGAAGAGGGTCTGGCTGGGAAAGGAGTCAACGACAAAAAGGATAGCCAGTCAGGTGGTCAGCACTGTGACACAGGGACGTACAAAGGTTTTGCTACAGTTTTATTGTTTGTTTTTATTTGAGATAGAGTCTCATGAATTCCAGGCCTGCCTCAAACTCACGATGAGTCGTAGAAGATGACCTTGAAATTCTAATCACTTCTCTCTCCCTCCCAAGTGCTGAGACTACAGGTGTGTGCTACCTGCCCCATTTATGTGGGATAGGGGATAAAACTCAGGGCTTCATGCAATACCAGCACACTGACAACCAGGCTATGTCCCCAGTTCCTGGAAGAAGATCCCTGTTTTTGTTTTGTTTTGTTTGAGACAGGGTCTCACTATGTAGCCCTGGTTGTCCTGGAACTCTATAGAGACCAGGCTGGCCTCACAGATCCATCTGCCTCTGCTTCTACCTCTTGATTGCTGGGCTTAAAGACAACATGCCACCACACCTGGGAGTATTTTTGCCTGCTTTTGTTGCTGCTGCCGCCTGTTCTTACATCCTTCAGTCTCTTCCTGGCGCCTGTCATGTTCTCTACTACTAGTTTTTTCATGTGGCAGACATCCCTTAGGGCTCACTTAGAAGGTTCTAGACCATAAGTCTTCCCAGGACGGCCTCACCTCCCTTAATCCAAGCTGACGACCAGAATGTGGTAGTCCCTAGGCAGCCTGCAGGGACCTGTCACCCTTACCTTCAGAGGAAACTGCTGGGTGAGTTCCGGCACGTAGGCAGCCCCTGCCTGCTTCTTGTGCAGAGACACGACCACAAAGTACTCAAAGAGTTGCCTCTCCTGGTACTCGATGAGATCCCGGTCGAGTGATGAGTAACGAGGGGCCTGCTTCAGGCGAGACTTCACATTGACCAGGCGCTGGCTGTGTGCTGTGGAGAGAAAGAAGCCCCAGGCCTGACATGACTCATCTGCCAATGTGGAAATGCTCAGTGCTGGGCAGATTATGTAATTCCTAGCTTTAGTACTTTCTCTAATCCCCTGAGTCTTCTCACATCTAACAAATTAGTAGAAAACTCTTTCTCTGGGCCTCTTGCCACACTCCGGGAGGGGCACTTCTAGCCCTGCTAGCCAGGCAAGGTGTAGGACGGGGGCTCGGGACAGGCCAGGGCTTTGCAGCTAAGCCTTGAATGAGCAGCTCCTTGAGGCTTCACCTCCATCTGTCAGCAGGGTGGGGACTTACATGTTTTCCCTCACTCATCTCCTCATCTTTTGAGTTTGTGTGATGTGACAAAATCCAGACCATGGAGCTTTTAGAGCTGAGAGCTTTGTCAACATCCCACGTGACACAACTGACAGAGACCCGGATACCTCGGGAACTCCCTCCCGCTTCCGCTCCAGCCAGTCCTCTACAGTGGGGAAGAAGGACTGGCTTGTTCTGGTGGCCCCGGTAGTAGACGGTATGGAGGTGAGTAAGGTGGGGTCACTAAGTGGACCCAGGGTTGTCACCTCACTCAGTACCCAGGGCTTCCCTCTCTGTTCTCCTGTGGCGTCTGAGAAGTCTCAAAGAACTCACTAAAGCTTGGACCTGGATCACTGAATGTCAGGCCCACCGGGATCAACTGATTTACCAACTTCATCTGGCCAGAGAGGAACCAGGGGCTCTGAGACCTGAAGAGACTTCTTGCAGCTCACACAGCCATTACCAAGTGTGGTGTCTGGCATGGGCAGAGGTGTAGGAACAGGTGGCCGCACTTACTGACCTGCCGACCTCTGCTCACTTCAGGCCCTATGGTCCTCCCAGACACTCATGACTTGTCCAGCAAGCCTGAGCAGGCTGGGTCTGTCCCTCAACAGTAGGGAGGGGTCACCTCACGCCCCCTGACTCCTCACCTTTCAGCTTCTCCTCAGTGTCGCTGTCGGATTCACTGTTCTCATCTGTAACTAAACCAAAAGAGCAAGGAAGGAAGAGGCAGATGTAAGTTCCAGTGCAGGAAACGGACCAGTCAGATTCTGCTCAACTTAATGTATTACCAAACCAATTTGACTCTGGGTAAGATGGCCCCTTTATCAGACTATAGCAAGAGGCCAGAGCCCTCTATTGTAGCTGAGCCAGGAAGGTTGCTGCCAGAGTCATGTGATAGATAGGCCCCAGCTGACTTGACAGCAGACAAGTCAGAGGAGGCCAGAATGTGTGCCAATAAGCTGGCTGCTGGCCCTCTGTCCCAGAGAGAAGGTCAGACAAGAAGCAGCTACTTGCTTCCTCCCCAGGAAACCACAGGAAGGCATGCTCTCTAGGAAGGAAGTCTTCAGATTCTGTTGAGAAGGACAGCCCCAGCAGGGTTGTGCAGAGGGGTCTACCTTTTCCTGAGTTGCTCTCCGTGGACTGGGACAGCCTCTTGACCCGTTTCTTTCCTCGTCGGGCCTCGTAAATGCCATTGATCCTTAATACCAGCTGCCAGATACCAGAAGAAAGCCAGAGTTAACTACCCTTCCTGGTATGGATGGCTGCCCAGGTTGGCTCTTCTCTCCCAGGGTGACAGTGTCCAGGGAAAGGGGGAGGGGCACACTTCGCACTGCCTCGCCTGTCTCCTGATCATTCTTTTCCATCACACTGTCAGAGCACTGAAGGAGGCTCTCCTCGCTGACCCACAGATAGCCAGGGTCTAAATACTCTTGCACCCAGCTGAGGGGTCGGGGGAAGGAACAGCTTCCTTGGCTCAAGGTATCATTCAGCTCTCTCTCTGATACTTATTTAACACTGTGATATCACCATGGCTTAGGAAAGAGCTACTCCCAAAACAAGAAAAGGAAGAGATAGAAAAAAAGAATTTCCAGGCAGGGCCACTTTGGTGGGAACCAGGTCAAATACTGTCTGAACAGCCCCCAGCAGACGGGAATAGCACTTCCATGGCTTCTGAGTTCTACTCCTGACTGTACAAAGGGTGCTGTGAAGAGGAACCTCACGGGTCCCCTACTTGTACAGCTGCACACGTGTGGCACAGAAGCGGGCCGGAAGACATCCCAGGGCTGAGAACCGCCCAGTGCAGCTGACGTCTGCATGCTGCAGAGCCCCTGCTTCCCGCTACAGCACCTTCAGTGTGGCATGGGCTGCCGTGCTTATGACAGCCGCTTGCTGTTGTGAGAACAGATTTGCTTCAAATGCAAAGGCCTCTCTCGCTGTTGGCAGACAAGATTTGGTGTTTCCCGTGTCTCTTGCCTGTTCTCTCCTCTGAGCTGCTGAGTATTCACAAGCTGTGCCAGATCCTCTGCTGTCAAAGAATACACGTCCATGGCACGTGTGCCTCAGATTCCCATACAAAAACTAGTTTTTTTTTTCCTTTTTCTTTTTGGAGTGCTAAGGAGTGAAGCCAGGGTCTTGTGTGCATTAGGCTTGTGTTCTACCACTGAGCTTAACCCTTGGCTCTGCTGTTTTTTTTGAGGGGTGGAAGCAGACTGGCCTGGAACTCACTATGTAGCTCAGGCTGGCCTTGAATTCATGGTGATCCTCCTGCCTCAATCTCCTGAGTGTTTGGACTATAGACGTGAGCAACCACACCTAATTAAATACCCAATTTTTATTTTTACTATTCTTTTAGTTTTCTGGTCCCCTCGATATCTGGGTAACTTAACAAGACTGTCTCAAAAAAACTTACCACCAACAAAAAGTTGGGGATATATATCAAAGGTGCTTCCCTATCAAGTATGAAACTCATGTCCAGTGTAACTCTCTCTCTCTCTCTCTCTCTCACACACACACACACACACACACACACACACACACACACACACGCTTGCAGGAAAAGACTGTTTGGAATCAAAAGATTAAAGAGGCAGGACAGGCTAAGGGGAAGGCTACAGGACCACAACGGTCACTGAGAAAACGACCCACATATCCTAGCTGGCTGGTCTCAGTGTCTGTCTGTCCCACGGTGACACCAAGAACCTCATACATCTCTCCTCAGCCTCCTCTACAGAGGAGTGGGGGTACATCCCAGACCTCGGAACCGGAAGTATGTGTTACCCTGGGGATCTTTTTCTTCTTCCTTCCGTTCTGTAGGTCTCCGAGGTTAAAGAAAGTGTCATCGGGGCTGCTAGGTGTAGAGGGGGGGCTGGTTCTCAAAGGGGACCCGGTTCCATCCCGACTCGGCTTCCTAGTGTCCAGCACTTTGAAGTTTCTTCTCTCTGAGTTTTGCCGGAAAAATGCAGACTTGGGCAAGGACTGCTGTGTGAGAAAAGAGACAGGCATAAGTCCAAGGGGAGAGGCAAGGTGGGAGATCTCTGGGCAGAGGCTGTGGAGATAAGCTGGGGTGGCAGAGTACCTGGGGTTTGCCGTGCTGTGCTACCATCTAGATGTGGAGAATCTGTGACAAAGGATGTAGATCCAATCCAATCTCTCTTCAGACAAGTGGGAAGCCACCTGCCTCCATGTTGGGAAATATTTGAACATATCTCTAGATATTGTATCTACTGATTGCTGTGTGTGTCCCTGTACCTTTAAAGATAATCATTGTGCCACTGTGAAAAGGCCTGCTTTATAGATGTAAATGGTTGCTGCTTTCTGTTAAAGGACTGCTTCCTCACCCTGTCTACCTGGTCGTGAGCAGAATAATTGAAGCTACACTCTGAAGTCATTGTTGAGGAAGTCTCAGGGCACTCACCCAGCCTCAGGCAACCATGGGAGTGATCAGCTTTCATGAAATCAAACTCCAGAGGACCAGGCAGGCTTGATCAGCAGTGGAAGATGGCACTTGCATTGGAGCCATTCCCTCTGCTGGGGTCTGGCAGCCTTGTCTCTATAGAAATGTCTCCTTGTTTTTATTAAACCCTTGATGGATTAATTACCCACAACACCTCCACTCTTTGGCTTTAAAGACAGGCTTGATAGAAGACACCATGTCCTGCGAATTACAGGACTGAACCTGTGGTTTGCTGGTGGTGGCTTGCCAAGGGCTTGCTCTGTACAAGTTCCATCCTTCTGGGCATTAATACCCCTTTTCATCTGTGCTATTGGGATTTGAGTCTAGGGTGTTTCACGGACAGCATTCTACTACTGGGCTACACAGCTCCAATCCAGGATTTTATTTCTGAAATAAGCCTCTTTCAATTCAAAAGGTAAATAAGCACTTATTTAAAAGTTTACAAACTCAGCAGTGGATGTAGCTCAGAGGACCCACCTGACATGTTCAAGGCACCAGGTTTGATCTCCAGTAACCCCCAAAATAAAAATGAAATTTACTCCTATAACGCTAGCCCTTGGGGGCACCAGATGTACAAGGTCCCCCTCAGCTGCACCGAAAGTTTGAAGCTGACTGGACTGCGTGAGACTCCCTGTCTCAAAAAAAATAAAAATTAAATTTACAGTTCAAAACACAGAAAAGGATCCATTTTCCTGATAAATACTACAAGTAGGTAAGAATAAGCCCAGTCAAACAAACAAAAACAGAATAAAGAAAAGAACATTTACAAAGTCGGAGGGTAATGACTCCCAGATACAGGAGAGAATCTTGTCTTTTTCCTAAAAGAAAAGAGAATTCAAACTCTACCAAGAAAATATTTTTCACTTGAAAACTAGGCAAAAGCCAAAATATTTTCTAATTCACTCTCTAGGCAGGAGTGTGAGTATAACTTTCATACGCCACTGGTGAGAGTTGAAACCAGCTAACTGCAGAGGGTAAGCTAGGCATACCTAACAAAACCACAGTGCAAGTCCCCTCCGACCCTGCAGTCCGCCGCTAGAAATTCCCCTTACTGATAAGCTCACATGTGGGTAACATATTGTACAAGGAAAGCTATACTCCACAGAGGGTATCATATATTGTGACATAGCTAATAATCATAAAGCACTGCAAACAACCCAGATATCCACTGATAGAAGCTAAGCAAATAAATTATGAAATATCCAGACAGTGGAATACCATGCAGCTGTAGGAACAAAGATGTGTGGATATAAAGGTTTTCTCAGGTACATACTGTTTTTTAATTTAATTTATTTATTTTTGTATGTATAGGTATTTTGCCTGCATGTATGTTTGTGCATTATGCACATGCCTGCTGCCAGCAGAGGCCAGAAGAGGGTGTTGGATACCCTGGGACTGGAGTCACAGACGTTTGTGAGCTGCCACGTGGGTGCTGGGAATTGAACCCAGGCCCTCTGGGAGAGCAGCCGGTGCTGGTGCTGAATCATCTCTCCAGCCTCTAACTTCCTCACTCTTTACCAAGAGAATCCATCTCCCGGGCTGCTGAGATGGCTCAGCAGGTGGGGGAGGCTTGCTGCCAAGTCTGAGGACCTGGGTTCGATCCCTGGGTCCCACATGGTAGGAGGAGAGAACCAACTCATACAGGCTGTTCTGACTGCCACCCATGTACATGCCACATGCATGCATACCCACATACAAATGAATACATGCGAAAGAAAAAAAAACAGAAAAAAGCTATCTCTTGTTAGATGTTTAATAAATACTGGGTTATATTTCTGTCTGTATTTTCTTGTTTTTGTTTTTTTTCTTTAACATATTTTATTCATTAATCCATCAGTAATTTATTTTTCGGTATGCTAATCTAAATCATTTCCTTCCAAGCTAACTTATCTTTACTCCATTTAATGAACGAGCCTTTCTTTCTCAATTGATTTATAAAGCCACATCTACCATATCTCAAGCATTCACAGAAGAGACCTACTTTGTTCCACTGAATTCCCCAGTCTTTCTTAGTTCCAAGTAGAATGTATTTACAACTTCAGAGCCTTTTCTTTTTCAAAATTTCCAAGAACAAAGACTCCTCTCTGCCCCGAGGTTGGCGCTCCCATTCATCATGGGTCTACAAGGGACTGCTCAGCTCAGCACAGGAAACTTTCAACAGTGAGAGCTGACTAGCTGTGGCAAATGTGGGCATCTTTAGCCTTCTTAGCAGCCTAATTCCACCTGCAATGAAGTCCAAGGAAATGTCCTAACGCTTCTGTGGCACTGAAATTTGTGTAACTGGTGGCAATCGGAAGGTATCTGTTTGCTGTGAGATTGACACTGGGCCAGTATTTGCTTACAGGAGACCTGACCCATCAAAAGATCTGAGAAGGGAAGCGACCAAAATATGGTTCTCAACTCTGGAGAGCGTGCCAAAGAGCCTGGCAGAAGCCGTGTGCAGGCAGTGTCTAGGAGGCTGTGTCTCCTGGCGTCTCTTCGGGAGTGTGTGTGTGTGTGTGTGTGTGTGTGTGTGTGTGTGTGTCCAGCAGTGTCCCAGAGCACCCAAATAACTAAACATCTGGGAAGCTTTGGTGGAGGGGTGGGCTTTCAGGGGCTTCTTGTTTGCTAAAAGGGAAGAAAGCAGGAAATTCAGCAGTCTGAGCCCTGGTAGGAAAAACGAGGGCCCTGAGGCTACTGGAAGAAATGATACCATGGTCAAGATGCCTGTCTGCTAAGGATTTTGAAGGCAAGGATATAAGTCTCAGACTTTGTAGGAGGCAGCAAAGTTTTTCTTCAAAGCCAAACAGTATCTAAGGCAGTGTGGGCCATGCCCTCTCTGCTGCAGCTTCTCAACCACGCCAAGTACATACGTAGCATATGCAATGTGGAAAGGGCTGAGTTTTCACACAGCTTCATTCATAAAAACCAGCAACCACAGTAGTTTGCCAGACTCTAACTGTAACTCAAAGGGGAGCCACTGTCAGACCCCAAAGCTGGCCTTTTATCAGGCTGATTCTACTGTTGATGGATGTGCCTCACACAGACACACCTCATGCCCAATCCCACCATGCCTCTGCCCAGCATCTGCATAGCAGTGGCACACTGTCTTTCCAATCCCATGGGCACTGGATTCACTGAGCACTGCAGAAGATGAGTCTGAGAAGAGGCAGACAAAGACCCTCTCTCTCCTGAGGTCTGACTTCCCTGTTCAAGCCTCTTGATTTGTCGCAGAAGGTTTAGATGGGTCCTGGTGCATGTCATCTTGATGGCAAGAAGGTGGCAAGAAGCCCTGAGCCTCCTCAGAGGAAAATGGAATGGACTGAAGCTGAGATTGTTAGCCATTTTTGGCTGAATGGGTGTCATAATATTAAAAAAAAAAAGGAGGAAAAGGTCTGTCTCTGATTAGCAGATCTTTCTGACATAGAAATTAGTCCTTGACAGCTATAGTAGCACACGTCTGTGTAATCAAGACACCAGGAAGCTAGTGCAGGAAAATTATAAGTTTGAGGCCAGCCAGGGATTCAGAGTGAGATGTCCACAGATGGCTCCCATGGATAAAATGCTTGTCCTGCAGGGGTAAGGATGGAGTTCAGATCCCCGGCACTCACGGAACAGCTGGGCAGATGTGACAGCATGCCCACGGTAAGCTCAGCACTCAGGAGGCGGTGACAAGGGTTTTCCTGGGCAAGCTGGCTAGCCAGAGTAGCCAAGCTCCAGATTCAGTAAGACTCCCACTATCCACATCGATAGGGAACAGCTGGAGAAGGCACCTGTGTCAACTTCAGACCTTCACACTCACACGCACTGTACACTCATGCACCCATGCTCTTGAGAACATACACGCATACTCCACAACACCCCCACATACAATTTCTCTTTAAGTTGCTTCCACATTCCATGTGCTATAGTAGGTATGGTTACATAACACATAGCCAAAGGAAAAAAAAAATTTTTCATTTTGGGCTCACAGACCACAGCATCTGCTCCAGCCGTACATCTGCTCTTTTCTGAGGCGACTTTGTCCAACGGTCCCTCCCTTTCCACTGGGACCAGACGGGAGTTAATTAAACGAACATCCCAAAGATGGCGTAGAGCTTTCTGAGGCTGGTAGAGGAGTTCAACACGGAGGGGCTGCCTCAACTTCTTCTAAGGTTCCAGATGCAGCCCAGATGTGGCAGATGCTCAACCAATTATCTGATGAGCTAAGTGGAGGAAGTGGCAGAGTCTGCAGCTGTCCCCCAGAATGGGGGCACAGACCAGACACCCAGATGTGAAAGCAGAGTAACAACATAAGCCGAGTGATGACTTGCGAAGGCCCTAACAGCCCATAATGTCAGGGCCCTGGTCAGTGCACGGTGCTGTCCGGGACAACCCCATCCGGGCAGAGAACTGAACTGGCTGCTGTGGAGGCATAGGCTCCAGGTTTGCCCAGCCTAGCAGGGACAGGAGGGCCAGCCTTTATTTTCTGGTGTGAGGGAGGTGCTGCCTGCTTAGAACACAGCTGGGCAGTTCTGGGCAGATGTTTTTCACTGTTTCTAAGAGCGATGACTCCCGGCATGAAGTGGAGAGCCAGGTAGGATGTGAGGGGCGGAATGGGTGTCTATCGCTGCTGCTGCTTCTTTGTGTATGCATGTGTGTGGTCCATGTGCACATGCGTATACACGTGTGTGGAGGCCAGAGCCAACCTCTGGTGCTGTTCCTTAGGATGCCATCCGACTCTCTTCCCTCCCTCCCTCTCCCTCTTACTTTCCCTTCCCTTCCATTTCTTCCCCTCTTTCTCTTTCTTTAAGACAAGAACTCACATATTCCAGTCTGGCCTTGAACTCAGTACATAGATGAAGATGGCCTTGGATTTCTGGTCTTCCTGTCTCGGCCTCCCAAATGCTAGGATTGTAGGTCTGAGCCACTATGCCTAGTTCCTTTCCCAGTGTTAGGGGTGGAACCAGGACCTTGTGTGCACTCTGCCACTGAGCGATTTGTTTTCCTCCTAAGTCAGTCTACCCATCCTAGAAAAAGAAGTTTCTAGATGTTAGACACATCCATATCCCAATGAGAACACAAACATGTTTCAAAGGCTAGTAGAAACTGCCAGCTATTCCATACTGTGCATTCCTCAGGACAAGTCTCCGTGTGAAAGACATTGGCTCAGATAAATACCAAGGCCGTTGACCTGAACCTGGACTCACACTGGGACAGGCTATGTCCCTGATCCTTCTAGAGGACTGTGGCTGGAAGCATTCCTATCTGACACCAGGTGTAGGAAGCACGCCCTGCTGAGACCCACCCCACCTCCCGGCAAATGCCGACCCTACTCTTGGTGGACTACCGGAATACAGCAGCATCGCTCAGGCAGGGAACAAATCCTGACAATGGAATTCTGAGTGACATTTGCAGTTTAAATTTGGTCTTACTTTATTTACTTTCTTCAATAACAAATCCCCTAAAAGGCTCAAAAGGATCTTCTGTAAAAGGGAAGTCAATCTTGGTATTTGACCTCTGGGGACTCAGATTCCAATATACTACCACTGAAGTATATCTGCCTGTGCATTCCAGGTTCCCTCACAGAAATACTCTGTGTATGTACAAACAAATGCGAGCTTGCAAGTACATATATTCTTCATGTTAAAAAATCCTCACAGGGTCTGGAGAGACTGCTCGGTTATTAAGAGCTCTACAGAGGACCGAAGTACAGTTCTGAGCACCTACATGGTGGCTCGCAACTATCAACTATTCCAGTTCCGGGGAATCTGACGCTCTCTTGTGGCCTCCAAGGCCTGAAGGGCTCCTGCACACATGTGGTGCACATAAACTCACAAACATATATATTAAAAATAAATAAGTTTCTTTCTTTTAAGGACAGGGTCTCGCTGTGTAGCTCTGGATACCTGGAATTCACTACGTAGACCAGGCTGTCCTCAAACTCACAAAGGTCCACCTACCTCCACCTCCACCTCCACCATACATGGAAAATAAAGAAGCCTTTAAAAACACATGCAGATGGGAGCACACTCTGCCTTTTTCTCTTATATCTCATCAGGACACTCTTTTTAATTTACAGTCAGGGTTTTACTTTCTTAGTCAGGCTACTCTGGAGCTCACTATGTCAACCAGGCTGGCCCTGAACTTTGAGCTTTTTTTGTTTGTTTTTCAAGACAGGTTTCTCTGTTGTAACTCTGGCTGTCCTGGAACTCACTCTGTAGATCAGGCTGGCCTCGAACTCAGAGAGATCCACCAGCCTCTGACTCCCAAGAGCTGGAATTAAAGGCATGCGCCACCACTGCCCAGTGAACACATTGCTTTTTTAGTAGCTAAGTTAGTGACTGATTAGAGAATCCTGAGCTAGAAATCCAAAGGTATTTTAGAGAGCTCTGTGGTGAGGGCTAGTTTCAGGAGACCAGTTAGGCATCGTGAGACAGACAGACACACAGGAAAACTCGTGAGTGCCGGAGGCTAATACCTTGGAGGAAGTGTCAGGGATGGAAGCAGTGGGGGATCCGGGGGAAAGTCAACACACACTTCTTGCTTAGGCAGCGGCCGTGTAACTCAATGTCCTCGTAAGGGTTTTCCTTCATTGGCGGATCTGTGATCAATGGCAAAACGGGTCAGGAATGTTAGAACTTTGTCTTTTCCCTCCTGTTTTTTTAAATTAATCTATGTGAATGGTGTTTTGCCTGCACGTATTATCCATGCACCATGTGTGTGGCAGGTGCCTGAGAAGGCAGAAGAAGATATCAAATCCCCTGGGATCGGAGTTACAGATGATTACGAGCCTCCATGTGGGCACTGGGAACTGAACCTGGATCCTCAGTGATAGCTACCAGCGCTCTTAGCTGCTGTGCCATCTCTAAGCCCTGGAACTTTTTCTTATGGGAGCACTAAAGCCACCATCTTGGCCTTCTCCATGTGTGCTTGTGGGATGTCTGTTGTTTTGCTGGCATCCCTTCCTCTGGCAGCAGATCCTGGGGTTGTGGGTAGGGTGGGCAGACGACACCCTCCATCCCCACTTGTAGCTGTGTCAAACTCTGCTCCCAGTCTCAGGGCTTGCTGCTCTGAGGGGCCTGGACCTTGCCTCAGAGCTGAGCTAGGGAGGGCTGACAGCCCAGGCCTAAGGCAACCACTGGCTCTAAAAGTAGAGACAGGCACAGCTGGTCTGGCTGGAGTGACTCAGGACTTTTGCTGGGACTCGCAGGCCACAGAGTCTGGTTCTATGGAGGAAAGTCGTGGGTCTCAAGGAACTGGTAGCAGCCTTCCCAGGGACTGCGAGAAGCTCTGCTAAGGACAGCGCAACCCGGGAGACAAGAAACGGAAAGGAGAGGCCAGTTCAGGTTGCTACTACTCCAAACTACCTTTGCTATCTCATTAAGTGGGTAGGAACCCAGCCTGATCCTATGATTCGAACAGCTCTGCTAAGCCCTTCCAAAGTCCTGGGCTTCCTCCTTTCACGAGGCATTTCTGGTACTGATGACCCCAGGTATGCTGTCTGTGTGTGTCTCACGGGCATCCCCTGTCGGCATTGCTTTCTCACCGGCTTGTTTTTGTTTTTTATTTTAAAGGTTACATTGAGTTCGTATTAGTGATTCTAAGCATACATGTTTATAACACTTAAAGTGTGATGAGTGAATTTAACATTGAAAGTTTCATACTATCTATAGAAGAGATGACATATACAAGCTAGTCAACTGATATAACACCATTCTTTCAGTGTCTTTTAAACCAAGAAGAATCCTATTTAGCACACTTCTCCTGAGGTGGTTCATCCAAGCAAGCTTTGCTTCCGATCCTATTAGTTTCTTCTCCAGCAGCCTGGTGTTTCTCTTTTCATTTCTGCCGATTCTAGGTGTAGTAGCTCTACTTCTGCATTTCCTGGGGTAAGGAGCCCCTAAGTGACACTTTCAAGACCCAGAGAACTAGTGCCTCCTCTGGTTCTTCATGTGAGACTACAACACGCTCACCAGTCTGTCCAGCACCCTGACTTCTCCAAGTACCCCCAGAACTGCTGGAGTTGACGGTTTTTGTAAGGGGCCACAGTGACAGCCAAAGCGGCCCGGCTGGTGCTGGAGGCACTGGCCTGTGGGCTTCAAGCCACACGGCTAGTGTAAGTAGCCTCAGGTCTGAGCTCACGCTTCACTGAAATGGAACCGTTCCAGGAAGATCACTGAACTCCAAGACAAACTCTGGATCCAAGCCCTCTTTGGAAGCTATGGAGTCTTAGAGTGATAACCAAGGCTATTCTTCTAGCCATAGACATTCGCTGAGTCTGCGCTTTGCTACCCTGTTGGAGTCACACTCTTATGCTATCTGAAAGAGCATGCCGGCCTACAGGGGCTTCCTTCCACAGCTGACATGGAGGAAAGGCCTGCTGGAAACCAGGTCTTCTCTGTTCTCACCAGTCCTTCAGCAACTTGCAAGGGAACTATCACTAGATAGAGAAAGAACTCAAATTCTGAGCCCAGCAGAGCCAAGAGTCTATCCTGGATTTTGGGGTTCAGGCTTCGTGTTTCTTGGATCCTCCGTTGCCAGCTGATTCTCCTCCAGCCCATTGGGATCTACTCTCCCAGACTGCCTACCTGCTGCTTTCTCATACACTGACTGAACATCTGTCTTCGAGTTGCATGCATGTGCATTCCAAGCAGAAACTCCATTTCTGTCTCAGACAAACTCATACTCACAGATCTCCACATGTCTTTTGGCCTCTTACCTAGAATGTCTTCGTAGACGTTCTCCTCCGATAAAGTGCGTGTGAGTCCCAACTTGGTCTGTGCATACCAGTCCACCCTGCTGTTCTCAGAGGAAGACTGTAGCAAGTCTTCAAACTCATAGGACTTTCTGGGGTGTGCACAGTGGGAGGGAAACAAAAAGAGAACTTGGATCAGTTTAGGCTGGCTCTGAACACAGCAGAGGTCAGAGTGCAAAGAGGCCAAGCCCAAGCTTTCACCCAGAGCTGCGCCCAGAGCTGCAGAGCTGCAAGCCAGGGCAAATGCCTGACTTACAGCCGAAGTCCACCCCCAAAGGAGTGGCTATCACTCCATGAGCCTCTTCTGTCTTCACTGAGGGCTCCTGGAAGGACACAGGGACTGAATCTCAGAGCTCTAGCAGCCGGGGTCTGGTCTGGGACATAGGTGTTAGCTGCTTTCTCTAGGATAGTAATGTGCGGTGGTACACTGACCTCTTCCAGCCCAGCTGCTATTTGCCCAGGCTGGTACTCTGAGGGCCATGACAGAGTGAAGGTGTGGTGTGCAGTGTAGAGCCATGGCTGGCGCTCTTCTTTACAGTGCATGCAACACAACAACTAATTTGGATGATCTTGAGGGTTGGGATGGGATCAACCGTTATCCAAATGACTACATTTAAAAAACATAAACTTTCAGCCGGGCAGTGGTGGCTCATGCCTTTAATCCCAGCACTCGGGAGGCAGAGGCAGGCAGAACTCTGTGAGTTCCAGGACAGCCAGAGTTATGACAGAGAAACCCTGTCTCGAAACTAAACTAAACTAAACTAAAAATATATACCTTCTTTTTTAAAAAAATGGTTAGAAGACAGGCATGATGGTACATGTCTGCAATGCCAGCACTCGGGAGGCAGAGGCAGGAGGATCTCTGAGTTGGAGGCCAGCCTGGTCTAACAGAGGGAGTTCCAAGGCTACACAGAGAAACCTTGTCTCAAAACAAACAAACAAAACCCAGGGCCCATGAGATGTCTCAGCAGGTAAATTATGTGTTTGCCACCAAGCCTGGTGACAGAATTCAAACTCCTGGACCTACACAGTAGAAGAAGAGAACCAGCTCATGCAAGTTGCCCTCATAAAGGCGTGTGCCACCACGACCAACTCAGTCCCCGGCTTTTTGAGAGAGGGTCTCACTGTGTAGCCTAGGCTGGCCTCTGAGCAGTGATTCTCCTGCCTCCGCTGTGAAGCTTAAGTTGTAAAATAAGCTACCACAGGATTTCCTAATGGCAATTCCATTTCTGTGTTAAAGTGCTGGTTTCCAGGTGACCAATGTATGAAATCTAAAAAGCATCATTGTAAATCAACACCAAGTAAGGTCCATAGAAGAGCAAGGAGGAGCCAATTTCACTTCAACAGTTCTTAGAACTAATAGGAAAACAGAGGTGCAATTATTACCAGGACTGGTTTTTGCAAGCGATGACTTGCGGGGACTTCTGTCCTTCTGTTCTGAGGGTCAGGTCAAGTGAGAAAAACACATTTGCTAAATCCTGACCTGACCTGGGGCTAAAACTTAGGTAAGGCTGACCCTCAGGCATGTACAGTATTTGTAGGAAATTTTGCTGACCTGCGTTGTTCTGCTTCTGCGATTGCAAGGCTTTCTGCTGCCTATCAAAGAGAAATCCTATGGGGACACAACTGCAACCTATTAGTACAAGTTCTTATCCTGCCATGCTTGCTAGTAGCCATCACAGCTACCTCAAGGGGACGTAATAAGCTTGTAGTTTTTACCTTTTTTTTACCACTCCCCTGCCCCCCGCCCGGCATGCACTCACTCAGCTCAGGGCTGTCTCTTTAGACTTGTAGTGGGATCTGTGTGGCTCAATAAAAACTTCAAATTCATAAAGAGCTCATCCCAGTCTCCTTGGGTGAGAACAGCCTGGCTACAACAAGGTAGGGGACCATGCTCCCTGAGGAGGAGAAATCTGATCACGAGCATGAGCTAATTCTCTATGAACAACTTCGAACTTGAGAACGGTTTTAGCATCTTTGTGTGTCAATGTGGAGAGAAAGGGAATTCCCAAAGGCGAGTGAATGATAAGCACAAGCAAACAGGAGCTTCTCTAGCCAAACACGCCCAGCATGCACGCCCTATACCACCCACAGGTGTGCTAAACACCTTCTGTGGGTCACCCTCTGCTCAGAGCTGGTGAAGCAAAGGCAAGGAGCCCTGCCTTAGAGCTCACTGTAGGGAGGATGTGATCTCCTCTATGTTCTTTGCCTTCCAGACCCTCCAATGATGATCTCACTGTAGCCGGTGATTATATAACAGCTGGTTTAAGACACCTGACACTGATCTCACTGTTCAATGAACTCCCTTGTAACCCAGGCTTGGTCCAAATCACTGTGTAGCTGAGGACGGCCTCAAACTTCAGATTCTCTTACCTCTACCTCCTAAGTGCTGGGATTACTAGTGCGTACATCATGCCTGCTTTATGTGATTAAATCTAGGCCCTCATGGATGTTAAGCAAGTAACTGAGACATCCCTAGCCCCAGTGAATTTCCTCCTCCCCCCCTCCTCCTCCCCCTCCTCCCCCTCCTCCTCTTCTTTCCTTTTTCTAATCCCTTTTTCCACCTCGTCTCCCCATGGGTGTCTAATCCCAGTACTCAGAAAGCTGAGGCAGGGGATCTTGAGTTTGAGGCCAGCCTAGAGTACATCATGAAATTGCCCCCAAAAAACATTAAAAAAAAAAAAAAATCCATGACCAATGTCCAAACACCGTGTGAGGGTTACTAATGACTTTTCCATATTCTTGTAAATGAAATGCTAATTTAAGACAGTGGGCAAGAACCTCAGAATTAACATGTCTCGAGTGAAGCTCCTTTCTCTTGCCTGAGAGCTGCAAGGCATACAGCAAAGCCCCTTCCCCCAGCCCACCTACACCTAACCAGCTGAGCTCTTTCTACCTCCCCAGCCTGCCTGGGTCTGACCACTTCTTCCATCCCCATTGCAATTACATCACAACGTGACCACAACACCCACTCAGCTGCCAAGGGAAACCCTAACAGATGCAAACCTGATGACTGCTCCCTTTGCAGCTGTCCGTGTTTCCCACTGCTCCTCTCCTGAGCTCCTCTGGAATTGGTTCCATTACACCTCAAGGCTTCTTCTTCCATCCTTGGGGACCCCCACCCGCCTCTGACCACTCCTCTGTCCTTCAGCTTCTCTAGCACAAGAAAGCCCAGGGCCTGCACCTAGTTGTTCACGCACGCTGACCGTCCATCCACCACCTCCTCCCGTGCTGAACAACCTAGCATCTCCTCCTCTCCAGGCTGCCCGTTTCCTCGGCAGGGCTGGATTCACCCGCTGAACCCTCCCATGGCACCTTAAGTTCCTCGGAGCATTAAGAACTGGAGCTGCCGGGTCAAGTCACACATAAGCAGCTGTGTACTCCTGCTGCTGGCCTCTATGTTCTAGGAGGGCAGGGTCTCTGTCAATCTTGCTTATTAATTAATTCCCACATCTAATACTAAATATGTTCACAGTAAATATTGGTTGGCTCAGTAAGTATTTGACTAATTAGTTAACTAATTAATTGAATAGTTTTGTTTGATTTTTGAAACAAAGTCTCACTTTGTAGTGCAGGCTGACCTCGAACTCACAGCAATGCTCCTGAGTACAGGGACTATCATGCCTGGCTATGAATGAATATATGAAAAGCTGTTTTTAGCCAGATGTGGTGGCCCATACCTTTAATCCCAGCACTCTGAAGGCAGAGGCAAGCAGACCTCTGTGCATTTGAAGCCAGCCTTTCTATACAGTGACCAGGACTGTATAGAGACACCCCAACTCAAAAAAACAAAAATCAAAACCAACAAAAACCCCAGACCATGTAAATGAATAAACTTAGGGTATAGAGTGGAGGACCTGGAAGTAAACACACAGGTGCAACCACCCAATCTTTGACCAATGTCAAAGATTATCTTCCAACATGAATCGGAAGAGAAAGCCTATTCAACAAACATTGCTAGGAAAAATGATATCCACATTTCTTACCTGCAGAAAACTCCACTTGATTAAAGACCCTAAGACCTGAAACTCTGAAACTGCTAGAGGCAAAAGCTTAAAGACCTAAACTTAGTATCCAAGGCCCATCGAGTCTCACATTCCAATGAAAAAGAAGACATAGCAACGGCTCTTGGATTGTAGAACAGCAACCAATGTCTCTTTGTTTTCCAGTGTAGCTACTGGTGAAATAAATGTCTCTGTTCAACCAAGCTTCTCAAGGCTTTTGAGCAATTCTGCTTACTGTAAACAAGGCTGGCTTCGAACTCTCAGAGATCAGCCTGCTTCTGCCTCCCAAGAGCTGGGATTAAAGGCATGAGTCACCACTTCCTGGCTAGACATCATGTTTAAAAGATTTATTTGGGGCTGGAGGGATGGCTCAGGGGTAAAGAACACATGTTCTTGCAGCAGCCTAGGGTTTGATTCCCAGTACTCAAATGGTGGCTCACAACATCTACAGCTCCAGGTCCAGGAGATCCAATGCTCTCTTCTGACCTCCATGGGTACCAAGCACATACGTGGTACATAAACACACATGCAGGTTAAACACACATTAAAATAAATAAACAAACAAACAAATAAATAAATAAGCCCTAATACAAACTTTTTAAAGATTTACTTTAATTATTTTTATGTGTGTGCAGGTGCCAGGAGAGGCTAGGAGAATTCATTGAATTACCTGGAGCCGGAGTTATAGGTTGTTGTGAGCCCCTGATATGGTGCTAGAAATTGAACTTGGATCCTCTGGAAGAACAGCAAGAGCTCTTAACCACTGAGCCATCTCTCCAGCCTTCCTCTGAAGTTCTTAAACAAATTCATGTTTTATATGGCAACTTAGAGCTGCCTCAGAGGCTGGCACCCATGCTAACTGAGTTAACTTTAACTGGTAAATGGATGGTAGCTGAGGGTCCTGCCCAGGCAGACTGCTGTGGGGAACTGGCAGTCCCGGGGTGGTGATGACAGAGCCAGTGACCGCGCATAGCACTTGGCAGTGGTGCGCAGTGGTGCGGTGTGCGAGGTTCCTAAGTTCCTACGGTCTGACGGGGAGTTCCCAGGGAAAGGACAAAGCTATAAGGTGCCAAAACCATCAGTTGAAAAGTTAAAATCATGGTTAGTGGAGTCATTTGGTTTTATAAAGATTTAAAAACTATCACATGACCAAATGTGACTCAAATGTTGAAAATCTGAATTCAAGTTAAAATATTTGGAGAATGCATCTATGTGTGAATTTGAGATGCTGCTTACACTTGAAAAAAAAGAATCACTTTTGATTCATGGCAGTCTCGAGGCACCCCTGCCGGGGTATTAAATGTATGTCGTAGAACATACGTGGCCAAGCCCGCATTGCTGCGGGCAGCTTATCTTTGGAATTTCCCGACATGTGAGGGGTTAGGCTGAGGGCTGAAGTCTTTGCAGTTAATTTCCTGGGGTTCTAGAGAAATGAGGAAAAGGAAGGGGGCAGGTAAGGGGAAGAGAAAGGCAAAGAGAAGAGAAAACCAGGCATCAGTTTCTCCTGGTGTGGCTCTGGCTGGGGTGTGCTGACTGGCCAATGAAAGAACAGGGACTTCAGCCTGTGAAGCCCCCAGACTGGCTGTGGCACCTCAAGCCCTCATGACTTCTGAAGCCTTTATCATTTCTGTCTCCAGCTTTGGCTTGGCTCCCCTGCCTCAGGGTGGGTGGACAGCTGCCAACTGCAGGGGTGAGCCACTTTCCTTCTCTACCAGATAGCACCGCAGCGAAGAGCACACTATTTTTTTAAAGTGTAGAAAGTGAACATCCTGTCCTAATCGCCACCATTGCAGTATTTTGAACAAAATGAGAAACCTAAAGTCAAAATTGTTAAAATGCAGCTGATGTGATCACATTCAAACTAGCCAAGAAGAATTTCATTTTTGGACTGAAAAACTAAGTAATTTTCGCCGCTTATTAAGAAAATGATAGAAGGTTGAAAACTGCAGATCGTAGCTAGAATAAGTGACTATAACAACTCACCAGCTTGATCTGTCTGTCCAACCGCGACACAGATGAAAGATTTCTGTTTCCAGAACCAGCCTGCTCCAGGGAAGGGTGAGGGAGGATTACCTCTTGGAGAAGCCACTAGGCTATAATTAAGGCAGCCAGGCTTGGCACTGGGCTGGGAAAGAACTCAGAACTGGGGATGGAGTCTGAGGGTGTGTGGCTCAGCGGGAGAACATGGGTTTACCATGTGTAAGGCCCTGGGTTCAATCCCCAGTGCCAAAGTCAGCTCTTCCTTCAACAACAAAGTATAACAATGGACTGGGGCTCAGCTGTTTAGAGCACTTGCTCTTGCAGAGGACCCAAGTTCTATTCCAGCACCCTCATCAGGTGGCTCACAACCACCCGTATCTCCAAAGGATCCAACATCCTCTTCTGGTCCTCCACAGGCACATAATCATGGGGCATACACATGCAAACACACAGACACACAAATAAAAATAAATCTTAACTGAACAACATCAACAAAACAGGCTGGAGAGATGGCTCACGTTAAGAGCACTGGCTGCTCTTTTCATAGGATCTGAGTTCGGTTCCCAGCACCCACGTGGTAGGTTACAACTCTATGTATCTTCAGTCCCAGGGGATCTGAAACCCTCTTCTGGCTTCCGTTGGTACCAGGCATGCGTACCAATGGTGTGGTGCACAGACATACATGCAGGCAAGGCACCCATGCACATTGTCTTTTTTTTTTTTAATTAAAAAAATTTAAACAAAGAAGTGAACGACAACAAAACAAATACAGGGGCCTGGCAAAATGGCTCATAGGATCCTAGCACCCGGGAGGCAGGGGCAGGCAGAGCTCCATGAGTTTGAAATCCGCCTGGTCTACAGAGTGAGTTCCAGGCCAGCGAGGGCCTGGTCATGGTGTTTTATCATAGCAATAGAAAAGTAACAGATACGGACGGGCTACCTAAATAATTTGGAGTTGACGGTGTGTGGTTAAGTAATACAACCCTTGCCTAGCATGTGCAAGTGTTTGATTCCCAGCACTGGGGAAAAAAAATGAATCCACTAATAATAGGTCAGCAGGTGAAAGAGCTGTAAGATCGTATCAAGTTTCTATGAAGTACTTTTTGAAAAAAATCTAACATCCACTTCTAAGTTTTTAAACTCTTAGTAGATTTTATGGGCTAGAGATGTAGTCCATTGGTAGATTGCTTGCCTGCAGAAGAACTCTTGGAAGAAGTTTTTGGTTTCTTTAAAAACCCAAAATGGGGTATGGATTCAGTTTGCGTTCCCACCCCAGGTGTGGGTAGATGCTTATGAGTTGAATTTGGAATGCTTGATGCGGGTGTCTGTAATTTGGTCAGGTGCATTCGTTCAGGCACCTGTAGCTTGTCTTTGGGGTTGCATATCACATGGGTTTATGGGAACTTTTGGCTTAGGGCATAAAAGGTCTGAAGCCCTGAGAATCAGCGTGGGTATTGGTTGGTGGTTCAATGGTTGGGTTGCTGTCGTTAATTAGTGTGATAATCCCTAAAAGAACAAAGGCTGGAGAGATTCAAGCTCAGGACAGCCTAAAAAGAGGCTGTGAGGATTTCTATCTTTCCTTTCTCCTTCCCTAAATTGAGGGTGAAAGATTGTAGCACACTGCCACACTTGCCTAGCATGCAAGATATGTTTGACCCTTAGCATCATGTAATGGTCATGTGGTATATGCTCTCAGTACTCAGGTAACAGAGGCAAGATGATCAGAAGCTTGAGGTCATCATCTACTGCATAGCAAGTTTAAGGCCAGCCTGGGCTACACGAGACCCAGTCTCAAAAACAGGGCTGGTGAGATGATTTAGAGGGTAAAGGCACTTGCCGCACGGTCTGACAACCCGAGTTCAATTCCTAGAACCCACATTGTGGAAGAGAGAACTGATTCCTAAAAGTAGTCTTTCCACTGCCATGTGTGTGTGCATAATCCCAGTGTCCACATAAAATAACAATAAATGTAAAAAACATTCCAATTAAAATAACAGGTGTATGGGGGCTACAGAGAGATCCTCTAGTGAAGAAGCGTGAGGCAGTTAGAGGGCTGGAGAGGTGGCTCAGAGGGTGATCACACTGCTCTTGCAGAGGGTTGGAGTTTGGTCCCCAGTACCCATGTCAGGCCACACAGTGGCCTGTAACTCCAGCTCCAAAGGATCCGGGGTCTCTGGTCTCTGCAAGCACCCCCCCCCACACACACACACACACAATTAAAAATACAATAAACACTGGGAGGGGAACAGGAGCAAAACATAAGAAAATAAATCTTTTAAAAACAAGGGTGAGGCCTGGAGAGATGGTTCGGTGGTGAAGAGCGCTGAAAAACACTGACTGCTCCTCCAGAGGACCTGGGTTCAGATCCCAGCCCCTACCTTGTGGCTCCCGACCACCTGCAACTCCAATTCCAGGAGACTCATAACCTCTTCTGGCCTCTATAGGCATACATGAGGTACACATGTACATACAGGCAGACACTCATACAAATATAAACCAATAAATCATTTAAAAATTGTCTATAATGCAATACTATCTCGATAATATAAAAACAGCTCAGGTAAGATCACCTGACAGTGAGCCACTAGACTCATCATCAATAAAGTTAAAGGCAAGATAAGGCTCCTCCACGGCCACCAACACTACCATCTGTTCATTTTTATTGTCTACTTTATTATGTTCTATTTACTTTGTGTGCAGTGTGTGCACACAATCACTACCCTTTGCAGACAGTATGATGAGATGCATAGAAAGTCCAAAAGAATTAACTGACAACCTGTTAAAAACAGGAAGATGCTTGGTGTCTTTTAAAAAGGTAACATAGGGGTTGGAGAAATAGCCCAGTGGTTAGGAGCACTCGCTGCTCCTCCAGAGACTTGGATTCAATTCCCAGCATTCATATGGTGGTTCTCATCCATCCATAACCCCAGTTCTAACAACCTCTTCTGAATAAATGGGGGTCCCAGCGTGCATGTGGTGTACATACACTCAGGCAAAACACCTACACACAAAATACAATGAGTAAATCTAATTTTTAAAAAATTAAAAATAGTATTAAAAATAAAATTTACTTAAGTATACAGACTGTAAAAGAGAAAAAAATATTACATTAGAAATTACAACATAGGAGCCAGGCATAGTGGCGCACACCTTTAGTCCCAGCACTTGGGAGGCAGAGACAGGAGGATGTCTGTGAATTTGAGGCCTACATAGTTTGGTCTACATAGTGAGCTCCAGGACAGCCAGAGAGCTATAGATAGACCCTGTCTTGGAAGGAAGGAAGGAAGGAAGGAAGGAAGGAAGGAAGGGAGGGAGGGAGGGAGGGAGGAGGGAGGGAGGGAGGGTGGGTGGAGGGAGGGAGCCAGGGAGGGACAGAGGACCAAAGTTTGGATCCCTCCAACTCACAGAAAAGCCAGCGGGCACTGCAGCCCACCAGTAACCCCAGCCCTCTGGAGGCACAGACATGGGATCCCTGGGCCAAAGCTGGGTCAGTAAAGAAAAAGATCCTGTCCCAGTAAATAAAGTGGAGAATGATAGAGGAAGACACTTGATATCAATTTTGTCCTCTACATCCATCCAACCCATCAAGATGCACGTGAGCGTACACACACACACACACACACATACACACATACACACACACATACACACATACACACACACATACACACATACACACACACATACATACACACACATACACACACACATACATGCACACACATACACACACATACATGCACATACACACACACATACACACACACACACACACACATACACACACACACACACACACTACAGACTGCACACCCCCCCCTCAAAAAAAAAGGCAAACCAGTAAAGATCGAAATTCCACTAGTTAGCAAACTAGCTTCACAAACATTCTTCACTTTACCTTTGGTTACAATTACAAGTCCTTAACACACCTGAAAGGAAATCTTGTTTTGAGACAGGATCTCACTAAATTGCCCAAGCTAGCCTGGAACTTGCTATGTTGCACAGGCTGGCTTTGAACCTACAATCCTCCTGCTTCAAACTCCCAAGAACTGGTATTATAGGCTTGTTCCACTCACTGTGCCTGCCTCCAGAGGAAAATATCTTAGAAGCAAACATTCTTTCATGAGAACAAAAGCAAGACACACCAGTTACCACACTTCCAGGTGGCAGTTACAAAGGGACACAGGCAACGGCAGAGGCACCGGTGAGCACCTACCTGTGGTCGGCACTGGGTCTCTGCCTCCCGGTCCACAATCTTCTATTCACAGAACTGGGAGGTGGGGAGGAAGGCAGTGGCGGAGGAGGGGGAGGCAGAGAGGGCAGGGGAGGCAGGTTTCTCTTCTCTTTCCTGAAGCTGATGCCCGGGCTCTCGTCTTTGTCCCCACCTTCTCCAGCATGTTTGAACGTTCTGCGGGGCTTGGGGAGGGGGTTGATGAAAGGCTTTGGGGGGTTCTGCCTGGAGCCCCTGTATACATTCTCCTGGCCTTTCCACTCCTCTGAAACCTCAGGGCCTGGCTCTCTGCCCTCCAAGTGGTGGGCCCTGCGGCCAGCTGCAAAGGCACCCTCACTTCCATGGCTCTCCGGAACGGGGTGGTCCTCCTCTGTCTTGTCAGGCAGACAGTGAGGGGAATAACAGGTTCCTGGCAACTGAGGGTCCAAGCCAGCAGAGCCATCCTTCAAGGCCTTCTCGAGTCTCTTGACCCGTTTCAGCACAGAGAGATGGTTACTCTGAAAGCGTAGGTCACTGGGCTTCAGCTCTCGACCTCGGTGCTGGCTGGGCTCTGGCTGTCCATCAGTCTGTGTCAGGCCTGGCCCCTGTTCTGCATCCTGACACACGGTTCTTGCTGCTGGTCTGTTGTCTTTTTCCGAGCTCTCTGTCTCAGGCCTCATCCCATTCTTAGCTCTGGTGACCTCGCTGCCCCTCCTCTCTGCCCCACAGGGTGGTGAGTGGTTCTCTTGGCCATCTGTTTGCCTGGCAGGCTCAGGAGTGGGGTGCTCCTTCTTGCCTTCCCACTTGGATATCTTGTCCTTTATGCTGAGGGGCTGGGGCTGGGGCTGGGCTCTGGCTCCGGCAGATGGTCCAGGGTTCTGGACACTGCCAAGTTGCTTCTTCGAGGGTCTGCTGGCCTCTTTAGCACTGAGGTCTGCAGCGGAGCCGCTGAAGATCATGTTGGAGCCCAGCATGCCCACGCTTGCCTCCAGCATGAGGTTGTGGGGGCTCCTTGGGGTGCTCCTTCCCAAGGGCAGTGCTGGGTTAGTCTCTCGCAAAGAAATCGACTTTCCAAGTAGCTGTCTTCTCGGGGCTTCCCCAGCCTTTGTACCGTCTGCCTTGACCCTGTACCAGAGAGACAAATACAAGGTGAGGGGTTCCTAACTTACTGCTCCTGGCCAGTCACAGCTGCAGGACTCAGAAGTGAGTACTATTTCCTAACTGCCAACCACACATGGAAGCTATCGTTTTAAAAAGACTTATCATTTTTAATTTTTATGTGTGCAGGTGTTGGCCTGCATATATATCTGTTAGCCATGGATGTGCTTTGTGCCTATGGAGGTCAGAAGTGGGGTTGGATCCCTAGGAAATGGAATTATAGATGGTTGTGAGCTACCAGGTAGGTGCTGGGAACTGAACCTGCTGAGCCATCTTTCCAGCCTGTAAAGCTAATTTTTTTTAAAAATTTATTTTTTTATTCTTCTTCTTCTTCTTCTTCTTCTTCTTATTATTATTATTATTATTATTATTATTATTGTTTTGTTTTTGTTTTTTCGAGACAGGGTTTCTTCTTCTTATTATTATTGTTTTGTTTTTGTTTTTTCGAGACAGGGTTTCTCTGTTGTAACTCTGGTTGCCCTGGAACTCACTCTGTAGTCCAGGCTTGCCTTGAACTTAGAGGTCTGCCTGCCTCTACCTTCCCAGTGCTGGGATTAAAGGCATGCGCTACCACTTGCCGGCTTTATTTTATCCTTTTTACATGTATGTGCTTTTTGAGACGGGGTTTCTCACTGGCCTGGAACTCCCCGGTTAGGCAGAATGGCTGGACAGTGAGCCCTTGGGACCTACCTGTGTCTGCATCCCCACTGCTGGGATCCGACACGGCCACCCCCAGCTTTTGCACAAGGGTTCTCAGAATCTCATGCTCGTCCAGCAGGTACTCTGCTGACTCTCCTATCTTCCCACAGATCCTTAAGTTTTTGCTAATCCTGGGCTTAGGTGGTGTGGTGTGAAGTCATGACGAGTTGGAGACACCCTCTGGAGGAGAGGGTGCACCCCACTGAAATGGCTCTCCGTGAGAGAGAGGTTGTTTTGTCTGCAGCTGCTTCCCTGGTTTCTAGGATAACACTGGGAAAGCAGGAGTCAATAAATATCTGTTGCCTGAGTGAATGTGTGAATCAACAGGGAGATGTAGATTTTATCATGGGCTGGAAATGTACTGTCTATTACAGTATCCACGGGTCATATGTGGCTATTTGAACTTAAATCCAATGAAATGAAAGCTTCTGTCCCTCAGTTGACACAGCTGTCAAGCTAAGCATTCACAAGCCCTGTGTGGCAAATGGCTCTTCAGTGGAAAGAAGAGCTTTTCTATGACTGCAGAGAGCTCTAGGCAGAGAGCTGCCTAGAGCATACACATGGAACAACACTCTAAATATGATCTTAGGAGGTTAGCTCCATAAAGATGCTAAAAACTCTTTAGAAAGAAAACATATGAAGCACACAATGAATGAGAATATGTTTTTTGAGATACAAAGCATTCTTGCACAGCAGATTACAATTGTGCACGGTGATTAGCTGTGTAGGCTCAGTAAACAGGCGTGAAGCTGGCGGGACACATTTTCTGAATTTATATAATCTGACTGTATAGCGACTGGGATGCTCCAGCTAAGGTTCACAGCGAGAGGTGAATAATTAGCAGCTGCATCTGTCCTGTTACTTTCCATTCCGAAGGCTAAGAGTTGTTTATATAAAGAACTCTCCCTCAGCTACGTCATCGGCACACAAATTAACGCTGCTGTCCTTGGACGCACAGTATACATTTAAAACTTGTGAGAATGCAAACACATTTTCCACGGCTATCAAAACAGAATTTCTTTTTGAAAACAAAAATTAGGATTCATGAGAGTGCTTACAAAGGAAAAAAATAGCACTGACTCTATTTTTACTTTATGCATTAGTATCTGCCTACATGTATGCTATGCCTGGTGTCCACGGAGACCAGAAGAGGGCGCCACATCTTTTTGAACTGGAGTTACAGATGGTTGTGAGCTGCCGCGTGGGTGTTGGGAACTGAACCTCTCTATCCCTGAAATTTTTCTTTTCTTTTCTTTCTTTTCTCCAAGACAGTAATTTCAGGGATAGAGAGGTTGCTCAGAGGTGAAGGGATCTTCAGTCTCTTACAGGAGACTCAAGTAAGTGGGAAAGGAAGGAGGTGAGAAATTCATTCAGTTCCTACACTCTCAGGGAGAAAGGGAGGAGACTAAGGAGCTTGCTCTCAGGGTGCATGCAAAGGGAGGCGCTTACTTGTCGGCCGATCTGTAGCTCAGAGTTCCAGTCTGGCTGTGGCTGCCTATGGCTGGCCTGTACACTGTCACCATGTCAACATCGAGAGAAGCTCCAGGTGGCCTACAGGAACAGGGATACATCCTCAGCAAGAAGGAAGCAGGTATGGTCCCCACTCCACACTGTTTATCTCTAGGAGATGCCACCCAGAATTGGAGGTGGCAAGAAGACACCACTCAGAAACCCTGCCCCAGGAGGACGATGTTGCATGATCTCATCAGGCCTCCAAGATTGCTACCCTTTCTTTGAGACTAATATCCCTGCCAAGCAGCAGTGCGGGTTTCAATGCCCTAGCTCAGAACTTCCCCAAAGAAATCCAAGGGCTCTGTTCCAAGACATGGGTGCAGATCTTAGGAACCAGGAGGGAGAGGTCAGAGAAGAGAAACCAATAAATGCAGTGGTTAGGATGAGAATGACCCTCACAGGCTCATATATTTGCATGTTTCCGTCCCTAGTTGGTGAAGAGCTTGAGGGCCTAGGAGGTGAATCCTAGTTGGAGGAGGTGTGTTGCTCGGGGTGGGCATTGAGGCTCTCTCTCTCTCAGGCTGCTGTCCTGGAATCAGGATCCGAAGCTCTCGCTACTGTTCTAGCAAAATCGCCACCACACTCCCTGCCTTGAGGACCATGGACTAACCTCTGAAACTGTAGGTAAGCCACTAATTAAATGCTTTCCTTTATAAGAGCTGCCTTGGTCATGGTGACTCTTCATAGCATTAGAACAGCGACTTAAGACAATTGAGATACATACATATATATATATATAAAGAGAGAGAGACAGACAGACACACGTAGCGCGCGCGTGTGCGAGAGAGCTATGTAGACTTAATTAATTAAGCATAAAATATATAAAAGTATACTATGCATGGACCACACATTATAAAGAGGGAGGCACAGTTTGACAAGATGGTCACGAGCTTGCCACCAAACCTGACGACCCAAGTTCAAGCTCCAAACCCATACAGTAGGAGAAAGAACCAACCCCTACAAGTCGTGCTTTTTTGACCTCTACACCAGTGTGCATGTACATACAGATTTTAAAAAATGTATAAAAAATTTATTTTCAAGAGGAAGAAGGCAGGAACCCATGAGCTGAACACTGGAGCAGTGAAACCACTGAACCTGGTGTGTTTGAGGAGGGCTGGAGCTCTGGCTTGCCCAGGAGCCTAGCTGTTACTCTATGGCGACCCAATATCATACATTCTGGAGTAAACTTGTGGTGCAACTGAGCCCAGTTCTCTAGGGAAGCCAGGCATTGGGCCCACCCATCTCACAGTGGAGGGGAGCCCTGAAAGGCCTTTTGGGGACAGGAAGGAACTCATTGTCCCTCTAACAACACTCACACAGCTGAAGCTTCTGGAGCCTCTCCATGAGGCTGGGCCCACAGACACTGCCTTTCTGTCCTCTCCTGGCAGATAGCCACATGGGACACAGGGAGAGCAGCCAATCCCCACCCCTCGGTCCGCACTCTACAGCCTGCATCCTGGCTCCATGGCCCAACTCCCCCGCCTCCACCACCACCACACAACCTTCTGCCAAGCTGTGTGCAGGATGCTCTAGGGGACTCTAAGCTGAGTGAGCCTCTGTCTCCTTCCTGGAGGAACACACCAGGACTGTGCCTGGGCTGCAGTCAGCCCCTGCAGCAGCTCTCCCCTCAAGGGAGTGCTTTTGCCACAGTCTCAGGAAGCAGGGGCCACAGACACCCTTCCAGGGGATGCTCCCAAGTAGCTTCAGCCTCAAACACGTGACACCAAGTGAACTCACTTCCCATCGGGTACTAACTCCCAGGACTAAAATCACAGGCACCAGGGGACCCGCAGATGGCATATTCTGGTGCCATATTCCAAGAGTTCGAATGGGCAGCAGAGTCTGGAAGTGAAGAGGTACAGAAAACACTCACATTCAGTACTAGCCATCAGGATGTCTCAAGTCACAGAAGTATGGAATAAATATGCTGCTGTCATTAAAGACAGCATTTTCTTTCTTTCTTTTTTTTTTTTTTTTTGCCCCTGAGGATTAAAATAGGCTAGCACACATGCATTACCCCCCTCCCCCCATGTTATTATAAAAAATTAAATCCAGGCTGGAGAGACGGCTCAGTAGTTAAGGGCACTTATTATTTCCCCTAGAACCTGAGTTCAATTCCCAACACCCACATCATACGGCTCGCAACCACCCAGAACTTCAGCTCTGTGGGGTCTGACACCCTCCTGGCCTCCATTGGCACACACATGGCATACGCTCACACATACGCATAAATCACAATAATCAATCTTTCTTTTTCTCTTTTGTTTTCAGAGACAGGGTTTCTCTGTTGTACCTCTGCTGTCCTGGAACTCACGCTGTAGACCAGAGAGGCCTTGAGCTCAGAGGTCTGCCTGCCTCTGTCTCCTGAGTGCTGGGATTAAACGTATGCGCCACCACACCCAGCTTCATTAAAATCATTCTTAAAAAATAAAATAATTAATAAAACGGCAAGCCTAACCTTCTTTGGAAGTACTTTGTATGCATAAGTCTTATCATCATTTATAGATAGTCAATTTCCCAAATTGTAGTCCACTGGGAGTCTCTTCCAGTAAACCTGGAGACATCTCTGATGCACCAAAACCAACTGTCTGGAATCTAATATGATAAATAATAATATTTAGGTGATTTTCACACAGTTGAGGACTCATTATTTCTTCTGGGCATTCTGGCCTTGTGATTCAGACAAGCTGACCAAGAGGAATAATGAGAACATATTAATACCACATTTCCTCACCCAACTGTTTTCTCTAAAAGGAGAACTTCCTATTAACCAGATGGGCTTAATTATTACTATTTTTGTTTTTTGGAACAGGGTGTGTGTGTTAGAATTCATGGCAATTCTCCTGCCTCAGACTGGGATTACAGGAGTTTAGCACCATCTCCAGCTCTTAAAATTTTTAATAGCCCTATAATAGTCTATAAAATTTGAAGCCAGAAGATAGATACATGAGAGTTCATATTATTTATTTTAAAGATTTTATTGACTTTTATATGTATGGGTGTTTTACCTGCGTGCATATCTGGGTCACATGCATGCCTGGAGCCTACAGAAGGGAGAAGAGGGAGCTGGACCAATCCTTTAGAACTACAGTTACAGATGTTTGTGTAGCTACCCCATGGTGGTGGGAAACAAACTGTGGTCTTCTGCAAGTGCTCTGAACTGCAGAGCCACCTCTCAAGCCACTGCTGAATTTTTCCCCCAGTCCCTTTAAGCACACCCACACTAAGGCCCACAGTCTGGTTTAAAACTTTCTATACACCATTTTCCTATATTTTTCTATTACTAAGGGGCCTGGACTAAAAAAAAAAAGTCAAATCATTAATTATATGTCAATGCCCCTCTGGCAAAGCTCACATATTTAAACAGAAAGTATTCTATCACAAGTAGGAAGGGGGAGCCTGCAGCCCTGCACCTCAAGGGGAGAGGAGCCTTCGGGGCCTTGGCACTGTCCCTGCAATTCACCCCAGCCTGCCTCTCTGCCTCTCCTTCCTCCTCAGTGGCCAGGGAGGGATGTCTATTTGGGCATTAATTATTCACTTATGACTTAAATTGGATGCCTCTGGATCTCATCACCAAGCATATTCTTTTTGTTTTTAAGATTTATTGTTTTTTAAAATTATGTGTACATGTGTATGTCTGTGTGTGGGAGTGTGTGCATGTTAGTGCAAGTTCCACAGAGGCCAGAGGCAACAGATTCCCAGAAATTGGAGTTACAGGTGGTTCTGAAATGTCTCACCTGGGGCTAGAGAGAAGGCTCAGCAGAAGAGCACTGGCCGCTCTTCCAGAGGACCCAGGTTCGATTCCCAGCACCTATAAGATGGCTTAGAACCACCTGTTAACTCCAGTTCCAGGGGATGTGACACCTTGTCGGCCTCTGTGGATACTAGGTATGAAGGTTTTACACAGAAATACATGCAGACAAAACACTCATACTCACGAGGTAAAATCCCTAAAAGTATAATTAATAAAGTATGTTTACTTATTTAAGTGGGAATAGAGAAATCCAAGCAGGGACGCAGGTGCATCTCCTGATCTCAAGCTGATATATTTCTGCAGCACGGTATCTATATAACTTGAATTTTAAAATGGTCGTACTTGGGCTGGAGAGATGGCTCACTGTTTAGTGCTAGACCTTTGTGGAGTACATCTATTATTTATTAGTACTTTTCAAGAACAATCTAGTATTTTCACATATGGAAGAAGATGGAGGAGTCTGAAGCCCAGGGCTCTCCTTCAGTGGCTGTGCACAGCCTCACAATGACCTCAGGGTATCAGACAACAGCTTTCCAATACATCCACTGCTCAGAGATGTCTGGGGGAGAACTGCATCTGTCTGTATGTACATGCTTTTACATTTTAAATTTACTTACTGTGTGTGTAGCACAGCGTTTATGTGGAGGTCGGAGGACAACCTCTGGGCGTCAGTCCTCTCCTTCCACCATGTGGGTCCAGGGGATTGGTTCAGTCACCACACCAGCCCTTGCTTTTTTTTTTTTTTGAGACAGAAAAAAAGCTTATCTCAAACTTCTAGCCTCCTGCCTCAGCCTCCCTGGTGCAAGGATTGTAGGTATGTGCCATCGTGTCCGTTGATCTTGAACTGTAACCTCTTAATAAGGTCTATTTTGAGGCAAAAGCCTTTCCTCTTCATACAAGTATCGTGGCCCCTCAGGTATTTGCTGTAGTAATGGGGAGTCACAGTTCCCCGCTCTGGCTTCAACACCTAGACTCCTTTCAGGTCAGGAGTATAATCTGAGTCGTCTCAAGGTTGCCTGTGGCTGTGAATACTTGGTCACTGACCGTAATATTTCCTTTTAGCCGTCTATCTCACCGGTGTTTTCCTAACCGATAGCTATCAGTCTGACGTATGATAAAGAAGCCCCCAGGAACCTGTGGCTAGCCCAGCCTGTGGATGCAAACTGGACTACACTTGGTGTTGATGAGCCCACAAGCAGGTCACGGTGTTGCCTTTTTCCTTTCCTAAACACAGTAAGGACTTCCTTACATCTCTTGATGGTATTTAGAAATCATGTGTACTTCCAAGGGCTCCTTGCACAGGCACGCTAAGTTACAGTGTGAGGAAGGCTTGTGGTACCAGCTCCCTCAGTGTCCCTACCTACTAGTGTTGGCTCTGATGAAGTCCATGTGTGTCTGTCAAATCATTAAAGTAGAAGCTGCAGAGCTGGACCCTGGCGGTACACCTGGAAAATCCAGAACTTGGGAGGTGGAGACAGGATAATCAGGTCAAGAATTTCCCCAGCTAGCTATTGGCTTTGATGCTAACCTGGGGTACATAAGATCCCATGGAAACAATAAAATGTTAGGAGTATGAACTGTGAAATATACTAAAGGTGACTTCAGAGTCTTGATTCAGATTCCTCTTTTGTGTGTGCTGGGGTTTGCAGCCAGGGACTGATATATAGCAAGCATGCCCTCTACACTGGGCTCCATACCTACTTCTGTTTAGTTTTTAAATAAAAAGTAGCACAGGGCTGGAGAGATGGCTCAGGGTCAAGAGCTGCTCTTCCAGAGGACCTGGATTTGATTCCCAGCACCCACGGGGCATCACAATTGTCTTTAACGTCAATCCTAGGGGATCCAATGGCCTCTTCTGGCTTCCAAGGGTACCAGGCATGCATGTGGTACACAGACATACATGCAGACAAAACACCCATGCACACAAAATAAAATGAGTATAATTTTTTTAAAAAATAAAAGCCCATTTCCTTGTTTCTTTTGTATACTTCAGGTTACAAAAATGGTAAGAGTCAGGGTCTAACTTCTTAAACTTTCAAATATTTAAACTTGTTCTTGCTTCTCTCTGTTCTCAGCCATGACAGAAATTATTTTTATTGCTAATTTCCAAAGAAATCAATGCTCCACCATTTATCTGAGGAGGAAATGAATCTCCAAGAATTCAGCCACTTGTTTAAATTCATAACTCAGGTGATAGAACCAGGCACGCAGCTACACTTTAAATGCAAGCTGGTTTCAGTTACCTGTGGTCAGGTGCTGTAAATTAACTTAAATATTAGATATAAACTGATAGGTAAAAAAGAAAAGATTTGTAATTTTTTGCTTGTTTTTCCAAAGCAAGGTCTCGCTATGTAGCTCTGGCTGTCCTGGAACTCACTCTGTAGACGAGGCTGGCCTTGAACTCACAGAGATCTGCCTGCCTCTCCCTCCCAAGTGCTGGGATAAAAGGACTGCGCCACCAGACCCAGCTGATTTGCAGATTTTATATATATGCTGTTCTAAGTAGTGTGAGGAAATCTCTCACTGTCCTGCTTCATCCCACCAGATGGGAATCACTCCCTGGTCCAGCAGTACATGCCACGTCACAGGTAGACATACTGGTTGCAAGGATACCATTGGTCATGAAGTCACAGTGCTTGTGTTGCATACAAGCTCCAGGAGGGATCCGATCCTATGGCTCCCATGTACACAGGACTCACATCGACCTCACTTCATCACATAGGCCTGCATCCTTGTTCATCATCACAAGAAGGGCGAGTATGGAGCAGCGAGATATTTTGAGAGAGAGTTAGTTCCCATGTCCTTATTGGCATGATTACGTTGTTGTCCAATTTTATTGCAGTTTTACTATATTTTTCTGTTTTACTAGTTATTATTGTTAACCTCATCTTCTATACTTCTTTTGTACCACACTGAGTTTGAACACTTGTTCATTCAGAGGGCTAGGGGCTGGGTGTCGGGGGGCTTTCATCTCAGTGCTCAGGAGGTAGAGGCAGAAGGATCTCTGAGTTGTGGGGCTACACCGTGAGACCTTGTCTCAGAGAGAGGAGGGGAGGAGGATGGAGCTGCAGAGACAGTTCAGCTCAAGTTCAGGTACCAGCGCCCATGCTAGGCAGGTTGTAGCCACCTGTAACTCCAGCTCCAGGAGGGCTCTGATCCTGTGGCTCCCAAGTATACCTGAATCACATGCATGTATTTACACACACACACTCACATGCATACATTTACACACACACTCACATGCATGTATTTACACACACACACACTCACATGCATGTATTTACACACACACACTCACATGCATATATTTATACACACTCACATGCATGTATTTACACACACACTCACATGCATGTATTTACACACACACACACTCACACGCATGTATTTACACACACACTCACATGCATGTATTTACACACACACACTCACATGCATGTATTTACACACAATCAAAAATAATAAAATAAATATATATTTTAAAAAGGAACCAAGGGAAAGGGCAAAGTTTTTAGTGGATCTGTCTTTTTATAGTTCTATAATTGTATATTCCTATACTTTGGTAATCTATCCTAAGACATAATTCTAAAGACAGAAAAATATATGCATGATGTTCACAGCTATTATTTATAATCCTGAAAAACTAAAAACAACTCAAATGTTAAAAAATATATTCTATAGAATATTATAAAGTAAATTATATTTCCGAGGACTATGATTCTGGGGCAGGAAAGAGGGGTTGAGAGACTTTCTGCAGCCATTGAGGACATGAGTTTGGATCTCAGCACCCATTTAATAAGCCAGGCATGGCCTTGAGTTCACCTTCATTGCCTGTGCTGGGGAGAGAGGGGGAGACATGAGAGCTGTTGGGGTGTTTGGCTGCCAGTCTCACCAAAAAAATGTGAGCTTCAGATTGACTGGGAGACCCTGCCTCAAAGGAATAAGGCAGAAGGCAACAACGCGTGACGCCTTCTTCTGGCTTCTGTGGATATGCACAGGTCCACACCCACACATACATGTGTGTATACACCACACACACACACACACACACACTCAGAAGTGTGTTTAAATGCTCTGTGGAAGTTCCAAGAAAAAGGTGCTACGCAGCCCCTAGAAGCCCTCAGTGATCACAAATATAATGGAAGGAAACAATCTTACAGAACCAGTTTACTGAGGTCAGCACAGCCGGCTCTATGAAACAGTTCCATCCCCATCACGTCTGCTGCCTCTCCGTCCAGGCCTTCCCTGTGGATACTGAATGCTTTAAGATTACCCCACCTGCAAGGAGAGCTGGGGAAACACTAAGGAACAAAGAAAGCAAAAGACACACGGGGCTTGGTGCAGAGAACCAGCTTGCTGTCTCTTTGTCTAGGGTGAAGGCCCCATGAAATCTCCCCGTTCCGTGTCAGCATGTTGGTGACCTGTGGAGCCCAGTCTCAACTGATCCATCTACAGCGCAAACCTTGCTCAGGGATGAGGATGGAAAAGGAGATGGAAAGACTGAGAGCCAGAGGAACAGCAGGTTTGCTGTGAAATTTTGATTCCTATAAACCTCAGATAAGCTACATTTATGAAGTCTCAAACATGGCTGCCTAAACAAGAGCTGAACAGGAATGACACCAAGACAGACTTTTTAAGTGTGTTACTGGACACCTGAGCGGCTCAACTGAATAGTGGAAATTACAATCACCCTGGGGCTGAGGCTGTCAGTCAGTGGCAGAACACACACTTAGCATGCATAAGGACCTGGGAACCTTCAGTACCAAAAGAGAAAAGAGAATTCTATAAAACCGGATGTGTCTTCTACCCTGGGAACTTCTGAGGATGGCCCAGGTCTTCCTCAGCTAGAAAAGCAGCAGTAGCAAGCAAGAACTAGTTTCACAACAGATCTACAGCCTGGGGGTTGACAGCAGCCTCTGAACGACCAGATGTCCATCCATTTTGAGATGTAACCTTTGGCCTCACTTTGAAAATGAGGTCAAGGGTCAGAGGCTTGCCCATCATCACCATGTTTAAATAAAAGCACCATGAGTCTAGTCAGATCTTTCTAGTCCAAATCCTACATTTCACCCGTCAAGCCTTGATATCAGTTCCCTACACACTTGAAACAAGAATTCCCAGGGTCATCACCTTTCTAAAGCCTGATTCAAGAATCTCAGCTTTGCCAGGACCCTTTGGTGACAGTAATCTCAGAAACCCCACAGGGTCAGGCTCTTTGGAGCAGCCTGACCTGCTCTGAGGGCAAAAAGCAGGAAATAGCTTTCATTCATAATCTTCTGGGATGGTCAGGGTGAGGAAGTTAACATTACAGTCTGCCAGGCACTGCTCTGAGCACTAACATAATAACAGAAATAACGCATGCTCCCCCAAACAAAAACCTATGCCCATATATATTCTAAAGGAACGTTCAGAGTGGTGTTCTACATAATGACCAGAAAGCAAAAAAATAAAAACACTGAACAAGTTACTCTGAATGACCACCAGCTAACAAATGGATAAATAATGTGGTATATCCATATAACGGAATATTACTCAGCCATAAAAGGACGAAAGTTCAGATGCGTGCTGAGACATGGATGAACCTGTAAAACAGTATGCTAAGTACATGAAAACTAGTTCAAAATACCACATACTGGGGCTGGAGAGGTGGCTCAGCAGTTAAGAGCACATACTGTTCTTGCAGAGGACCCCCTAAATTTGGTCCCCGACACCCACGTAGGGAAGTTAACAACCACCTAACTCCAGCACCAGGGGGATCAATGCCTCTGGCTTCTGTGGGCACCTGCAATCACAAGCACATACACACATACATACACACACACACACACCATATATATGTGTGTATGTAGTATGTGATATATATATATCACATATAAATATATAATTATATATATATTTATTTATTTATTTTGGTTTTGGTTTTTTGAGACAAGGTTTCTCTAGCCTCTGTATACCTGTGTTTGTTTCCCAGCTCCCTCATCTGGTGGCTCATAACCACCAGTTCCTCCAGCTGTGGAGAGATCCAGCACTTCTAGACGCCACAGGCACCCACTTGCGTGCACACACACACACACAAATTAAATGAAACAAAATAATTTTTAAGAGTCTTTTTTAAAGCCCACATGGTGTGTAATTTGATTTATGTGACGTGCCCCCAACAGGCCAGTCCATACAGACAAGGCAGCTTAGAGGTCACTTAGGGCCTCAGGAGGCTGGATGACTGATGGATGTGCAGGATATAGGTTGGTTCCCCCCTTCTCCCAGATGTCTTTTACAGGGTGAAGAAAAAATGTCCTCAGTTGTGATAGTGGAACAGATGAATACAAACAAATGAAAAACTGTGAAATTGTACAGGAAGTCCATTACAATGTACAGAAGAGGCATGCGGTGGACGAAAGGCATCACTGAGCCTTAAAAGACCTGTGTCTTCCCCCAAAGCCTCAATGTCTGTTTATGTCAAAGTATTTAGGAAGCAGACTTGGAACCAGGGTTCCAGGAAGCACAAAAGCTAAGCGTGATGAATGCTAGGCCTAAAGAAACCACACAGGTAGGAGCAGGCCATGCACAAGGAGGGCGAGCTTACCTTGCAAGGAATCACCTTCAACACCTTCCCCTGCCTTCAGTCACGATCTCAAGCCCACTTGAAGCCATGTTTAAACCAGAGACTCGCTGCCCCCACCCTACGCCAGGTCAGGGCTGATTGGTTCTAAGGGAGGACTTGTGTTTGGCCAATCAGATTCCACTGTAGGGAAGTTGGGTCGATCTGTGTGTCTGGAACAGGAAGCAGTTGCTGGGAGGCAGCTGTTTCCCTCCCTGTGGGCTAAGCAGTGTGGCTGTGTACCTCCTGGTCCCAACTCTCTCCGGGACAGTCTGCGCTCCGGTCCACAGGTTCTACCGGATATCTCCTTCTGTTTATCCAACACAAAGGATCTCGACTAACAAGCCGTGTTACGTTCAGTATGCACGCACCTACTTTCCAAAGTGAAAAGGGAAGGAGTCTTAATCAGGAATCTGCCCCCGTGCGTCTCCTACAGGAAGCGGAGCACCCTTGGCTTCTCATGAAACCCAAGCCCCAACACTTTGCCTCCAGCCTGCACAGCAGATGGCGTGTGACCTGGTCGCTTTCAACACTAACTCAGCAAAACCGCTTTCAAGAAGTCCCTTTTCCTTGGTGAGTCCGATTCCTCCCTGGAGGTACCAGGAACATCTGCGGTCTTGGTATGCAGATGACATAAGACCTAAAGCTTTCTAAGACCCAGGCAGGTACTAAAAGTGTTAACCTGGAGGAAGTGTGGAGCCCTTGGATACGTAAATTAAGTCACCATATTAGAAGGCGTGTATAATTTCTTTCCTTTGCAGTGACTCCGCCCCAAATCAACTAATATATCCTTTGATAATCTAGTGAGTGGCCACTACACATAAATGACCAAATAATAGTCACCCTTGACTTCTTCAGTTCTTGCTTTTGGACCTACACTGTATGAAACAGCAGATTGTACGCCCCACCTCTCAACTGGCAGGGACACGTGGGAATAAAAAACACTCATGAGAGGTCACGGAGTGAGGTCCAGAAGCCGAGCTGAGGGAGACGATGCCCAAGTCTTTTCCCACTTCCCATCCTTCTATTTATGGAATCATTTGGCTCCAGGAAGTGCCGAGCCCCTTCTCCCAGGACCCTGTTGGGAGTGACGCCTACACTGGCTGACCCAGCCTGCCACACATATCCTCCTGCTGGCCTCGGCAGCTCTCTCCTCGTGACCCAGAGGGTCACTGGGAACCCAGACTGTAAATGACTGTGCTCCTAAAGATTCCCAGTCTAATGAGGAAATTCAAAGAGGAAGGGGGTGGGGCATATAGGGAGACAGAAGAGCCAGTCAGGGAGATGCTCCCAAACAAACATGCAGGCAGCAAGTGACAGGAAGTCATATCTGGAAACCACAACACTAGTGCAGGCCTCCCTGGCCGACCCCACAGAACCCAAGGTTCCTGTGATCATCCACCTCCCCCTACTCCTCTCTCCACATGACTCAGTTTCTGTAGATAGCTGCTCAGGGGTTTCCTCATGAGTTATATGTTTTTGTTGAAGACAACTGCCCCCCCCCCAATCTCTTTCATACACACATGCCCATCCGTCCTCTGCTGACAGATTCTCTTGTACCATAGGCTGGCCTCTGAACTCAACCTTGTAGCCAAGGGTGACCTTGAACTTCTCATATTCCTGCCTCCACCTCTAAGTGCTTGTATTACAGATGTGCTGCACCACCACCTCCATCACCACCACCACCACCACCTCCATCACCACCCACTGGCACCAGCGTCAACACCACCACCACCAGCACCAGCACCAGCATCAGCGCTACCACCACCACCAATAACAACAATAGCAGGAGCAGTTTATTTAGTACTGAGGATAGAACTTAGGGTCCCACATGTGGCAGGCAAGCACTCTGCCAATTGAGCTGTATTCCCAGACCTCTTCTCTCTCTCTCTCTCTCTCGTTCTTCTTCTCCCCCCATCTTTTTTATTGTTTGATTTTCGGCATTATCAGACACAGGGCCTACCTCTTCAGAAACCTCTGAAGTTAGTGACTTTTACTTGGAGAAGAGTGGTTCTGGACTGGGGAGAAGCTCAGCCAGTGAAGGCCCTTGCCTTTGAAGCCTGTCAACTTGAGTTTGATGGCTGGGGCCCACATGGTGGGAAGAGAGAACCCATTCCTGCAAGTTTGTCCTCTGACCGCCACATGCGTGTTGCGGCAGATGTTCACACACAAGAATAAATAATAAACAAATAAACAAAATGCAATAGGAGATTTAAAAAAATAAAGAAGTAATGGTGTTTGTTATTAGGATGCTGGATCAGACAGACAGACAGACAGACAGACAGACAACAAGCCAGGCCTGGCAGAGCAGCCTATAATCTCAGCTACTCAGAAACTGAAGAAGGAGGAAGGAAAGCTAAAATCAGCCTGGCCAAGCAGTGAGACACGGTCATGGGTAAAGTACTTGTCTAACGTACAGAAGGCCCCGGGCTCGGTCCCTAGATCGTCAAGAAAACACACAGCTAAAAGCTGGAAGTGTAACTAAGTAACATGATGCTTACTTATGAAGCCCTACAGATGGTACTTCTCAGTACCAAATAAATAAATAAATAAATAAAATTAATCTCAGCACTTCAAAGTCATCCTCAGAATATATGTAGCTCAAATCTAGCCTGGGCTACACTGTGACTGTTTCAAATAAAACAAAGAAAAAATGCCCTTTAGTTATCAACTAATTTCTATCATGAATTCCTACTGAATATATGTCCCTCTCTTCTTTCTGTAAAAAATAAAAATAAGGGGCTAGAGAAATGGCTCAGTGGCTGCTCTTCCAGAGGACCGGAGTTCAATTCCCAGCACCCACATGGCAGCTCACAACTGTAACTTCATATATCCTCACACAAACATAAATGCAGGCAAAACACCAATACACATAAAATAAAATAAAAATAATAAAAATTTGGGCTTTTTGACTGTACTGGGGAGGAAAAAAGACTTGGTGTTCGTAGGACAAAAGAAATGAATTAGTAGCAGAGAGTGGGGCAGTAGGAGAAGAGAGACAAGCAGACAGTCAGGAGCTCTCAGGACCCAGGAGAGACTGGTGACAGCAGAGCCACAGGGAACCCAATGTCGGACTGAGCAGGGACCACGTAGGGCCACACCCAGAGGCCTCTTCACTTGACCAGCGCCTGTGATGGACTGTTGTTTCCCAAGCTGAAATGTTCATACGGATGCCATGTGTAGAATGGTCTATCGGCAGGATTGTCCCTGAGCTTTGCTGGGCTATCCCACCAGCCCCCATGCCTTCGTTCAATCTCCTGCTAGGCTTCCATCCTACTCCTGTGTTTTATAGTGGTGTTGTGTTCCATGTGTCGTGTCCCTCCTGGACCCTCCACAGCCTGGACGGAACTTTTGAATTTAACATGAGCTTTAGAAGGCCCTCGTCATAGAGGAGGTCACAGGGAGAAAGGCAGTTTCCAACTCCCCCACAAAGCCCATTCTTCTCACCCAACTAAAGGTCTTTTCCTTCTCTTGCTTTTTGTGGCAATTGTGAATTTATCTACACTCAACTAACTAAATACACATGTCTCCTGTTTGCTCTTCTATGGCTGGTTTCAAATGTCATTTTTTTAAAAAATATTTTTATTTCATGTGCATTGGTGCTTTGCCTGCATGTATGTCTGTGTGAGGGTGTTGAGGAACTGGAGGTATAGACAGTTGTGAGTTGCCATGTGGGTGCTGGGAATTGAACCTGGATCCTCTGGAAGAGAAGTCAGTGCTCTTAACCACTTGGCCATCTCTCCAGCCCCTCAAATGTCATTTATATCTTTTTACCTGAGGCTTCCCATGCTTATGTTAACCTGAAACTAAGCTGCAGTCATGAACAGATGTCTAGAATTATTGAGGACTTACTATTTGTTTTGATTGAGGGCGGGTGGGTAGGGTCTTCCCTATGTAGACTCGGCTGACCCCGGAACTCTCTATGTAGACCAGACTCACCTTGAACTCACAAAGACTCACCTGCCTATGACTTTGGAGCCTGTGCTAGGATTAAAGGTGTGAACCACCACAGCCTTTGGGCACTTACTACTTTCTAAGCAAGATATACTATGAACTGTTTAAGTGGGGTGTGGTGGTCTTCTCTCTGGCCCTCATTGAGTTTTTGAGATGGGGTGTGTGTGACCCAGGCCATCCCTGAACTCTCTGTAGCCGTGGATGACTCTGAGCTCCAGACTCTGTCCCCTCTATCTCTCAGGTGCTGGGATTACAGGCATGCACCGCCACGTCTGGTTCTCATCCGTCTTTGCTACAAACCCGCTACTGCCCCTTTACAGACATCTGGAGGGATGAACTTTGCCCACGCCTGCATGAACACAGGTGGTCAGACTCAGGATTCCAGACATCTGGGGGTGGGGTACAGCCTTCAGCTCCTGGATCCAGAGGGGCTCAGTGATTCTTTTGGAAGTGATTTCATTCAAAGCAGACAACAGTCAGTCCCCTGTCCACCACCCATGCCCTGGTGCAGAGCAGACCTGGCCGCTCTCCTCCACTCCCAGGGGCAGCCACACACTGCCGTTTGCAATTTCTTTCTCTCTGCTGGCTTTCCTGAAGTTTGCCTTCACGTGACCTTACTCAACAGTAACATGAAGAAGAGGAAGGACCACCCGGCTCATCTGTCCTGGGCTGCGGTCACCCAGAGAGCCCCAGAGCCTGCGGCTCCCGGGCTGGATGTGCACACCGCACCACCAAGCAGCCGCTTGGGTGGAATGCACCTGGAGGTCACATTCACTTGCTTCCTGGCAGCCACCCCAGCTCCAGCTGTGTCGCCCCCCTCTTCCTGTCCTTCTCTTCCTTTCCTCCCCCTCAGCCTCCTTCCCACCCTCTTTTGCTGGCTTCTGTTCTTTCTTTCCATGAGCAGAGAGTTTCCAGGCTTGGCATGCAGCCAGCACATGTGGACAAAAGACAGCAATCTTAGAGGGAGACGTCATCGTCCATGCGTCCAGCACAAGAGAGCCCAGTGAGCCCCCGCCCCCACTGCTCCCAAGGTTCTGGGAAAGGGGTGAAAGGTGTGGCCTATCACAGGGGTTAAAGCAAAGGGTTTGATGGGTTCTGGACCCAAGGCTTTGATTCCAATGAACCTGAGAGCTGCCTTCGAGCAAGTGACTTCTCTAAGCCCCATCCTCTTGTTGTTACCAGTAGCTTTGCAAGACCTCAGACGGGATGGAGTGGGGTCACACATGTGGGGCCCTCAGCTTGGGGCCCATCCCGAGAAAAGTGCCCAAGAATGTCTGCTGTGACAAGTGAGGCTAATAGGAACAGCCCAGGGTCCTGAACTGAAAAAGGCCGTGCCCTCAACTCATTTAGAGGGCTGATTGTTCCCAAGTGCTATGCAACTCTAAAACACTCTCAGATAGGGCTGGGTGTATAGTTCAGTGATGGATCACTGACCTAGCATATGCAAGGCCCTAGGTTCGATCCCAAGCACCATACCACCCATCCCCCACCTCTACATCCATATAATCGGGGAAAGTTAGTTTGGGTTATCCCAATGGCTGAGCCCCTTCCTTCTGCAGCAGAAGCAAGATACCCAGGACATCCTGGCCGGCAGCCTCATGTCCCCCTGGGTCACCGAGCCTGCTGTCCCAGCTTCCCCAGCCAGCACTAATTTCCAGTCTTTTCTGAGTGGAGGCCCTTATCTGTGTACTTACTATCTCTGCCTGGTGTTCTGTACTCAAAAGTCCCACAATACCTTGCAAGTATGTTCATTTTCATTAGCTCTATTTTGAGATATAGAAAATGGTCTTTTGCCTACCATCTCACTGAGCTAATCTGAGGCAGCGTGGATGGATTTGAAATTAACAAATAAACCTAACCAACAAGCAGAGCACAGCATCGGTACCGTGTAGAATGCACCGGGATAAAGACTGGTCTCTGCCCTTGAACTAGAGAGAAGAGACAATGCCAGGCAATACGATGGCAATAAAGAACTGCTGCTATTCAAGACAACAAGACAGGCTGGAAGCCAGGTGTGGTGGTGCTCGCCTTTAATCCCAGCACTCCAGAGGCAGAGACGGGGGATCCCAGAGTTCAAGGCCAGTGTGGGCTACAGAGTGAGTTTCAGAACAGCCAGGATTACACAGAGAAACCCTGACACTCACACTCTCTCTCTCTCCCTCTCTCTCATACACACACACACACACACACACACACACACACACCAAACAGACAGACAGACAGACAAACACAACAAACAAAAAAACTGGGCTGAAGGAATGTGAAGCATACTTTTAAGAAAAAAATCCCAGTGAATCTGGTTAAATGCCGAATTTACCACGACAGTGGTAAATATGAAATACAAGATAGCGGGATTCAGAGGAGGGCAGTGACCGCTCCAAGAGCCACAGCCGCCGTCAAGATCAAGGAGAGAACCAAAAAGTCCTTAGCCCAGGCTCGCACTGTGATTTGAACATGGCTCCCTCTGAAGCCTGTGTTGAAGTTTAGCATCATTCTGAGGTAGTAAGAGGTGAGTGAGACCCTGGTGGCTCTGGTGGTCAGCTTCTGGCCTCATGAATGAATCAATTCAGTCACATGATCAGCAGGTTGGGTCTCTGAACTATCTAGTAGTGGTTTACTACAGAAGTCAGTTTCCACAGGAGATGCAGTGGATAGTGCCTGCCTAGCATGCTTGAGGCCTCAGGTTCGAACCCCAGAATCACAGAATGAAAAACAAAAAACTCTCATTAAACAGCCAGCTTGGCTAGGTGTCTCCGCTCCCTGCCTCAGCCATGCGATGCCTCGAGTGACTTCAGGATTCTGACTTAAAGGACATTGCCAGATGCTGCTTCCTGACCTTGGGTCAGAACTGAGCCCAAACGATCCTCTTCTCTTTATAACTTCCTCAGACTCTGGCACTGCGGTATTAACAGCATAAACCATCCGACTGCCTGACACGATGGAAAATATCTGTAATCTCAGCACTCAGAAACCAAGTTCGAGCCCAGCCTGGGCAATAAAGCAAGAGTCGGCCTCAAAACAAGGAACTGTAACAGATGGGCTCTGGTATCTGGAGATAGCAAAGCTTGCACACTAGGATGTAGGCCGGGAGAGACACGAAGACAGGAGGCTGGTAAGCTGGAACAGGGCAGGAAAGCAGGATGGAAAAGCTAATTCGGGCCTGCTGCTCTAGGGAACGTGGAGAGCCTGTGACGGAGAGCTGCTCTCCTGTCACTCGCTAAGGTCTGGGTGGTCTGCTCAGAAGTGTACAGAATAAGCACAGCAATGGGCTAAGGAAGAAAGATCAGCTCTGAAGGGGCCAAGCTGAGATACGAGCATGAGAGACCTGTCTGCCAGAGAGGCAAGCAGCACGGGGCTGCTCTTACCACTTCACCCTCGACCCTGCTGCTTCTTACATCACTCTTTCTAGGCCTTCCAACATGTGCATTGGACTTACTATTATTATTATTACTATTAAAAACAGATTTTATTTTAAATTGTGTGTATAGACCAGGCATGGCGACATAGGCCTTTGATCCAAGCACTCGGGAGGCAGAGGCCAGTGGATCTCTGTGAGTTAAAGGCCAACCTGGACTACAGAGTAAGGTCCAGGACAGCCAAGGCCACAGAGAATCCCTGTCTTGAAAAAGAAAACAAACAAAAATATTGTGTGTGTGTGTGTGTACGCACATCTGTGAACAGGAGCGTGGGTGCCTGCAAAGAACGGAGGAGGTTGTGGGCCATTTGATGTGGGTGCTGGGAATTAAACTCTGATCCTCTGAGAGAGCAGCAAGCACTCTCATCTCAAGAGCCATCCCTTCACCCCCACACAGCCTGTTTGAGATGGGAAACTCTCTATGTTGCCTAGGCTCGTAACTCAGGTGATTCTCCTGTCTCAGCCTCCCAAGAAGCTAGGACTCTAGACATCCGACTGAGTTTGTCTCGCTTCTTTGTATGTCCCTACCATTGTCTGGTCCAACCTTGGGCTACTGTGAATGATGCATAAAGACTTTTTTTAATGAGAGGGGTGATCAATGAAGTCCGAGCGATATTTCAGTAGGTGAAGTGCTGCGACCCTCAAGACTTGAGTTTGATCCCTGGAATCTACATAAAGATGAAAGGAGAGAAACTCCACAAAACTGTCCTCTGACCTCCCAAGGCACCAGGGCACCCCTCCCCAACCATATGCACAATAATGAGGGGACGGGGGTCAGCGGAGGGCAACCAAAATGGCATGGCATTTAGGATGAGGAGGCAACATTCAGACTACGTAATAAAGATGGACACGGGCACCAGCCAATCAGAACTGCCTTCTGGTTAACTCTTTAACGGCCATTCCATGTGGTCCTAGGTGACTTCACAACAAGTGGCCCACAACCATCTTTGTTCTTTGCTGGCACCCGCGTGCGCACACACACACACACACACACACACACACAAATTCACACCCTAGCATATCAGTTTTCCAACGCTTGGACCAGTGGCACAAAGGTATCAGCACATACCAAGCTCCTATCAGCTTTGACCTTGGTTCCAGGAAGGGATCAACAACCATAATGGGGAACTGGCCCTTGTATTTATAGATGGTTAGAGGCAAAAGACAGTTTCAGGGCTCTGGAGGAAGAAACCTGGGACTTATCTCTGGTACCTGCCCATTTGCAAGGTGTCTCTCCTCATATTGAAAGCAGCTCTCTCTTCTCTCCAATAAACTGGCATCCTGGGCCTCAGCCCTATGTGTAGCTACAGGTAACCTTGGTCTCCTTGTTCAGTCCTAGGCCAGAAAACGAGTCCTGTGCTTGGAGACAGGGAGCCTGGGAGAGGAGGCTCTCTTGGCCTCTCCCATGTAGTGCTGGAACCTAAGCTTGGTTGTTTTGAGAGCTATTAAACAGCTCTCTCCCCTCTCTCCCACTTTCCCATCACGTCAGATGCTTCAGTCAGCTGGGAGGCAGAGATCACTGCTGCCCCTTTGATGTCCTGGGAGCTTGTGTATGTTTGCTGATTGCCACTAACACAGACGATGAAATGGGCCAGACAGGAAGGATGACGGTCACCAAAGGATGCCAAAGGAGCTTCCTGGTTAGAAGGTCACCTACTCCATTTCATGTCTGAACAAATGTCACCTGAAGAAGGAAGTAGAGCATTCCTTTGTCCCTAGGAAGCCAGACACACGCCCTGGTAAAGAAGCCCAGAGCAGACAGGCAGCCGCTTCAGGAATCTCCTGTCTTTATAGTCCGGTCTCTGACCAAGTCTGTGGTGTAGACAGCAGTCTCCCTCCCCTGTAAGGGATGTGGGTCCTAGGGCTCAAGCTGCCATCTTACACTTGTCCAGGAATCGAACAAGAGCACCCACTGCCTTGTCACCAGCTAATTTAACAGCCTGCCGAAGGACAGAAGGACAGAAGGACCGGTTGTTGGAATGAGGTTTGTCCCACACTCCTGCTGAGCTCATGGAGAAGTTTGCCTGCGCCTGCGTTTCCTAGGGACAGGAGAGGCACAATGTGACAGAAAGGTCTTGTTTCAAGCTTTCAGTTTGCCAGGGAAAGGTGTCAGACTCTACTTCCCCAGGGTGAGTTGGTGGTGAGGAGGAGGGAATTGGACCAAATTAGCTTGTTCAGCCAACACACCTGACCAGGCCAGGAGAATGGATGTCTGGCTTTCAGCCTTTGCCAGGAAAGCCACAAAGTACAGCCTGCAGGACCACCCAGCCTCTGCCTATGCTTCTGTGAGAAACTCATTTTTACTTATGCTGAAGACAGCGGCATACACAAGCAGTCCCAGGCACACAGAAGGCAGAGGCAGGAGGATCACAAGTTTGAGTCTAGCCTCTGAAACACAGCAAGACCCTGTCTTCTCTTGAAAAAGAAACGTCATCTGAACGTGGTGGCACATTTCTTTAACCCCAACACTGGTGAGGTAGAGGCAGGTGGATCCCCATGAGTTTGAGGCCAGCCTGGTCTACAAAGTGAGTTCCAGGCTGGCCAAAGGCTACACAGTGAAACCCTCAAAAAACAAAAAGGGGGGGAAATCCCTTTTAGTGCTGGTTTTTAAAGAGATTGGTTTCATTCATGTGTGCACGTGTGGATGGGTCTATAAGCTCATATGTGAGTATGTGCATATGTGTGTTTGGTGCCTCAAGTGGGTGACTGGATTTGAATTCCAGTTCTTAACTGCTCAGCCATTTCTTCAGCCCCCTTGGTGCTTAGTTTCCTTTCCTTCTTATGTTTTAAGACAGTCTATGTAGCTCTGGTTGTCCTGGAATTCACTATATAGGGCAGTCTGGCTTAGAGATCTGTTTGCCTTTACCTACTGCGTGCTGGGATTAAAGACATAGTCCACCGTGCCTGTGTGTAACCTGGTAAATTTTATGTGATGGTGGGGAGTGAATTTTGAAGAGGAAACCCAGGGATTCACCAAAGCTAACAAGTGCTCTACTGACTGAGCCACATTCCTAGCCCGATTTTTACCGATTTTATTTCTTTTTTCTGAAATGGCGTCTCACTAATTAGCCCTGGTTCATCTGGAATTCACTGTGTAGACTGCACTGGCCTCAAGCTCACAGAGATCTGCCTGCCTCTGCCCTCTCCCAAAGACTGGGATTAAACGCATGTACTAGCATGCCTGACTCCCCATTTTTACCTTCCGTCCTGTTTGTGACCTCCCCCTTTTTTTGCAGTATAATAATTTAGGCATGCTAGGCACACACTCTACCACCGAGCCCCACCCCCATCCCTGGTCTAGCTTGTACATATGGTTAGCACCATCCATCACCCACTGTGGATTTGCAGAGAAGTCCCGAGGAGTCAAATCTGACTCTGAGAACACGGAAGTGTGAAGGGGAAGTGGGCACCTCAGTTGGCAGAATGTTTGACTAGCACGCATGCACAAGGTTCTGTCATCCAATCTTCAACTATATAGTGAGTCGGAAGCTAGCCTGGGCTATGAGACTTGTCTCAAAAATAAAATCGAATTAAATATAAAAAAAAAAGTACAGGGGAGAAAAAGAGGGAACCTAGTGACTCAGTTTTTGTATTGTTTTGTTTTTGTTTTTCTAAAGATCGAGAGCAGTAGTTCTCAACCTTCCTAACGCTGCGACCCTTTAATACAGACCCCCAACCATAAAACTATTTTTGTTGCTACTTCATAACTGTAATTTTGCTACTGTTATGAGTTATGATGTAAATCTCTGATATGCAGATGGTCTTAGAGGGTCTTGCTATGTAGTTCAGATTGTCCTGGAATTCACAATCCTCCTGCCTCAGCATCCATATGTGCTACCATCTTGAACTGAATCATACGAAACCCGCACCAAGAGAGAAAACTGAAACAATCTGTAAGATGACAATCCATAGATTTCCTTAGAAACTTTTGTGTTAATGTGCTGCCTTCTTATACTTAACAAAGCTCAAAATAACAAATTGTCCATGAACGTGTCATACCACAAACTTAAATAAAAAAATCATAATAAATTAAGCGTGTAGTTGGTGTGGGGACAAGGGAAGTAGGAAGATAGGTAATATATAATTTTTAAGAAGACCATCAGAATCTCATTTTCAAAGGACCAATAGGCACAACCATTATTCAATAAGCATTTGGTGCTGAGACCCTCTTTAATCCAGCAGTTCTACTTTTAGGAATTTAGCTGACAGAAATATTAGACTGTCGCTTGTGGCAACATCATTTGCAGTAACTAAAACTGAACCATAACTTGATAGTTTTGTTAAACAAATTAACTTAGAAGAACCCAGGCAGCTGTTAAAAAGAAAGGCTGCTACGTGGAATTACTCTCATAAAATGCTGCTACATTGTGATACTGTGCCACAGCAATTCTCCCATTCTTGCTAAATATACATATATATGCAAAGAAAAAAGATCTAGGAGTCTTGGTGATGCATAGCTACTCTTGAAGCTAGGATAGCAGGGTCAAAGGTAAGGCCTGCTTAGGCTACAAAGTGAGTTCGAGGTCAGCCTAGGCAATTTAGCGATTTCCTCTTTCAAAATAGAAAGCTAAAAAGGGGCCCCAGAAAGTGACACAAGCTTTTAATTCCAGCACTTTGAAGGAAGAGGAAGGAGGACTCTTTCAGTTTGAGGACAGCCTGGTCTACATAGTAATTTCCAGGCCAGTCAGGGCTAAAGGTGGGAGCTTATGCAGGGGTGGGGAGTAGGGGTGGGATGGGGGGCGTGGTAGTGGGTTTTTTGCTTTTTTTTTTTTAAAGTGTTGGAATATGGTGCTGATGAGATAACTTGCTGCAGGCCCGATGTCCTGACTCTGATCCCTGGGACCTACATGGTGGAAGGAGAAACTGACTCCCCAAAAATGTCTTTTGACCTCCATGAGCTCTGTGGGATGCACTTAGGCGCATGTGCGCGCGCGCACACACACGCGCACACACATACACACGCACACACATACACACACACACACACACACACACACACACACACACACACTTGCTCTCTAAATGTAAGAAAAACTTAAAATGAGGCTGGAGAGGTGGCTCAGGGGTCAAGAGCATATACTGCTCCTGCAGAGGACCTGAGTTCGATTCCCAGTATCCATGTCAGGCAGCTCATGACTGCCTGTAATTCCTCTGGTCCCCATGACGCCTGCACTCACATGTGCATACCCATACTCACACATACACCCATGCACATGATTAAAGACAAAAAAGATCTTTAAAAAAGTAAGATAAAATAAGGTTGGGATACAGCTCAGTGGTAGGGCGAATGCCTACTATATACGAGGCCTTAGGTTTAATTCCCAGTACAGAAAGAAAAGAAAAAAAGATCTAGGGGGGGTTGTTTTATATACCAAACATCAGCCTTCTCTGAGGCTGATGATGACACAGGAAAAACCTTCACTTTTCATCACATTCTCTTTATATATTGCTTAAAGGTTTCGTAGTAAACCTTACATGCTTACATGCATGCATATACACATAAAAGTGGAAATTTTAATGTACAAATTCTAAGAAAGCAAAACAGAAAAGGAAATGAATTTGGTACTGAATTTGAACTATCCTGTCAAGTCGTTTGAGTAATAAGACCCACCATCACAGAGAGAGTAGCCAGCCATAGTCACCGCCACAGCCACGGTCACAGTCACGGTCACAGTCACGAGTCTCCACCCTGACACCCCCACCCACCCCCACCGCGTGCTGCGCTGTGTCTTCCCTGTCCTGGAGCCCAGAGGGCTCTCAGCTTCTTCCCTAACCCTGCTGGAAGGGTGACTCACCCCATCATGCCCTGAGGCCAAGGGAAAACCCCCACTACTTGGTTTTCCAAATTGAGTAGCTGAAGCAAGAGGTCTCTGCAGGACTGCAGCTTACCAAAGGGGAAGTAAAGCCGAAGCAGTGATTCTGGCCCAGAGGATACGGCGCACGGTCTATACAAACTGAGCTTATTTTTGAGTAAATCGGCCCCTGCTTTTAGAACCAGGGTGAGAGTGTGACTGTGGCTTCTCCCTTAGTGCTGTCTTCTGAGCAACAAAGGTAAGGGCTGAGCTGGTCACTTGCCTCCTGTCATTTAAGTGCAGACAGGCCCAGACTTTCTGCTGGTGACCCGGGAGAAGATTTTAAAGAGAGCCTGGAGTGGTTTCTGGATTCCGAGGAGGACAGTGGTTCTGGTGACGAAACAGTCCACCTGTGAACACTGGAGGCTGCTGGCTGGGCCCAGGGCTGGATCCCTAGTGTCACAGAGGGGCAGGAATGTGGGTTGACAGGTGCCTGAGAAAACTGAGATATCACAGTTCCAAAAGCATGTGACCATAGGCCTGTGAGAAGACCATTTCACCAGCAGAAACATAGTCAGGGTAACCTCAGGAAAGGAACCCTGGCCCCGAGTCTTGAACGAGGTAAGCGCCAGAGCGACACAGAAGGACCTACCAAGACCTCAAGGCAAGGCAGAAAGATCAAGGGCTGCAGAGACTGTGGGACACATGGCCCCAAGCAGGGGTAGCCGGGGCTACTTGGTGCCTGTGATACAGCCCATATGTCCCTGGGGACCTTTTGGAACCCAAGGTTTATCTGCCTTCTGGTGAGGAGTCCTCTCAGAGGTGGTGAAAGCTGCAACTCTGAACCTTAAATCATCTGGAAAACACACCCTGCCTCCTCCCCCAAGGAAACTGAATGTGTGGGGCCTACTCTCAGAGCTTTTGGCTTTAATTGGTACTAAGGTGAATGGGAACATCAGCTACTTTTAAACCAAAAAATGTGAGAGAGAGAGAGAGAGAGAGGGAGAGAGAGAGAGACGAAAGAAACCTGATGGGTAGAGCAGAACCCCACGTTTCCTCAATGTTAATGTAAGCTATAGTTAACTGAGACCTGTCAGTAATCTTACAGAGCTCCATAGCAAGGTGTGGCCACAGATTCTGAAGGCTGTGTCAGCCTTGTGTGGACGTTAGAGGGAGGGTCATAAGAAACCTGCGCAGAGTCTGCAGTACTTCCAGCTCCATCTTTCTGAACCATTCCTTGTTCAAACAATAACCCTCACCACAAGACCTCAGATCTGCTGAGTCCCTCCCACCCCTTTAGATGCAGACTCAATATCATAGCCTGAGGGCAGAAGGCTCTGGAGAGCGCCAGGGAAGCCCAGAATGCACAAAGTGGCTCCCAAGGCTTCAGCCCATTTTGCCACTGAATGGCATTTCTGGATGCTGGTGATTCTGGCACACCAGGTTCTACCTGGCTCTCTTTCTCTATACTGGGGTCTCTGCCCAGCCACTGACAGGTAGAGACTAGTGTAACCACCTTCCTGTTTATGGCTGGTGGCTGGTGTTTATGGCTCTGTCTTCTACATTCAGAAATGTGTCATTTCTTCCTAAGGCATCACAGTCTTGTCCCTATCGGAGTGCCTGCCTCTGGTAACAGTGTGCCAGGACTGTCCACACCCCAGCTGGCATTCTACCCCCACTGACGCCCAGCCTGTGCCCGTTAGACCTGCGGTAGATGATGAGGGATGACAGTCCTGTGGAATTTTTCAGCCCATTTTTTTGTGACACTGACAATGAAGGTTTTCGCTCCTCTCTCTCCCTCTTCCTCTTGCTCTCCTATATATGTTTGTCCTTTTGTTTACATAATGAAGACTTTATTTCCCCCCCTCTTCATCCTCTAGTCTTTACATGAAGTTCCCCTGATGAACTCCCAGTTGAGTTCAATTCCAGGAAAAAATTTGTTCTGAAAGTTCATTTGTGTGCTTTCTGTTGTCCCTGATCCAAAACTCTGCAATCCAGTGCATTTTTGTTTGTTTCTCAGCTGCCAGAAAACTGGAGGCCAAGTTCATTGTCCAAGTGCTGTAGTCTGCTCCACTCTGGCCATTCAAAATGTCCCCTTCTTGTGCTCTCTCCTGCCGAGCATCTCTGGGTTGGGTTTTAGCTTAAGTAATCTCATCCTGTGCGGAAAGCCATCACCCTTGCCCACCTCTTGACCTGCAGACTCCATCAACCCCTTCCACTCCACCAGGCTGCAAAGCCTCAAGGCCAGAGTGAGCTTTCGAAGACACAAAGATGGTTTACTATTCCTTCTTTGGGGGACTCCTACATTCTGCCTTGCCCTGCCTTGCTGAGACAGATAGACAGACACACACACACAGACACACATATACACATACACACACAAACACACACACACACACACACACACACACACACACACACACGCAGGGTGTTGTGGGGAGCTGGTGGTTCTGATCTGACTCTATGATGCAGCTACACTGGATTCTCCCCATGCCTGCCTTTCCCCTCTTTCTTGGTGATTTTGCATATGCTGTTCCCTCTGCCCCAGACAATCTTCCCTGCACTTTCTTGGTGAAGTGACTTCCAGGGCTCACCCACAAGCATCCCCTCTGAACCTGGAACCCTCTGGATTCTCCTGGCTGGCTCTACAGCATACAGCATAAATAGCCAAGCCAGACCAGAATGGCAGTTTCTGGAAGGAAGAGGGAGGCTGTCTTAATCATTGCATCCCCACTGACCAGCACATGGGGCCATTTATGTAAGTGAAGTTATGTCCAGGCAGGGTGAAAATCTTCCAGAATGAGCATCTGGACAGGAGACTCTCTGCCAGTGTCTTCATTACCCTACTTCACAAACAGTCTCTGAGAAATAACAAAATGGCTCAGCAGGTAAAGATGCTTGCTACCAAGCCCGATGTCCTGTAAGTTCTATCCCGAGGGCCTACTTTGTAGGAGGGCACAACTGACCCCCTGCAAATTGTCTTCTGATCTACACACATGCCTGGTGGCACATACACAATAAATAAAAAGGTAATAAAAATTGTTTTAATTTTTTAAAAGTCTCAGAGCTGGAGACACAGCTCAGTTAGTAGAGTGCTCACCTGGTATGCACAAAGCCCCAGATTCAATCCCTAGCATCTCATAAAGGTTTGTGCCATGCTCCTGTAATAGCGTTTGGGAGGTAGACTTGGGTGTTGAGAGATGGCTCATTAGTTAAAAGCACTGGCTGCACTTCCAGAGGACCCAGGGTGGGGGATGGGGGGTGTTTCCACTCCTAGCACTCACTTGGCTGCTCACAACTGTCTGTAACTCCAGTCCCAGGGGATAGGCACCAGACCCTCCGTAGATACTGCAATCACACAGTACACACACATACAGTTTGGCAAACACTCATAAAAATAAAACAAAATCCCCCAAAAAATTAAATTCAAAATCAAGTTCAAGGTCTGTATAAGCTACCCAAGACCCTGTCTCAAAAAAACCAAAGGGAGTGAGTGGGTGGGGGGTGTCCCTAAATAGTGCCTGGCTGTGCTTACCAGCAATCCTGCACTTAGCTTCGGCAGGAGGGAAGACTGTAAGTCGGAGGCCGGCCTGGGTCACATACTGAGACCCTGTCTCAGATAAACAGTCTGTTTGCCTTCGGCTTCCTCTCAGATTCTCCACTTTCCTCCTATGTGGGCCATTCTCTAACCGTCTATTTATTCCACCCTTCAGGTGTCTGACACTGAAGGAGAAAAGCTTTTCTAGAGTAACCACAGCAGGTGCAAGTTTTTCATAACAAATTACTGCAACTGCAAAGTATCTATTATAACACTATTACCACACCCCGTAATTACCTGTCATCTGGGGAGTTGCAGTCACAACCCCCAAAGCCATCAGAGCACTGGGCTAGAAGTCAGCCTGCTCCTTCCTCAGCAGATCCGTTAAATCAGGGTCCCTGCACTTCCCTAGTTCCAATCCAGGGCCAAGGAGGCACTCCCCAGCTTCCTGTCCCTGCCCCACACTACAGGATCCCAGGCGCTGGGCTCCCTCTGGCTCCGTAGTCTGACTCCCTATCTCTGTGACCCTCCTACACAAGGTTATATCCTGTGTTGGCTGTTAAGAGACTTGCCCTGGCCTCGATCTGCTCCCAACTCCATCCTTGGGGGAAAGTGGGAGAAGTAAACTTCAGCGTCCCCCCATTTTTCAACACTGTAAATCCTGACCATAGGCGACCGGACTCCCCCAACCCGGGGTACGTACCACCTCTCCCACTTACTCACAGGCGCCCGGGAGCTCCCGCACAGCGCAGGGCCGGGCTCTGCCCAGTTTCTGCAAGTTTCTTCGGCCCTGAAGTCAGCCCGACCCGGGGAAAAGATCTGGATCGCTCTCGGAGCGGGTCCCCAGCGCCGGTCGCGGGGAGTCCCGGCTCCCTTCAGCAGTTTCCTCGCCGCCCCCCGCGCGTACCCTCCCGGGTCTCCCCAGAGCTAGCCCCGCAACCCCGCGCCCGGCCCTACCTCTCCGCGGGCGGTGGCTCCGCAGGCTCCGGGGCGTCTCTCGCGGACGGCCGGGGCAGCGGCGGCGGGGGCCCGGGGCGCCATGGCCCGCAGCCCTCCGCGCCTTTGTCCGCGCGGCCTCCCCGGGCCGCCGCGAGCCCCTCGGGTCCCCGCTACGCGCGCTCCCGCCGGATCCCCGCCGTCCCGGAGGCGCGCTGCGTCCCCTCCCGCCGCCCGCGCGCGCGGCCCCTTCCTCCGCCTCGGGCTGCGCCGCCACCGTCTGCCGTGGCCCGCGCGCGCCCCCTCCTCCCGACCCATCCCGCGGCTCCAGTGAGCTAATCCGCAGCTGGCGGGCGCCCGGCCGGTTGCCACGGCAACCGCTCTCCCAGGGCCCGCCGGCGAAGGGGAGCCACGGTAAACAGGACCTTCTGCGGCTTTCGCCCCCTCGCTCTTCTGGGGCTGGGGAGATGGCGGCTTAACCTTTTCTGTGCTGAACATCGCGGCACGGGTTCTCCGGGACCCCGGCCGGGGTCCATTGTGGAGATGCGCTTTGCCAGGGGCCGAAGACCCGGGCTCAGACTGCACCTAAGCGGCAGCCACGTTCCCTGCCCTATCTTTGTTTCTGGGACTGGGCTGCTGGACACCTCAGGCGGAACTGGGCTCCACATTTGCCCCCAAGCAATCAACAGTCATGAGACAAGGCTTCCAGACCCACTGGCTGCATTTGCCCACAAGCAACTCCCAGTCATGAGATAGGCTATTAGGACCCATGGGGCCCATATTTTGCCCCCAAGCAACGGTTACATCAGGAGACCGGCGACAAGGATCCTCGGGCCCACCTCCCTACAGAAGGACACAGAAGGCAGGCTGGTCAGGGAGGGCGACCAGAGAAGTGGACTCGCTGGTCCCACTTACACAGGGCACAATCAAAACACACGTTGGACGTTTTAGGACGATAGGTAGGGTAGGATGGCCAAACAGATCGCCAGATTGAACGTGTTGTAGGCTGCAAGAGTCAGGAACACACGCTGGGCCATTCTACGGAGTTCTCAGCTTTGATGGCCTTCGTTGTTGAATCTGTTGTAGAAGGTGGAGAAACAGGAGAGGAAAGGCAGTCTGGGAAGAGGGAAGAGTAACGACTGAGGACCACAAGGGAGTCATGGTATTTGGGGATCCTTTAAGGAGCAAGAGGGACTAAGGTTAGATAGATAGGACCGGAGGGAGTCAATGGCCTGGGCAGAATTGCAATATTATGCTGGGCAATGGGTCCAGAGGAATGCCAGATGGTAAGTTTCAGGCCTGACAGTGACAGTTTATCTGCCCAGTCTCTACACAGGAAAGATGTTATTTCTTGTCTATAGTTTAGAGACCCCTAAAGGAACTGACCTGTGTTTCTGAAGCAGCCTAGTGGCTTAAAGCTTAGGTCGGGTGGGCAGTAGGAGTGGGGAGTACAGACCCGACATTTTACAACTTCACAAAGTGTGTCGGTAGAAGAGACAGATTTATATAAAGAGGAAGGCTGGGCCAGGCATGCCTGTAATCCCAGCACTCAGAAGACTGAGGCACGAGGCTCTCTAGTCCTCCTTCAGGGATGGGGGTGGGTGGAGAGACACTAGGATGAGGGTGGGATCCAACTTCAGATACCAGGGAACTGGGACTTACTTAAAGTCACAGGAAATAAAAGCTGCATCTCCTTCATAGCTGAGGGGTTTGCTCATTGCATAAAGTCTTTCAGGCCTTTCTAAATTCTTCATGCCACACCCATTTCAATGAAGCACTGTAGACTTTCAGAACAGACATTTGCTAAGCCAAGCTTTTTTTTTTTTAAGTGTTAGTATTCAAATTGTTGCTTTGTTTGCATCCTAAGTTCTCACTTTCTAAATAAAGATCAAAGGCTTGGCTTCTTGAGAGTTAATTACTCCCTGGGCCACAGGGTATCCCCGCAGCAGCAGCAAACTGGCAAAGTTCAATAGTAACTGAGCCGAGAGCCCAGCTGGCTGCCTCCCCCAGCCCAAAGCACAAAAGGGCCTAGGAGCCTTTGAGTGTGTGGCTTCCAGATAGCTAGTCGCATCTTGGGTTGGCATGACAAAGCAGGAGCTGAGCCCCCCGAAGAGCCCCTTGACAACTCCGAGGCAACAATTTTATCATGGAATTCTGGGCACTAACTTGTCTTAGGAAAATACCCCTACCCCTGCTCCATGGGTCGGATTTTGATGATGGCTGCTGGGGCTTTCCTGTCCTGCTACTTTTGGTCCCACCAAAACCCTGGTGAGTCTCTAGTTCCAGGTAGTCCAAAGTGCCCCCCCCCCGGGTGGATGCATTGTGCTGAGGCTGCTCCAAAGCACACATCCTTACTCTCCCCATCTGTCCTCAGCGTGTCTCCAGATTGAAAAATGAGACCTAAGGTGGGTATAAAGTCAGCATTCTGGATCTGCAGGAGAGTGGTTCAGCCACTCCCTGGGAACCAAATGTTTGGATGTTCAAGTTCATCCAAAAATAGTTAAGCATTTGCATATATCCTGGATGAATTCTTCCATAGTCTTTAACTCATCTCTAGATTATTATTAATTACTTCTAGCTAATCCGATGTATTATATATATACTAAAATATTTTTAATAATTGTTAGACTATTTTTGTGGCTATTAGTTTTTTGGATTTTTCTTTCCCTTTCTAAAAGTTTTATGTGTATGGGTGTTTTCCCTGTATGCATGTGTCTGCATAGCACATGTGTGCCTGATGTAAGCAGAGATCAGAAAACAGCTTCAGGTCTCCTGGAACTGGAGTTATAGATGGTTGGTTTATGAGCCCCTGTGTGGGTGCTGAGAATTGAACTGGGTTCCTTTGAAGAGCAGCCAGTGCTCTTAACCACTGAGCCACCTCTCTGGCCCTCTTTTTTTTTTTTTTTTTGAGCCTGTGTCTCACTGGACAGTAGTGGCGCAGGCCTTTAATTCCAACACTCGGGAGGCAGAGGCAAGCAGATCTCTGTGAGTTCAAGGCTAGCCAGGTCTACAGAGTGAGTTCCAGGGCAGCCAGGGTTACAACAGAGAAACCCTGTCTTGAAAAACAAAACAAAACAAAAAGTATGAAACTGTGTCTCAGCCCAGGCTGGCCTCCAACTTTCTACCTAGCTGAGAAGGACTTTGAACTCCCTCTCCCAAGGGTAATCCAAGTGCTAGGACTGCTGGGTTAAGATTGCAGTGTATACCACTGTGCCTGACTCTAGACTCTAATGCTTAGGGGATGATGAGCTTGCATGGTGGTGTTCATCTCTAATCCCCGTCCTCAGGAGACTGAGGCAGGAGGATCATGAGTTCAATGCCAGCTTGAGCTACATAAATCTCCCAGGAAGACCCTATTGTAACTCCTACCACACACACAGATGGACATTTTCAGTTGTACATGTGTCTCAGAACATTTTCCATCAACAACTGGTTGACTCTAAGGCTTTCAAATCCACAGAGGTGGAGGCACAGATTTGGAGGGCCGAACTGGGAAAGGGAAGGATGACACCAGAGGACAAAGTTGACGTCTTGTGAGCCTTTAATTCTGTTTTCTCCGCAAGGCACAGCTTTGGAACACCACAGAACATCTGTTACTACTTCCTCTCCCTTCCTTCAGTGTCCTGTTGTAGGCTGGGGATTAGGTAGCCAGATCTAGCTCTAGAACAGGCTGCTTGGCCTCTGAAGTCCCTCCAGTATCTTCATGGGTAAGGTGGACATAGAAACAGTTGTAACAGCCTTGCTGTGTTAGTGAGGATGAAGTCAGATCACAGAGAAAAGGGTTTGCTGCTGTGCCTGGCCCAATTTGGGAGAACTCCCTCATGTCTCCTGTTACTCTCTCGGTGTGTGTGTGCGCGCACAAGCACGTGGGCGTGCAAGACACACTCACACAGGAGCTAGATCAGGAGGAAGGGTGGTGCATATGTGGGAAGATGTGGGGTCAAGGGTCCGCCTCCCTCACTCCACCTCTTTCCTTTGAAACAGGGTCTCTTCTTGAACCCAGAGCTTTCTCTTTTTTTTTGGCTTCTGGCTAGGGTGGCAGTCAACAAGGCTCAGTGATCCTCCTGTCTCTGTCTCCCCCAACCAGGGCCAATGCAAAAACATACCCAGTTTGTTTCGTGGGTGCTGGCATCCAAACTCAGGTCCTCCGGGTCGCTCACCAAGTCCGCTTAACCACTGAGCTGTGTCTAGCTCTGTTTTGTTTTGTTTTCTTTCTTTTTTTCATTTTCTCTTCTTTCTCTTCTCCCCACAAATACAGGGCATTTTGGGCTCCAGATAGAGAAACAGGTAGTTCATCTTCTCTCCTGTCAGAGCCTTCTACCATAGACTGGCAAGCAGCCAACAGCTCACTTGCCTCAGCCATCGGCCGTCAGCCAGGGGAAATGAGAAGAGAGCGCCCCAGGGACCTGAGGTCAGCTCTATCGAGAAGACTGACAATCTCACAAAGAACATCGCCCTCCAATTTTCTCATTTCTAGCAAGACTCCTTTTGGATGCTAATTTTTTCCAGAGCGACTTCTCTGTTCCCGGCAAGGTTCCCCGTCCCAGTGCTCCCAGGAAACCCTCCCATGCTGTTGTTAGTCTTACTGGAGGGCACACGGGCCTAGACCTGTCCACTGAACCCTAAGTTCTTTCTGTCACTCCACACTGCCCCAGCATGGGTCTGCCCAGCACCACCTACTTTCCAAGAGCTCTTGCTCACATGCAATTCACGTCTTTGCTATGGTGCCCCCTTGTGGAAGATGCAGACAGTGCAGCGACTCTCAGATCGTAAACTGGGACTGGTTCCCTTTGGGCTCTCCGCAGGATCTTTCTTTTGCTCATGGACACTTGTCTGCCAGAGAAGGTGAGATGCATACACACAGTAAGTAATGGACAGGACGTTTGGTTAGCTATTCTCTTGGAATCTGGTGTGGGGAGAAGGAACGCGTTATCTGTTGGCTAACGCAGGAGAAAAGAGGAAACTGACAAGGGGCAGGTAAAGCCTGTGTCTCCCTTTGACACACTCCATCAAAGCTCTTCCCATCTGGAGACCACACACACCCAGGGGACTCGGGCCTGTGACACTCTGGAGAGCCCTTTTGTAGTCTTCCTCAGGCACCTGCCCCTCTCCTCCCTCAGGCCTGGCCTCTTCCCATGACCAGGTCCGTCTTTGGCTCTGTCTTTCTCATTTGGTGTTAGCATAACCACCGCCCGCGGCCCCCCCCCCCCCCCCCGCAAAAAAAAAAAAAGTTTGGCTCTGAATTTAAACGCTGGCCTGTATTCAGAGAAAAGGATAATAAATATAAATATGTATGTATGTATAAATGGAAAAATTAATTTACTCAAAATTGTGGCCAGAACCGGGATTCTATGATCAAGAGTTCAGAGTCATACTTAGCTTCTCAGTGAGCTGGAGGCCAGCCTGGGCTACAAGAGAGCCAGTCTTGGCAAACAAAACAAGATGAAACGAAAGCCAGGAGATACGCATATGTGGATTTGGCTGAATATTAGTCCAGTGGGGCTCTTGGGGTGGCTCCTGTCGCTCCCAGTGTGGTATTTCCTGCAGAGTCCAGTTCCTAGGGACCTCTTACAATGGGGACCTGCAAGTTCCCTTGGATCCCACTACAGTCACCCAGCTGCCTCCCTCCAAGGAAACAAAGCCTGTCTGTGTCACTCCTCTCACTGCCCAGATAAAATACCACACAAGCAGCTGAAGGAGGGGAAGGTTTATTGTGGCCCACAAGGTACGGTCCATCCGTCCATCGTGGTGAGGCAGAAGCTTGAGGCAGCTGGTCACAGGGCACCGGGCAGTAAGCAGACAGGGATGGATGCTATGCTGGTGCTCAGCTGCTTGCTTTTCCTTTGTTTGTTTTTATTTCTTTCTTTTGTTTTTCAAGACAGGGTTTCTCTGTTGTAACTCTGGCTGTCTTAGAACTCACTCTGTAGACCAGGCTGGCCTCGAACACACAGGGATTTGCCTGCCTCTGCCTCCCGAGTGCTGGGATTAAAGGTGTGCGTCACCAACACCCAGCCTTTTTTATTTCCTTCTTTCTTCCTTCCTTCCTTCCTTTCTTTTTTTTTTAATGACTCCAGGACCACACTCCATGGAATGGTGTCACATTTAGAGTGAGTCTTCTCAACTAACACACACACACACACACACACACACACACACACACATCAGAAAAACAAAAACCCACCTGAAATTTTTGTTTTGAGACAGCATTTCTCTGTGTAGCCCTGGCTGTCCTAGAACTCACTCTGTAGACCAGGCTGACCTAGAATGCAGAGATCTGCCTGCTTCTGCCTCCCGAGCACTGGGATCAAGCTACCACTGCCCTGGCCTCTCTAATGTTTCAAGTTTACAGTTTTGTTTTACTCTACATTCCTAGCTATCTGAGGTGTATGTAGCCGGAGGGGTGCGTGTCTGGTGTCAGGCTGTGGCTTGCTCACTCTCGTGTGATGTCCTTTCCCCGCTCCTTTTGGAGATCCAATTGAACACTAAGGAGAAGAATAAGAATGAGGTGGCTTGGGTTAGGTGTAGTGACACACTCTAGAGGCAGAGACAGGCGTGAGTGTGTTCAAGGCTAACTCGGTCTACATATCGAGCTCTAGGACAGCCAGGGCTGCTTAATAGAAAGACCGTGCCTCAACTTCCCCAACCCGACCTCAAGAAAACAAAACAAAAAACAGTGGCTTGGACCTTTGAGAAAAGTGGCTGCATCTGTGAGCAGATGTCAGCATACATCTTGATGTTCACTGTTAGCCCAGGCTAGCTCTGAGGCCAGGACCTCTATATACACACCCGAGCTTAGGACGCAAGGCTCCCAGCTGGTTCCTGCCATCTTCTCTGCCTGAGCTTCCATATTTAGGAGGAATAGGGAGGCGAGAACCCTCAGGGAAGAGTTTCGTAACACACGGATGTGACTTGGCACTATATTCAGGGATGCAAGCCCTACCGGCTTGTTCCCCCAACCCCAGCCAAAGCTCACCATGCACCCTGACCTCAGACTTTAGGCCACTCGGCGACTGTACTCACCGTGCTCCCAGAGGTCATGCCCGGCAGGGGAGAGAGCATTTCTTCTGGAAAACCCTAGTTTCTGACAACTTCCTATATTGCTCAGGTCACGAACCAAATCAAAATAGAAAGGGTAGGCTAGCATTAAGCCAGGCAGCATGAACTAACTGCCAAGCAGGCAAGTGAACCCTTCTCTCTTCTCAGGACCCTGGGCATATGGGGTGAGTTGGGTCCTTGGGAGCTCCAGGTCCAGCTGAAGACTCATCAGGTTGGCAGAAGCACTAAGTAGGGATCACTCTCACTTGCATTTCTGCTTTTCTCCTGAGTAGGCGCCAGGTGGACGGACGCTTATAGAGCTTTCCTGGAAGGTAGGTTGACTGCCTTGCTAAGGACACTACCATCACAGCTTGAATGTCATGGCTACTGGTCAGGCTTTTTGGTGCTGTTGTGTTTTGTTTTAATGTTGTTTATATGTATGTGTACATGCCTGGGGGTACCCGTGGAGTGGGTGTTACAAGCAGTTGTAAGCCATCAGACCTGGGTGCTGGGAACCCAACTCTGGTCCTCTGAAAGAGCAGCAGGTGCTCATAAGTGCTGAGCCATTTACCCAGCCTTTGTTTTGTTTTTGAGACCAGGTATCACTCCGTAGCCCAGGCTGCCCTGAAATTCAAAGCAATCCTTTGGCCTCAGCCTCTTAGTACTGGAACACAGGCATGAATCATCCAAGTCCAGCTCAGTCAGGCTTTCAGAACAGATAAGTCACAGGCCTCCGGGTCAGCAGGACTGTTGGGTGTAGCACATTTGAGCTGGAGGGATCTGAGAGGTGGGTGCACCCATGCTTCCCAGAGAGAGAACAAGGGACCCCCGTCCCTGTAGTGTTAGCGCAATTTCATAATCTGAGAAGGGTGGACAGAGCGCTTGAGCAAAATCAGAATGTGGAACCCAAGTGCAAGAAACTCTCCTGAGAAGAACTGCAACTGGAGCAGAAAAGAACGGGGGGGGGGGGGTGGGGGGTGGGGGGGTGTGGAGGTGACACTGCAGGGCATGGTTGACAATGGCTTTCTCCTCTCTAGAGAGGAGTTTTGTTTTCCCTGTGTGTATGGGTGGCTGAAAACACACACACACACACACACACACACGTAAATGATCCTGGAGATTAAATTCAAAGCCTCACACACACTAAACAAATGCTACAGCTTCACCCCATGGACCAAAATTTTTACACCAACCTTCAACTTTCTTAAGGGCTAATTGCAGGCCAGGCATATCACACAGGACTCGGAATGGGGTCGGGGGTTGACCTTCTCAAATTTTTCTTTGCCAGATAACAATACCTTGACCTTGTGGAAAAAGAAGAGATGGAAAAAGGCAGATTTTAGCTTCTCATCAGCTGTGCAGTATAAGAGGGATTTGCAATTTATATGCTGCCAGTATATGGTATTTTGTTAATGCAGCCCAAAAAGACCTGGAAGACCCAGGTTGATTCTGACATTACATAGGAAGAGGCCAGAGACGAAGGTAAATATTCTCTAGTTATAGGACAGCCTCCCCTCCCACATGTGGCAGAGAATTGTTAAAATAATGTTATGGCGCTAAACGGAGAGTCCGTCGTTGTAATTTCCAATGCTCTTTATTAATCACAAACCATGTCAAATCTCAGGGAATTCTATACCCGAGCAGCTAGGCAGCGAGCTCACTCCCTGGCTTCCTACCCCATGTTTTCCTCTTGGTTCTCCTCCTGCTCCTAGCTTCTTCTTCCTTCTTCTCTGTTGTCTCTCTCTCTTATTCTCTTTCTCTGCCCTTGCCCTAGTTCTTTTTTATTCCAAATCCTCTCTCTGTCTCCACCCAGCCTTCCAATATACAAATCAATGGAGCCTAACCTTCGTCTGCCTTAATGCTAAGGAATGTCCCATTCTTGTGGAGAGCGGGATAGCCACTCCTTTGTTTACTGGTAGGCAGTGAATCCTTTACTTGCTTCAAGGACAGCTTACTGGAACATTATCCATAACTAAAATCTCCCACAACAGAGAATTATCCTGCCCAAAATGTCAAAAGTATAGAAATTAGGGCTAGAAAGCTAGACCAACAGTTTAAGAGCACTAGCTGCTCTTCCAGAGAGCCCTGATTCAATTCCTAGCACTCATATGTGGCTCACAACCATCTGTACAGTCCCAGGAGATCTAATACCCTCTTTTGATTTCCACCAGGCAGGCATGTGATGCATAGATACATATGCAAGTAAAATAAGAAAACCTTCAGTTCTTCCATGGCACTAGATGTGCCCTGCCTCACATCTGTCATGTAAACATGTTACACAGGAGATGCTGAAACCATAGGTTCATGGGTAAACAGGCAGCTAGACAGCTGCCTTCCTACCTAGGGAGGTCTGGAACCCCAGGCTGCACTTCAAAGTGAGTAGTGCCACCTAGTGGAAGTAGAGTGAATTACATCAACAGTGACACTACAAGGAAACTGCTGGCTTTTGCAGTTGAGAAGAATCTGGAAATCAAAAATGGACTGTTTACTCAGAGCTGCTTGTGAAAAGGAAGCCAGCCATCATTATTGGCGGACACGTCAATTCAAGTGGAGAAAAATACTGGTGGGAACAGATGTACAGAGGAAAAAAGGTTTCAGGTACAGTGGGCCCAGGCGTTGCTGGGGGTGGTGGTGAAGGAAGAGGTATTCTTCTAGCTTCATTTCTGTTGCTATGATAAGACATCCTGTGAGGGCAAGCAGCTCAGGGAAAGGATGGGTTATTTTATTTATGAATTTGCTTATTATTTTATTTTTGAGACAGGGTTTTCCTCTGTAGTCCAGGCTGGCCCTGAACTCACAGACACCCGCCTGCCTCTGCCTCCGGAGTGCTGAGATTAAAGGCGTGTGCCACCTCACCAGACTATTTTGGTTTACATTCCAAGTTGCAGAAGTCAAGGCAGGAACTGAACAGCTCTTTAGTCACATCACATGATGGGTCCTTGCTTGCTGTCATCCGGCCTTCTCCTGTCTTACATAGTTCAGGATCCTCTGCCTAGGAACTGGCACCACCACAATGGGCTGGTTCTTTCTACATCAACTAACAATCAAGACCATCGTCACGGAGTCTGCGATAGCACATATAAGGTTCACCACACAGGTTCAAACCAGACAGAATCCCAGCACTAAAAAGGGGAAGTGAATACAAAGTCCCACCCAAACCAAAAAGGTATTTGCAATTGATATCTGCTGACAAAGGGAAAACCAGTTTTCTCCATGGAGCCACTGTATATATCAACCATGTCCAGGGCAGGCCCCATGCCCAGAAGTAGTTGGCCAACACAAAACAGACTCCACGTTTTTGTGTGCTTTTTGCTTTGTTATTTTTTGTCTTAATTGATTTTTTAAATAGTTTGTCTGTTTTCATTTTAATTTTTATTTGAGAGACAGAGAAGCAAGGACAAATAGTGAAGCAGGAGGAACAAAAGCCCAAAGCTAACATGGATAGATGAGACTGTAGTTGTTTGCTGGTCTGTGGCTCACCAAAGAAGACAACGGAGGCATTTTCATAGGTGCACACCCTGCCAGACCTCAGCAGAGGGACCCACTATCATGGCAAGTGCCATCCTAGACAGTGGAACCCTGAGCATCTAACCTCAGGGGGTTTTATTGACACCCAAGCTCCTCGGGTATGGTACTGATACCACTGCTGTTGAAGTAACGTTCAATTGCTTAATAAGAGTCCTTCGTTGAATTTTCCAATGCTCTTTATTAATTACAAACCATGTCAAATCTGGAATTCCATACCCAGGCGGCTAGGCAGAGACTTCATTCCTTCCCCCAAAAGCTTCTTGCTTCTCTTTCCCTAGTCTGTGATTAAGTAGTAGGGGCTGTGATATATCAGGGCAGGCAGCCTCAAAAATCACAGGGAACTGAGAAGAAACTTCAGGTCCTTCCGTGGATGTTCTCCTTCGGCGCTCCCTCTCTCCCTCCCCTACCTCCATCCCCCAAGCCCAGGGCTGCCTCACCCCCAACCCCCAACTTGGCGATTCAAGATTAAACTCTCTCTCTCTCCTCAGAACCTCAAAGTCTTTCCTACTTTGGAGCTTTCTTTTTCTGGAGTCTCTCTCAAGACCTTTATTTGTTCTCCAGCGTAGCCACTTTGTATGGGTACTGCCTGCTCCTCATTGCTTCAGTGGTCTTAGCCCTCGCTACACTTTTTTTAAAAATCACATTTACTTTGTATGTGGGGGAAGCGACTTGAAGGAATCGGTGACCTCCTTCCAACACGTGGGCTGCATGGCTCGAACTGATTTCATCAGGCCTGCCATCTCACAGGGTGTGTTCCTATGCAGGTTCCCTCTTCTCCACCAGAAAACAGCCGGCGAGAACAGGACGAACCTATCCACTTCCCGGGGAACAGAACAACGCCTAGTTCAATACATATCCTTATGACCTAACAAACATTGGATTAAATTCAAGAAAGACTGACTGGGTCAATAAGTATAAATTAAATGTATAAGCCATTCCCTAAGGTCTAAACAACATCGCTAAGTTAGTGCAGCGCGGGACTCGAGACCCCGGGGCCAGCGCCCAGCCGCTGGAGAGCTAGCCTTCCGTTGGACCCACCTGCAACCCGTCGTGCAGTTTCAACATCTCCGAGGTTTAAGCCACGAAGCTGTGAACAGGAGGCAGGCGCGGAAAGGAAGGCTGCAGAGGGCGCTTCCACGGTTTGCGCTAAATCCCGGGCTCCTCCGCCCGGGTTCGCGCTGCGGCCCCTTTAAGGAGCGTGTCCCGGGCGGAGAGGGCGGACCCAGGTACCGGAAGCCGCGGCCGGTGCCCTCCGCCGGGCCGGAGCTCTCAGCTCCGCGCCTGTCCCAGTGCTGACGGCTCTGCGCCCCCGCCGCTTCCCGGGAGCCAGGGCCGTGCGCCCGCCTCCCTGCGGCCGTCCGAGGCCCCGCCGTCCGCTCCAGGCCGCGGGTCTGCACCTCCAGCCCCGGCGCTCGGTGGAGCCCGGCTCGGCGATCTGGCGCCCGGCGGCGCTAGGGGGACGCGGTCCGGCTTATCCCCGTCTCGGCCGGAGCATCTCCACAGATGGCTTCCCCTTAAGTAGAGAGCCAAGCGGCCCGGGCCCGGGGGTCTGGGGAGAATGGTGACCCCCTGGCGCCTGTCCGTCAGGGTCTGCTTGTCACACTTGAGGAGCTTGGGGTTCCGGAAGAAACCTGGCCTTTCCAGACCCCTGGGATGCGCTCACAATGCCAGACTTTGTTGGCTTCTGCTGGGTACTTTGCCCAAATTCATCTCAGCCCGTGGGGATGTTAGAGTCGGGGCGCCTGGCAGCTTGTGCCAGGGAAAGACCCACTGGAGCGGCCTGGCTGAAAATGGACTGGTGGAGAAGGCGGCCCCAGCGGGGCCTCTGGGTCGTGTGTTACTGTGTCTCCGCATAGGGCTGCGCGCTAGCGTCCTCTTGGCTAAGTTCTTCCCCCTCCTCTTCTTGTACCCTCTCACCTACCTGGCTCCTGGCCTCTCCACCCTGTGGCTCCATCTGCTTCTGAAAGCCACAGAGACCTCAGGCCCTGCATATATCAAATTGGGCCAGTGGGCCGGCACACGGCGAGATCTCTTCTCAGAGGCTTTCTGTGCCCAGTTCTCCAAGCTGCATGTCCAGGTGACCCCTCACCCATGGGCCCATACGGAATACTTCCTTGAGCAGGCGTTTGGGGAGGACTGGGGGAGCCTCCTCTTTTTCGAGACTCGGGAACCTGTGGGTTCGGGTTGTGTGGCACAAGTGTACAAAGCATTCGCTAGCACTGCCTTGCTGGAAGACAGAGTCTGGAGACTTGGGGAGCCTTCAGGCCTGCAGGTGTCTTCAGGAACCGGGGATGTCAGGTTGCAGAGAGAGCCCTTTTCGTGGAAGCCTTCAGAAAACCTTGCTGACGAAGCATTTCTAGAAAAGCTGCTTCTTCACAAAGCTGGCCCTGTTAGGTCAGAAGTGGGCACATCTCAGGCTCCTGGCTGTCCACCTAAGTCAGATCACCTCATCCCAGTGGCAGTGAAAGTAAGTGCTCTCACTTCCCAATTTGACTCTCCCTATCTTTATCATCCTACCCACTGAGCTGTCCCAGGTCAGAAGCAGACCCCTGTGTGAGTCACTTCCTCATTGCCTTCTGTCCACAGACTGAATATTCCTTCTCCAAAGTGCTTGGGAATGGAAGTGTTTTAGATTTCATATAGAATTTCATTTAGAATTTGCACATCTTTGATGATATATCCTGGGAAAGCACCTGAATCTAAACATGAGATTCATTTATATTACCCACACACACACACACCTTGTACATGTATTTCATGCAGTATTTTTACTGCACCTTCGATATGACGTCAATCCATCACCTGAGGACAGGTGTGGAATTTTTCACTTGTGTTATGCTAGTCCTTAAAAAGTTTCAGATTTTGAAGCATTTGCGTTTTGGATTTTGGATTAGAGCTGCTCAACCTGTGTTGTTAGATCAGCCAAATTGTTTCATTTATATTTCTTTTTCTTTTTTTCTTTTGTTATAGTGAGGATTAAACCTAGGGTACATTTGAACTTAGTTCATTCTTGCTAGGCAAGCACTCAACCACTGAGCCTCATTCTAATCTTTTCATTTGGAGATAAGGCCTTGCTAAGTTAATTGCCCAGATAGGTCTTGAACCTGTCCCAAGTCCCCTCCCAAGTAGCAGGGATCACTGGTGCCACTAGGTCTCCTGGCTCACACTGTCTCCCCTCCCCCCTTTTAAGGTAGAGTCTTACTATGTAGCTCCTCCCCCCCCCCCCCCCCCCCCCCCCCCGTTGTCCTGGAGTTCACTATGGTAGACCAGGCTGGCCTCAAACCCACAGAGATCTGCCTGCCTCTGCCTCCTGAGTGCTTGGGGTTCAGGGTGTATGCCTCCACAACCAGCCCTGGCTTCATTTCTTGACTTCAGGGAGCAGTGGTGTGAATAGTCTGAGGGAAGAAAAATGACTTTGGATTTTGCTGTCTTTGGGAAGGAGGGACCACTACCCAAGAGCATCATGGGTATTGGGTTTTGAGAAACACTCTGGTTCCTTTGAAGGGGGGAGCCAGCGCTGGTTGGGTAAAATGTCTCCTCCTGATTCCTTGTCTCATCTCATGGTTCTTTCTGGCAGGTGTTACACCCTGGCCTGCTCTCTCAGGTGCACATGGACTTACTGCTGATGAAGATCGGCAGCCAAGCCCTGAGGCTTTTACCAGGAATCAAATGGCTTAGCTTGCCTGAGATTGTGGAGGAATTTGAGAAGCTCATGGTCCAACAGGTGAATCCTTCTCTCAGCTGTAAATAGTATGTAGTTCTCTTCACTAGCAGTTGTTTATGAACAGGTAAACGGGGATGGGTAGGTAATTACCCAGCATGTCACCCTGAGCATGGTTTATTAGTTGAGGTGGTCAATGCTAGCTGGCAAAGGGAGAGGCCCCATCCCTCCAGCTTCATGCAGCTCGGCTATTCTCAGTTGTATTCAGGTAAACTGAGGGAGAAGAGGAGCTCTCATTTGAAGTAGTTTTAGGACCCATTTTTTGTTGCTTTTATTTCGGTCTTCCCCGGCACTTTCCGCTACAGCCCTATCTCAGCCCGGGGGCTGGCTGGGAAGCCGCTTGGTTCCCCGCCCTGGCCAGGGGCAAGAGGCTCAAGCAGAAAGCCGTGGGAAAGCACCGGGGAGCCGAGAGGGACGTGGGTTCCTTGGACCGCCTGACCCCGCTTGCTGAGAACGGATGGGACACGAAACAAATCCCGGGAGCCCGGAATCTGATGGAAGCAAGACTCGTTTATTTCACGTGCCCTCCCTAATAAATAATTTCTCTCCCCATAAGGGCGTGGCTTATCCCTCCGGGAAGTCTTAATTAGCATGGCAGGGGAGGGGCGTACCTGGCCAACCTCCACAATATTCATGACCTTTGCAGAGACAAAGGTGTATAATTCACCACAGGGCAGGGAGACATTTTGCCAATCTGTTTACTAAGTAGCGGCTTCCAGGGCTCCAAAGAAAAGGAGTCTCCGTGCATCCTGCTAGCCCTGGGGGGGATGGGGGGCGAGGAACGCTCGTGCTTCAACTTAACTCTATGGCCCAGAGCCCTACACATTTTCTTTGTGAGATTGGCACTGCCATTACAACCGGGAAACTAGCACCTGAGCTGCCTGCCTGTCACCAGAGGTCAGCGAATAGAGACACATATTGAGCCTTCACTTTTTTTTTTTTTTTTGGCGTTTTGAGACAGGGTTTCTTTGTTGTAACTCTGGCTGTCCTGGAACTCACTCTGTAGACTAGGCTGGCCTCCAACTCACAGAGATCCACCTGCCTCTTGTCTCCCGAGAGCTGGGATTAAAGGCGTGTGCTGGCTGGCACATGTTTTATTTTGGATTTATTGTTGTGTGGGTATGTGGGGACGGGTAGGCATGTGCATGCCATGATCATACTTCTCCAGGGACATCTGAGAGGTGAGGGAGCGCAGCACCCTCAACAGGCAGTTGACACTGTACCTGCTAAGCTCTCAGTAACACAGACCTATAGAGTCCTTTTTGCAATACAGTATACGGTATGTCTTATGACACAGAATATAAAATCTGCCCCTATCCATCCCTCCTTCCCCCGTTATCATCTCCAACGTAGTCGGTGTGGAATGGAGAAGACATGGGAAATCTTGTAAGATTTTATGGATAGACCAGGAAGTTGGAACATCTGCTCCATGCAACTCAAGTGCACTTGGGAAATATAGTCTCCCTTTGAGCCTGAGGGCAAAATGAAACTAAATGGGTGCATTGGTGGCATTAACTCTGCCACCATAAGTGGCTGACCTCCAGGGTAAGGAGACTCATTATCTTTGTTTTGCTTTGTTTTCAGAGCTACTTGAGTAGACTGGGACCTCCTCCTTGTTGGGGACCCTTGGGGCATTTGTATAAGTGGCCAGACTTGGTAAACTTAGGTTGGTGGTGCCTGGGCCTTCAGATGGGCATCTGCACTGGTTCCCTGTTGGAGGCTCAGGTACGGACAGGCTTTCAGGGCTGTGTGCCAAGACTTTGTTTATATCCTCTGATGGGAGATTTTAAGTCCCAGGTACTCATTTTAATGTTTAGAAAGTATTTGGGTACCTGGTGTGGTGGCTCATGACTGCAGTCCCAGCACTCAGGAGGCAGGCAGATGTCTGTGAGTTCAAGGCCACCCTGATTCAAGCGAGTTTCAGACAGCTAGGTCCTGATTCAAAAAACAAAAATGTACAATAAAGGGAGTATTTAGGCTGGACAATAAAGAAAGTATTTGGGCTGTTAGACTAAGAAGAGTAACCTTGAATTTTTACCTACAATTCTGGAGACTAAGCTTGGGATCAAGATAGATTCTGGAGGTGATTGATGCTTTCATATGGTAGACGTGAGTAGCAGCTCAGGTCTCTTGTGTAAGAACACAAAAGAGCTCCACGCTCAAGATCTGATCACTCTCTGTAAACCTGCTTATATTGTTACCTTGGAGGCTAGGATTTCAGTATAGGAATTTGTGGGGGACTGGGAAGTCTATTTGGAGGGGTGGTATGGCATTCAGACCAGGGTAGAGAGCTTGGCTCTCCGTCCTGGAGTATTACAAGTTTGATAAAAGGGCAATTAAAACAGAGAAATAACTTCTAGTCTAGCCACCACCTTTTTATTTTGACTCAGCTTCACCTCCCATCTGAGCTTCAGCTCCCATTAGAAGCCTGATAAACCTGGCAGTGGTGGTGCATGCCTTTAATCCCTGCACTTGGGAGGTAGAGGCAGGCGGATTCATGAATTTGAGGCCAGCCTGGTCTACAGAGTGAGTCCAGGACAGCCAGAGTTACAACAGAGAACTCTGTCTGGAGGAAAAAAAAAGCCTGAAAACAGGGTCCCATTGCTTGAAACTCACATCTCTATATTTTCCCCATTGTCTTAAGCTAGCCTTTCCTGCTGGCCCTGACCCTCAGCAATCCTAGCACGCTGCAGGTTAAGTGTGTGTGTGTCTAAGAGTCTACCTCTGCTCGTTTGTACAGTCATGTCATAGTTATTACAGACTCTCAGGAGCAAGGAGTGTCAGGTCTCTGGGAGACTTGAGTAAGGCTGAAGTTTCGGATGGTAGAGGAAGGTGGGGGAACCAAAGGAAGTAGATCCAGAAAGCAGAGCAGGAGCCAAATATTGGCCCACCTGGGTGCCATTTTAAAGAGCATAGGTTTCAGGGCTGGAGAGATGGTTAAGAGGATTTGCTGCTCTTGTAGAGGACAACGCCCCCCTCCCCCCCATTCCCCAACACACACACACATATGGTAGCTCACAACTTTCTGTAACTCTAGTTCCAGGGAATCTGATGGCCTCTTCTGACCTCTGTAGGCAACAGGCATGTCTGTGGTACACATACATATTTACACACAAACATTTACACATATAAATAATCTTTTTTTTTCTTTAAAGAGTGTGGACATCACCAGTCACATGGCATGGATAGTCAGACAGATTTGCAGAAAAGCTGGGGAGTTTGTTAAGACAAAAACAGGGTTGGGCGTTTAGATGTGGCTGAACCATTGGGTGTAGGCAAGCCAGCCTCGTGTGGAAGTGGCTCATTGATCATAACGTAAGGAGAGGACAAGAGGGTTAGACTAGTTGGGCACTGGGCCACTAAAGAGGGCAATGAGGTCAGATCTTGGGAAATGGGGCAGGGCATCCATTGGCTGGTGTGAAGGGGGCCCAAATCCTTCCAGGGGATCTGCTGTCTGTCTTAAGAGGAATTTGTGTGGATAGTGGATGTTCCCACCTTTTGTGGCAGCTTTGAGCTAGCTGGTGTGTCTTCTATGAGGTTCCTGGTTATTCTGCAGGGGCCAGGGAAGCTCTTGAAGGAAGGAAGGAAGGAAGGGAGGGAGGGAGGGAGCTGCTGACCTGGTTCCCCTGGGGTTTTAGAGGTGCTCCCTGTGTCCACACTAACACACTAATCTTTCCTCTCGGTCTCTGCAGATTGACCTGCGTTATGAAGCTCGGAATCTAGAGCACTTTCAGCACAATTTCCAGAACATGACGTCTGTGAAATTCCCCACCCCGCTGCGCCCCCTCGTCACTAGGGATATACTGGTGGAAACATATGAAGTAAGAATCTGGTTCTGCTTGTCACTCAAAATAGCTGGCCACAGAGGCTTCGGGCTTGAGAGAGGATGTGATTCTAACAAGCTTAGGAGTGGTAGAGGGCAAGCCAACCTACCATATACTTAAACCCTGGGAGGAGCAGGAGGAGGAGAGGGAGTAAGCTGGAGAGAGCTGCAGACTTCTTAGGACTTCAAACAGCAGAATACTGCTGTCTTATTGGCTGGTGACCTTCTAGCATAGTCCCAGGAGTCCTTGCCACACTGAGTGGAAACACATATGACACAAAGAAAGTGCTTGGCAAGCATTTGCCTTAGCTGTCCCCTAGACCTGTCTCATTAGCAGATGGCAACATGACATCCAGGGACTTGTCTCCTAGCTATGTAACTCTGAGCTTGTTCTTACACTCTCTGGGCTTTCCTTTTATGCTCCATCTCAGTGGGTTTCCTTGACAAGCAGAACCAAGTGTTGATTTGCTAGCTACTTGTTCTTCTGGCTGTCCCAGCTCATGTCTCTGTTGGATGGATTAATCTGTTCTTATTTTGTTTTGAGACAGAGTCTCACACATCCCAGGTTGGCCTCAAACTTTCTATGTAGCCAAGGATGACCTTAAACTCCTGTTCTTCTTGCCTCTGCTTCCCAGGGGCAGGTATTACAGGCTTGTACCACCACACCCAGCTCTTGGCTGACTCTCAGAACCTGCTCCTGTCCTTTCCCAGGGCCTCAAGCATTTCCTTCCGTTAGTAGCAGAGTCAGAGGCTGTCAACCCTTGGGCGTTTATTTTGAGAAGTATACAAAGGAAATATAAATGGATTAAAACCAATGTGTGAATGACAGATTCATAAGGGTTCTAGAGTCAGCTTCTGGGTCACTTTGCTGAGGGAGACACCACAGTTGTGTACCTGGCCAGGGGAGGACGTAGGGTAGCCAGCAGAATTAAAGCTGTCTTCCAACCGTCTTCAAGGAGAGCGTCCCTGTGTCCAGCTATCAGCAGGCAGGAATTCCCACCGACCTGAAGAGGAGGATCGCACGGCTGGGAATCAACATGCTTCTGAAGATGGTGAGCCGGGTGCTGCCTGGGGGCTGAGCTCAGTCCATGGGCAGATTGCATGAGGGAAAGTGCAGGGGCTTCTGCTGGCACTGGCTGGAAGAGTCAGAAGAGCAGAGAGCTGCTTGGGCTAAGGGAAGCCCCCTAAGTATTTCTGTGACCCAAAGCTTGTGCTGGGTCCTTGCTCTGTGGTGTGCATTCTGTATGTTGTGGAACGAGTGGTAAGGACACAGTTTAGACCAACAGCAGACGTGATGTCGTGTGTTAGATATTGCTTTATTCATTCCTTCAGTATTTATGGAGTACCTGCTGTATGCCAAGTGCCGAATTAAGTGTTGGACTTAATTCATAACTACCTAGCTACAGTGTGCACCAGGTAAGCCAGCGGGGAAGAAGCACACGGCATCAAGGGCCAGTGCCCAAGGATTCGCTTGAAGGGAGCTTGTCTGGATCCAGGGCTCCGTTTCAGCTGGGATGGGGAAGATGCGTCACCTGTGTGAGGACAAATGGTGGAGCATGTCCAGAGACAACAGCCTGTGCCAAGGGCGTGCTGCAGTGGGAGATGTGAAGGGACAGTGTGCAGACTGCCACAGAGTTACGGCTTCAACCCGTGGGCAAGGGGCTCCTTTGAGGTCTCGTCCCTTAAAAATATTTCATTAGTACAATATTTGCTGAAGTACATATATATTTATGCTTATTGTTTTTTAATAGTTAACATTTTATTTATTTTTAAAGATTTATTTATCTATTTATATGAGTGCTCTATGTGCATGTACACCTGCATGCCAGAATAATAGGGCATCAGACCCTATTATAGATGGTTGTGAGCCACTGTGTGGGTGCTGGGTATTGAACTCAGGACTTCTGGAAGAGCAGCCAGTACTCTTAACTGCTGAGCCATCTCTCCAGCCCATATATATATGCATATTCATATACATGTAAATATATATATACATGAGTCAGGTTCTTTCTGTGTAGCCTACAGTGACTTGAAACTTATTATAGAGCCCAGGCTGACCTCAAACTCACATTAATTCTTTTGCATCAATCAACTGATGAGTGTATTTTTTAATTTGCATATTTAAAAATTTATCAAAACCTTTTTTAATTTTTAAAAGTTTGCCTGGTGTCAAGGAAGCTAGAAGAGGGCATTAGATAACCTGGAACTAGAGTTACAGATGGTGTGTGCTTCCATGTGTGTGCTGGGAACCTAACCCATGACCTCTGGAAGAGCAGCACTGTTCTTAACCACTGGGCCATCTCTCCAGCCCCCAATTTTTGATTTAAAAAATGTATTTTAGTGTGTAAGTGTGTGTGTGTGCCAGCATATGCCACATAGCGTGCATATGGGAGTCAAAAGACAACTTGTAGGGGTCAGTCCTCTCTGTCAATCATGTTGATTGGATTGACCACCCAAATGGTCAGGGTTGGTGGCAAGCACCTTTACCTACTAAGCCAACTTACTGAATTTTTGCCCCTTAACAATTTTTTTATTTTTTATTTTCGAGACAGGGTTTCTCTGTTTTAACTCTGGCTGTCCTAGAACTCTGGAGACCGGCTGGCCTTGAACTCACAGAGACCTGCCTGCCTCTGCCTCCCAAGTGCTGGGATTAAAGGCGTGCCCCACCACCATCTGGCTCCCTTAATGAATTTTTAAAAAATTATTCTTTATTCCAGATGGAGGTAGCAGAAGGATGGGTGGCAGAGAGATAAACTAGTCATGACAATGGTGACCTCAGAGTGGAGCTGGGATGGAGGAGCTCAGTGAGGCAGGCGGGTGGGTTGGGATACTGTTGCGGAGCAGCCCAGAGGCAAATGGGGATTCTTTTTTCTTTTTTGAGACAGGGTCTCATGTAGCCAAGACTGGACTTGAACCTACTATGTAGCTGAGGATAACTTTGGAACTCCTGATCCTAGTTTGTCCACCTTCCAAATGCTGGTATAGGATCGTGGCCCCAGAGCACTGCCCCAACTCGCTGATGATGTTTCTGTAGTATCTCTGGGTATCCCCATCTTAGAAGCGCTCAGTGAGCTTTTCTATCTTATGTCTAGACATCAGGATGAGGGGGGATGAGGAGCAGGCACCTGGCCTCAGGAAGAGGGGCTCTGTTTTCCATAAGGCAGGGATCTTAGTGGAGCCTTTAACCCCCAGGGAATGCCTGCTATGTCTGGAGACACAGTTAGCTGTTGGAGCTGGGTCTGGGACATGTCTGGAACCAGCTGTGTAAATAAGGGTATCCATGCTCCCAACCACTTGGGATGCAGAGATAGCACCTGGCAACCCAACAATGAGAAGCCTAGGGATACAGTGTGGGGCAGCCAGAGGCTTGTTTCCTGGTGAGTCGGGGGCCGAGGTTGTCTTTGACGGGATGAGATGCAGAAGAGTCAGATTTGGAGGTTTGCAATTGTTGCTTGGGTTCTGAGGACAGACTCAAGGAGTGTGGAAGGGCTGCTGGGAGCTGTGGAAGCCACAGGCATTGGAGGCACATTTGAGCTATCTGTGGTCTACCCAGGCAGCTCGGAGCAGAATTCAGATGCTAGTTCTGTCACCTATAACCTGAGGGCAGGGAGGTACAGCTGGGGCAGGGCCCTGGATCTCTGCCCTTACAACTTTAGCACCTGAGAGGAAGAGGCAGGAAGAGCTATCAGAAGTGGAGGGCCAGTCTGGGCTACAGGAGACCCTGTCTCAAAAAATTAAAACCCAAACCAAATGGAACCAAAACTTTGACTTGGCTTGTCCCTGCCCAGATTCTAGTTTGAGAGCGTCCAGCAGCAAGGGCTTTGTGAAGTGCCCATCTCTTTGGTCATGGGCAGCCTGCCATCCCCACTTTTTTTGCACGTACCCCAGTGGCACTAGGTGGGAGGGTTGCATGGTTCTGAGTGGTGCAGTCTCTTCCAGATATTTGTGGATAACTTTGTGCATGGAGACCTTCACCCTGGGAACATCCTGGTCCAGGGTGCTGATGGATTGTCCCCAAGTCTGGGCACACAACAACAGCAAGTGAACGTCTGCGACTCACTGATGGTGGCCATGGCACCTGCCCTGTCACCACTGCGCCTGGTGCTGTTGGATGCTGGCATTGTGGCAGAGTTGCAGGCTTCGGACCTGAGGAATTTCCGGGCAGTTTTCCTGGCTGTCGCGATGGGGCAGGTGAGACCCACTGGGGTTGGCCCTTTAGGCTCTGGGGAACTGAATGTCTTGCTCCTCATCCTATTTCTCTGGTGAAAGCCCACGGTTGCCAGAACACTGTGGTTGGACACGAGTGGAGTGGATGTGGGCACTGACTGCTGGTTCTCAGGTGTGGCAGCTTAGAGTTAGCACCCTTAGTTAGGAAGGCATTCTTCTTGCATTGTGGAACTATAACTGTGTCAACAAATTTGTTGGAATGACAGGGCAGGATACGGGGCTAACATGATAGGCGGGAACCTTCCAGACAAGGTTCCCTTGTGTAGCTCTGGCTGTCCTGGAACTTGCTTGCTCTGTAGACCAGGGCAGCCTAGCTTTAAAATTTTTTTATTTCTTATTTTTGTGTGTGATATGTATGTGAGTGCAGGTGCTTGTGAGACATGGTGTCATCTGATGGTTAGGACAGCTCAGAAGACTTTTGGGAATCAGTTTTGTCCTTCAGCCCTGTGTCTCAGGGACGGAACTTATCATCAGGCTAATGTGGCATTTATCCACTGAGCCATCTCAGTGGCCCCTCTAACCTTCTGACCAAACAATGGCTGTCTCCCATCTGTGCTCTTTGCTGCAAAATAAAGGTTGGGAAGAGCAACGGTGTAGAGAACATGTCCTCTATGTTGGGCGAGATGGTGGGGATTTGTGGTGTGGGGATGTGAGTAGTTTCCCAAACACTCTGGGGGTGGGGCTCCAAGGGTTGGGAGCTGTTATTAGAGAACACAGGTTTGACAGAGCTTCTGTGGAGTCTAGGCAAAGTGTCACAGCAAGGAGGATGGGAAAATACTTCCAACTGCATGGTATTGGAATTTCCTGAGTCAAAACTCTGGAAAAAGATGTTTATATTGAAACAGGGTCTCACTTTATATCCCTGACTGGCTTGAAAATTGCTATGTAGACCAGCAGACTTGAACTCACAGAGATCTACCTGCTTCTGCCTTCAGCGCACTGGAATTAAAAGATGTATGCCACCACACCCAGCTAGACAGCTGTTTCCTTTTTAAAAGAAGTAATATTCAGGTGTGTCCTGCTTAGCTTTTTGAAGGAGTCAACTATAAAGCCTGAGGCCAGTTTGAAAGTGCCTCCTGAAACACTGGGTTGCAGTATGGGTGGGGCTGTTTTCCTCTGGCCAGATTTCTGCGAAGGACAAAGGTCACAGCCACAGCAAGAAAAGCTTGGTTCTTGTGGCCATGCTATGGGAGGTGATCACCAGGGAAAGGACCAAATGTCCTGGGAGACTGTGGGCACTTGGATTGGAGGAGTCTCAAGGATCTGGGAAAAGGGCTGCATCACAGGGACCAGGACAGTCAAGCTCCTCCCAACTTGTAGGGCCTGGCAGCTCCAACCGGGCCATGTGGTCTTCACGGTGATGGAACTCAAGCATCAGGAACCCAGCCTTACCCTGACTGGAAGCACCCTGTGTGGCCCAGGAAGGAGAGAGAGGCCACATACATCAACGTCTTGACAGGGCAGGCCTGCTAGCTAGCAGAGACCTTAAAATCTTTGGTTAGCTAATATGCTGGTAGCAGCTGAAATGGATGGGGGCACAAGAACTGGGCGGGAGAAAACCAGGTGGGAGCAACAGAGAGGCAAGAGCATGCAGTGTGCTCCTGCTGTTCCTCCGAGTCACCGATCTTGTCCACCTCCCAGGGCCACAAGGTGGCTGAGCTCATTCTGCATCATGCCCGGGCCAGCGAGTGCAAGGATGTGGAAGGATTCAAGGCTGAGATGGCCACACTGGTGACTCAGGCCAGGAAGAACACCATCACACTGGAAAAGGTAGGCATGTGTGCTTGTGCAGAGACACTTTTAAACTAGGGTGGGAGGTGGGGGAGCTTACAAAGAGATAGGGTTTTCTGAGACAGGGTTTCTCTGTGTACTCCTGGCTGTCTTGGAACTTGCTCTGTAGACTATGCTGGCCTCGAACTCACAGAGATCCACCTGCATCTGCACCCCAAGTGCTGGGATTAAAGGTGTGTGCCACCATTGCCCAGCAGGAGGTAAGTTTTAAAAATTTTTTAAAAATTTTTCTTCTCTCATATGATACATCTCAACAGCCTTCTGCCCCTCCCTCCTGTCCTCCCAGCTCCCATCTCCCCTGTCCCCCAGATCTACCCTCCAATCCTCGCACGCCCACCCCTGCCTCTCCCGAAGAAAGAGGAGTCTTCCCAGGGTTACTGCTCAAACATGGCACAACAAGATGGAACAGGGTCAGGCACAATTCCCTATTTCAAGGTTGAATAAGGCAATCCAGTAGGGGGGCAAGGTACTTAAGGACAGGCAAGAGGTTCAGAGACACCCCTTCCCCCCCATTCCAGTCTGTATGAGTTCTGCAAGAGCACCAGGCCAGGCAACCTCAAAACACATTTGGGGGACCCAGCAGGTTCCATGTCTGCTGCTCCAGGCTATGTGAGCCCCTAAGAGTGCTGGTCAGTTGACCCTGTGGGGCTTGTTCTCCTGGTGTCCTCAACCCCTCTGCTCTTAGCAGTCCCTCCTCCACTTCTTCCGTGAGGATCCCTGAGTTCTGCATTTTGTTTGGCCCTGGGCCTCTGCATCTGCTCCCACCTGCTGCTGTAGGGAGTCTCTCTGTTGAGGATTGGGCTAGGCACTAATCTGTTCTTCTGGTGGCTGGCTAGTCTCTATCTGGTACGGGAGATGTCTATCTGAGTTAGTCAGAAGGTACTGTCTTTAAGGCAGGCTGAAAAAAAAAAATTCTTGGCCTCATGTTTTCCAAGAAGCTCAAGGGGCCAACTGAAGTTACAGTCCTTGCTGGCAGAACCCCTGCTCTACTTCAGTGTTGTAGAGACATCTTTACAGGGACGTGCTATAAGCCTGCGTCCCTTGTTTAGCCTGACCCAGAGTCTGTGGTGTACTCAAACTCAGTTAACTTGCCTCTCTAACTTGCCTATCTCTGCCAATTTGATAGCCTACATTAGCAGGACTGGTCATGCACAGAGTGGTTACCAGTGCTGCTGGCCTGGTTTATTCAAGTGGTTACAAATCACACACATGCACACGCATGTGCATATGCATACCAGTCAAGCCTCTATCCCTACTACTGACCTACCCTGGTCTGTTTACATGGGGATGGGGAGGAGGATAAGGAAGCCGTGGCTCTGAGGCTTCTGCAGGCATTGTGAGCTGTGTCTGGACATGGGAGTGGGGCCTGTGTTGGTAAAGTCCTTGCTGTTTGTTGGGCAGCCCCTTCTCTGTCGGTGTGTGCATGCTTGTGTGAGAGGTGGGGAGTGGAGAAGTAGGAAAGGCCAGGACCCTGGAGGGGAAGGAATGCTCCTGGGCTCCTACCGGCCTCTCTTGTTTTCCAGCTTCACGTTTCCAGCCTCCTCTCCAGTGTCTTCAAGCTGCTGATGACCCACAAGGTGAGGTACTGTTAGAAGTCTTGGGAAGAGGTGGGCCAGGGCACAGGGCAGTGGAGTGGGTAGACCCTCTTTTCCTCAGCCGTTTTTGCATAGCAATGTGATTTTTATCTTCTGATGTAGGCCCAGTGGGTTCGTGGTCCCTTCAGAACAAAGTCTGTGGATCTGCCACTCTATGTAGTTAGTCTAAGTACCGTGATCTTTAGATATAGTAAAATATATTTAAAGACAGAGAAAGGGTCCAGCCAGACATTTCCTCCTTCTCCCTCCTTGGCTTCTATCAATGGTGTAGGTGGCATGTGTATCTTTGTCCCTGTGCCATCAGAAGCCCTCGTGTATCTTCCTATCTGCTGGGAGGGAGGTGGGGAGATGGTAGAATCCCATGGACAGCAGGAGAGAGGCACAGGGTCATTGACACGGTTGTCCAGAATACCTAGCTGAACCCCGAGGTCTGGAGGAACTGTTGTTTTTCTGTTCCAGGTAAAGCTCGAGAGCAACTTTGCCTCCATTGTGTTCGCCATCATGGTGCTGGAGGGGCTCGGCCGCTCCTTGGATCCCAAGCTGGACATCCTGGAGGCAGCAAAGCCCTTCCTCCTCAAAGGACTGTGACTTCCTGTGACTACGGCAGTGTGCACACAGCAAAGGCAGACCCCGAGGGTCTGGCCTGTGGCAGCTTCAACATCTGAAATAGGGACCTGTGGCAGATATGCCATTGCTTGCCCGGTGACCTGGCTTTCGGGTCTGTTTAAAATTCTTTGGGTTATTCAGGGTATAATGGTAGGGAAACTGAAACTGGCCCTGGAGATGCCATTTCAGGAAAAACATCTTGAGAAGAAGACAAAATATATTTACTTATTTTGTTTTTCTGTTTTCCTCCCCTTTTTAAAAATGTGTGTGTGTGTGTACACCATGTGTGTGCAGATGCCTACTGAGTCCAGAAGAGGGCACTGGCTCCTCTAGAGTTACAGGAGGTTGTCCAGTTCTAGGAACTGAACTTAGGTCCTCTGGAAGAACAGCAAAGTGCTCTTACCAGTGAGCTGTCTCTCCAGTTCTCTCTCTCTTTTTCTTTTTAAATTATACTTAATTATGTGTGGGCTGTGCGTGTGTGTATACACGTGTACGTGTGTGGGACGACTCATGTTCTATAGCATGTGTGAGGAGATCAGAACCAGGCCTGAACTCATGTCTTCAAGCCTGGCATCAAGAACCTTTCCTTCAGCCATCTTGCTGGCCCGTTTTTCTTCTTTCTTAACTCTCTACTCCTTGGTCAGATAGTTCTCGCTGGTGGTTCCTACCCTAAGACATAGGTTAGAAAATGCCATAAAGTCCTGTGGCCCACATTTTCCAAAACATTTTTCAAAAATGATGTGTATAGCCGTGTATATATTCACACACAGACACACACTTTCTACACAACTCATTTTTAAGTTTTATATGGGTACTGTCAATACTAGGAAACTTTTGAAGACATAACTTGCAATTTGGGCAAATCTTACTGGGGTTCCAATTATCTTCTTGACAATTTTTAACATTTGCCAATTTCGTCCTAAACTAATTTTTCCAATTTAAAACACAATTCCGACGCTAGTGGTATAGTTCAACGGTAGAAGCTTGCCTGCTATACATGCTGCTCTAGGTTCAATCCACAGCACTCCTCCTCCAACAGTTGACTGCTGTAGAGCCAACAAGTTCGTCTCTTTTTTGGGGGGGAGAGGATACAGTTAGCCTTTAGGAAATAAGGTAAACAGGAAATTGCATCATGGCTCTTTTCTTTTCTCATATACCCCCTTTTGGTGATTCCTTAAAAAAGATGAGTCAGTGAAGTAGCCTACCTGCAATACCCTGATACTAGGAAAGGAGAGGTAACAAAGGAATAAGAATTTTCCTGAGAACAGCTATGATCCTGATAATATCCTAAGTGACTCATGCAGATGAAGGGCTTGGTGCTGAGAGGAGAAAGATGACTTGTCCTGATTCACAAGGTTAATTGGCATTGCTGGGGTATGGACTTGACTTTCAGCCTCCCAGTTTCTAAGTTCCTTTAGAATTTTTTATCATCACTGTGTGTGTGAGTGGGAGGTCAGAGGACAGTGTCAGGAGTTGGTTCTCTCCTACCATGGATTCTGAGGAGGGCCCAATCAGGTCATCAGGCTTGCATGGCCAACTCATTCACACACGAGGCATCTCACTGGCCACCTATGGCTTTTTAGAAATATAAGCTGTGTTTGTTCTGGGATCTTGCCTAGAGCTAGAAAAAGACCGACAACTTCTGCCTTTTCCATTTATGGACTGTCTCTCTTAGTGGTTTCTACATACCTTTAAGAGTGATGGACCGTAGCCCAGAGAAAACCATGCCATTGACTATAAACTAGAAAGCCGACTTTTATCCACAGAGAGAAATCTACAGGTTCAGGATTCGACCCAAAGCTTGTCTTTAGCTGACAAAATTTGCCACTCAAAAGCCAGTATTTGGGAGCCAAAGTTGGTGGGAAGGAGTCAGGTATAGAAAATGGAGGGACTATTGTCTTCAAAGCTCCAGCTTCAGTTGCTCTTTCAGGGTGTGGTCTCCATTTTTTCTTTCTGGGGAATATCACAATCAGTCTCAGCCCCCTGATTAGTTCTGTATTTTAAAGAATGAGTGTGTTTATGCACACATCTGAGTAGTACAGGTACCCATGGAGGTCAGAGGTGGGTATCATCCCTTGGAGCTGGAGTTATATGTGGCTGTGAGCCATGTGATGTGGGTGCTGGGAATTGAGAGCAGCCCCTGAGAGAGCAGAACATGCTCTGAGCCATCACTCCATCGCCCCTGTATTTTCTTAATATAGGCTTATCATCTTCTACAAGTTAAACCTCATAGCAGTTTACATGCTTTGTGATAGTTTATGCACAGAACTAAAACTAAGGAAGGGCATTACTCCTTCTGATGTTATCTGGAGTCCATCAGATGCTTTAGGTTCCCTCAAGCTAAAGAAAGACCAGTGAGGTAGCTCAGCAGGTTCAGTGAATACAGATGTGTGCTGCCATGCCTGCATACCTGAGTTCAGCTCTGGGATCTATTCGACAAAGGAGAACCAACTCCTGCAGATTTACTTTGACTACTCGTGCTGTGACATATGTGTACCCCCCTCCCCCCACACATACAGTTTTTGTTCTCAGACTAGGTCTTAACTGCTTATCAACCAAAAACCAATATTTGGAAGCTTGTGAAGAAGGCAAGTTTATTCAGGGTCTCCCAATCATGAGTTCTGTTTGGGTTTAACTCCTAGGACAGGTTTTCTGTTACATACAAGGGCAAAGAGTCCCATATGTTGGCACAGAAGGCGAGTTATTAGTCATATTAGATGCTTTCACGTCACTAAATTCAAGTCTATCCTTGACAGGTATCTTATTTCCATACTTGACTCCTGAATATGAAACTGTATGTTCTGAAAACAAATAAACCCACAGTATAACACACAAGGGAAGACCTTGTTGGAAACAATATTCTCAGTGTCACACAAAAAACCCATTAGAACATAGTGAAAGTAACTCTGCATGCAATGACTTTTAGTAAAAAGTGTGCTGTAATCCAAACTGGCCTTGAAAGCACACTAGGGCAGGAAGCTAACTTGTTATTCTAACACAGGTGGTGTCTGTCTCATCCTCACAATTTGTATGATTGGATAATTCCTTTTAGCTGCAAAGGAAAGAAGGGTCAGGGTCAGTAACTCAGTCAAGTTCCCAGAATGAAAGGCCTTTGAGTAAACAGAGGTTTTCCAGATGATTAAAAGATTTGAATAAAAGTTTTACAAGATGGAGATTTACTGAGTATTGGCCCTTGGTGTGCTAGAAAGAAACCCATTTCTCACAACCTCAGCAATTTGGGGGTGTTAGGAGTGAATCCTAACTCCTACTGGATTTGGAGTCTATCCAAACCTCTATGTTTGGGTAGAGGCAATATTGAGAGAGAAAAGCAGGCTGAGGCAGGATTATTTTGTTAAGATCAAGTGGATCCTTTGTTCCTTGAAGAAAATCTGAAGTGAAAGAAAAAATTGTTTGGAAAGATGACAGTAGACTATTCTATAGATCTAGTGTTAAACCTGAGAACTGCGAGGAGAAAAATCAAATCCACGATTTTCTGATGAAAGCAATCTTTTAATTTTGGGGTTCACCTGGGGCTGGCCAGCCGGCTGCTCTCCCAAAGTTGGGATTTTAGGGAGCAGCCCCTGCTGGCTTCTTGAGGTCACTTTTATGGGATAAAGTGTTAACAGGGACAAGGTAGTTGGCTATTAAGTCATTGCTAGAAAAATACAATGTAAAACATGATTTGCAGGTTACATCAGATCTTAAGAAACAGGAACCTATTCCTAACTACAGATTGTGAGGAGGACTTTGACACAGAACAGAAACCTTAGCTTGAAAGGTATGAGGACTTTGGCATAGGGCAAAGAAGAATTTATTCTTAACTACAAACAGGTTTCACACTAGTAATACTGAAATGTATGTCTTGTTTTAAGAGGATGAACTTAAATATTCATGTTTTTCTCCCCACCGAAGGAAGGAGACCGAGTGCATGTGTGCTACTTTACATATAGTTCGAAATGTGCTTATATCTGTACAGGCTCCCCCTAAGAGTGGGGTACATGATTACAGCTGAGGTCAGCTCTTAGATTTAACGCCATCTTGATGGTCGCTGGTCTTCCCTGGCCTGCCTCTTGTCCTCGTTTTAAGCAATAATAACAGCAAGAGACAAAACTATACTGGCTAAGGATCATGGAGTTAGGAATCTTCCCCCATATTCCTAGCCCTACTTAACCCGAGTACGCAGGGTTGGGTTCCTCAAGTGATTCTGATGCCACCGGTCCGCGTACTGACATTTACCACCCTGGCTGCCGGTCAGTCATCAGGTTTCAGAATAATACGGAAACGTTCAGAAAGGACTTAGACCACTGACACGGGGCCCTCGGGGGCAGGAAAACGCACGATGGCATCGTCTGCAAGATCCAAACGGGGGACAGCAGCAAGGTCAGCCAGGGGCACCTTGCCAGGCCAAGTCACGAGACAGCCTGCGCTCGCTCCCGTCAGCACCGAGCCTCCAGAGTCCGCCTAGTATAAGCAAGGGCAGCGCAGGTGCCAACGGCCCCATTGTACGTACCTCGCGGCCCGCCAGCGGCCCCGGAAGAGACGAACGGCGCCGTGACGTCACGGGGCGGGGCTCAGGGAAGTGACGCGTCAGGGTGGGAGCGCTACGGACCCGCTCTCTGCGCGGCTAGTATGTCTGCGCTGACCCGACTAGCACCTCTCAGTCGCGTCGGAGGCCGCCTGCTTCGGGGCTGCCGCGCGCGGGCGGCCGGAGACGCTGGAGTCCGTCAGTGAGTGTCGGGTGGGGGCGAGGGCTCGGCTCGAACGGCCAGTGTCGCTGTCCGGACGCCTTCACCTTCAGCAGGCATCCGGGTCGGGGTGTGTGTGTGTGTGTGCTGTGCTGCCGCCCGAGGCATGCTGGGGCTTGTAGTCCTGGGCCGAGACTGTGGCTTTAGCGGGATCGTTGGAGTGGAGAGGGATGGGATGGGATTGCGCGGGAATGCCCGAGAGAGGAGTGAACCTGAGTGATGAGAATTCAGCCGCTTACAGTCCCCGGGGCTGAACCGCACCATGCAGTAGTTGGGTGGAGCCGGAGTGCACGGAGACGGGTGGACATGGGCTCTGAGACAAGTGGGGGCCGGACAGGCAGTGCCTTGGAGGACTGAGAACTTTCCCCTATGGTCCTGGGCAGCCACGGGAAGGTAGTTAAGTCTGTTATTTCACCATCAGGTGCATTTTTACTTTTAAAACTTGGCACTTTATTAGTATTATTATTATTATTATCATCATCATTATTGTTATTATTATTTTGAGATGATCTCGCTATGTAGCCTCGACTGGCCCGGAACTCGTTATTTAGATTAGGCTGGCTTCGAAACCATAGAGATCCCACCTGCTTCTGCCTCGAGTGCTGGGATTAAAGGCGTGCCCCACCACCGCCTGGGTTTAAATTTGGCACTTTAAATCCCAGATTGGTTGCTGTTTATTTGCTTTCTCTCCACCGGAGATTTCTAAGATTCATAGTCTTATTTTTGACTGAGCGCTTGTATCCCTGCAGTTTTTATCTATGGAGCATTTCCTTTTTTTTCTTTCTTCTTTTTTAGGTGTTTTGTTTGTTTGTTTTTGTTTTTTGAGACAGGGTTTCTCTGTGTAGCTCTGGCTGTCTTGGAACTCGCTCTGTAGACCAGGCTGGCCTCCACTGTCTCTGCCTCCCCAGTGCTGTGATTAAAGGCATGCGCCACCACTGCCTGGCTCTTTTGAAATCTTGATCCTCTTACCCTGAGGATGCAACCATTACAAGCTCACTCTAAATCCTTAGCTTAGATTTCCCTCACCTCCCAACAGGAGAAATGCTCTACTACTGGGCTACGTCCCCAGCCCTTGGACTGGATTTTCGGGCCCACACAGGTCCAACCCAGGCAGAATCTGGGTGCAACTTATCAGAGGTTTGGCCTCTGGTAACAAGTTCCAGTTTCTTTCCCGTCGGTATATTATTCTTTCATCCTTTTACTATGGGGCTACAGGGTCTGATGATTAGATTGCTTGTCTTGGGGGGAGCCTGAGACTCCTTGCCGTGAATGCCGGCTTCAGTTCTTGTGTCCCAGCCACTTGGGCTTGGTTAGTAATCCTTCAAAGGGACTTTTAAATTTTATTTTATTTCATTTAGCATCCTATGTTATTGATTTTAATTGGAAGTTTCCTCAGGATTTCTAGTTATCCACAGTGCGTTTAGCCTGGTTTGTAGCATGACATAGTCATCTAGGTACTTGTTGAAATTTTGCATTCCTTCCTTCCTCCCCCCCCCCCCCTTCTTTCTTTCTTTTTTTTTAAGACAGGGTTTCTCTGTAACTCTGGCTGTCCTGGAACTCACAGAGATATGCCTGCCTCCAAGTGCTGGGTTTAAAGGCGTGTGCCACCACCCTTCAAAAATTTGCATTTTTTAGTCGTAGCAATTGTCCCCTTGTTTTTTTTCCCCCCATTGTCTTCCATCCTTGTGTTCAAGAAGCTTCTTCTCCCCCTCAGGTTGGGGACGTGGCTCAGTTGTTACAGTGCTCGTCTAGCACAGGTTCGATCCTCAGCTCCTCTGCAGAAACCTCTTGTGAAACAGGGGTGACAGAGGCCTATAACCCCAACTTGAGAGAGGTAGAGGCAGTGGATCAATAATAGTTCAAGGTCACCTGCTCAACAGAACATGTTCCAGAGCAGCCTGGGCTACATGAGACCCTTTCTTTAAAATAAAATTATTTTTTATTTTTATTTTTTTACCTTGCAGTCAGTGACTCACCTATTTTAGATCATAGTTAAAATGTCACTCTTGTCATAACAAGATGCGTAGAGTTGCCCAGATAGCATTGAACTATAAGCCTAGCATGAAGCAAAGCTTATTTTAATGAAGTTTACTGATTTACTACTTATGCCCAGTTTGCAGCTAAAGTCTATGGAAAAGGAAGTCTGTTGTTCTATCCAGTTACCAACATGGCTGTTAAGTATAGAGGGAAATTACAGAGGCAGCCATGCTGTATTCTTGAAGTTGTGAAGCAGTGACACCTGCAGAACAGCTGAAAGTAATGAGTGAGCAAGTGCTGTGGTTGCAAAACTTGGGAGGCTTTGACAGAGGATCATGAGTTTGAGGCCAGCCTGGGCTACACAGGGAGCTCCTGTCCATAAAAGAACAAAGCATGGTGGTATTGCTCTAATCTCAACATTCGAGAGGCAGAGACAGAAGCATCATGAGTTCCAGGCCAACTTGGGCTTAATAGTGAGTTCAGTGACAGCCTGGGCCCTAGGGTGAGAAGGTACCTCATTAGAAATCTTAAAAATCACCTCTCAACAGCATTGATAACTAAGATTTCATTCAGAGCCTCCCAGACGAAAGTGCTATAGGTTGGGTAAATATTTACACAAAATATTTACCACCAAAATGGTTTTAGGCTGACTGAAATTTCAATGAAGGGTTATGTTTTTGTGTCACTGGGGACTGAACCCATGCTAGGCAAGCACTGTAGCACCCCAGCACAGGAGTTAAGTCTTTGGTTCATAAAATGAAACCAAACAAAAACAACTATGAGTGCTATTTGCTTGTAGGCAACATTTTTGGGCTTTGTTATCAAAGTACATGTGTGTACATTTGTGAAACAGTAGATCACAGCATGTCTCATAAAGCTATAGAAACTAGGGTAACAGATGTTAGTCATAGAGTGTCCAGTGAGGTACTGCACACAGTGAATACTCGATAAATACCTGCCACAATCTTTTAGGATAGAGAGAATAAGAATAGTTCCAGCTTGTCAACAACCAGCAAGCTGAAGAGTAGGTGCAGTGGGTCTGAGCAGGAGCAGTAGAGCCTGAATTTGGATGCCAGCACTCAGAGGAAAAGCTAGGAGTTGCTGTCTGCACACAATAACCCCAGTGCTGTAGGGGGCACAGTCAGGAGGATCTCCGGGCCTTGCCAGCCACTGTCCTAATAACCCCAGGTTCAGAGGGAGACCTTGCCTAACTGAATGAGGTAGAGAGTAATAGAGCAAGACACTCGATGTCCTCTGCTAGGAAAAAAGGGCACCATAGGAGTGTTGCTGTTTAGAAGTTCTACATGAACCTACAGGAAATTGTGGTGCATTTTTGCTATGCTGGACTGACATTGTAGAACATATTTTATGGACGCACACGGTAAGTTTTTGTATCTGATTCTGTGCATTAGCATATGGATTGCTGCTGAATGGGACATAGGAATAGCCTCATTAAGTATGAATTACATCATTTAAATTAGAGTCGGTCTATACTGAGAGAGTCCCAGTTGAGTAAGTATAGCCCTTACACGGACTGTGTGCTGCGGTTTGCCAGTAAGTGGCTAGATGAGCCCCCACTCCCACCCCCAGCTGATTTTATTTAGGCTTATTAACTATTGTAGCTGCTTTGTTCAAAGGTATTAGAATTTTAAAAAGGATTTCCCCAAGTCTACTTTCCCACATGATACTTTCCCACATTTTTTTTTTTTTTTTTGGTTTAAGACAAGGTCTCATGTAGCCCAGGCTGACCTTGAACTCTATGTAACAGATGCTGAACTGACCCTCCTGCCTCTACCCTCCAAGTGTTGGGTTAAGGCCTGTGCTGTGGTACTTGGCTTCTTTGTGGTCGTGTTTGGACAGAGATTGCACTAGGCCCAGAGTGCACATTGTCTCTGAATACATAGCTAAACAGAACAAAAATAATTTCTATTTTATTTTTTGGAGAGGATAACTTAGTGACTTCTTACTTCAGGTACACAGTCCTTCAAACAAAACTTCTGGGGCAACACTTGATAATCATCACTAATATTTCTGGTGCAAAGTGGTGACTGTTCACTAAATAAGACCATACATTGGCCTCTTGAGCCAGTTTCCCTGCTCCCTATATTTAAAGCAAGCTAAGTGAAAAAGCAGTATGTGAAGAATGAAAGCCTGTCAGTGTATGTTTTGGTGGAGATAGCATATGCTAGCTTCAGTTTTAAGGATGCAACTGAAAGTTTGAGATGACTTTGTGTTCTGAAAATGCAGTAAGAAGCCATTTTCCGTATTGCTTTGTCTCCTAGTGCTGGCGGTGGTGTGCATATTCCACCCCGGTACCGGGAGTTTCCCCAGCTGACCAAGTCCCAGGTGCTCCATGGCGAGTTCTTAAGCTCACTCATGTGGTTCTGGATTCTCTGGCGCTTTTGGCATGACTCGGATGCTGTGCTGGTAAGTGCAAAGCCCTGATTGAGAACAGGGGAAGGGAGCTGCACAGATAGCTTGGCTTGTGTCTGTAAGCCTTTCTGCCCAGCTGTATCCCTTTACTGCCACGGCCATGTTGTCATGCTACCTAGTGAGACTCGTTACCTTTGGACCTGTTTACATGATGACGATGCACATTTAGGGAGTCTGTGATTTACGGTTTTCATTAGGTTGCCACATGGGGAAGGGAACTAGAAGTAATTTGTTTATGATTGGCGAGTTAGATTCATCTTCATCTGTGGGCTAAGTTTCACACTTAGCTGTGTTATTTGAGCCAGGGATCATGTAGTCCAGGCTGGCCTCAAGTTTCCAGAGACAGGACTGGTCCTTAACAACTAATTTTCCCATCTCTGCCTTCTGAGCACTAGGCGGGCACCATCACACCCAGCATTAAATTCTTTTGTATGCTGAACATCCTCTAGTCTGTCCAGAGACCCAAGGCAACCAGACTGGGTTTTAGATAGAAGTTAAGTTGTCTTGAGAAAGGGAGTTATTGGTAACTTTCTGTTATTTCACTGTTTGTCACATAAATGTGACATAGCCTCTTGTTTCTTGGAAATTACATCTATAAGACATTGAGATCTTAAGGTTGTTGGTTAAGCATGTGCTGTACCTGACAAGAATGTGGCCTGTGAGTCCCCCCAAAAAAAAAACAAAACAAAAAACAAAAAGATAGAATTGAAATTTATGGATCCAGGACACTTTTGAATTTTAGTAAATTTGGGTTTGTTTTCAGGATAGGTGAAAAAAAAATTCAATTAAATAGTTTTCTTCAGTGACAAAACTGTTTTTAGCTAGTGATATGGCTCAGCAAGTGAAGGCACTTTGGTCAAGCCTGACAACACGAGTTCCATCCGCGGGGCTCACGTGGAGAGAGAACAGACTACCACAAGTTGGCGGTCTTCTGACCATCTGAGGTGTGCTTTGGCATGTAGGCAGATATGCACACGCATGAAAAGGAAGTGTAAACAAAAATAGTATACACGTTTTTATAGGTTCAGACCCTTTAGGATGCTCTGCTTCTGTCCTCTAGAACTTCTCTGTGCCCTTGCTGCTCAGGAAGTAACTGCTTGGGCTGCACATTTCCTGCTGGAAACATCTGTAGTCAGGAAGATTAGGCTGTAAGTAGTAGATGATATTGTAGCCAGATAGGTCTCCAGGTCAGGACTGAAGAGATTGTCTCCATTCCAGGCTCCCAAAGCTCACATTAGGAGGGAAGGATTTTGAAACATTTGTTTTGCCAGGACTGTGAGATATTGCTGAGCTACGGAGCATATATGAAATCAGTGGCCTCCATTTCTTCCTTCTCCTCCATCATAAACATGCTCAATGGCTTAGGCTGCTAGCTCTGAGCAACTCAAGCCACTGTGTGTAATGGGTAGACTGAAGTGGATTGAGCCCCTGAATGGCGGAGGGCCAGTTCTCATGCTGTGTGTGGAAGGTGTTGACTATAGTAATTATCTCATTGTTTTCTTTCAGGATTTATTTTGAAAGTTAATTAGCTGCACTTATTAGTACAGATTTTTGATTCTGTTTTCTTTTGACTGCTTGTCACCAGGGTCACTTTCCATATCCAGATCCTTCACAGTGGACAGATGAAGAATTAGGGATCCCTCCTGATGATGAGGACTGAAAGTGTAAAACTCAACTCTGTAAAAGTAGGTATGCCCTAAAGTCTTTTTAAATTGTCTTGTTTTGCACTCTTGATGGCCTTAAACAAGCACATTCTAACAGCTTAGAGCATGGCCATAGGTCTTACCCGATTTCTGCCTGACCATTTTCACATTTGCTAGCCTGTACTCCTTTATTATTTTCTTTCTTTTCATTGTGTGTGTGTGTATAAAGTATTTTTTAAGTTAGGTCACAGTTTTGTGGTGCTATCTACCCATTAACTAAAGACAGATGAATTCTGCACAGGTAGGGCCCTGGGTTCAGTCACCAGCACAAAATGCAACAAAACGCTTGCTGGGTCCTAGAATATGATGGGGAGTTACAGTTTAGAGTTTATGGTATGTAGCTGCAAAAGCATTCCCTACTCTGTTCAGATGGGAAGATGGAAAGGAATAGAAAGGGTGATTTTGCTTTTCTCTTCTAAAGGCTATTCAGAGCTCAAAAAATGCTTGAATTGGATAAAGAAGATTATGGATTTAGATTAGGTAAACCTAATAGTTCTTAAAACTTAACCTACTTTTCTTTTCCTACAGGAACAAGGTGAGAAGTTTCAAGAAAATACAGACTTCATATTTAAAGTTGTAAATTAAAGTCGCTTGCCAAGAACGAAGAACTGAGTTGTTTCTGATGACAGCTGTCCTGTATTTCTTATTCTCTATCTGCGTGCTCGGCTAAGTCGTTTGTGCCCTTTCAGCTCATCCCCCTTGGGTCCCCTATGATATAGGTAGGTGTTAGCTCTTTGAGGCTAGCAAGGAACAAGGAGATTGGTTCTTGCTTAGCATCACACGCTGCTAAGTGGTTAGGTTATGTCTGACTGCAAAAACTTATGCATAACTTAAGTACCATGTCTCTTTCTTAGCTCATGCCTTAGTCTCGTGTATGTTGATAGGTGGTATGACCACCTGCTGATTATTGCCCCAGAGGTTAGGGATCAGGAGAGTCCATTGTTTCCATCTCTTGTAGACATTTTTATGTAGAGTGGCCTTTTATAGGACTCATAAACCATGCCTAACTAGGATTTTCTTAGGAATAAAGATAAGATTTTCTACTTTTTATAAAATTTTGTTCCTGGGTGCTCTTCCACTTTCTGTGGCATCACAACAGTTATGAGGAAGAGAGAATTTACCCCCATCAACCGAGGAAAGTATGGTGTAAGGTAGCTTGAGGGCTTAACTATGTAGGTTTTTGACTGCCTTGGCCTTGGGAGTACAGTGCAGGACTGATTAGCGTTGGGAGGTGGGGCGGGGGGCTTGCACATCTATAATTAGTTTCATGGAGAGACAGCCTGGGATACAGAGTGTGAGACATATCTCAAAAGCACACAGACAGAAGGAACTTTAGGAAGGAATGACAAGAGATCTGCTCAGAGCTGTGAAAGAAGTCCATTGGATGATGTGCTAGGATGTTTCAATTGTAATCTGAGTAAGGGATCTATAGAAAATGTGTTTAGGAACAGTATGGCTGTTTTGAGAAAGTCAATTTTGAGAAAGCCTAATGAGTCTGAGTAAGGGGATGGGACTAGATGTTAGCAGTTATGGGTGTATGTTTCACATTAAGTATCCTGACCAACTTACGGCAGGCTTATGGTTTCCTATGACATACTTACCACTTCTTTGCCTTTCTTCAGTTCCACAGAGGGCAAGGTAGCAGCAGGAGCTAGTGAACAGCTGCCTTTCTCCCAGCTGCAGCACTGGGGACACTTCTATGGGGATTTGTGTTCACATCGGTGTGAGCACGAGCCAGCTTAACCAATACAGACTTTTAATTTTTTTTTTTTTTTGAGATAGGGTCTCACTGTGTAGCTCTGGCTGTCCTGGAACTCACAATATAGTCTTGTTCAAAGACTTTAAATTTGTAAAGATCAACAGAGCTGTACTTTTCAAGACTCTTCTTATCCTCCTGCTCCTAATGTCAATAAAATAATAGTCTGCAGTCTACAGTAGTGAGTTTAAGCAGGATAATCCCAGTTCTTTTTCTTAGAAGCAAAAAGTTGCTCAGCAGGTAACTTTAAATACATTCTTTTGTTTAAGAGAATGTTGGAATCCCCATTTCCCTGTTTGGGCTAGGAAACTGATGCAAGCCAGATGTCAAAAACTCCCCAACCTTCTCAAAGAAATGCCTTCTACCTGGCTGTATAGCACGTGAGAAAATACTTAAATGGAAAAGAGTCCCAAAGAAACATTAAATACAGCTCGAGTTAAATTGGCTAGATCTGATCCTAAGTCTACCTTTTACTTGCTGAATGTGGGCAAAGTACTTATTTTGATCTCGTGCCTTAATTTATTTCATTTGTAAAATAGCTTAGAACTATGCCTCACGTGAAGGAAATGCTCTCTAAAGTAGAAGTAATTATTTACCTTTTGCACTTAGTATTTTTAGAAAATTTCATCTAAGCTAGGTTTATGGCCACCCTGGAATCCTGGTCTCATTTTCACAGGAAAGCCTCATATAGGGAGAAGACCAAGCTGTAAACTTCTCACAGATGTGGTTTTAGGGTGAGGTTTGGTAAATAGCTAGGCCTTCTAAACAGATGTGGGGTATGACTTGCTGTGGGGGTTGAGTCCAGCTCTGTGGTGGGTTGGGTTCCTCAGTCTCCATGAAGGAGAATAAACAACGAAAGTTGTAAGTGAACGCAGTACTTCACTCTTCTATGGGATTCAATATGTTATGATTTTTGTGCTTTAAATGACATGCAAGACATATTTTTTTGTATGATGCACTTCTTTTAATAATAAAATAATAAGTTAGAAAAGTTAAAAGAGTAAAATTAACAATGTGCACATCGGGGAAAAATTACAAGACTCTCCAACAGACAGAGACCTTACTCTAACTAAAGTAGCAAGACTGCTAGCTTCTTATCTAACAAATGTATGTAGGTGTTCAGGCAGACATCAGTGCAAGAGTGTTCATCCCCCCCCCCAGCTGTAGGCCTAATCTTCAAGGTTAATTTTAGCGGGTAGTCTTAACACAATAGTCCATTAATGAATAGCTGATTTTAGATCTGTACACTTACTACAATAAACGGGGGGCAGGCATTCAGGGGTGAATTATCTATTTGCTTTTTCAAGCTTGTTGACATACTGTCTAGACTTCGTTTCTGATCTTGACTATGGCTTTGTTTCTATGGGAAGGTCAGTTTTACCAAGAATAATTTTTATATGTCTACAGAAAGCATAGTTTTCATTCCAAAAACTTGAAGGCCAGTAAAACTGTTACAATTACTTAGAGCTGAGATGGTAGTGTTCCTCTCCCAGCCAGCCCAGGAATTGATTTGAGTTTTCACTATTAGGCCAAATAGACAATATTATTGATGAGAGGCTTTTGTCACCATACAGTAAAGATGAGAAAGGGCCAACACAGTTGGTGGGCTTCAGACTCCTAGCAAAGGGAAAAACCAGGATCCTTGTCAAGCTGGCTACGTCCACGGCCTGGGTATCATCGGCCCTCAACAGCTCATGGCAACAGTATAGTATACTTTTGTAATTTTACTAGCTTCCTATGTATGTTTAGTATAAACAAGTGGATAGCTAATAAAGCTATGAGATGAGGCATTACATAAGGGACACCTGTTACATGAGTGCTATTGGAAAACACATCATTTTGGGATTTGTTTTTTCTTTTAAGACAGAGTTTCTCTGTGTAGCCCTGGCTGTCCTGGAACTCACTCTACAGACCAGGCTGGCCTCAAACTCAGAGATCCTGCTTCTGAATGCTGGGTTTAAAGATAAGTGCCACCACCACCCAGTTACAGAAGTCATTTTGATCACTTGCCCCCAAACTATTCTCTAGAACAAATTGGCTCTTCTGCTTTCTGCTACCATCTTGCCACCTACAGGGTACAAGTATATACTGCCAAGGAAATGTGAGTAGCCCATGCTGGTGTGCCCACCTACCATGATAGTGTCCATTTTCTGTCATTTTCAGTGACTAGCCTGGTTGACAAAGAAGACAGCAAGTGGAGCACTGTCTGGCAAGCATCCTCTTCTGGATGTGAACTCAATGCTGGGAAGTCAACACCCATTTACATTTAGATTTCATTACAACCATGGGGTACTGATGGTTTCATTCCACCCCCACTGTGTACTGATCAGGGGTTCTGGCTGCATAGCCTTAGGTGAAGCATGTCCTTCAGAGTTTCATGGGATGAGGGTTCTCTTTTTAATGACTCTCTACTAGTTTTATGAGTTTGGGAGATTATATATAACCCAGACAGTAAGATATAATAACAGTCCTTTCAGAAGAGCTGGCATGGTAGAGAGTTCTTTGTAAAAGCATTTTGAAATGTAAGAAAAACAATAATCCAGGGACAGATTTTACGAAAAACTTCCATGTATAATACATCGAGACGTAAAGCAGCAGTAACTCTTGAAATCAGGAATAGTCATTTAGAAAGTGAGTTTGTATAATACAGAATAACTTTTTTCCTCCCGAGAAAGCTACAGTTCAGAGAGAAGTCCTGACAGCATTTTTAGGCTGGAGAGGCACATAGGATGTGACGACAGAACAGACCCCTTGTGCTCCCGTCCTCTCACACCCTCTCATAGGGTTTCCAGATGTAGAGTTGTAAAGCCGTCATTTTTTTTCTGGAAACTGTCTGGAAGTTTGATATAATTTGTCTAAGATATTTCAAGTGTTTTTCAAAATAAAGGAGATTCTGAAATTAGGTGCATAGAGTCAAGCCATCAGGGAAGCCAGCACTGAAAAGTTCAGTTTCAGATAGGTTTGTGTGCTGAATATAGAATATAGAATATAGTTATAGAATATAGAATATAGTTCACTTTCAGATAGGTTTGTGTGCTGTATATAGAAAGTTATGACTGCAAGTTGTGTCACAAAGCTTAAAAAAAAACAGGTCTGAGAGGAATGCTACACATCAACTTGCTGTAAAATTTTAAATTAAACTTTAAACTATGTGGTTGCACAGAGAAGTCACTTTAAAATAAAAATGCATAATGTCATAACACTTAAATATTTGAGGGTCATCACCAAAACTTGATAAAAAAAAAAAAAGACTACTACAAGCTGACTAGATCATGCAGGAATCTGTACCCATCTACCCATCAAGCAGCAATCAACATTATGAAACAAAAGGTGATTTTAGCCTAGAAATGACTACCAACAGCAAGTGACTACTATAATGGAAGATTTCTCCATGCAGTCAATCTTTATTATAGCAGTATTCGCATATTCACATCAATTACATAGCACTTTTTTTTTGGTCTTTTTTTTTTTTTTATAATACAGAGTTTTTAAATAACTTTACACAGAAATAAATTTCTTCAATTTGATTTTCAGCTATCTTTTTTTATTTAATTCTCCATGCTTTCTATCCAAACTGAACAATATTTTCCATTATACAAATTTACATGAGAAAAAACTCCAAAGTACAAATGAAGGGACCTGAGCAGGAAAGAACTAAAGTATCAGGAAGTAGGTGTAGGGAAGAAGAAAAAACCAAGCAAACATTGAGGAATAAGGGATAAGAGGGAAACATCATTCATTTGATTGAAAATAAATGTCTTTTTCTCATGAATTGAAAAATAAGCTTTAAAAATAGTTACTCCATTATAATTTTTGCAAAGCAGGTATAGAGAGGTCTGTGGATAATGAAAAAGTCCCCATTTTTCCACTGGGCACACCCCAGACTCCATGAGAACCTTTTCAGTGCTGGAGAGGAACTGAAGTGACAAACCCAAACCTTTGGCAGTTGTAGACCGGAGGAATGTGTATGAGTTGCCATAGGTTCGCGGTGGTGAAACAGAAGCCGTTAATTCACTGCAGTTCAAACATGAAGCATCTCCTTCCCCTCTCCCTTATCGGAGACTTGTCCTCAGACCAAGAAGTACGTATGACCTTTTAGGTGAGGCTTGGTAGATGGCTGGAGTTGTCTCCTTTTTCCTGGTCTAAAGCCAAAGAGTGGTCTACTTAACAGAATCCAAGAGACACGATGAATGGTGAAGTCTGGTCAGTGAGTTGCATGACTATCTTAGGAGAGGTGAGTGCTGTAGAAGCAAGGGATCAGAAGTACGCCCAACAATGGGATACCATAAATTCTGCTACCGGGACACAGTCCTTCAAATAAGGTGCTGTGGAATCCCAACCAAAGCTGTGTTGTGGGATGGCCAAAGGAAATGACCCAGTGAAAGTGTTTCCAAATAGAGGAGGAAGATTACAGCATACACACATACCTGGTATGTAAACTAATACAACATAAAGATAAATAAGACATCAAGGTTAGCCACTTATATTGGTAATTAACACGAATAAAAAGGCATATGTTCACATAGCTGGTTTTAGCCAGCAAATGGAACATACATGAATGTTAGAAGGGAATGATTTTTAAAAAGTTCACAGCTTAGAATAAGAAGCACACTTATTGCACTCTTACATTGTATTTCAGGTGATTATAGTTCATCTCCCAACCTCAGTTGTTCCCTAAGTCTCAGATTTAAGTGTCAGCCTACCTTATTTTGGTCCATGTTCTTCCATTTGTGCCTAGCCTATAAGCTTTGATTGTGCTAGTCTGCAGTTTCTTCCTGTGTAATTCATAACCCAGCCAAATACACATGGGGTCACAAGTCTTACAATTGATTTTCAAGGCAAAAGCAGGACTAAGTAACTCACTTGTAACCCCATTCCAGCTTTGTAAACACACCCTTGTGTGCTTCATCTGTCTCCCCTTTGTACACTGCATATGGAAACCAGCAATCACGGGTGCTGGATAATGTACTTAATTAGCCTGACAGGAAAAGCAAATGATTTGCACAAAACTTTTTTTTTTTTTTGATACTAACAAGAATAAATATATTTCGGTTCTGTTTTCAAAGAGCACTTCAATCTACAGAATTCTTTACAAAAAAATGCACCACAAAAAAACAATACACTGGCTGTTGTCTTCATGCACAACTGGTTATATCACTGTATTAGTCAAAACAGCTAAATAAAAGTAAACAGTTAGTGATACTGATTAATAAAAGGGACAGTTGGAATTGTGGAGACTGAAATAAGGATCCACCTTTATCACTTTACTAAGGTGGTAAGTAGGTATCCTTAAGTGTTTTTGTTTTTTTTTAAACCGTCAACCACTTTACACACTGGGAACTGTGGCTCTGTGGCAGAACCCTTGCCTAGTGCATACAAGGCCCTTGCTGAAGCCCCAGTGAAAAGAAAAAAACAAAAAACAAAAAAACCCTCAGATTTTACCTCAAAAAATACCTCATAGGAACTGTTAATTTTTCCTTTCAAATGACAAAAATTAGGACTAAATTTCAATTTAAATGACTCTGCCCAAATGGAAGTAGAAATGCGCTATCTGAAACAAAACAAAGTTATTGTCCAGTGTACTGACAGAACAAACATCTGGCCAGCATCTTCAACTTTACAATAGCTAGCAATATGGACCACAATACACTGACCACTTCAGCACCTTCTGGCATCAGTAAATCATCTCATTATCTTAGTGAAACAGCTACAGGATATGGGGTGGGGAGGTGGTGGGTTGATAGACATTGAGTTTCATGGGGATGGTGAGGAACGAAGATGCAAGAACCACAGCATGGAGTGTCCAGTTTACATGCACTGGCCAGGGCTTTCACTATTCCAATGTCCCTTTATACTTGCAGAGACAGCCCTGTCTGCCACCATGCACCAGAGCAGTTAGTACTAGACAACTTCATTTGCAAACAGGTTTACTTAAACTTCAAGCTCTGAAAACTCAGAATCTAGGTTGGCAGCATTTCTCTGGAAACAAATCAATTCTACAATTTGTTTTTTCTCACTGAGTTAATACACAATTGCTGCCCAGCACACACTACTTCAGAACTAAACTACAGCAGTATCTTAAAATGTCAGACATTTTGTATAAAAGCTCCATGCTTTGAAGAGCCCATGGGAGTAGAAAAAGTTTCTCTAGAAATGTCACTGAGCTGTGTTTCAACCTACTTGCTCTATGTGGTAAATATTTCTGGCTATACTAGGGGTTATGTGCTTTAAAAAAATAATTTTGTTCACTGAAAATTTACCATTTTCTCATTTTTTTTAAAATGTGATTTTGGCTATAAACTCTTTAGTGCATTCATCTTTGCAGTCTAAATTGCACTCTAAAAATAATAACATAGCTGAGTTAAACCAGACATGCTGTTCTCTTCATAAATCACCGATTTCTGCTAAAATGTTAGCTTTTTTTATTGCATCATGAAGGCACAGTAAGATCATTTAGCAAATTGTCAAGGTATTTTTCTAGAGCCTCCCTCCCTACACCATTTCCCTCCTGTAAGCCACTTGCTGTTTCTACTCACAGTGAACTTTCCATCTCTGGCTATGGTTTTAAAAATAGCTTATTGGTTGACATCTGCTGGTCAAGGTGCTGACAGTCTAGCACGAACAATGCCAACTTGGACAAAGAAGAGAATCTTATAAAAAAAGGGTAATCCTTCTACCCTCTTAGCTGGGCGGTCTCTTTAGATGAGTATCTGTGCATGTGACAAAGCTGTGGCCAACTCACTACGAAGGTGTACTGTTGTGCTAAACCTACTACTGAAAAGCAGAATTATATCATGGTTAGCAAAGTGTTACCATAACTATTTAACTTCATGCGACTGAAGGTTAAGATTCTGAAATATATTAAACAGACTCTGGCACCAATTCCAACAACAGATACTCTGAGCTATACCTTTAAAGAAAAAAAAATTTAAACGTATCACTGCTTAAATGTATAATGCCCTTTAGGACGAAACGAGTACTCTACAAGTACACATGAAAGTTAAGATCCTGAATCATCTCCATGTTCTAGAGCTCCTGACTTTTCATACTTTAAAATAAATAACCATTACCTCATTCTGAGGAGGTAGTTTTTGAAGAGGTCACCTGAACCCTGCACTGTGTTTCCAACTAAAGCTAGATGCTGAGGTTTTCAAGAAGCTGGGAGATGGATGTGCGGTAGGGACGGTGAGATTCGAGAGGGACAAACAGCAGCTCTGACAGTGCCCGACAACTACAAGACAACATGTGATACAAGAAGTGGACTGCACCAGGACTGAGGAACTATTTACAAGATTTCTGGCTGACAGTGCTGAAGTCTTGAGTTATGTCTTTCCATAATGCTTTTCCAGTACTGGCATAAATCTAGCATATAGTTTATATTAGACTATGTTTTAGGATGCTTCATTATGTCCTCCCAGACCTCAAATATAGTTAGAGATGCTGTTCAGGAACCAGAATCTGACAGTTACACAGAATCTTCGTTTAAGACACAGATAGTAAAAATGATCGATCACATTTGGATATTCTATTCACAGATTCCTTCTATAAACTACTTTCTGAGGTTAATAATACCTCAGTGACAAAAGTTTGGGTCCTGTAGTTAATGTAGAAAAAAAAGTCCATCAGGAATACTACATATTTAAAAACAATTCTGTATAGTTGCTCTCAAACCTTTCAAAGACTTCACTCCTAACCAAAACAAAAAAATCTTAGGAGGCACTGCAACCACTTCACAGACGGACAGCTAGTCTTACAAGACGAGTGAAGCGGCCACATTCTGTCTGTACAATTACTTATAAAGTGCTCTGCACAAACAAGGACTTCCTTGTATTTTCTTAGGAGCTCAATAAGATTATCTGCAATCTAAGCATAAAAAAATAAAGAAAAAAAATCCACAAAGGAAACTTTTTTCATGTCGTTTGTAAACGAGAGGAAAAAACTATTTGATAGAAAATAAGGAAGGCTTAAATATTTATTTCTACTTTTTATATTCTCTATTAAAAAATCTCTCAATACCCTGAGCCTGGCTTCTGGGCACAGCTTCATTTAATATCAAATCTACTTTCCCTTTTCAAGTGAGATAGCAATCTATACTGTAATGAAAGAAGGAAGCCTGTCCTTTTGTATTTTGTCTAGACCATCCTGTGCTAAGCTCCTCCCTCCTCAGGTGTGCTGGCCCCACACTCCAGCACTGCGGTGGTGGCCCTGCACCAGGGAAGGCTCTATCTAACTCAGCAGCTGCACCTAAATGTGCACCTATGGCCAAAGCTAGCTCTTTCTAGCTAATCCTGGGTAAAGGGGACAAAGTCATGTTAAAAAGCATTTAAAAGGGTAATAATGCCTTTCAAAAAGTGGTACATCATGCTCAGAGGCTATTTTTCATTCAGCATGAACCATTTACATCTTTTCAGTTTCTAAAATTTTAAGACACTGTTCTACTAAGACTTAAAAAACACTGCTGATAACTGATTAGTAACTTCAGAATATTTTCCAATTTACTGGGGATTCATAAAATTTTCAGTAGGCCTTCCTTTGATGACAGATATTTTAGCAAAAATCATCTGTTTGAGTAGGCTTAAATATATACTGGGACCGGTTATAAAAATTCAAAATTTAAAAATAATTTAAAATTCCATTTATTTTAGATTCCATAGTATTTTTTTCTAGCTCATGACTCTAGTGTAGTATATCTCCTTTAATTTGTATTTCTAAATACAAGAGATTCAAGATTCCTGGACAAGAGAGGTACTGGCCATTAATATACCCAGTCACTTTCTTTGCTACTATGGTGATTTTATATTACTCTTAAATAAAGGCCAAGGGAAGCTGTGACTAGGTTATACTTTTGATCTGTGCAAAGATAAGATTTAGGGTTCTATAATAACAACTGATGACAGGTCTCACACCTTCCTGCAACTCCAATGTCCCTAATAGTTCTATTTCTACTTAGGGAACTCAGCTAGTAAATTACCTAACCTTTTGAAGACCAGGCTTGGGGGAAAAAGGAAGAAGAATGAATGGAGACACCACCATTTTTATTTTAGGTTGCATATTATAGATAAAAGACTAGAAATAGGATGTAGAATGCAGTGTGGAGTTGGAAGAAACAATGAGACTGTTAGCAAAGATGTTAGTGTGGATCCAGCAAGTACCATTAATTTAGAAAGTATAAATAGTTGTCATTATGCTACGACTCCCATAATTTTAGGTAGAGAAAAGGATAATAATCATTCTGTAAAAGTTGTTTACAATTAACAAAAAATATAATTTTCAGGATATATATTCTGGTGGGAAGTATTAGTTTATTCCAATTAAACCTGAAAATTATTTTCTTTTTAAAAATAAAAACAGAAGAAACTCAGAAATTAACACCTGTACCTTATATTTAAATTACACAAATTTCTCACATTCAAAACTGTCAGCAGTTTTGTAGGCTTTTAATTAGACGCTGTCCATGGCATTTTGTGCCCTGGACATAGTAGCCACATAAGTATTTGGTGACTGGAAGAGCTGAGAGGAAGATATGGACTGTATTTTCCTGAGAATTTGCTACATTGTGGAGGAAACAATTCCCCAACCCTCACCTCCATTGCTGGACCCAATGAGAAAAGAAGGCAATGTGTGCCAGCACTGTCCAGCCGAGTGGTTAGGCAGAGCCCAGTGAGCAAGGCAACCCGAGGTGAGAGAGCTGAGAGTGGAGGAAGAAGATGCAGCATTCCCTTTTTCTCTGTCCCCAACACAGCCTCTCCTCACCTCTCTCCCTCCACTTAAAGAGCTTCACTGTGATAACATTTGTTGAGGACTGAACGGGTGCCACACAAAGGGCATGCTGCATTTACTCCATCCCCCAGAAATTAATGGTGGTGAATAGGGATAGCGCTCCACAACATAATCCCAGAACAGGAAAGAACGATGCTTGGTGATTGAAACCACCCCATCAGATGAGCAGCCACAAACTGGTCTGGTGGTTAGAAGGCAAGGCCGACTGGCAGACTTTCCATAGCAAATTCCCCAAGCTGCAGCAGCAAGTTCTTTCCATCATGCCTGACCATCAAAAGGGCAGAATTCAGGGTCTCTCCTCTTTCTTCCTGGGGATGGGCAGACTTGTATGCACATGATATTTGTGTTGAAGAAGAAACACGGGCAGCAGAGAATTCTGGTTCCTAAAACATTCTTTCCTCTTTTGTTGAAAAGGAAATTCCATTCTGTTCCACACGAGCTTATGCATTGAAAATTTTGTATCTTTAAAAAAAGATTTGAGGAACAGAACTGTGGTTTGATGTTAACAAATTGTATGAACACAAGACTTAAGAAATAAAGAGTAGATGCTGCCATGATGGAGTGGCTACTTGAAGGCTGCAAATTCTCCTGTAGAGGGAGGACAAGAGCTGATTTTAAAAAGTTATCTCAAAAGAAAACAGAAAAGCCTCATTTGAATTTCACTGAAAAGTGACTAGTTAAATATACTACAAACCTTGTAATGTAATTACTAGTTTAAATCTCAAGTCATTGGAATCCATAAAAGAATATAAGTGTATGTGCACGGTATGTGAAGAATGGTTGAACTGTATCAAGAAAATAACAAGCTACCGGGAATTTCACAGCTGGATGTCATGCTGCAGGTCAAGCCTCAAATTCATAGCCTAGGCAGGCCTCAGACACACAGCAATCTTCCTACCTTGCCTCCTCGGTACTGGGATTACAGGTTATGTGCTACCTTGCCAGGCTCTAAATAATTATTTTTTAATAGTAATTTCTGAAGAAGATCTAAGCAATCACTCATATATATGCACTATTTACTCTAGGAATAGCTTCTCCAATATTTGGTTTGTCAGACTCTGACTGGTTGCTCAGGGACGATGGCATACTCATACGCAGCAGATTGCTAGTGACCTAAGATTTACATGCTGAGAAAATTAGCAAGGCGGTCTTGATCTGTCCCTCCTCTTGCCGCTACTTCTCATCCAGGACTACAGGACTACTATCTTTCTCAGTTCTCTAAACGAATTTTAATAATTAAGGTTTGCTTTCCTACTCTGAATACAATTAACTGGACTATATATAGACAGTTATGCTATCTCTTTCCATCAAGAATCCTTTTTAATGAGTAACTAACCAAGGCACCATTGAGCCAAAAGACTAAAGAAGGAAGCTAGGTAGGGTTAGGGGTTCATGCTTGTAATCCCAGCAGCTGGCAGGTCATGGTAGGAAAATCCAAAGGTCCATGCCAGCCTGCGCTGCACAGTGAACCTGTTTTACAAGTTGAGGTCCAGCGTGGTCAGGAAACTCACCCCATATCACACAACAAAAAAAAATCTACAACTCATGGCAAAACAAACAAAACAAGACACAGCATCACTAATAAAAATACACAAAAAGAAACTGATTTAATTCTAGTGCTTCTTATTTCTCCGTATCTACGTTACCTACACATCTTACCTCCAGAATGTAATTTAATATTCTCCCCTTTCTGCCACTTCCCCAGTGGGCCAAATATGGAAGGGGAAATCAATTACTCTGCAACCTATGGGGCAATGCTTGCATGTCTATGGGACAGTGAGTTTTTCAGCAGCTTGAGAGAGCTTAGAAACACCAATGCTGACTAGCTAATAAAAGAAGGGAGGAAAGGATAGAGTATGAGCGAGTCAAATGAAGATGGTAGATACTGGACAATGCAGTGCTGAGGAGAAAGATAGAGAAAGAGGAAAGGAACACACTAGTAAAAGAGGTAAGCTGGGAGGTTATAGAAAGAACTCCATTAAAAAAATCCTTTTATATACTATGTCTCATCTGAGTATTCTATGGACCAGGTAAATTTTGTAAAAGCTTTGTTAGCTACATGCAATGCTACCTACCAATAAGGTAGGATGCCACTCACCCTAAATGTCACTGCAAGATTTAGAAATCACGAGTTTTGATGGTTTCTAATATGTTACATTGTTTCTATCTTTTTTGTTTTGTCATTTTTTCAATTCCTTTTCCTATGCTGGTGATCAAACACTATGCAAGCACTTGAACATTCTATAGAGTTAGCTACCACTGAGCTATATCCCCAGTCCTAGGTTTTCTGAGACAGGGTCTTTATGTAGTCCAGGCCTGCCTTTAACTTGTGATCCTCCTGATTCCATTGTAGTGGCTTTTTTTAAAATATGAGAAACGTTCTCTTTCATGAATCAGTATATAAAATTATGATGACATTCTTAACATCTAAATGAGGGACAAAAAGTAAGTCATAATTGTTAATAGGCAAATTTCCTTATATGGAATCTAACAATGCAAGTTTATCTGTGGCACTTACAAACTCAATTATCATTAAAGTTTTCCCAACTTTCTGCTTTACTGTTTTCAAAGGATGATGACATGTACACAAATACGATCTACCTGTTGAAGAGGTTCTGCTTTAGGCACCATCACAAGTCTAACCTGAGTATGCATGTCAACAGGTATTAGGTGACTATGAAGTAGAGATGGCAGGACTTTTTAAAGACCACAATGATTCCATTTTTCCGCTTTTAGATTCTAAGTCACAGGAAAATTATACTCTATCATGTTTACATTACACTCATTTTTTTTTTTTAATAATTTACTTATTTTTATTTTATGTGCATTGGTGTTTTACCTGCATGTATGTCTGTGTGAGTGTGGATCCCTTGGAATCAGAGTAACAGACAGTTGTGAACTGCTATGTGGGTGCTGAGAACCGAACCCAGCTCCTCTGGAAGAGCAGCCAGTGCTCTTAACTGCGGAGCCAACTCTCTAGCCCCTTACACTCATTTTCTATACATAAAAAATGTAAACATTAGAAGTACTTCACACTGTGGAATGCAAGAAGAGAATACCAGGCATTCATCATGGGTGGGATCTTGCTGGACAAAGGGTATGAGAAGCAACTTTATGAGTCACTTAGTATTATGTCTGCTGACTGCTGTAACATATATCAAAAGGGTAAGTATAACCGAATACAATAATTAAAAAACCAATTACTGAGTTGTTTGGCAACCAATTATCTAAAACAAACAAACAAACAAATGGCCTCCTCCCCCAAACAAACAATCCCTCCTAAAGATTCTTAGAATTGTAAAGTTTTCTTTTGTGGGTGAGGATAAAAGGCAAGGCATTTGCAAAGAAATCTGCCTTTACACAAGTAAGACATCTTTAACATATAAATATCATCTAAGAAGAACCTTAATTTGTACTTCTCCACTAAAAATCCAAAGTTAATTCATTTTTACCTATGTCAAATGTGCCACTGACTGATATAGTTGGCCGCTCACACCCACAATTTATTAAAAGAAATTATCTATTGCTTCAAGGAAATAAAGGACTTCCACATTTTCTAAATTGTAGTAAAAAGAAATAGCTACAGGAAAATATAAAGACTAAAGCCCAGGACTGCTCAGCTGTATTCCTGTCACTTGCACAGTGGACAGAGGCTAGCTTACTGTGCACTTCTCTGTGTTCGTGCAGAAGGAACTCTTCCTCTGTAGACCCTATGACAAGTGAGAGTTAATAAACGCTGCATGAACAAGCTGACAGAAAAACCTGGAGCTTAATAAGTAGAAATTCAAGTGAACTAAACAAACTCAGAATAGGAGTAAAGCCTCTGGAAGAGGCACTGAAAATGTTTAGCAGTGTTTGTGTATTCTAACACACTGATGTTGAAATTCAGTGTTCAGTATGATTTGAAGATTTGGAAAGCAATTACTAAGTTTTTAAACACAAACATTCTTTGGCTCACCTGAAAATAACAGATTATCCTAGTTAATTAAATATAAGAAAAACTGTTCATTTGTTTTGCTGCTACCTTACTTTAATGCCCCACTCATTCAGTCTGTTTCAGTGGACTGGGAACGCACCATATCCCCCTGCTTGGATGGGTGTCTTAGGAGAAGCACAAGCATACAGACTAAAATCTTCTGTTTGGAAACCAGCCCGATTCAAGGAGGGTTCTGATGCACTGCGGTGAATTTTTGGCAATGAGCGGGCCAGCAGCTCAATAGAGGCGAGAATCTATAAGAAAGAAGGAAATGTTGGGAAAAGAAACAAACTAGAAAACAAGAAACAAAAAGCAGAGTACAAAATAAAAATCTGGGTAGTATAAATCTTTAAGAGCTCATCATACTTCTGAGATTTAACACTGTTTTCAGTATAACTGGAACAAAGAGAAACTGGTATTTCCCCATAAACACAAAAGTCAAAAGCTAGCACAGTAATGCATGCTTTACATGCATACATAGTCGAATGAGTAAGGCTATTCTCAGTTAGTGTTTGCTTGTATTTTAGATCATTTGCCAGCCCTGAAAACCTGACAACTCTGGCTCTAGGGAATCCAAAACCTTCTGTCCTCCCTGGGCACTCCCATACACATAGTTACTACCCCCACCCCTTACACACACACACACCCACACACACACCCACACCCCTTTAAAAAATATCTAAGCTAGGCGTAGTAGTGTACACCTTTAATCCCAGCACTCCTTGAGGCAAAGGCGGGTGGATATCTGAATTTAAGACTACCCATAGTCTACACAGTGAGTCCCAGGTCGGTCAAAGTAAGAACCTATTATAGCATATAGTATGTATATAAATATAAAATATAATATTAATATAATAAAATAATATGAATATAAATATATAATATAAAATATTAAAATAATAAATACGTAAGTAAAAAATTTAAAAAAAATCTAGCATAAACAGAAAACTCAGAACTTAAGAATCTGTTTCTTTTACCATCAAGAATAACGCAGGTCAAAAGTGGAAGTAGAATGTTTACAAGCAAACTGTCGGAAGGCAACAAAGTATGAGATACTGAAGCACAATGAGTACAGAAACAGAGAATCCAAGTGTGATAACTGTGCAAAAAAGTTGGAAAAAAATGAATACTGTTCTTCTTGTTCATTTTTTCTGTTGTTTGTAAACTCATAATTGTTATTTTCACAAGCAAAAACCTTATAAATTTGAGAACTGGGGCTGGAGAGATGGCTTACAGCTGCTGTAACTCCAGTTCCAAGGGATCTTTCTTCTAGTCTCAGTGGGAATCAGGCATACAAGGCGCACATAAACATCCAAGCAAAACACCCTTACACAAAATAAAATAGTTTTTTAAAAGTTTGAGACCTGTCAGGTGGTGGTAGCACATATGTTTAATCCCAGCACTTGGGAGGCATATGTAGGTGGATCTCTGGGAGTTTGAGGCCAGTCTGGTCTACAGAATGAGTTCCAGGATAGCCAGGGCTACAAAGAGAGAGAGAGAAAGACCCTGTCTCAAAAAAAAAAAAAAAGTTGCGACCTGTTAGACAAATGTAAAGTCCTGCTGAAAAACTTGGATTGGGATTCCAAGCTTCTGCTTAGCTTTCATAAAGTTATTGCTGTTTGCTTATCTGGATCCTCACAAAGTCCCAACTCAGAATTCAGACTGAACCTCTCCCCTCCCCCACATCATACTAAAAATCTGCTTATGAAAATTAGCTCTGGGGTATTACAAAGTTTTTCTTACTTGGGGAAAGAGTGGTCTCTCGTCTCTTTTCTTTTTGAGGCACTCTGCCATTAATCTCTTCATGGCTTTTGGACAGTTGCTCCGTACCTTACTGAGATCTGGAGATAGGTATCCTCGTCCCACCATAAAAATTATCTAAAGGGAAATACAAAGATCATACACTATTAATAAACTCAAATATATAAGCAATGAAAATTTAACAAACTATACTTACATTTGTACTTTTGTACTTTTTGTACTTTCCTAAATGTATATTAAAGTTTGATAAGCTAAAACAAAAACCAGATGCTCGAGTCTGGCCTCCTCATCCATAGACTGTTGGGACCCAGACCAACAGCTGCGAGCTTGTTTCGTGAGCCCAGGCTGGCGGCAGAGCCCTTCTAATGCCACTACGCTTACCCACTCCTTATCTAGTGCTGTGTCCACTGAAATGTTTGAAGACATGTCAATGTGATAGCACTTCTCTTTTCCTTTAAAAAGGAGTATTGAATACTATTTGTTGGTGGGCACCATGGCTGGTGAGTTCTCTACACATGTGTAGCAGGGGCTAAGCACTCACTCTGTAGCAGGTCACTTGGCAGCTGCAGTTAAACGTGTTTGTTGTGGAAAGCCATTTAGCTACACCATCAGAAGCAGTGTCCTCCAGAAGAAAGCAGTTAAGGGCTGAAGCTAAAAATTCCTGTCTTGCGAGGTCAAAAAGACTTTTCTTCAATAGAGAGTTAAGAGTTTTTCTAATTTTTTTAACTTTTAAAATTTTAGCTCTTTGAGAGTGGGCAGGGCTAGGTTAAGAGTTTTGGGTCTCAAGGAAGAGGGAGTTCAAGAGAGAGGATTTTTGAGAGGGGCAGATTAGAAGCTAGCATGAAGAAAGGAGGAGAACTGCATTCTAGAATGGTTGATGGATTTCAGAAATGGCCATATCTGATAGTTATTTCCTGTTTGATTTCATAATGACTCCCATTTATTAACCTGTAATAAAGCTATAATTTCAATATAGTTTCTGTGACACAAGTTAGAGAAAAAGAACCTGGGAATACGTGGGAGCAATAGGTGGTAAGGGACAACTAAGAACATGTAAAGCACTTAGAGGAAGTCTTCAAAGTTGAGAGGAAGAGCCAAGACTGCCATCCACACAGGACAGCAGTTCAGATTTGCTTACTTAACTATTCCCAGAAAAAAATGAAAGGTATGAAAAGGTTGAAAGGCTGAAAAACCTCGTACTCTTGGACTTCACATTTGATCTATTTTGGTATTAGAAAGAATTCTCCAAGGTGTAGGAATTGGCCCTATGTTACAGATTAGGAATCCAATGCTCAAAAAACAAAGCCCAAGGGATTTGCCCAAGACAATACAGCTAAGAAAGTAACAGCAAAGAACTAGGAGAAGACATTCAAATACAAATTGACTTTTACCATTTTTATGGCCCTAGCTCCTGCTCCGCCTGAAATGCTTTCCTGTGCTCTCTCTAGCTACCTGAGATCTGGATAAACCAAGGCCTAACTGAACTCTAACCTTGCTCATCATATCTTTTTTTTTTTTCCCCCTAGATTTCCACATCTAGAAATGATAATGTTCTCTTCTCCACCAACAGCTAAAGTGATGATTTACTACTTTATCTGATTACTAAAATTTGTGAATACGTCTTATCTACATTCTCTAATGAGACCTATGGTCTTTGGAAAACAGGGGCTGTGACTATCACACATGTACTTTTTCTATTTTTTTTAAAATGTAGGGGCTGGAAAAATGACTCAGTGGTTAAGAACAGTTGCTGCTCTTGCAGAGGATCAAAGTTCAGACCCCAGCACACACATCCTATGGCTAAAACACCTGTGACTCTCGCTGCAGGGAACCCGATGCCCTCTTTTGGCCTCTGTAGGAGGTTGCATGCATGTGTACACAATATTAAAATAAATCTTAAAACTGAATTGCCAGAAAACCACTTAGGTGTATGTTTAAAGAATTTTCTCTGTTGTACCTAGCCTCTATTTTACAAAAGGCCTTTACATTTTTACCAATATGGACTCTAGTACGTATCATTCCAGGCTATAAAAATTATGGGACATCAAGAAGACATTTCCAAGTATCTAACTAGACTCTAATGAACTATAGCAAACTCCTTACAAAGTTTCTTGGTTTCTAATTCTTGGCTTTCAACAAAGTTAACTGAATTTCAGCTGATCATTAAAATACTTTTTAATGGCAAATTACAACATAATTTTGGTATACCACAAGAATGAATTCAAGTAACTGAGTAAAGGGTGTGCTGTAAAGGACTATTCTCGCCAGAGAGTGGCCTGGCCTTTTCTCGCCAGAGAGTGGCCTGGCCTTTTCCTTTGGCTCCTGGGAGGTCATCACTAAGCCCTCCCTTGGGATGTTTTGTGTAGTACCTAGAATCGCCCTGGCTATCAGCAATATGATATATAGAGGGGCTTTGGGTTATGTAACATCAGTCTGACTTCCTGAGGACCTGAGACTAAGACCAGTCATAAATTGTCAATCAATCATCAAAAAAGGTTCAGAGACCTTCCCCAGTTGGCAATACTCCATGTTATTGTCACATATTCCTGCTGGGAGAACTGAGTGCTGTGCATAACGCCACTAAGAGAAGACAACAGGAAGTTCCTTGGACTCTGCTCCATTTGTTTCTTCCGTTGGCTGGCTTTATCCTATCTTCTTTTCATTGTGCCAAACCAGAACTGTGAGTATAATAGCCTCCAGTGAACTTTTAGTTTAGTCCCTTTTTAGTGGTCTGGGGGACCACTGAACTCCGCATATAGCTGTAACAAAATGCCTATCTTTCCCATCTACTTATTACTTGAGTAATACTTCTCAGTACCCACCTCTTTGAAAATAAGAAAAAGATGAATGCTAAGCCCTAACCCATTCTAGCAGAAAAAAAAAAAAAATTCACCCACGTATATATATAAATTGAAGAGAAAATGAAAAATACTACAGTGTTTACTAAGATACATACTTTTGGGGCTGGGGTGATAGTTCGGTGGTAAAGTGCTTGAGTAGCAACACAAAAAGGCTGGGCATGATGGCATGCACTTTTAACCCCTGTGATGTAGAGGTAGAGACAGGTGGATCCCTGGGACTCACTGGTCAGCCAGTCTAGCCTAATTAGCTAGCTCTAGGCCAACAAGAGATCCTGTCTCAATACAAAGTGAATAGTATCTGAGGAATGATGCCCAAGACTGCCTCTGGCCTCCATCCCCCTACTCCATACAAACTTCTGTTAAGCAAGAGAGGTATGCTTATAATCCCAGTACTGGAGAACAGAGGCAAGAGGTCAGGAGTGCAAGGCCAGGCTGGGCTATGCAGCCAGGCCCTATCTCTAAAATAAAACAAAGTCAAAACCACGTACTTTCAATAAAATAATGTTACCTTTTATGTAATGAAATTTATCAGTTATATATTAAGAACTACAACAATGGCAGAACTCAGCATTTAAAAATATCAACCCAGCAGAGCTTAAAGTCATAAAGGAAAATTTTAGAACTCTAAATTTAAACTTACATTCATATTTTTTCTTGTAGATCTATAATGCATAATAAAAAGCTTCAAAAGAACAAAAGTATGCTATATTAGGACATAATTCTGTGAGGGGTTAGAGAATACTACAAATAGCTTGAAGAGAAAAAAGGAACTATGTCAATGTAGAGCTTTTATACATTTAAATAGGATAGGTTTTAGATTTTACTGGATATGTTCTAAGAATATTTTAAATTCTTAGCCAAGTTATACTGAAATTGACATTCTTTGCAGTTATTTAACACATAAGAAAGCATTTTAGATGCCAACTTAAAAAATGTGCACAGAAGTTTTTCAAAATTCTTTCAGAAAGAATATGAGGGGGGAAATTGAAGATAATTCACATTTTTATATGCCCTACAAAATTTAGCTGGTGTGAAGCATACACAGGTGTTAGTTTTCTGCTGGGTGGGGAGCTGTATGATGCAAAAACAGCAAGAAAGAGCAAGGGAAATTCCTGGGTATAATTTGTGAAGAGAACAGTCAGAGGGCACAAGGATGACAAAATCAGTATCTTGGTTTGAAATTTTGAGACTGTTTCAGCCCACACTCAGAACTCCCGGCATCTCCTTGGCTTTGGCCCTGTCTCAGTCCTACTGGAGGACATGCATGCTGCCCATTTTCAGCACCATCTCCTGCACTGCCTCTGCTCTACTTCTGAATCCTTCTATATTCCACATTGCTGTAACATTTTTTTTTAAACAATTTGCGTGAAATTGGTATGGTGGAGTACACATGTAATCCCAGCACCTGAGAGGTAGAGGCAGGAAGGCTAGAGGTTCAAAGCCAGTCTAGGCTACAACAGATGCTGCTTTAAAAAAAAAGCCTCGTGGTAAGACATTGATATTTGTTGTATTCTGCTTCTTGGGATTTTTATTCATAGAACACAGCCATCATGCCATTAGAGAGACCAAGCAGCCTGAGAAGTCTCACAGAAAGCCCATGTAGAGAAAAATCGAGGTACCTAACCCTCGGTCCTGAGAGAGCTACTAGCCAACAGCACCAACTTGACGGGTATACGAATAAGTTTGGTAAGCAAACATTTTTAGGCTATTCTAAAAAAATCTAAAAAATTAAAAAATTTTATTATTATTATTTTTTATGTGTATGGGTCTTTTGCCTATATGGATGTCTGTGCACCATGTGGATGCAATGCCCTCAGAGTCCAGAAAGGGGTCCCTTGGGAGTGGTGTTACAGATAGTGGTAAGCAGCCATGTGAGTGCTGGGACTTGAGAAAACCACTGCCTTCAAACCTGTTACCTTCTTGTCTGATGATGAGCCACAAGTGCTCATGACTATCACGAGATGAAAGAGGAAATCAGGTATGAGTGAGCTGTAATAGTTACGTTAACCGAAAAGATCTGGGTTTAAGCCAGGTATCTCAGCCCAGAGAGCAGAAGTGACTGATCTGACCCAGGCTCTCAAATGGGGAAAAGGAAAGTCCACTGCTGTATATATGGACAATGTTTCTACTAGTGTGCATGTTCATAGTACGATAGAGAAAGGGGGCTTCTCAGTGCTGGAGGGGGAAAGCCTTGGCCCTCCTAGAGGCTGTTTGGCTTCCCCTACAAATTGCTGCCCTCCACTGTTGTGCTGCTGGCCTGGCTGCCTGACAAAGGGCCCTACGACCAACGGGCCTATTGATATTCTGATGACCTAGTGCTGCTTGAGACTCCATGGTAAAGAAGAAATGAAAAGCTCAAACCTGTGATCTACAAAACTTTCTCAGTTGCTCAGATCAAGGTATTTTATACCTAAATTGGATGCCTAGCATAGGGATGTCTCAGCCAGATGCCAGGTTTGTGCTCAAGTAAATCCAAAATAGAGAGCCTTTACCCAGGAAGGGGTTCAAATGAGAGACCAACACCCCAGTGAACTTTGGGCAAACTGACTTCACCAAGATCTGGCTGCTGGGAGAGAATGAAAGTACTTGCTAGGTGGGTAGAAGTGTTCCTCACCTATACTGAAACTGCTCAAACAGTAGCTAAAAAGTTCTTCTAGGAAACCGGTCCCCTGACTGGCTTACCCCTAGCAATGGGGTCCAAAAACAGCCTGGCATTCATAGCTCAAACCTCTCAATTAATAGCTAAAGCTTTAGATATAGATTAAAAACTTGATTGTACATACAGATCTCAAAGTTCTGGCCGGGTAAAAAATAATATATAGAACATTAAAAGAAACACTACACTATATGTTAGTATATACTATACTAACAATACTCTCATTAGAGTATAGCAAAGGATGGATAGACCCCGTTTCCTTGCTTTGCTTTGGCCTGCTGCACCCAATGTAGGGAGGGATTTACCCCCATGAGATTATGTTTGGAAGACATCCCCACTGCTTCCCAGCTCAGAGAAGAGCAGTTGGCAGAACTCTCTATTTCCTTTCTCAAGTGGCTACAGGCATTCCAGTCCTCCAAAAGGCTATATGTATCAGACTATTCGAGAGATCCAGCCAACCTCTGAGTCTACCACCAGTTTCGTCTGTTCCAGTTTAGTAATACTGTCTGGGTCAAGCAGGTAGTCAAAGGGGCACTGGAACCAACCTAAAAAGGACTCTACATGGTGATTCTCTCCTTGCTCATGGCTGTGAAGGTAGCTGACATCACAACATGGATCCACTCAGGTCAAAATAGCAGAAGCCACAGACGCTGCTGCCAAATGGACTGTCTCTGGACTATGGACCCACTGAAATTAAGGCCCTGGGCCTGTCCACTCTCTACCCCTCTACTTCCTCCCCAGTCTTGTGTTTTGCACTATGGATATGGATATAGGGTCATGAACCAACCCCTACTGCCTTCAGGCCTGGACCTGAAAACTAAGAAAGACAGATACAGAGAGGGTATTAGCTAATATGTCTACAGAACAACAACTCATATTCCATCCTGACCTTTGCTCACTGATGGCCACTTTAAGTGTCTAGTTGTATTAAAAAAGAAATGTGGGAGTTTTTCTTTAGAGATAAAAATACAGAGTTTACAATTCTATACATGCCCTGCGACTGGGCCCCTTAGTTGCCAGAAACAAGGGAGTTTCCATTATAGAAATTGGGGTTGGAAACTGAGGCTTCCTAAAAATTTCCTTGATTCTGGCCTTTGGGAAACAGGAAAATATCAAAACAGGAATCAAACTTGATGACACTGGAAGGGACTCTGGGAATAGAGTTAATTATCCAATCAGAATGAAAATATAAGTCCTAGTCAGTACTAATAGCAGAGTAGTTAGCCAGGGGGATCAAGAGAACAGAGACTGATACCAGTAACAACTATGGCAAGTTTTTTTCCCAACAGTGGAGCCCCTTATAAGTCCTCTAATGTTAATTTGGGCTGCTCCCAGTCACAGTGAGTTTTGTCAGTCAATGGGTGACAATCTGATTAATTCCTATCTCTATGTAATATAAAGGCCAGGTGTCTAAGCATAACCAGCAGTCTTGGCTGGTTTGGGGCTAGAGGCCTTGCATCTGAAACTAAAACAGGATGAGTCCATGATTTGACTCATTTACTAAGACCAGTGGAGAATTCAACAGGGCCCCAGACCTTAGCACAACTGACTCCATGATGAAAGTGTTATTCAGGCTGTAAGACTCAGCACATAGATAACACTACCTGCCAAAACTAAAACAAAGGCCTAATCCATCAACGTCCATATAGTTCTGGGAAAGTCTCAAAATGTACTAACCTTGCTTTTTTAGCTTCTGTAGTTACGCTTCTGGCTAACTGTTCTTGTTAACTAAAGTATGCCAATCTAGAACATGGTTTTTGTGCTTAAATGCTCATTCTCAGAAAGGCTTGGGGCTGCACTGGGATCCTGAACACCCAGTGTAGTCGCTAGCTGGGTAATAAAGACTTTTTATTGGCTTAAACCCATGTCTGAGACGTCTTCTCTGGTGAATACCCCACAACAGTATCTTTTGGAAGGAAGAAAGGACAGAGAATAAGAACTTAGGAAAGGAAGAAGTAAAAATGTACCCTTCTGCTAGAATTTTCATTATAGAAAAGCCACAACATGATGTAACAGCATTTCATACTTTCCCCCACTGTGTTTGTGGGGGCATGTGTGTGTGTACATGTGTATGCACGTGGGTCTGTTGGCCTGGATGAATGTAGAAGCCAGAAGTGGGTATCAGGACATCTTCTTCAATTACTCCTCCACTTCATTTTTTTTGAGACAGAATGACTATGGAGCTTATGTTTCTGCTAGACTGGCTTGTAACTGAGCTTTTGGGTTCTGCCTGTCTCCTCCCTCTACTCCAGTGCTGAGGCTACAGGCATGGACACAGCTGACTTTGTATGTGTTGGGGATCTGAGCCCAGCCCCTCCTCGTGCTTATACAGCAAACACTTTACCCAGTGAGCCATTGCCCCAGCCCCTCATGCTTTGCTTTCGGTGTTGTAAACAATGTTTTAATAATTCTGGAATAATATGATACAGATATGTTCATAGCTGAGCCCTTGCTGACAGTGCAACCTGTGATACAATCAAAGAATAAAAGTGATCACAGAAAAGTTCATTCTTTCTTTTTTGTAAAGTCAGGGCTGGCCTGGAACTCTAGACCAGACTGACCTCAACCTCACAGAGAAATCTTACCGCCTCTGTTAACTGAGTGCTGGGATTAAAGGCATGCACCATCACAACAGGCCTCAGAGTTCATTCTTTTAGCTCTGCTATGGCCAAAAAAACCAGGTATTATCTCCATTGTTAGACCTCTAATTTCTAGTCACAAAATTGGGGATTTTACTCCACTATGAAATGGTCATAATAATACTAACATTTCAAGCAAAAGCCTTATAATTACCAAAAGCACCTAAACATTTCTAAAGCTGATCATAAAGACCAAGAACTCTATCGTTTATGTTTACCTCTGTCTCCATACTTCCTTCCTATAAAGAACTGGAGCCTTAAGAGAAATACTAAACTAATCCCTAGAAATGATAAATATTTACCTGATCCCTGTTGTTGATGTTTGAATAAGGTAGCTGGCCTGTCATCAGTTCATACAGAACAATTCCAAATGCATACACGTCTGACTGAAAGCTGTATGGGTTTTTATCTTGCATTCGGATTACTTCTGGTGCCTGTCAGAATATAAGAAAGAAAAATTCCAGTTTATCCTTAGCTTTAGTTGAATAAAGACTGAATACAAACTATGATAATTCCCAGAGCAACACCTTATTTAAAGAAATCATCTATTATGTAATTCTCCTACTAATGGACAAAGAAATAAAACCAATTAAGAAAAGGAGGGAAAAACCCACTTTATAAATTCTGAAAGAGGTGATTTCATGATGTATTACTAAGATTTTATAATTTTATCAGCAATCCTCTCTCTGAACAAACACCATCATTGCCATCTGACCATTTCTCAAGACTATCCTGTCAGAATTAGTCTCCACTTCCTATTCTTGATGAGCAAAGAAATACTAGATTTGTACTTATAAAAGGCTTGGAGTAGGCACAAGCAATTAAGTTTTGTCACTGGTATAAATGATTCTTCAACTCAGGGCATCTTAGAAAATGATAGAATTTCGAGGCCCAATACTCTTCCAAGTTACATCATAAATGTGTAGTATTAAAAATGCCTGATTAATGAAAGTAACAGACCACAGGTTGACTTATTAGAAAATCGTATAAAGAAATTTCTAGTTGCTGCTTCTAGGGCAAACAAAGACCAAATTGTATTTACTAAATTTTAACGTAACTTAGTAGCTCAACTGTGCAACTCAGTTTCTTATTTATATGAAATGCAATCAGTGGTTGCTAAAGTAGTGGGTTTCTTCCTTTACTTTGCATCTCTTACACTGTTTTGTTAGAGAGGAACTCAAGAAATGGCAAAGGGTATTAATGAAACTTTGTAAAAGTAGCTGGGAGACAAAGTTCCTGGTTTCAGCAAGGCAAGTATGTCCTGAGGAATAACAGGACTCAACTATAGTTGCAAGTCAGAATCGCCTGTGGAGTCTGCTTGGTGCTGACTACGCACTAGTCCAATGACAGAACACAGAATCTACGAGTGGGATCCATAGATTAGTATGTTTCAAAGTTCCACAGATGATTCTGCTATCCTCCCAAAAGTAAGAAACCCTGATGGAAGATGTGGGAAAACCTACAGAGAGTCAAAGGACAACAGTGAAGGGGAATGTTTTCTTTACTTTTACTTGTTTTTGTCATAAATTTTGTTGACAGCTGCTAATTTAGTAATATGGTATAAAACAAACCACATACAAGTTTGATAAAATGAACAAGTAACAATTTTTTTTTGGGGGGGGGCAGAGTTTAGATCAGCTGAAGAACTGTCTTCAGACAGTTTAGTTTGCTTTCCCCTGACAAAAAGTTACATCATCTACTTAAAAGAAATGTGTTATAGAGCTTTAATTTTTTTAATTTAAAAAAATTTTCACATAACTTTCTTTTTCTTCTAAGATATAAATAAAAGTGGAAAAGACCACTGTAAATAATTCGGAGGACTGTACAACCTGGTTTATGACCAAAATATTATTTTAGGCTGTGGATATTTTGTATCTTAAAAAAAAACTATCTATCTATCAATCATCTATCTATTTATTATTTAGAGACAGGTCTCATTATGTAGCTCTGGCTGTCCTGGAACTCAGAGAGATCCATCTCTCTCCACCTCTACCTCTGGGATTAAAAGGATCTACTAGGCCTATTTATTTCAATTTTTGCATGTATAAAATTTTGCCTGCATATGTCTGTGTACTGTAGAGGTGAGAAGACATCAGATCCCCTGGAATTGGAGTTTACAGACAGTTGGGAGTTATCATTTGGGTGCTGGAAATTTAACCCAAGTCTTCTGAAAGAACAGCCAGAGCTCTTAACGACTGAGTAATCTCTCTAGCTCTCCATATTTTATTTAAAGGCAGTTATCAACCTGAAAGATTTGTTCAACAATGAAGTGTATTATTGGCTATTCTTGTTCTCTTAAAATTCAGCATGGTAGAATAAAAGATGAACTCATTGATTCAAGGTATCATCAAAAAAGCAGTCAGAAGGAAATATAAAACATCTTGTATCATATTCTACTAAGTATATAAACTAAGGCTTTTGAAAAAGAACAAACCTAAAGACTGGGCCTAGATCAAATCTTCCACTGCTGTTAAAATAAATACACCATTGGAGCATGTGAATGATCAATTTTAAATTTTTGCTTCTATAATTTCAGAACTAAAAATACCCCTCCCCCATATCCTTGGGACACCCTACCATCTCTGTTAGAAGCCTTAAAGGTGTCTGAAAGCCAGATTGCAACCAATTAGTCTCTTCTAAGTAATTAAAAGTGAAACATATAACAAAGAATTTTTAAAAGAAACTTAGCTAACTATAATATGGAATCTAAGAAAAGTCTCATCATCCACTAGTCTTAACTAACGTTGCAGATGAAGAGACTCAAGGGAGGTTAGGAAACTCTGAAATTGATGGCCAGAGTACAGCTCTCCTGCCTCTGAAGTGTAGCCTCTTCTCTTCTACTTTGCCAGCTGCACTAACTTCATTACTGATCCAAGAAACCATGCTCATTTAATTTCAGGTTTACCTAGACAAACTCAGTCTACTACTTTGGAGAATCTGCTTCTTGGAGACTGCTACATATTGTTCTGGGAATTTAAGCAAATATGGCTTTGAAAGCCCTCCTAACTTTTTTGTTTCTAGTAAAGTGATCAAAAAGTATTAGGGAAGATTAATTTACTTGAAGATTAAAACTGTACAAAGATGTTTAGAACACTGGTATTCAGCTTAGACCTGATATTTCAAAATTCCTTGGGCTCAGGATTGTTTTTAATTCAAATATTATTGAAGATTCTACAGAGTGTTTGACTGTATGGACTATTTCTGTGAATATTTAAGATATTAAAACTAAACTCACTGTTAAATTATTTACTAGTTCATTTAAATATTAAATAAATGGCCAGATACTAGCAGAGAATACCTACTTTTTAAGTAACTATATTTTCAAAAACAAAGAAAGTTTAGTTATAATAGAGCTATAGCTCTCTCTAGTGTCTGGCTTAACAGCAGCCAGCTGGAATCTTGTATATGCTTCTACATTTAATCAGCGGCAGTATGCCATTTTGATTGAAGAACAGTAGGAAAATTGGTTTCACAAAGGAAAGACCTTATGGACTCTGAAAGGTCACAAGGAACCACTGTGGGTTCATAGCAGGAGTCCTAGAAATGACTCTTCAACAGTGTGCTGCAGTAACTGTGTTTCCATCTTTTAGAACCTCTTTTCTACAAAGCAGAAATAAGGAGAGACAGACCTGTGTAGACAGCACAGGGTGACTAAAAATAATCTCCCTCTCTTTTTCTTTTGTCTTTCCTCTTCCAACTGTCCAATAATTATATAGCTCTTTCTAGTGTGAAGAAGGTCCTTTCCAATTTAGCCTCAAATAAAAGTATGAAACAGCCTTTCTGTTAAGAATAGGCCTCTTAACACATGCCTTAAACTGCAAACCTTAAAAAGAAAAGGTTAAAAAAAAAAGAAAAGCAAAATATATAGACCATTTGAACATAAAGTTGTTTTTGTTTGTTTTTTTGTTAAGATAGGGACTCATCCAACTTTAGTTGGTCTCAAATTTACAGAGATCCACCTGCCTCTACCTCCCAAGTGCTGGAACTAAAGGTATGCATGATCAAACCCGGCAAACTAAGTATTTTAAACAATTTTCAATAACATTTAAACATTTTATAATATATATTATTTTGTTTGAAATATATTGAAACTGGTTTTGCAATAATTTTTTTAAAGACAATAAAAAAAGTTTAAGACTATTTACATAAAAATTAAGAACAATATTGATTCCTCCCCCTACCCCCATTTATTAGCTTTGGCTGTTCTGGAACTATGTAGGCCAGGCTGGCCTTGAACTCACAGATATCCACCAGCCTTCCCAGTAATGGGATTAAAGGCATATACCACTGTGCCTGGCTTACACTATTGAGTCTTGTGAATAGTGGGAACTGTAGAAATACTGTAGTTAAGACATTCAGTGACTTTCTAGTAACTAGACACTAATTTAGGACTAAAGAATATGATCAATGGAGAAATAGCCTCAATTCTTACCATCCACAAAATAGATCCAGACAACTGTTCAAACTGATGGGACCCACTCCATCGAGATTTCACTGTGGCTAGACCAAAATCACCTATTTTTACTGTGAGGTCTTCATGAAGAAATATATCTGAGGTGTAGTAAGTAAAGGAAATAAGTAGATCTCATTTTATTACTAGAGAAAAGCATTTTGGAGATTTCAGATAAGAGAGAGTTTCTATAACTCTGTAGTAAGATTTTCTCTGTTTTTGTTTTTTCGAGACAGTTTCTCTTTTGTAACTCTGACATTCACTCGGCAGATCAGGCTCAAACTCATAGCGATCCATCTGCCTCCGCCTCCGCCTCCCAAGTGCTGGAATTAAAGGCGTGTGCCATCTCCGCCCGGCAAAATTTCTTTTTAAAATACAGTAATTCATATTTCCTCCTAAGGCCAACGAACATGTTTTAAACAAGTAGAACTAATTGTTCTGCTTAACTTATTTGACATGCTTTTAGGATTTTTAGGATTTCTCAGGCTTGAAATATGTGAGCATAAGGTTAAAATGCTTATCTAAGCCTATGGGAGATCTGGGAACTTTCTAATTTGATTTGGCTCAGATATCCTTTAACACTGCTGGGAAAGCTAGACAGGCTCTTTATTAGAATAAGGATGACATCAGAAAAAATCTGTCTGAACTCAGAGGAAAAGAAAAAGAAAAACTGTTTCCTTCATGTCACTGTTACATAATTTTGAACCTTCAGTTTGAAATCTCAGCTACTACTGAGATAAATCAAAGCTGCAATATACCCACTACAAATATAGCTACAAAATATCTACTTTATAGGGTACATAAAATGTAAGCAAGCAAGACAAAAAGCCCTACTATAATAAAGACTTTTGATAGACTTTCCTTTAGTGCCCAGTCTTTCAGAAACCCAATCAGGATGTATCCTGCTCTACTACACTCTCATGCAAATTGATTTTCTTTATAGCATATTAAACTTAGCATGAAACTGTTTTTACATAACACGAAGACAAAATGCAGAGGAAAAACTCAGGATGCTTTCAGACTTCGCAGACCAATCTCAGGAAGGATACTATTACTCTTGAGGTCTCTGTGGATGATTGACTTGGCGTGTAAGTAACTGAAAAACAAAACATCATTTTAACCTGAGTAAGACTCTGAGTAGGACTCTGGCCTCAAAATCTACAGAACATACTTAGAGGTGTAAAGATTTATTTAGAATTATGGTACAACTGAAATTAGTATATTGTGATAACCTTTTTACATAATAATTGACAGTAAATTTAGGATTATAGGAACATACCACTTTACACACGGCCCAAATCCTGATGTATATAAGGACTCTGTTTTATCTTTTACTAATCACAAATACAAACCTTTCACTCAGTCAAGCCTATTTACCCACATCCTTGAAATACACCTTGATATCTAACGCCACCTCTTTCAGTGTTCCCCTCTTGTACCTGTGTCCAAAATCATTCTATTTTCCACCTATTCATACTCTAAGATGAACAAACATTCTTATTTTCTCACAAGGAATCCAATGGAAAGTGATTTTTTCACTGTTCAATTATATAGTAACAATGCAATAGCTTGATCCTTGTTTTCATTTGTTTTTCATGTGCCCACGCTTGCTTTCCATTTAGAATGCAAACTCTACTAGACTATGAAAGTTTGGTAAAGACAACTAATTTCAAAGGAGGTATGCTATATTCTTAAAACTTATTAGTACTAGTGAGGAGGAAACTTTTTTATAATGATCACATTATATTATTTTAAAGTCATTGGTAAGTCACCTATCCTTAGTTATCCTAAATTATCCTTAAAAACTACTTTAGTTTTAGATTTTATTTCTATTTATTTCCAATGCATGAAACAGAGTCTGGCAGGTGTGAAATATTCAATACATACCTGTCAAATAAACCACAATAGAATCAAGTTATTTGTCTTATTACTGGAGAAAACAGATATAAAGAACTTCTGAAATCTGACAGTGACCACATTAAGTTATGACTTAAAATAAGAATATAAAATCAAAGTCATGTGAGCACTATTAAAAATAGAGATTTATTTGTAAATAGTTCAGACTGTTCATACTTTCTCATCTTTACTAAACATCCTCATTCTTCCAGACAGATATCATGATCTGCAACTATTTTTTTTTTTTAACAAAAACTTCATTTTAAATTCCTTTATCTAAAGTAACCCCTTTTCACCTATTACTCTCACTTCGAGGTATTTCCTTCACACCATTTACTGCAATCTGAAATGACCTTGTCATGTTCTGGGTGTGTTTCTGCTACAGCATTATTACTATTCCTATAACAATGAAAATGAGGTCTCATTTACTTTAAAACATTCAAAGATTTGTTTCTTATATATGTGTATGTGTGTGCTTCTGCCGGCAACACATGTGCAGGTGCCTGTGAAAGCCATAAAAAGGTGCTGGATCCCCTAGAACTAGAGTTACAGGCAGTTATGAGCTGTGGTCCTCTAGAGTACCACAGGACCCCGGAGGAGCAGCGATGCATTTTCTTCTCTTTTCCTTTTCTTTCCTCTTTCCTTTCTTCCTTCCTTTTTTTCTTTTCAAGACAGGGTTTTTCTGTGTAGCTCCAGCTGTCCTGGAACTCATTCTGTAGACCAGGCTGGCCTTGAACTCAGAGATCTGCCTGCCTCTGCCTTCTAGGTGCTGGGATTAAAGGCATGGACCATCACTACCCTGCTGCAAAGCACTCTTAACTGTTACCTTGCTAGTCCTACTTTAAAACTTTTGCAATGTCAGAGAATGATAAGAACAGGTGAAGATAAACTAATCCATATAAAGAGCATTTTTAGGACTGGAAGGTCTTAACAAAAAGAAAAAAATGGAGGTTGGGGAATGAGAGTGCTGGTATGAAGAACTTCACTCAAAGAAATCTGGAAGCTAATGCAAAGCAAAAGCATTTCCCTTTTCTAAGGCAGGGCCTTACTCTTTATCTCAAGTTGGCCTTGAACTCATAGCAATCCTGCTTCTACTTTCCAAGGGCTGGAATTATAGATGTGAGCCACCATGTCTAGAAAAAGTATTGGCCTTCTAATCAAGAAGCTGCTGCTGGTGCTTTTCTAAATGGACATGATGTGCCCATTAAATTGCCTTCTAAGTAATTGCTTATGGCCAAAGATAAGTGTTGCTGTCTGCTCTGATCAGGATGTAGTGGTCAGTGGTAACTGACTGCAGACCTATAACTGGGCAAAGTGCTGAGAATGACTGTTGGTGTTCAGCTATAAACAGGATATTTCTATCATCTCCAACGAGAAAGAATAGATGATCTGGAGGATTGAGGTGGAGATTGGAGTGATCACTGACTTCTGGGCATGACCTGGCTGATTATCTGCATAGCATCTGCACAAGAGTTGGTTCACACCAGCATCTTGTCACGGAGGGCTTGAGGGTATATATATATATATATAAATATGCAGACATGATGAAAGAAAAGGAAGAAAAGGGCGCTCCTGATGGATGACATTAGTATTTTCTTTCTGTAACCAAAGTTGCAAGAGTAGAAAAGGTCTATATAATGGAACGCTGAAAGGAATAGGAGCTTTATTTTCCCAGCTAAAGAAAATGGGGTTAGTACCACACCCAATACCTGTATCATATAAAACTTCAAAGTAATTACTGCAATAAACAGTTCTATACAAATTACCACTAAAACATATTTTACTAAGTTTGAACTAATTATAATAGAAGATGTCAAATAAGTACATACTTGGCTGGGAGTAAGGAAGAAAACAACACTAAATTATACTCTGACATGATATAGAAGTGTATCCATTATTTAGGATAATTACAATGGATTTCCTTTCTACCTTATAAAAACATCTAGTTATTTAATTTAGTGTATGTGTATGTGAGCAAGCCATGGTATGTGTGTCAAAGGTCAGCTTATGGGACTCAGTTCTCTTCTTCCATCATGTTGGTACCGAGCACTGAACAGGTTTGGTGGCAAGTGCCTTTACTCACTGAGCCATCTTGGTGACTATTCCTTTCTACCCTTTAATATGTTAGGAGAGCATTACAGTGTGCATGCGTGTATGCGCACGCATGTGTATATCTGCAGCACTAGGAAAGAACAAACATGCTATCAATCACATAAGTACCACAATGTCTTGACAGGATTTTCTTGCCAGTCTCCTTCCTTGGAGAAAGTGTGTGTTTATAGAATCTACTCATACAGCTGCAAAAGCACTTGATAAAATCTGTCTTTGTTCTAAGTCTTCTGAAAGATTTGACTTTTCAACATTCTCTGAAGAGAGTAAGATGATGTCCCAAATTAATATGCCTCAGACTTGATCTGACACAAACTAGGCTGAGATTCTCATCTTTAGCTCCCTTGTGGTAGGCATAAAATTTATAATCAAGAGTCATATTCATTCTAGGACTCCAATAAGACTATATTTAATTACAACCCTACAATAATTTTTCTTGAATTGCCTTTATGAAATATTTTCTTTATCCTGTATTTGTATATTCTCTTCTTTGTAGCTAGATTTTGTTTTAAGACATGATCTAAAATGTTAAATTATTAGATTTAGTTTTCAGCTAGACATAGTAGCTCATGTTTGTAATCCTAATACTAAAAGCTGAGGCAGGAAGACTGCTGTAATTTCAAGCCAACCCAGGCTGGATAGTAAGTTCAGTCTGTGGTACAATGTGAAAAACTGTTTAAAATAGTAGCAACAACAACGAAAAAACCCAAAACAAACCCTCCCAAGCCCCAAACGCAACAAATTCCACCAAAGAGTTTTTAGTTATTTATATTCTGAGACATGATTTTGCTTCCTAAGCTGGCCTTGAACTTAAAAACAATTGTCCTGTTTCATCCTCCGAGTGATAGGATTGCAGATATGCATTACCATGTTTGGAGGTCAAAGTAAAGCTTTAAAGATACCAATGCTAATAACTTCCTTATGTCAGTTTCCTTTTTCTTCTTATTTATTTTTTTGACGGATCTCATTCAGTGGCACAGGCTGCCCAGGAACTTTGTATAATACTTCAGGTTGGTCTCAAACCCATGGTGACTCTCCTGCCTCAATATTCTTAGTGCTCCAAATACAGGCATGGGATGCCAGTCATGGCTGTCGGTTTCTTTTAAGAAGGCTCATCATAGGGGCAGGGCTGAAGACAGGGATCAGCTGTTAAAAGAATTGGCTGCTCCTCCAGGGGACTTGGTTTGAGTCTTAGCACCCATCTAGAAGCTCAAAAGTATCTGTGGCTCCAGTTCCAGAGGATCCAACATCCTCTTCTGGCCTCTATGACCACTGCACACACATATTGCACTTACATACATACATGTAGACAAAGCGCCTATACACATAAAATAATAAAAATAAAATGTAAAAAGGCTTATCATATTCAAGAGGAATGAAGTCAGAAATCTCCTTCAAGCTTGCTATCCTTATCAGGTACACAATCATCCATCCAGCAATCCAGCTGCTTGTGTTTCATTTCTTTAAGAATACCATGAGAGAGGCCACTCAAATGCTTTGCAGAAGTTAAAATAGTACAGCACATCACCTGCCTGACAAACTAGTCTAATCCATTAGTCTATGTGGGAAAGTTCATAGTGGCTCACCTAAGTTTCTTGGTACTTTCTTGTATTTTCCAACTATTTCTAAAGCCTCAGACATGGCTGACAAAGATACCTGTACTTAAAAACTCTTTCCCTTGATTGTACATAATACCACAAATGCTCATCAGACTTCAAGCAGGAATCTGAGACTCTTCCCTCTGACATGCTAGCTCTCTGTGGAGTCTGGCAGCTGTCTGAACTGACAGAGGTGACAGTGGTGACATTATATCAGGTTAGTCTTGTTTCTATTATGTTGATGTAGAAAGAGAGCAAGGTAGACCTTGAACTCCTGACCTCATTACTTCACCTCTGAAGGACTGTGATTATCGGTGTGTACTACTACAACTGGCTTCAAGTGTCCAGACAATAAATACTTAGCCACTGCACTTCCATATAAATGTTTAGATTAGTCTGCCAATTTCTAAACTTATGCCTGTTCATATTGTGACTGGCACCATGTTGCAGCTAGAGATCAACTTGGGAAGGATTAAGATTAATGATTAGTGATATTGGGTCTCCAATTATACCAATATGATCCTTTTGTATCTCCTCCACTTCCTTGTTAAGGCATGCATTAGAGAGGTAGTAAATGCCCCTATAGAAAATACTTTAGTCACTTCAACTAAGTATAACACTGGCCTGAACAGAATAAATGGATATGTGTATCAATATAGAATTTCAATATTGGTGGGAAAGCAAAAAGCATACTGTTCTTTCATTTTTGTTATCCATATCAAATACCCACAAGCTAAAACATAAAACCAGAGGTATAATATTTATTTACAAAAACAGGGTAACTAAATGGAGGAAAGTTTTTTTTAAAAAAAAACAAACGTACAAACAAACAAACAAAAAAAATGCTGCCAGAACAGCTGGATATTCATATAGGGAAAACTGCTCAACTGCTACCTCAGACACAAGTCATTTGAAGGGGACCAAAGATCTAATAGTAAAAGCAAAAATGATACATTTTTATAAGAATATAGGGAATTACCACCACCTTTTGTATGTGTGAAATATTTTGGTGTTTTTCAGAATATTTTTATATAATCTGGTTGCATAACCTTTATGTTTCTTTGTGAGGCAGGCAAAAGGGGCAAATAATTCTATCCATGCAGAGAGGAAAACTAGAACACAAGTGAAAGGATCAAAGAGACATGGGAAGAGGAGGGTTCTGAGGACTCAGATCTGTGATTAAATTCCATCTGTGTTACTTACCTTAGGAACATGTTACAATCTAACTTTCATCTACTAATCTGTAACATGAATATGATAATGTCTATTTTGATGTATTCTTAAAAATTACTTTATATGTTTAATGAAAATCCACATATGCTAACATATACCACATACTGTTAACTGTGCCAGGTGTGTATGTGGGAGCCTGGGCAGAGGACAGGGGATGTGGAACTGCACAGGACTGAATTTTGATCTAAAAAGGACCTCTTTTCATAGAGTATTTTGGGTAAAGACTCTAAGAAGGTAAGGGATGAGACTATATCAAGGACAAGTAAAAAAGGGAAAAGCCCTATGGCAGACATATGACTCCCATATACAAAGAACAGCAAGAAGGTGATGTGACATAGATTAGAGTCAACTGGAGGGAAAGCACAGATGATCTGAGAAGTGACAGAAGAGTTTCCATAGGTGTGGTGGGCACATTGAGAAAGGACTAGCTGTGGAAACTTTATTTTCCCTGCATAGAACTTCAATTTTCATGGACATTAGGAAGGATTAACAATCCAATTTGTTTTAACAGGGCCAAGTAAGCTTTGTGTTGAAACTAAATTGAGGCACTCAAGTGTGGAACCTGGGAGAGAGGAAATAATTCAGGTATAAGAATAGGAGCTTGAATAGGATGATAACCTAAATAAATGACAAGTTATAAAGCTCTGGATATACTTTAAAAATAGATACAATGAGTGCTGGATGTTGTGGTGCATGCCTTTATTCCCAGCACTTAGGAGGCAGAGGAAGGCAGGTGGATCTCTATGAGTTTAGGACTAGCCTGGTCTACATTGTGAGTTCCAGGATAGCCAGAGCTATGTAGAGAGACCCACCCTATCTCATAAAAACAAAGCAGTAACACAACAAAAGACAGACACAATGAGAATTGATGACAGATTAGTTGTGTGGTATGAAAAAGGAGAGGATAGAGGACCACTGTATAACGTTTGAGATAAGCAGCCAAAGAACAGCATTGCTAAGAACAAGCTTGAGGAAAAGATCAGCAGCTGAGTCTTAGACCTAGTAAACACAAGATCTCATTAGACAATCAAGTGGACATACTGAGCAGACAGTTTGATATGAGAGTCAGAAGTACAAATACAATGAAATGAAGTAGCTGCAGGTTGGTATAGAACTGATTTCAAAGTGATTTTTTTTCACACCATGAAACTGAATAAGATGCCAGAGAGTCCAGAGGGGAAGATGATGAACCAGCTGAGGAGCAGCTATAATAGGACAATCAGAAAAATACGCTTTGATGTAGACTTCCTCAACCTTTGTGTGCTTGTGAATCATTTTAGATCATGTTAAAATGCAGATTTAATTCAGAAGATCCTGAGGAAGTGTCTAAAATTCAGCATTTCTAAGGGTTTGCAGGTAGATTGCTACTCAGAGCACCGTTTGACTAACAAGAGATTAAGAATATGATTAAGCAAAGAAAAAAAGAACATTCTCCATAACGAACAGGATCAACTGCACCTTATGTTTCTGACAGATCAAACAGCTGAGGACTGAGAATTTAACCTCTGGATCTAACAGTATGGAAGCCTAAGGAACTCTCTTTCTTTTTAAAGGCGAGGTTTCGTTCTGTGTCCAAGGCTGGGAATATATATAGCTGTGTACCACCACTTCCTGACTAACACATTTTCTTAATGAAAAGGTAAGCAAGATCATTAGATGATATTCTTAGAGAACGGGTTTGGGGGTCTGAGGACAGAGGTATGGCGGCGTCTAGGAGAGAAGAAGAGTAAATAAACTGTCAACTGCAACAGCAGTTGAAGGGCATTAAGGGCTGAGATTGGTGAAAGGATCACATAATTTGGAGAAGTAACATAGTACAAAGCTCAAAGGGCTGCACTGAAAAGTCCAAGTGTCTGGGGCAAGTTATAAGACCTTTCTATACACTGACCTCACTGGTTATTGAAGAATAAGTGAGGCAGCATATATGAAATATACGCAACAATGTCTGATACATTGTAAGTGCACATATACAATTGCTAACACATAGATACTTTATTGAAACATCACAAAAAATTTGGCATTTGAAAAGAAATGAGGGAGCCAGTTAGTAAATAGTATGCAGTAGAGCTGGGATCAGAATATAATTTTTATTAAATAGTAATTACGTGCAAAAAGTGAAAAAGAAGGCAATCCTGATTCTATAGTTACAAAATAGCTACAAATCCACTGTATACAGTATTAACATACACAATTACTAAGGACACAAGACACATATTAAACTGTCAACTGCAGTTACCTCTGGATGGTAGGTTACTGGCATGTATCTATGTTTATATTTTTCAAATGGTTTTCTATTACTTTGTAGTAAGTTTAGTTTGAAATTAAGAAAAAAAAATCACAGCAAAAGATAGTATAAAAAAATCACTCATATTCCCACCCTAATAAATCCAGTTAAGATTTTTACATGCTTGCTTCTGCAGTTTTCAAAGTTTATACTAATTCCCTTTTTTCCTTGCTAGAGACAACCACTAGTGAACTTGGCAAGTATCTTCTAATTCCTATTTTCACTTAAAAAAAAAAAAATCCAAATATGGGCCAAGTGTGTTGACACCTTAATCCCAGCACTAGTGGGCCAGAGGCAGGAGGAACTTGTAAGTGTGAGACTGTGAGTTCCAGGCCAGCCAGGGCTACATAGTAAAACCTCTATCTCAAAAAAGCAAAACCAAAACCAAAACCAAACTCCCAAGCACCCAAACATATATAATTTAGTGGCTGATGATAGAACAAGGGAAATATTTATACAAACTGGTATTGCTTGAATTTATTTTCTTTCTTTTTTAGAAAGTTTATTATTTTTTTATTTATGAGTACTCTATCTGCATGTACACCTGCATGCCAGAAGAGGGCATCTGATCCCATTATAGATGGTTGTGAGCCACCATGTGGTTGCTGGGAATTGAACTCAGGACCTCTGGAAGAGCAGTCAGTGCTCTTAACCACTGAGTCATCTTCTAGCTCCTTGAATTTCTTATATAAATTTATGTAACTCAGTTTGTTAAAAAATTGTCTTACTGTCTTTTTGAATTGTGCAATATAACACTGACAAACTTATATTAAACTGATTAGCATGTTATCGTTGTTGTTTTGAGGCAAATTCTCACATATCCTAAGCTGGTTTAGACTCTGCCTCCAGCTTCCAAGTGCTAGGGATTACAGGCTGTGTGTGCCACCACACCAGCAAAATAGCATTTTGTATAATAGTTTTATAACTTCTTTTGCTGAAGACAACTCAAATGAATTCTAAAAAACTATATGAGTTCTTGTGAATTTTAAATTAACATTTAAAAGTTAAAATAATTGAAAAGAATACAATTGTCCAATATGTTACAAGTATCAACACTGAAAAAAACATTTTGATGTTCAGTGATAATAGTTTTTAGGCAGAACATTGCTTTGGCTGGCCTGGAACATGCTGTGTAGATCCTCCTGCCTGTCTCCCAAGTGTTGGGGTCATAGGCATGTGCTACTATGCCTGGTTACAAAGGCTTTTTTAGACAGCATCTTGTTTAATGAAAACATCTTTTCACTGTTTTAATCTCCCCAAAGAAACACATTTTTCTTTTGGCGAGCATGGTAATCTCTTCTTTCATTGATCTGTTTCTCCCAGTGTACCCCCTACCCCAGTGTGTTTTGACTTTTCATTTCGATTACACATCTCCTTTACTATTTGGTTATTCAGAGACAATTTGTCTTACTCAGAGTAAATGGGGGCCTAATACGTTATCTGGCAGGTTTGAACATATAATGGCCTTGTTGTTTCTGAATTGTATAGTGATATACATAGCAATTCCTGACACTTTCTTCTGCCTGGTTTAAAGACTATCTTATAGGAAAAGTAAGGTTTGTCTGCTAGTACTTGGAAATCAAAGAAAGAATGGGTTGGGATGTATCTCAGTAGCAGAACACTTGTCTAGCCCTAGGTCTAATCTCTAGGTCTAATCTCTAAGACACCCCCCCTGTCAGTTCCCCCCCCCCAAAAAAAGGGCTGGGAGCTGGGCAGCACAGTTATTGAACATCATTTGGTAAGGACAAAGTCACCCAATCTCACTGTTTTGGTAAGATGTCTAAATCCTAGACTTAGCAGAATTCCCCAGCTTGAGAGACTCACTTCTCCCTCTCCAGATAACTTCTGGTCTTTTTGCCAGGAGCTTAGTGACACTGGCTAGGAGAGGGATTAACAGAACAGCTTTCCCCATTGCAGGAATGGCCAATTTCTGAAGTCAATCTCTCAGTACAAGCTCTTGAAAGTTCTGTGTTGTAAATATGATGGTTTTCATTTTTCTATTGGCAACTAATGATTTAGTTTTTTAGTTTCTATTAAAGTCCATAACAGTTCTCCACCTGCTTTCCAAATTTCAAAATGTTCCTACTTTCTTCTTCTTCTCTATCATCCTTATTATTTTAATATTTATAAAAGTATTTTTTCATTGTAGTTTTAATGGCGTTGAAAGACAGAGAAAAAAAAAATCCATCACTTTAACCTGAAACCTACTTAGTCATTTTAATAAGAATTTTCAACTGTCAAAGACTTTAGAAACTAGACTATATTGATACATTTAAGCAGATATAAATTATCATCTCATTTGGAAGCAAAGAAATGAGAAAGCATCTTGTTTTCTTTCATTAGTTTTAATGGCAATAAAAAGTATCTATTAGAGGGCTTAAAAGTTAACAGTACTTTTTCAGCTACTAAAACCTAGGACAAGTCTGGTGGAGTGATGTACATACACGTACCGCAGGCTATCTTTCAAAGTAAGCAGTGTTTTAGAGTAAGCTCTAAAAGTACACTGATAATTCCAAACTGTAAAATGATGGGAAAATATCATCTATTTCTTGACAATTCTCTAGAGTTACTCAGTTTCACAGGTTCTTCTCTAATGTCACAACTTGTTTTGACTAACTTTGGCACTTCACTTGCCTTATCTTCCCCAAATAAGTACTAGTATCTATTGCTGTTTATATCAGAAACTCTTTTCTGTCATTCTCTTCATTTTATTTTATTTTTTTAACATTTCTGATATGATCAGAATTTGATATGTGATATGATCAGAATTTGAATCTTCTTTCTGGACAATAAACTATTCAGTGATACATGCATGTCTTGTCTTGTCTGTCTGTCTACTTGCCTTCCCTCTTCCTTTGCTTCAATTCACTGATAGGTATTGAATATCCATCACAGGTTAGGTCCTAGTCCAGGCATCAGCCATAAAGCAATGAACAATTTAACAAAGCAACTGCTCTTACCCAGTTTGTATCTAGTGGGAGCAACAGAGAATTAAAAAGGTCTGTCAGAATTAGGGTACAGAGAGTGATAAGGTGGGCTAGGGACATGATAGTTATACATAATGATCAGAAAGACAATCTTTTTTAAAAGAGTGTAACTGTCAACAAAAAACAGAAATAAAGGTATTTGTGATACAAGTATTCCAAAGAAGAAAGGGCAAATATAGAGATGCTGAGCGGGGAGAATGCTCAGCCTACTGCAGAAGTGATAGAGACCAATGGGGAAAAAGAGAATAAGCTTTGTTTCTCTCTGACAGAGACAGTTTCTGCCAGGGGTTTTTCTTCTCAGGATTTTAATACACTCTTTTAAATCTGAGCAGCTTAAAATTCTCCTTTGTTGAAAGGTTGAGAGTGTTGTCAGTAGGTAAGTTAAGGATGTTATTGAATAAGGTAATAATTTGCTGTGTGTGGTGGTCTGAGTAAGAATGGCTTCCATAGGCTTATATACTTGAAGGCGGAGTCACGAAAGAGAAGCACTATTTCAAGGATAAGAAGGACCAGGAGGTAATGACCTTGTCAGAGTATGTGTGGCCTTTTTGGAGGAAATGTGTCACAGGGGGTGGGCTTTGAGGTTTCAGAAGCCCATGCCAGGCCTAGGTTGCTTCTCTTTGCCTACAGATCAGGATGGGGCTTTCGACCACTTCTCTAGTGCCATGCCTGCCGCCACGTGCCCTGTTTGACAATAGTGGACTAAGCCTCTGAAATTATAAGCAAGCCCCCCCCCCCCAATTAAGTGCTCTCTTTATAAGAGTTGTCTTGGCCATAGTGTCACTTCACAGCAACACAACAGTGGCAAAGGCTCTGAGTGGGAAAGCACTTTTGCTGAACACAGGCTTGTAAGTTACTGCCTAGTTTTGAATGAGGGAAGGTGGTAAGTTGAGGGACCAGAATCACTTTGGGGATGTAGCTTCATACTTATTTCCTGTAACTGATCTCGAGGGAAGAGTTGTTAGGGCATGTATTCACTTTACCCTTTTGTTCCAATTTTATAATATAAAGTTAGCACAAGTGCTTATGGGAAAAACTAGTCTGAAATCTTAAGTTAAAATATCTTTACTAAATATGGGACCTAACACAAGTTACGTGCACAAGTTATTTAAAAACCTGTTTCCTCACCAATAAAAGAAAAATTAAAATATCTACTTTATAATATTTTAAAGATTAAGTGACATTAATCCATGCACACAGAAGCAATCGGCATATTAATTAAGACATAATTTTAAACTATTCATACAGCTTTTAAATTTATATTTTACTGTTTTTCAGCCAAGTGCTTTTTTTGTTTGTTTTTTTTTTTTTGAGTCTCTCTATTTAGTTCTAAAACTCACAGAGCTCCTCCTGCCTCTGCCTCTTGAATGCTAGGATAAAAGGCATGCACCACCAGGCCTGGCTTCAGATAAGTACTTTTAAAATTTGCCTTTTCCTTTATGTGTTGTGCTGGGGATTAACCCTAGGGTTTGTGTATGTGGTGCAAGTGCTGTACAACTAAACTACATCTGCAGCCCTGCAGCCCTAAATTTTACGTTTTAACTGTTTAGTTCCACTTAAAGAGTTTTATGCAGTATTTTTCTTGAGCCAGTTCTTTTTTTTTTTTGTTGTTGTTGTTGTTTGTTCTTTTGAAGTGGGGGACCTGAAAGCTCCAAATGTAAGATTTTCCTTTAAATTTCCTAAATTTTAACTTCTGTATCTAGTATATATGCTTCAGCAGGTTTCCACCCAGCCGACAGACACCACCCAGAAATCAGCTATTAACTACAGTCTGCTCCAGACAGCTTTGAGCCCTGCACTTGCTGAAAGCTGATATGGACCAGTTCAGCTGATGTGACCACTCCTGTCCCCTCAGCTGGATCAGTAATCTAGATGCTTCTGATAAATACCCCATTGCCTGAACTCCCCCAGCTTTCGACTAATTTACCAGTGTTCTTGGGGCCCATGACTATGACATCCCAGTTTCAGCAGGAAGCAGTCTAAGAGAATATGATGACCCATTTCCTCAGGTTGGAACTTTTAGTCAAAAGAAAATTCCCTGACACTGGGACATAGTGACTCCTGTAAAGCCCTAATGACGCACCAGGATGGGTACTTATTTAAAAGCCAAACAGACCTAGATCTATCAACAAATAGATTCATTAACTTAAATGGTTCTAATTGATGTGTGCCATCAAAGGGCCTTTAACTCTTATTCCGTTTCTGCTAATTACTGTTGGCCCTTGCATCATTAATGCCTTAAGTACATAGATATATTCCTGTCTGGGTGCAATTAATTTATTAAGTAATATTTTCTCCCTTGTCAAAGATTTGAAAGAGTGAGTTACACAGGCCAAGCAGGCAATGTAAGTCTGGGTCCAAACTTAATTAATGACACAGAATATATGCTTGCCCCCGACTGGATATGGAGAGGAGATAGCCAGGTAGGAGGTGGGAATACCTAGACAGGGAATGCAGGAGATGGCCAGGTAGGAAATAGTTAAAAAAGTGCTCACCCCGATTCAGCTTAATAGAAAACACTTAGTCTCATGGGATCTGCTTTAAACTGGACAGTATAAACTCACCATCATTGGCCAGTATTAAAAGTTTGTTTATAATTTAAACAAACTTCGTAAATGGTTTTTTGTCTACGGGATTTGGAATTTTTGTTGTTTTTTAAGACACGGTCTCTTAATATAGTTCTGGCTGTCCTGGAACTCACTATGTAAACCGGGCTGACCTTAAACTCACAGAGATTCCCCTGCCTCTGCCTCTTGAGTACTGAGATTAAAAGCATGTGCCATCACACCTGGCCCCAGTTCTTTATTTTAACCTATATAAATCTTATAACATGTATCTTTTGAGTTACAAAGCAAAATTCAGTTGGTAAATGTGTTTCAACTTGTCCTCAAGGATCAGAGTATACACATTCATTTAAAACTATTGAATGGTCATTTTATAGTAGAAAAGACATGTAATTATTTGAAAGCACAGACAACAGTCACATGTTTTCCACTAACTATTAATGGCTTTTTTTAATGGTAGTGTTTTTTTTGGGGGGTGGGGTTCTACTTTTCTGTACCTCCACTGTTTACATAAATCACTGAGTGGGAATCTTCATTTGTAATTGTAAACTTCTCATTAAATACTATACTTCTTGTATACTTTAAAGGTCGAATTGGAGAAATACTATTTTTTAATATGCAAGTGCTAGCTATTAGTTTCCTTGTACTGCTGCACAGAAACTTAAAATGCAACCCATAGGAGCTTTCATTAGGGTCTTTAAAGTATCCTTAAGTATTTTTCAAACATCATTTATGAAGATTTAACAGAAATGAACTTACTCCATGCCCTGTGCAGTCTGCCGTGCAATATCTATTAGTTTGATCATCTCAAATTTGGTCTCAATAATGTGGAGATGGTGATATAAGCTGGAGCCCTCACACCACTGGGTAACAATAGCCAGCTGTGGCTTTGTTGAATAGCCCATGAAAAGTAGGATATTCACATGTCGTGTTTTCCTGTAAAAAAAGAAAAGTGACAGTGAGTCACAACTCTTTACGAAGAGCCAAATCAATCTAGCAATAAGATGCTCTCAGTAAAAAGTACTAGAAACAAAACAAGGTTAGCCTGTAATTATTTAGTCTAACCACCAACTCTATTCAGGGATATGTTATTTAAATATATTGAGTGAGGAAGTAGAGGTTGCTTCCATTTGTTTAAGTGGTTCTAAACGTATTAAGAAGTTTTCTTATGTGGAAACAAAAACACTTTCTTCTAACCTTCACAACTAGCTTCCTTGTTCTGCTTGCTGGAATATGAGTAACTATGTACCCTCCTGAATACAGTAGCCTTCTCTGGATTGAAATCTGAGGTTTGTTGAGCATTTCCCCCATACAATATTATAACTCCAGAATCTTCCCTATATATGTCTTCTTATCATTAATTTACTCTCACTTGTCAATGTTCCTCAAGTCCTAGGGCCTAGGATTAAATACAATTTTAAACATATTTTGACATATTTAGGATTTTTAGAGTATTACTTTCCTAAATGAAGCTATTATTATACATGATCAATCACTTTTTATTTCCATTAATTCAGTCTAGGAGTACGTCTTCTGTAGGCAGTACCAAATGATACTGCATATCAGGAAAATAATATAAACACAAACTGTAAGTAGACACATTGTTTCTCTACTTTAAGTAAACCCACAGGAAAGCAGTGATCTCCAAGCTCACCTGAGTACTCCTACTTCATTTTTGAAGGCCTGTAACTGTTGAGGTGTGGGTGCTGTCACATTCAACATTTTCACTGCCACATCACCTGAAAGAAAATTGTGATTCCAAAATTTCAAATATGAAATATCCTTGAGTGTTTTTGCTGATTATCACAGTTTTAAATTCATATCATTATTACACTGTTAATAAATTACATTTAACTACCTAATAATAAATTGTATTTCCTCCTCTTGCTTCTTTTTTAAACACATACAATGGAGCATATACATCCCCCAATCCCACACAAAGCAAGCAACAACAGTACTCCTATACTACTATTTCAAAACATAAGCTAAAATAAAGCTAACTTTCCCACTCCTGGGAATTTAGTTTAGCCAATTAAATACTCAGAGAAATTTTCTAATTATTTAGTGATGTTAAATGAGATATTATTTACAAAATGAGTGTTGAAACTACGGACAACAGGTCCAATAAAACTTGACTTAAAATAAAAACCTGCAATTTTTTTTTTCAAAAGTTATGGCTTACTTATGATGTCAACTGGAAAATTATTAAGATTATAATCAGTTTAAATTTAATTTTTACACACTGCTAGTATATGTGTAAACTGATGCAATCACTTGGCAGCACCAATGGGAGTATCTATAAAACTGTAAGTATGCATATGTATAGTTCTGCAATTCTTTCCTAGGCATAGAGCCAGTAAAAACATACACATATGTTCTAGGCATATACTAAAAATATACATAGCAGCATCATTCAGGATAGCAAAAACTGGAAACTAAGCAAATGCTTATTATACAGCAGATGGAAGAAATCATGTTATAGTCACACAACAGAATACTATTCAGACGATGAATGACTCACAAACACACCCAACAACATCGATAGATCTTACAAAATTGAGAGAAAGGACCGATACAAAAAAGATTACATATTATATCCTACTGAAGTCAGGATGTTAGTTACCCTTGCAGGGTGAGTGAATGAAGAGGTCATGTGGAGCTTCTAGAAGGTGAATAATGTTATGCTTATTAATCACAAATGTATTCATATGGTAAGTTTCAATTACCCAAACACTTATAGGCATTTTAATATTACATATATGTATATATATGTATATATATGTATATAGCCACTATACATCTTGCTTTTTCTTAACTATCAAAGTAATATAATATTCAATCTATCATCTATACCACCTAATACTGCTTATTAAATGTTTCAAGAAAGCATAAACAAAGAATTCCCCATAATTATGACAATCAGAAACGACCCTTGTTCTGTATAGATACGTATATATTCCTACTAAGCTTATATATGTATGTAGTATAAATACTTATGAATGTATATGAATTGATAACCTTATGAGAGAATTCATTCAGATAGCATTTTTATATTGTTAAATGTACGTTTATGTAGGTCTTTAATATAAAGGTATTATACATGCTGCTTCATACAAATTAATATATTAGACACCTTTCCATGTCAATGTAGCACTATTATATAATTTTGACTCTTGCATAACCATATATGGATATGCCAATGTGTTAACTGAACTGCCTACTAGTTAGTATTCAAGTTTATTTTCATATTCCATGATTACTATACCTCTGGTGAGTATTTTTTCCCAAATATCAACCTGTTCATTCCTGTCCAATTACTTGCTTAGGCTCCCATGTACATTTTGTCAAATTTTCACCCAGAATATTTATGGCAATTTATTTCCCCACTGGCAAGGATGAAATAACCAGGATTATGATTATAATCTACGAATGATCAATTTAAAAAATCTTCGTTCACTTAGAAGGAAAGTGGTAATTTCTATCTTTTGATTTGTAATTCTTGAAAAACTAGTGAGGCTGAACTGTTTTTATGATTACTTGTGATTTATAATACTCATAGAATTAACAAAAGGAATACTTCTAAAAGAAAAACAAACTTCCTTTGGGACTAGCTAGCTCAATGATCTTCATTTTTACGAATCATTACTGTGAAGTATGATAGCAATATCAGTTACTGTGAAGTCAGTTTTTATGTCCCATTATTTTTGTTAGAAACCTCTGGAGGACCCCTGCATTTGATGAGAATAGTTTAATGATACGCACAGTGAATATTTTGACTTTGTATTTGTTTTTGGGATAGTCTCTTGTAGCTCAGGTTGGCTTTGAATTTTCTACATAGCTAAGGATGTCCCTGAACTCCTAAGCCTCATGCTTCTACTTCCTAAGTGTTGGGAATATAGGTAGGTGTGATCATGCCTAGCTTGTTGGATACCACTCCCCCGCCCCCCCCACCGCCCCCCCCCTGTCCTGGAACCACTTCTGTAGACCAGGCTGACCTTGAACTCAGATTTGCTTGCCTCTGCCTCCTGAATGCTAGGATTAAGGGTGTGCACCACCACACCAAACTTTGGCTTGATTTTTTAAAATACAAGTTTTTAAGCATATCCTTCTTGTGCCATATTACATACATACCATGCCACTTTCCCTTGTAGACAGTTCCAAATGATCCAGATCCAATTCTCTGTCCCACTGTAATCTGTCCATCAGGAATCTCCCAATCATCACTTGAATCTCGTCTACCAAGTGTTTTCTCGAAAAATATAGTGCAAAAGTCAAGCCAAGGCAAATGAAAAAGAAAAACCTTATGTTTCATGCTAAATATATTGACCTGCCTGACAGGAAGTTAGGAAGACTAAGGTCTTCTTAAAAAAAGAAAATGCTACCATGTTGAAGAAGCAACAGTTACAATTATGACTCAAATACAAAGTTAAATTAAAGATGAGTCAATATTAGGTTGGAAAAATTACTTAAAAACAGAAATAATTGGGGCTAGAGAGATGGTTCAGACGTTAGGAGCACTAGCTGATCTTCCAGAGGACCTGGGTTCAAGTCCTAGCTTCCGTATGGTAGCTCACAACTGTCTGTCACTCCAGTTCCAGGGTCTATTGCACCCTTCTGGCCTCCTTTGGCACTGGGCACGCATGTTGCACTTAAATATGCAGTCAACACACCCATATACATAAAATAATAATTTAAAAAATTAAGAGTAGAAACAATTTAGTATATGTAGAAATACATATTGTTATTCTTAAAATAAAAATAAAATGACTTTTTAACTATTTGGAGGACTATAGAGGCAAATAACAACTATATATTTGTGATTAGTTTTGGCTTCAAATCCCTAAAAAATTTAAGTTAACATATTATAGTAACTATTGGAGCTAGATTTCTTTATATATCTTAACTGAATTGGTCATCAAAAAAGAAAAAAGAAATCAAAATATCGATTTTTTAAGTAAGATAAAAGTAGCATAAAATTAATTTTCAAATACGGAGGAATGTCATTTAGCAGATACTTGAATTCTGAACCAGCTTTTAGAATATATATGCTTAATCATGCTTTCTAAATACTTGTTTATTCTCATTCTCCTTACTTTAAAACAGAACATCTTTATTTCCCTTTCAAAATGGCCTCTTAAAAATTATATTAGAAATGGGAGCAAAAAAAAAAAAAAAAAGAGTGTTATATGAATATATTTTATGCAAAAAACTATTAAACTCTTAAATTTATCTGACAGGCCACACAGTCCTATTATATCTAAATATACAATTGTATTTGGCTATCATTATAGGAAATACACATCACATATCCTTACCATTCGATTTCTGTCTTCTGAGGAAGAAGATGATTTCCTTTCCCGCTGAGGTCCTGGAGATTTTTGTAAGGCTTTCACATTAGTGAGGGAGCCAGGTAACGAGGCAGGTGGGGTGGCGGACAAACCTGTGGTTGACCCTAAATTAGAGGAAGCGAAAATTATCCACATTAAAGAGGAGTAAGCATTAAGGAAGAGCAAGCATATTCATTTAACAGGGGCAGAAAGTGGAGAGATCTAGATTTACTTTAAAATGCACACGTTTAAAAATAGGCCTTTTACAAAGAATAGGCCAAAAAAGGCATTATTTGTGATTAGTACTGTAATTTCTTTTAGTTTTCTGGCCAATTTAAAGATCCTTACAGTAGATAATATTAACAAATAAGTCTAGAAAAGACATACTCTCTAAACCAAGACACAATTTCTAATACTTACTCCCAAGTTCCTGTGCCTTTGATAAAAAACTAAAACATTACAACCAATGCTCAGGCATAATACCACACACCTTTAATCCCAGCACGTGGGAGGCAGAGGCAGGCGGATCTCTGTGAGTTCAAGGCCAGCCTGATCTACAGATCAAGTTTCAGGACAGCCAGGGCCACATAATACAGAGACACTTTCTCAAAAAAGCAAAGAAAAAACTAACAAAACATAAACAAAAACTCAACAACAAAATCAATGCAAAAACCTAGTTTTTATTATTTCAATCGCCTCAATATTTCAAAAACATGCAAATATCAAAACTGAAACATTTTTAATGGCTTTACTGTGAAAATATTTATTTTAAATTAGCCCTAAATTTATATTTGATCCCAAACTACAAGCTCTATTAAGAGATGGTGGGCATTGTCAGTGGTTCCTGGAATTTTTTCTGTTAAATAAAGATTATGTGTTACCTTTATTGCAAAGTTAATAGAAACAAAGCTACGTAGGTTTTCTTTTATTTTAGAATGATTTATTTATTTTTATTTTATGTGCATTGGTGTTTTGCCTGCATGTGTGCCTGTGTAAAAGTGTCAGAACCCTTGGAGGTGAAGTTACAGACAGGGGAGCTGCTATATGGGTGCTGGGAGTTGAACCTGGGTCCTCTGCAAAAGCAGCCAGTATTCTTAACTGCTGAGCCATCTCTCCAGCCCCACTAAGAAAGTTGTCAAGACTTTATGAAAAACTTGATATTATAAGAGGGAGCAAATAAGTGCTATGGCATCTCAGCCATATTGCAGATATATACCAATATTTCATAAATCAAACGAGCCTAAGTAGGCTCAGTTAGCTTTAGCAGAAATGCAATTTTTCTGGTATGTGAACTTTTAGTTGCTGACTTAGCAGAAGCATGTATAGTACCCAGGACAGAGGATTTTAGAGCAATGACTCCCTAGAGTACACAATGAAGAGGCCTGAGATTTCCAGGTAGAATTTATATACACAGTTAAGAAAACCCCCAAGAAATTACAAAAAATACTACTCTCACAGGTAAAAAAAAAAAGAGTAATCATCTTTCAAATGGCAAGTATTTAAATGCTAAATCTGGACAGACGTTTTTTAGTCATCACAATATATTATAGCACCACATAAAATTCTATGATTGCATGTGCAATTTTATAAAAGAAAATGGTGTCTGAAATTTCTTTTAACTAGTGCACAACAGATTTTATACCAGCCCTTGATAACTTTCAACATTATAAAGCATTAACAACTTGGCCAGGTTTCATTCACAGTTCTCCTTTATTAATTACTAAGTTTAATTACGTTACTGAGTACTGAATGGGTTCTACTGCATTCTATGGATTTTCTGAGATGCAGCTGGGCTGACAGAGAAGCCTAAAGTACCATGATTATATTACATATAGGCCACTAAGTATAAACAAGACAGATTAAATATAATTTTAAAAAATATTTAAAAGAAGATACCCAATTTTATCTTAAAATTTAAAAGTTAATTTAACAACGATTTAAAATATAACAAGGTAAAATTGGAGGCTACAATTATATTACTAACTTTCCTCACATGAGGGCATAATTCAACATATATAGATTCGATTTTTCTGAATTCATGTTTATGGATTAGTCAAAATATATACATAACATAAAGGGAAAAATAAAGAACAAAAAATTACTAATATTACAAAGTCTGAAAAAAGTGTCAAAAGTAAAAAAATCTGGCCTTAAACCTGCAGTGATTCTTCTCCTGCTCCTGCTTCTCAAGTGCTGATGTTACACATGTGAGCCACTGTGCCCAGCATGAAAACCTTTCCATAGGTGCTTTAATTTATATTTTTATTTTCTTAAAAAAAGTTACTATTTCTTAATCAAGGTTATCGTCTAATAAACTAAAGTAAAAAGAATCCTGCCCATGTCTCCCAGAATCTAAGAAGTTATCAAGACCAAGGAGAAATAAGACAACAATAAGCAAAATGGAAATCCCACTCAGAATTTTTTTCTTGCTTTTAAAAATTTATAATTGACAGCATACAGAAAGCTTCCAGTAGTGAATATGTGTGAAAAGCACATTCAGAGCATTCCAGCCAGGCCAAGCAAAAATTCAGTACTTAAAACTCTCACACTTACAAACACACACTGTGAGGGTGAGGCACAAACCAAATCTAGTTTATATTTAGTTTGCTTGGGTGAAAACAAGAAAGAAGAGCCCAACTACCTCTGAACACTGGGCCAGGCTCAAAATCAAACACTATTTCACTGGGGACAGAATGTAGGAGGGGGCTGGGAGTCCGGGATTGGTATTTCCGAAGACAGCGCATCAACTGGTTCAAGGGGGCTGTTAGAAGAGAAAGAGAGGGGCAGGCAAACACAGGAAGACAGACACACAGAAGAAATGAAAGAAGTCATGGGGAATAAATTAGATGAACTGAAGCCTGCTTCACAAAATAATTCTGGACGGTTTTAAAAAAATCTGCTTGTATTTTCATAAAAACCTCAATGATTTTTTTTTAAAAAGTGACTCATAACAAGAATAAGAAATGCCACTTGATTTTAGGCACTAAGCAGGCTGTACTAAGCTAATTGTGATGCTAACATGATGGAAACATTTAAATGCTGGATGTACCGGGCAAAATTATCAGCAGCCACAGCAATTAAGACATGAAAGTCAAACCAGCAGCAACATTAATTGGCAGATTCATGGAATAACAAACAACAAAAACTCCTGAATAACTATGTGATACAGTTAATACTATGTACATAATTCAGGCTTGTTATTTGGTATCTTTACAGGAGTACAGAACAATCACAAAATATGGCTTAGACAGTGTTTACTCGGTATAAAATATTGAGTCTGGGCTTGGACCTGTTTTGAAGACACAGAAGGGCACAGTGAAGAACCCAGCTCTAGGGATGATGTGGAACTAAACGGTCTTCCTTGTAAGACAGAGGCAGCTGAGAAGGTAAGCACAGAGGACCTCTTGCAAGAAAACTTCAAGACAGTCTCAAATACCATCTCTTGGAAAACATATCGGGTAAATTATTACAGAGTTTGCTTGTTTTGGTTTTTTGAGAGACTCTTACTAGGTAAACTAGGCTAGCCTCAAACTCATGTTCCTCCAGCCTCAGCTGGGATCACACGCATGTGCTAACACACTTGGCTCAAAAACCATTTTCGTAAGCAATATTATCTTTGTTGGAGGGAAGGCTAAATGAAAATTATGTAAGAAATCTTAATGTAATCTCTCCTTTGTATATTTTCTGTACTATACCAATACGAGGATAACTGAATTTTTCCATTATGGGGTTAGTCCATGAAATAAATGTACATTTCAAATAGTTGTAGAAATTGATGGGAAATACTTGATAAAGACTGACAAACTGAGGAGATGTGGCAAGCATCCAAAAGACTGATGTAGAATGATTTAATCGGATTCTGAGCCCCATCTGTAAGTATTTTTGCCAAAAAGAAATTTAGCAACTCCAGCCTTTGAGGCAGTAGAAATTAAAAGTAGACAAAACAATTAAGGATCTCTCTCTGGTAGAGTATTTTAAAATTGTAAATGGTACATTTAAAATTTTCTTTTATGTATTCTCATTTTCTTTACTTGTTATGGATAATTTTAAATTCTGCTAGCAGTAAATGATAACTACTATAAAAAAACAAACACCCATTTGGTTTTCTCTACACATTTTTCTCTGTGTCTGTTTCATGAAAAAAGCAACTATAAAGGAGACAAGCAGCAAAGCAATTGCATTTTTGCCTTAAAACAAAACAAAACAAAACAACTAAAATCACTACTTACCTCCATCACCACGAAACCCCTGGTCTCTTATCAAATCCTACAAACAAACAGTAAAATATATTTATTAAAAGCACACAGTAAAAAAGTAATAACAACAATGAATTTCCACTATGCATTAGCAGAAGGGTTAATTCAAAACAATACCTGTCTTATAATTATTTCACAAAACAAAGACTATGAAATTAGCTAGTGTACATGACAAACACTAACGTTTGAAGCACTTGCCAGCCTAGCCCTACATGAAAGGATTATTAGTCCCAATCAAATGCTGAAATCCATTTCAAGCCATTCAGTGGCTTCATCAATCCTTAAAGAAAATTCTACTGGCACATATTAAGAGCCATAAAAATGTTCATACCCTTTGGTCCTGTAATTCCACTTCTGGGAATTTTTCCTAAGGAAATAATTCAGAAGAAAAAATGATATGCACAAAGATGTTTAGTGCAGCATTATCCATCACACCAAAACTCAGAAATAACTATTTCCCTAGAATAGGCATTTTGACATATAATCGTTATGGTGTATCAATTTAATGAAGTAGTACACAGTTACCAAAATAATTATGAAACTTAAAACATGAAACATGTTTCCATATAATAAAAAATTCAAAATCAAAAGTACACTGAATGCTATCGTAAAAATGTGGATGTACAAGAAACATGAAAAAGGGGGAGGGAAATAGCTCAAATAAGGATTTTATTTAAACTGGTCTCTATTATTTAAAATACAGCTTTACCACATGTTGGTAGTAGGGGAAATTCCATATGTAACGAAATTTGGATCCTAGTCTACAGAACCTTGATTAGTTTACTCAGTTTAAGTTAAGTGTGAGGTATTAAAAAAAGTTAGTTGCAAATAGGCAACATTTTGCTTATTGAGTAAAACAGTCAATTCTTTACTGGTGTATTTCTATCATGTTCAATGTACTACATAAAACCTTCAACATTATCAACAGAATACTTAATAAATACTCATAATTTCAAACAATGACCTAGGTGTTAGGGTTGTCTAGGTACCATTCCTTTCCATGATTTTGAGAGCTTACAAACATACTGTGAGGTACAGACACATGAAAAATAAATAATAGCTTGAGAATAAAAAAGAGACAGATCACTTTGCTGTTAATTTACTTTACTACCATTAAGTGGAGTTGTTGACAAGACTTTCAGTGATACACATTAAGACTAAGCTGATCTGGCAATCCTGATACTGGGCTTCCAGCCTTCAGATCTATGATAACTGGTGACCATGGTGCACAAGAAACGACACTAGGATTTTGGCATTGGTGAGTTGGGGATGTGAGGAATGGACATGCATGCAGAAAGTGAAGGGTTTTCTAGACAGAAGGACCCACAGATGAAAGGTTATGCCCCTTTTCTGTTCACACAAGCCCTTAATCTCCCCATAGCTGCACACTGGCCAAATGCTGGCTTTCTCTACTCTTAGGAGCTACTGCCAGGCCCAACATAAGCTTACATTTTTCAATCTCATGTGTGTTCTTTAAGCTCCTTGTTGATCTACCAACTTGATCTAGGTTAAATAGGATATTCTAGTATTCTAAAACTATTTCAACTGTCCCTGAATCTCTTCTAGTTCCTTGTCTCACATCCCTCCGACTTAGCACCACAGAAGAAACAAGCCATGAAAGAAACTTCTGACAATACCTTTCTTATCTATGAACATTTGCACAGTAGCATCAGCTATAATTTCTAAATTCATTCCTTCTCCTCACTCTCTCCTCCCCTCTCCAGGGTACCATGTGGCACAGGCTGGATTCCAATTCCTGATCTTCTTGCCTCCACCTAGTAGTGCTAAGACTATAGGTGTCACTACAATGCCTGGCTGACTTCTAAATTCTTTTTTATGTACTATAGTGGTTTGAATAGAAATGGTCCCCATAGGCTTATATATTTGAATGCTTAGTCACCAGGGAGTAGAAACTGTTGGAAAGGATTAGGTTGGAGTATAGCCTTGTTGGAGAAAGTATGTCACTGGGGATGGAGAGTAATGCCAGACCCAGGCTCTTTTGCCCTTTCTGCTTGCAGATCAAGACCTAAAACTCTCAACTACTGCTCTAGCACCTGCCTGCACGCCACCATGCTTCCCACCATGATGATTATGGACTAACCCTCTGAAACTGTAAACAAACCTCAAATTAAATGCTTTCTTTGTAAGAGTTGCCTGGTCATGTGTTTCTGACTAACACATGTACCATGAAAACAAAAAACAAAACAACAACAACATATCAAGTGTTGGACAAGGTGGTATACGCCTTTAATCCTAGCACTCAGGAGACAAAGGCAGACAGAACTCTGAGTGAGATCAGACTGATTTACATAGAAGTTCCAGGCTAGTCAGGGATACATCTCATGCAAAATGAAACAAAAATAAGGGGAAAAAAATCAAATTAATACTAGCCTCAGGGTTAAGAAATTTGCCCAATATCATGCAGTGGGTAGATATATCTATCCTTAATTTATTATAGCTTCTGAAATTTAAAGTTAAAGGGATTTTATCAAATATTCTGTACTTTCTACCTCTAAACTCTTTTCATTAGCTTCTTTCTCTCCAGTTATAAAATATACTGAAATCTTAATTAAAAAAACAACTGCTACTCAAGTTTACAGCAAGCTTTGGTTCTTTTGATATTCATATAGAGCTGAATATCTCAAAACTGACAATCCATTTCCTCTCCTGCCTTCTTCTATTCTATTTGCCTTTGAAATAAAAACAATTTTTAAAATTTCTATTTAGGTGCTGATTTATGTGAGACATGACTGTGTATCCCTGACTGCCCTAAAACTTGCTATAGATACCAGGATGGTCATAAAGTGTCCACCACCACGCTTGGCCCTAAAGACTTAAAACGTTAATGGTGCTGGGGACTGAATCCATATTAGACATACATGTTAGGCAAGTGTTCTACCATTGAGCTGTATACCCCAGCCCCAAACAGTCTTTTAGACTTCATTTGTCTCTGTGTGTAGACATCAGTATGTGCCTCGGAGTTTCCAGACACCGGCTGTCAGGCTTTTCCAGCAGGAATTTTTATCTTGCCAGCCAACTACCAGGGTGTTTGTCAAAAACAAAACTCATTTTAGACCTTATCTCATGTTCATATAACATTATCTCTTAATGGCAAGTGGCATCCTCTCCATCAGCATTTTTGAAGCTCACTCGCTTGGTCTCTGTAGTACCCTTGCAAAGTACTCATGAAAGTAACAGAGAAACAAAGGTCTTTGCTACAATGTTTATATATTTACCAGGTTGCATTTTCTTTTTCTTGTCTTTCAGGGTTGCACTTTCTAGTCTTTCCAGTTTTATTTACTCTTTAATAACATAATTTATACCCAAAGCTTTGACTGACACAGACACTGATTTTCTTCAAGCTATATCTCTGTTTGAGGTCACAGTATTCCCATAGCCTAAAGTCACTCTGGGTAAAATAAACAAAACAAAACAAAAAAATTGTCATTTTTTTCTATAGGTTTCTATAAACTGTGTCCTGATTTATAGCCAAGCATCTATATGCCATCAAGCCAACTGTTAACTTCTACTTCTCTTAAACCTTTCTTCTCTACTGATATATAATGGGGCTAAGTACAAGAAAGGAAAGCCAGGTTTAAATGACTTAAGTCTGTTTCAGTCATTTATTAGCTTTGTGATCATGGGTTGATTTCTTAAGACTCTTATAAATTGAACAACCTTCAGAATAAGCTAAAAAATAATATGTTTCTCATGAGGCTTGACCAAGAGAACGTATTTAAAGCAGTTAGCATAGTATTTGAAACACAGTAAGTACTCGAATCATTTCCATGACTTCCAATAGAGAATCCTACTACCATAGTCTCCACTCCCTGAACTCATTCTCTCTCTGTCTTTCTCTCTCTCTCTCTCTTGCCACTAATACAACTACTTCAGTTCAAACATTTATCATATTTTGCCTGGAATACAGCAAAAGCCACACTGTTGACAGTTCCGCCCTTAGATATGCTATCCATTTGATCTATCTTCCAGACTACTACCAAAGAATTTTCTGAAATACTGAGATGATTTATCACATTCTCAAAATGTGTTTTCTATCAGATGTGGTGTACCACCACCTAGTACTCAAGACCATGAGGCAGAAAGCAAGAAGACTGCTTTGGGTTACATAGTGAGTTGTAGTCCCCCTCCCATTGTCTTTCAGAACTCCTATCACTACTTTAGAGTAAAATATGAAATCAGTCAGTGCTGACATTTCTTACTTTCACCATCCACCATCTGTCAGCTTTCTCCTGAACCCTGAACTCCTATGATACCAATTATTATTTCCTTCCATGTAAAACCAACTCCACAACCTTGTACATACTATTTCTTTAACAAATACCTTCTTTAAAAATTCCCTGTACAATGTAATTAATAAATCCCCAGCCATACATCCTTTACAGTATGGTTTCAAGGTCATCCTTTCTCTGCTAAATATTCCCACATCCAACCAGGTAGAGTTCATCACACTCCTGTGAACTAACATATTTTTTTTGTGATTATTTGCATGTCTGATTTACCCACTAAACTGTGACATCATAGAGGGCAAAGATGGTGTGTTAATTCAACCTAAATCACTAATTGCTGAGCCCAGAGTCAAAGGTAAGTATTTTTTTTTTTAATCAGATAATAAGTGACTGAGCATGAATAAAAATTTTAAGTCACTACAAGCTTTCAAACAAGAAAACAGATGACAGAAGTGTTTAAAAAAATTATCCTGGTGAGGGCACTAGAATGGAAATGGATAAAGACAAGTTGATGCTAGGAATAAATACAGTAAGTTGTTCAAATGAAGAAATACGGAGTCAAACTGTGGTATCCAAGTGAGAACAGTCTGAGACACACATAAAGAGAAAAAGGCGCTATGTTATGGCAGTTACGAAAAGGATGAAAGAGTAAGACATAAAGCAGCACTTCAGATAGTCAAGCCCAAGAAACCAGGACGACAGTCACAATCAGAGAAAAAGTGAAACAGTATAAAAAGATTTTTTTTTCCAAATAAAATGACAGTTACAAGCTTGAACATACCAGGAAAACACCTAACCTACAAATACCATTTGACTCCTTATTTCCCAAGCTCCTTAATCCTGTATCTCCCTCTCCCACTTCTCTCTTCCTGTGTATTCAGGTCTACATAGAGAGAAAGGCCTTAGTTAAAAATGGTACTAGGAAAAAGCCACTGAAATGAATTTACTCTCCAAAAAAACATAATAAAAAGTAGGAAGAAAGTCTGATTTTATAATCCTTCACTTGTGATTTATCTTGGTAATAAAATTAAAATTTGTAATAAGGTATTTCTTTCAGTTAATAAAATTTCAGTTATAGTCACAACTATATAATTTTAAATATAAGCATAGAATCATTTTTGTTGGTTATAATGTCAAACTCATGACAGAATAAATATAAATTCTTAATGTCATTTTATAACATAATAATAACTGCACAAAATTTTAGAAGACTTCATAAATTCCCTCCAGAACTTCTATTAATTCTTATATTAAAATTATTTCAATTTAAAACTTTTTCCAGAGATACTGTCATAGAAAACAATTAGAATAACTGAAACTTGGCAATAGTGACGTATTTAATATCATCAGAGAAGATGAGAGATAGGGTTTTTAGATCTATAATTTATATGAGCCAAGCATTTAAATGATAACTGAGAAGTGGCATTTACTTCCAATCTGTATTAAAATATAATAAAAAAACAAAAAAAACACATCTGAATTGTTTAGTTCTAGCAATGCTAGTACTTACATCAATATTAACAGGTTCAATTGTGTTTATATGAACATTAGGAGCTGAGGAGGACCGGTCTCGTTGCCCAAACTGGTTTCGATGATCTTCATCTGCTGGTCGGAAGGGCTGTGGAATTGGAATGGATTTTGAAGGAGATGGACTGGTGAGGACTGGGGGCCTGGAAAAACCAAGTCATTGGAAGATAAGATTTAGAGCAATTACATAGATTATAGTACTTAAAAGGAAAGTTGTCAGATTTTTGTATTTAATATGATAATCTCTAACGAATCAAAATTTCAGTAGAAATGGCTTTACAAAAACCATTAGTTTAAAAAAGAAAAACCAAAAGCATACCTACAACTAGTACTGCCAAAGCTTTGCTCAAAAGCAGACATTTCAGGGACTATCAATGAAAAGAACAATGATTCTGATCCAGAAAACTCCAGAGGAATCTATAAATGGCTAGAAATTTCCTGTGGTTAATCAGCAGAAGTTCTTATTCCTTTAAAATTACACATAGAAATAAAATGCTCCAGGTAGAGACTGGTTGAATAGAACATGCTATGTTTCTTATAGACTATTTCTCATAATCTGAAGTTACTTATGGTGGTTTGAATGAAAATGGACCCCATAGGCTCATAGGGAGGGGCCCTACTAGGAGGTGTGGCTTTGGTGGAGGAAGTATGTCACTGGGGGTGGGGTTTGAGGTTTCAGAAGTTCAAGCCAGGCTAGGAGTCATTTCCTGCTGCCTGCTGATCCACATTTAGAACTTAATGCCATCAGTGAGTGCAATTTCTACAATATCAAAAGATTGTTTCTAAAATTTTGAAAAATAATCTGTATGGTGCCAATTTATCTTTGATATTTCAAAATGTTTTTCATGTCCAATTATTTAACAGAGACACTCTCATTCCCCCCCCAAAAAATATAATATTAAAATCTTTGATATTTCAAAATGTTTTTCATGTCCAATTATTTAATAACAGAGACCCCCCCAAAAAATCATATAATATTAAACACTGAAGCAAATATTTAAACAACCGAAAAAAAAAAAAAATTTGGAGTCTGTGGTTGTGGAGGTGCCCATAGAAGCCAGAGACACCGGGTGTCTTCCTCCATCACTCACCACTTTAGTTTTTGAGAAAGGGTCTCTTTACTAAACCTAGAATTGACCATAAGTTAGACTGGTTGGCCAGCAAACTCCAAAAATCTTCTTGTCTCTGTCTTTCAATCACTAGGGTCATGGGATAAGATAGCTACAACCCAACTTTTAAGTGGCCAATGAGGAATCCAAATTCAAGTCCTCAAGCTTACATGGCAAGCCCTTTAGGTACTGAGCCATCTTCCCAGTCCTAAAATTATTTTGATTAAAGTACTCTAGTAGGCTACAGGGTACCCTATTTCTTTCTTTTCTTTTCTTTTTTTTCTTTCTTTCTTTTTCTTTCTTTTTCTTTCTTCTATCTATCTATCTATCTATCTATCTATCCATCCATCCATCCATCCATCCATCCATCCATCCATCCATCCATCCATCTATTGTCATAGATAACAGAATCTATGATTGCTGGCCTGGCATGAGCCTGGTGTAAAGAACACTGACAATTTCAGACTAGATTATAAACACCCATGAAGATTTTAGACCCCTCAGAATAGATTATCAGGAGTAGGGAAATGATTACTGATTGGGAGAGGATAAAGTAAGGATCTGACTAAACTTCAACTAGATGACTCATCCATGGTCCAACATGGACCCAGCTCTTTTCACCATTTTACTCCATATTATAAAAACTAATGAGCATTATTTAATTGTTATGACTAGAAAGACAATGTTGAGATAACAAAAAGACAGTCGAGAGGGTGGATTAGAAAAGAATAGTAAGAAAATATAATAGGAGGGGCCAGGGCGATCTCAGTACATAAGAAGGTGCTTGCTATTAAGCCTGATGACTTGGGATTGATCAGTGGGACCCACATAGTGAAAGAGACCTTATTCCTCAAAGTTGTCTTCTGACTTCCATATGTGCCTTGTCATGCACACGTGCACACACACATGTACACACACATATTAAATAAGTATGATAAAAATGTTAAGAAAAAAGTAGTAGGAAAGAAAGGATAAAGATTTGGGGAGCAAAGCTCAAGAGTGACAGAAAGCCCTGAACAAAGCATGTCAGCAGAATCTGAAGCACATGATCACAAGAATAAAAGAGGAAACTTACTTTAGGAGATTCATATTAACTACATGAGTCTGTTTAGAAATGAATAACAAATAAATATTACGCATTAAAAGAATTAGCATAAGCCCAATTAGGATTAATGAAATTGGATTTAGGGGAAATTGTTGTTTCATCTGTATCCTTCTTGTGTTTTCTGAGAATTGAGAAATTCTCAGTTTGTGTCAAAAGCTGTCCTTATTCCTTCTTTATAATGCTAAACATGGCCTTGGCTAAAAGTTTTTACAACAGTTAAAAAATGTAAAAAGGCTATTAGTTAATAAAGTATTGAGAAGTACAACTGTTAAGCTATGTACATTCTTAGGACAACAGCACCTTTTAACTGAGGACTAAACACGGGAAAAGCCTGAGTTAAGAACTGTGTAGAATAATCTAATCAATACAATATGTAACTAGCATAGGTACAGAGGCAAGAATTATTCCCGAAACTTACTGAGTTAGGACTGTGACAGAAATATGAACTGAATAACAAACCAGAATGCTGTATGTTTATAATGGACAATGATCCAGAAACAAGTAAAAACAAAAATCGGCATTTAATCTGGTAAAAGATAAGGGTTTGTTACACAAAATCAATGTGATGTATTTAATACCATGTGGAAGGTGAAATTGTGCTTTGGTTCAAAGTTAACTTGTCAAACCTTGAAGGCACATATATGAAAACTGTGGGCAATGTTTCATTATTATACCCCAAAGTATTCAATATCTCTACAAAATCTTAATCCAATGCTCAACAAAACAATTTTCTAATTACAATCTGGTTTCTCATTAATATCTTTCCAAAGAGTGTGGCCCATTAAACACAAGACTGGTTTAGGTAACAGGCATATTCTTATTTTCTGCTCTAATTTTGTTTAATTTAAACTAGTATAGTCCTAATAGTCCCAATTCTCATCATTTTGGAATATTGGTAAAACTGCATGTGCATACTATGGAATCTTTCCTCAGAGAAGGTACTTTATAAAAATCCAGGAAGGATCCTGGCTATCATCTAATTGGTTTTCTCCCAGTGGCATATCTTTTTTTCTCTCTCTTTCTTTCTCCTTCCCTCCTTCTTCCTTTCTTTCTTTTTTTGGATTTTTGAAACAGGGTTGTGGTCCTGTAGTCCTGGCTACCCTGGAACTCACTCTGTAGACCAGGCTGGACTCAACCTCACAGAGATCTGCCTGCTTCTGACTCCCAAGTGCTGGGATTAATGGTGTGTGCTGCCGCCACCACCCAGCATCAGTGGTATATCTTTATACCGACCCTGCCACAAATGGTTTTAAAATTAAAAACTTAAAAATGAACAAAATTTTAATTCTAACATTCTTTAGAAAATTACTAATAGTTTAGATTTCAGTTCTAAGTTAGACTATTTAAAACTTTTTGAAGCAAAGCTACTGTTTCTGTTCGGTGATATCTAAAAAGGAAATAATTATCTCTTCCTCTGTAATCTAAACTGGGCAATGTATTAATTCCCCAAAATTTCTTGGTATACCTATTCTTGTTTTAGAACCATCAGTATTGTTGTCAGGACTAGTAACAAATGCAATATTGTAATACTGATTATAGTTAGTATGATGGCTATTCTTGGTTGTCAACTTAACTACATTTGCAATTAAGTAAAATTCAAATGGCTGGGCATACCTGTGAAGGATTTTTTTTTTTCTTTTTTCAAGAAAGGGTTTCTCTGTTATAACGCTGGCTGTCTTGGAACTCACTCTGTAGACCAGGCTGGCCTGGAACTCACTGAGATCTGCCTGCTTCTGCCTCCATGTGCCACCACTGCCTGGCTGGGATTTTTTTTCTTAATTAAACCACTTGAAGTGAGAAAACTCATTTCTAATCTGGATACATCTTTAATCCAAACCTTTTGAGGTGAGAAAAATACATATATATGTACACGTGTGTGTGTGTGTGTGTGTGTGTGTGTGTGTGTGTGTGTGTGTCTCTATGAGTCCCGTTCCTCTATATAATCCTGACTAATACAAATTACTTCTATCTTTACAAACATAATTTTATACACTGACATAAAAGCATTAGGAAATTATCTTGTAGAGGAGTTTGCACATCTTTCAAAACCAGAATCCATTTCACTCTAGTTAAGGAAAAATACATGTGGCAGAGGCAAATGCTTTCTCAATTTTAAAACAGCATTTCTTCACTGGAAGACAAACTGTATTATTACCATTTTGACCCTTCAGAGAGGCCAAGCTAGTTTCATTATGTTCTGCAACTCTGTTCACAGAACTGGGACCTGCCATTTGAAAAGCATCACAGTTCTATAGACTCTTATCAGGAAAAAATGCCATAGCCAAAGGATTAATTAAAATTCCTAACAACAACATTTTGATTCAATCATCTTAAACAAAACAAAACATAAAACTAACGACAGAGCCAACAGAGATAACTGTTAGAATCTGACAAAATTACATAGTGGTTGCATTTTCCAGTGATATAAAAATTGCTGGGGGGTGGTGGCACACGCCTTTAACCTCAGCAATCAGGAGACAGAGGCAGGTGGATCTCTGTGAGTTCGAGGCCAGCCTGGTTTACAGACTGAGTTCCAGGACAGCCAGAGTTACAACAGAGAAGCCCTGTTTTGAAAACAACAACAACAACAAAATAAATAAAAAAGATAATATATTCACTATTTAAGTTAAAATTCCTTTTTATATTTAAAATTTATTATTATGTGTGTGTGTTAGCAGGTGTACACATGCCATGGTGCACATATGGAGGTAAGAGAACAATTTCTTTTGGAGCCAGTTCTCTTTCCACCTATTTTTGAGCAAAATCTCATTACTGCTGTGCTATGCTAGACTTCTGCTGATGTTCTTGCTTTCGTCTCCCATCCTATTGCAGAAGTGCTGGGATTACAAATGTACCACATTTGGCCTTTGTCACATTTACACATTACCCACTGAGCCATCTCATCTCACACACATTCCCAATTCTGTGTGTGTGTGTGTGTGTGTGTGTGTGTGTGTGTGTGTGTGTGTGTGAGAGAGAGAGAGAGAGAGAGAGAGAATGAGAATGTGTTATATGCACCTCAGAACCCAGGAGGGCATCAGGTGGCCTTTTCTATTACTTTCTATCTTAGTTGAGGAAAGGCCTCTCCTTGATCCTGGAACTTGAATCCTTTCAACTAGATTGTAAACCTGCCAGTCCCAGTAATCCTCATGTCTCTACCTCTCCTAGTGAAAGCATTACAGGTATGCGTGGGACCATCCCTGGGCTGTTATGTGGATGGTAGGATCTGAACTCTGACTTTTTCTGTTGCACAGCTTAACTGCTGAGCCAACTCTCCAGCCTCCCTTCCTAAATCCTTTTTGAAACAGTGTCTTATATGTCTCAGGCTGGCCTCACACTTCCTGAGGATGATCTTGAACTTCTGATTTTCCTTCTTCTATCCCCAAGTGCTGGGATTTATAGCAACTAGCATGTCTAGTATATGTGGTGCTGGAAATAAAATTCAGAGCTTTGTTTGTGCTAGGCAAGAAAACACTCTACTGACTGAGCTACATATCTACCCTCCAATTTATTTTTGAGACTAGAACTCACTCTAGCTTGGGCTGACCTCAAATTCATTGAAATCCTCCTATCTCAGCCTCCCAAGTGCTGAGATTATAGAAATAATTTACCACTCCTGGAAATAGAAATTTATTTTGCTAGATTTTTAACCTGTGAGACCTCAGGAATGTTGACTTCATAAAAAATGCATGTCTGTTAAAAGTATCAACTTCCTGTTTTCATTCCTTAAGTTGTAAGTCTAAAGAAATATGAGCAGGCCAGATGGCTGTGTGTATAAATGACTGTCATGAAAGCCTGACCACTGGAGTTTGATCCCTGGCTCCACAGTGAAAGAGCTTACACGCACCATGGTATATTACACTTGCACAAATACCTGCAAGTCACCGTCCACACAGTGGAGAGATAGAAAGATAGACAGATTATATATATATAATGTCTATATATATGTCAAAGGAAATAACATTGTGAAGAATAGAAGTAGTAGGTAAAATTAAAACAAATACTTGTGAACTAGACATTTCTGAAATATTCTAGGTCAATCGTATCTGGAAACTTTTCCTTTTTTAAACTATAAACTTCCAGATACAGCATAAACAGTCTTGCCTCAAATACAATGGGAAAGGAGAAACAGACCTATGCAAAAAATATCACAGAGCCAACTTAAATTATAGTCTCTTTTTCTACTATGAATATAATGCCTTGGAGTTATTTTTAAAGTAAATTCTTGCTTCCCCCCAACTAAGTGTACTATTACTCCTTTTCTTTTGTCATATATGAATAGTCTTCCTTCCTGTATATTGTTCTCCCAGCTCAGTTTTCACCCTAGGCTTTCTCCTGTCCATTCCATCTGCATTTCACTTTGAAGTGACTATTCCCTTTAAAACATTTTTGTATCAAATCGTTAACTTGTTTGAAAACCTTTATTCTCCCATGTCTTCACATCTCAAGTAAATACCAGTCTAAATATCAAGATTCTCTACTACCTGCTCTCACACATGGCATTTTTCCCATTTCTAGTTTTTTGTTGTTATTTGAGAATATGGCCTCACTATGAGCAAAGGTTAGGTTCAAACTCACCACCTTTCTGCTTCAGCCTCCTAAGTGCTGGGATTCTAGAAGTGTGCATCACACCATGCTCCATGCTACTTCTAGATTTAGATAAGCTCAACCGGCTCTGAAACTTGTTTTCTTCTCTGGACCTGGCACCAGCTTTGTCCCTAAGTTCACTCAGCTTCCAGAAGCTTTAAAGATCTGTTCACATATCATCTCCAATAAGCTTTCTTGAGTACACTCACAGAGATCCACTTGCCTCTGCCTCCCAAGTGCTGGGACTAAAGGTGTGTGCCACCACTGCCTGGCATGTTACTGTTTTTTTAAGTAGAAGTCATAACGTTACCTGATAAAATGGTGAATAAAAGGCAGGGTGTAAAAAATTTATGTTGACTTTTTCACAATTGATCTTAAAAAAGTCTATACAGCTTTAATCCCATTGATTGATTGATTGATTGTATGCATGTGTGTGTGTTTTGGTTTGCTGGGACAATAACTCACTGTAGAGACCACAACAGCCTTGAACTCAAGAGATCTGTCTGCCTCTGCCTCTGAGTTCTGGGATTAAAGGTGTGCACTACTGTACCAGGTTTTTAATCCCATTCTCTACCAAATGTATGTAAATGCTTGAATGCTATGATAAAATACATTATTGGAGGAAAATATCCATAATTCAACAGATCCAGTATTGGAAAGGTTTACAATTACCCAAAAGATCCAAAAGAAAGTTCAAATAGCATGTCATTAAGCAGCAGGAATCAAATCATACCCAATAGAATCTGAGGGGGGTACGGAAGGGGATCCAGATGTAAGGGCAGTCTCTGCTAAGGAAGCCTCCTCCTGTGGTACTGGGTGATGCTCAAAGAACTTGGAGACAAACAGCAAACTGTGAGGCAAAAACAAAACAAAACAAAACAAACCTAACTTGTGCAAAACCCAGAAGCTTCAATACATGAGAACACAGAGGTAATGGAAAAATATAGGGTCAAGTTTTACTTTAAGAAACAATTGTTAAAATACAACTAAGTATAGTTTGGTCTAAAGGTTTCTTTAAAAAGATTATATTTTTAATATATTTTTACATATATGTATTTTTTTCCAGGGGAAAGCTCGAATCTAAACCTAATTGTTCTTTTCAGTCAATTTCAACATATTACAGGGGGAAAATCATGCTTTGTGGTTTTAAAAATTAGAAGAAAAATTTCTAGTAGTAAGTTAGATTATTCTTTTTGTTTTTTATCTGAGATGGATTCACTATATAGCCCTGAAACTTACTGTGTAGACCAGGCTTGGCCTTGAACTTACAGAGATCCACCTGCCTCTGCCCTCTGAGTAGCTGCTAAGTTGGATATATATTGTAATTTACTTTAAAGTCAAATTCCATTTCAGCAGCAACAAAAAGAATTACAGAAAAAGATTACAAGAGACTACATCTAGTCTATTAGACATACTATAGAATAAAGAAAAAAGAAATATTAGAAAGAAAGAAACTGCATATAATTATTCCCTTAAATAAAGGGAACAGGGCTAACAGTGAAACAGATATGGGTGAAGGGAAGTTTGAAGGAAGACTATCAATATAATTGATAAAATAGATCATAGAACTAGACTCCTTGTCCAGAAATATAATAGTCAACTTAATTGAAACACAATTCTATATCCACCCCCAAACTATACAAAAGTGATTTCTTAGGACTAGTAGTTGTTACTTAAGAGAGCACGGAATGTAAGCTTTGTGTGCAGCAGACCCAATGTTCCTTCATCTGGCAGAGAAGTGCTACATGTACTACTTGCTACTCTTGATCAGACTTTGAAAATTCTTGAACAACTGCATTGGGCAGAACATCCCTCACTGACTTTCAAGGTATATTAGTTTCACATTATGAAAATTTAACTGTAAAGTAATAGCAAATAGGTTCTTTGTGGATTACTTACTCAAGTTGGTCATAATTAACACACATCAGTGGAACCTCTGTACTACAACGCTGGTGAAATTTATAACCACATGTTTGACAGCGGAAACCCTGGAAAAGCAGCTTTCGACAAAAGTCACAAAATGCTAAGGTGAAAAAAGTTTTCCGTACCTGCAAAGTGAAAAATCATAAAGGGTTTCAAATACTCGCAAGAATCCTTTTATAAACTGAACACATTCACCCTTTCGCTTAAAATGACAATTTTTAAATATATTTGTATCATAAAAAGTCACACATCAAAATACAATATTAAAACCTGGGGATCTGAAATACTATCTCATTCCAATTTCCAATTTAAAAACTCAGAAATCAAGATGAAACAACAAATAAAAGAACTGAGTGATCTCCCTTGTTATCCAATCCCAAGTGGTCAATAAGCAACACTTAAAGGAACTCATGTATGAAATTCTCAAAAAAAATTAAAAATTTTGAATTAAAAAAATAACTAATTTCAAGCTTGACAACATAAAAAAGTAAAAGTAGAAAAAGAGGAGATAGAGGCAAAGGAAAAGAAAAGTATAATTTAATTACTGCACACTAGTGACAGGCCTAAGCTAGGTTTACTAAATGCAAAAAACACAATACCCAACTACACTACTTTTCCATCCATTATCTTATTCTTCATAAACATGTATGTGTCAAGATATAGGCAGTCTAACTCTGCACATAATATTTTATAAATGTAAGAATTTACATTTCTATTAGTAGAGGAAAGGCATCAGATTTCTATTCTTAGAGGCTACTTACTAGGCAACCATTACAATTAAGCTAGGTGTACAGAAACAGAATAACATCAACAAGTCCTATTGATGAGAAAATTAAAAATAAGGAATATCACACAGCATGACTTCAGTTTTCACTTAAGAAAGAAAGAGGGATGGAAAGTAATAAAAAGAAAAACAAGTAAACTTTGGGCTTACCACCATGCATTTGTGTATAAAGAATACTACACAATTATTTACTTATCTATACAAATGCTGACTTCTAGGAAAACTTCACTTTAATAGATGAGACTTTTACATCATACTAATTTTTGTTTTTTTTTTTACTATAAGCTGGGTGGGTGATGGTGGTGGCACATGCCTTTAATCCCAGCAGCACTGGGAGGCAGAGGCAGATCTCTGAATTTGAGGCTAGCCTGGTCTATAGAGCGAGTTCCAGGATAGCCAGGGCTACACAGAGAAATGTTGTTTCAAAAAACAAAAAAAACCAAAAAAAAACCAAACCACCCCCTCCAAAAAAAAAACAACAAAAAAAATAACAACCAGGAGAAATGTTTTTTAAGTTACAAAGAATAAATATTAAAATAAAACTTTTTTAAACACAAGATTTTAAAAAACAGAACTTAAGCAAATTATCATTCATAAAATTATTTACTGTTTTTCATATCCTCTAAATAAAAAACCTTAAAATAACCGATTATTTTTTGACAATTCAAGTATGAAAAGGTACATACAAAGTTATGTGTTGTAAGTGGAACATTCTCCAGTACTTCTACATGCAACTCCTCTCCAGTGAGCCAGGAAATATCAGTGTCCCAGCCAATTGGTTTCTTCTCTCTGAAAAAAATATATGCAAAAACTCATCTTGATTACTGTACTCCAAAATATTTATAAATATCATCATGCTGAAGATATAAAAATAGTTATACATTAAAGAGGTTTGGTTCCTTGGTTTTCCATTATTAGAAATTTAAGTGTTAATTCTTTTTTTTTTTTTTTTAAAGATCTATTTTATGAGCCCTCTATCTGCATGTACACCTGCATGCCAGAAAAAGGCATCTGATCTCATTATAGATGGTTGTGAGCCACCATGTGGTTGCTGGGAATTGAACTCAGGACCTCTGGGAGAGCAGTCAGTGCTTTAAACAGCTAAGCCATCTCTCCAGCCCCTTAAGTGTTAATCCCCTCAAGTGTTAATCATCCCTCTCCTACCCTAGGATTTCTCTGTTGTAACTCAGGCTGTCCTGGAACTCACAGAGATCTGCCTGCCTCTGCCTCCTGAGTACTGGGACTAAAGACATGTGCCACCACAGCCCAGAAAGTGTTAATTCTTAAGTTTAACTCTAATAAATGTATTTCTCTTAGACAAAGAGCAGTATAAATACATATACTCTTTTCTTAAGTCAGTTCCAGAAAAAGCTACAACAGCCAAAACCAAATGTTTCTGGGGTTTAAAAAACAAGAAAACACAGGTATGGTCTTATCTACCAATTCAGAGAAAAAGAACATTCAAGGAACAACATACCTGAAGTTATAGATTCAAAATGTTACTTTATGAAAAAATGCTTCAATATAAAATGTTAATTTTGGTAGACTTTTTGTGGAACTAGGAGCTTGTATTTAAAAAGGAGGACTGTAGAAAGCAACACTATCTAAAGAAATCACCCTCTAAAGGTTCACAAATTGTAAAAATTATAAACTCTAATAAAAGGCATTTGTCACAAGAATAAATAGTACATAAAAAAATAAAAATTACCAATGGCTTTCAATATTTCAAGAGTAATATTAGCACAATTTTTAAACTGATGTTCTAAATCTTTTAGTAAAAAATATTCTCTTTCTTTCTTTCTTTTTAATGTATATGAATGTTTTGCCTGTACATAAGTACTTAAGTGTATCTTATGCATGCCTGAGGAGACCTTAAGAGGGTTTTAGATCCTTTGGAACTGGAGTTACAGATGGCTGTGAGCTGCTATGTGATTGTTGGAAATTGAACCTAGGTCCTCTAGAAGAGTGGCCAGTGCTCTCAATGAGCCACCTCTCCAGTTCCTGAGGTTGATTTTCAATTCCCTGAATTTGGATAAAGACCACAAAACAAACTCAAACCTTAATGTCTAATTTCTTTTCAAAGAAAATTACACAACACATACAAACCATACCCATCCTGAATTCTGTAAACAGCACAGCACTCTGGGATAAGACCCCTCATCATCAGTGCTTTCTTTAGACTGTCTCGCACTGTAACGCCACATCTTGCGGGTACCTATGACATAAATGCATGTAAGAGGTGAAGGGATGGAGATTTTCTTCAAAATCATTTTCTTAAAACTCAGTCATTTACCTTATAACACTTTTAAAATATCAAATGGATTCCTTGGTCAAATACAGTATCATGTCTACAATTCACTTATTAGTAAAAGGAAATTATAGCAAGTAACTATTATTTTACTAACTTAAAGAAAAATTGATTAAGGCCGGGTATAGTGGTGCATGACTTTAAGCCCAGCACTTGAGAGGCAGAGGCAGTAGATCTCTATGAGTTCAAGGCCAGCCTGGTCTACATAGCAAGCTCCAGGGCAGTCAAGACTACACAGACCTGGTCTTGAAAGAAGAAAGACTGATAAGTATTTGATTAAAATTATTAAAATTACATATACATATATACAAACAGAAAATATAATGGTATCTACTACACTATACACACCAATATAATAGTCCCACCACTGAAAATGCTTAGAGGTCAATACTCAAAATAAAATAAAAATTGTTTTTTGAGTCTGCTCCTGTTGTAGCCCAGGCTAGATCTTCCTATGTCAGTTTCTCAACTGTTTGTAAACACAGGTGTATGCTACCTTACCTAGCTGTAAAATTAAATTTGACCAAAGGTGAAAGCTGTAAAAATCTTCAGTTACATTGCTGATCATTAAAACATGCCTTACTGACTCTAAACTGTCTTAGGATATATGGGGAAGCTGGAGAGAGAGCACAGTGAATAAGGTTTTTGTTGCACAAACATGAGGACCTGAGTTTGGGTCCTCGATACCCACTAAACAGCTGAGTGTAGCTGTGTACATCTGTAACTCGAGTGTGACCCTGGGTGGGTGGGGAGAAGAGGGTCACTGGCCAGCCAATCTAGCAGAAAGAGTAAACTCTACGTTCACAGACAGACCCTGTCTCAAAAAACAATGTGAACAGTGATAAAGACATCTACCATCGATCTCTGGTCTCTACAAACTAACACACTCAAAGGCATATACACACGCATATACACCACCGTCACCCACCCACCCAGAGACAGACAGACAGTTGAGAGGTATGAGAAAGGAGGCTGGTGCATGCACACACATGTGCACACGCGCATGCATACACATACACACACACACACACACACACACACACACATTTGATATTTGATGTTCTGTTCCCTAGTGTCTCTACTTGGGAACTTGCCCTTCTCTAGATTCTCACGTTACTGTTGAAGCTATCTATCAATTACTTTTTTAGGCAACGGATGACATATGTGTGTTAATCAGCTGTCTAATTCCTTATAATAACAAGTCCAGGACTAGATATATGACCTCCTAAATAGCACCTGAGTTCTTATTTAAACAGAGACACGGACTTTGGTTGAGAGATGTTCCTGTTTTTACTATAGTTAAGAGTGCGGCAAGCAAATACATATTTCCTAGAACACTGAAAAAATATCTATTGATAGAATAAAGCTAATATGGAGAGAGTGCAGATAACGCTGGGAGCAGAGGACAAGGCAAAGGACAGACATGATGAATTCTATTGGTTAGCCCTTCCCATGCCTCATCTACCCAGGCAAGTTCGGCAGACTAAAGAGAGATAGTGAGAATACAGGAAATATAGTTTTTATTAAGAAAGTCAGAAGGAGCGGGTGTTTTAGGTAGTGTAAGATTAACTGCAGCCACTTCAATCACTTTAAGTTACATGGCAACTCTGAAAATTTCTGAAAATTTTAGAACTTTTGTGTTTGGGGTAGATTTGGGGTTGGAGTTGGGAATGGAATCAAACTGAGCATAAAACAGCTGAATTTAAATAGTATATTAAAGGAGAACAATCTAGAAAGCTGAACTAAAAATAAAAAGCACAGTTTAATCACTGAAACTACTGTCGGTGCAGTAGTGCACTCCTTTAATCCTAGCACCTGGGAGACAAAAGCAGGAGTGTCTATCTCCGAGTTCCAGGCCAGCCAAGGTAGCAGAGTGAGCCCTATCGGAAGCCTGTCATAAGGACACGGCTCTCACCCTTTTAAGTACTCGGGAAGTAACTAGACTTACAGAAGCAGTCCTCTCTATTTGTGGAGCATGTATGTGTGTGTCCGTCTACTCACTGGAAAATGTAAATTAATACTATGGCCTTCACAAAGTGACAGTCTGCCTTTAGCTTTGTCTTCATAATATAAATCTGTGTCCTATTCACAGCCTACTTACTGCTACATTTTCTAAGCTTTTGTGCTTTTGATTTCAGATGTCTTTCCAGCATAGCACCAAAGTGCTATTTAGAGCTCCTAAGCCCAGTGAAGGCTATAATGTGTTTGGCAGGGAAGGAGTGTGTGTGTGCTGGGGAAAGTTACTTGAGGACTCAGCCACAGGATGGCAGCCTTGAGTGCACGTTACTGAGTCGACAGCAATTTATATACTCATCTGAATATTTGCCATGGGAAAATTCACACCTAAATAAAATAGTTGTGTTCAAACTTTATCATAAAAAAAAAGAATTGATATGACCATTGATTAAGGATCCATGAGAATTCATTACTTTCGTACATGTTTAAAATCTTCTATAGTGCCAAGTTATTTACAAAACTTTAAGGAATCACTTTAAAATGTGGTTGGACATCAAAAATGTTATACATTAAATTATTTGTGATAATGCCTTAATAATCTAATTCTCCTTCTTTTTTCTTTTTCTTTTTGAGACAGGATCTCATGTAGCCCAGCCTGGCCTCAAACTCATTACGTATTCTGTATTCTCGTCCTTCCAGATCCCCAGCATTTCAGATTACAAACATGTGCCATGGTCAGCTTGGTAGTGCAAAGGTAAACTTGTGGTATATGTAAACACGATACAATTAGTCCTTTAATAAACTGGCATAGAAAACACATGCAAACCAATATGTACATTTGAACACAACTTTAAATATATAGCTTGTACTGTGCTAGTTTTACGTCAACCTAACACAAGCTATAATCATGTGAAAGAAGGGAACTTTAATAGAAAAAAAAAATGCTTTTATAGGCTGACCTGTGGGCAAGCCTGTAGAGTATTTTCTTCATTAGTGATTGATGGGGAAGGGTCCAGCTCATTGTGGGTGGGGCCATCGCTGGGCTGGTGGTCCTGGGTACTATTAGAAAGCAGGCTGAGCAAGACATGAGGTGGGGGCAAGCCATGACCTCTGCATCAGCTGCTGCTTTCAGGTTCCTGTCCTGACTTCCTTCAGTGATGGACAGTAATGTGGGAATGTAAGTGAAATAAACCCTTTCCTCTCCAAGTTGCTTTTTTTTCATGGTGTTTCATTATAGTAATAGTAACGCTAAGACATAGTTTTCTGATTTTATGATAATCTTGATGTTGAGTCTTTTTCAGCTGTTAGACCAATCGAACTGTTTTTAAGGAAAACTGTGATATGCTATGCTTATAACAGTCACACTAAAGTAAAAAGAGGATCCCTGCACCCCAAAATACTTCATAGAGTAAAGACAACGCAAGAATTAAAGTGCTTCCTTGGCAAACTGAACTTAACTTGCAAAGAACAAGGGCCAACAGGATTTACAAAGGTGGTATCTTTTATTACTAAATCATCTAAATTTAGTAATACTACTAAATTACTAAATCAAAACAGGTTCATCAGCTAAAAAACTTATCTAAGGACAAGAGAAGCCCTTTCATTGTTAGAAAAGCTTAGAACTTTTGAGGAACAAGAATGTCCTGGTTCCACACTGCACACAGCCCTCAACCTCACAAACTTGCTGTGACAGCAAATGAGAACACGTGAGAGTAGCTTTATAAGTCGTAAACTGCTAGGCAAAAAATATTCCATCATGTGTACATCTTAGGTTTCTGTTTCGCTATGCCAAAAATATAGAGGGAGGGTTTTTCCTGAGGCTGTAGCATTTATTCTATTTAATAATATCCTTTTATTCTCAGCCTACTTCATTAAGCCTACTTATTTGTACTGGTGAAGATTCAAGTCTCTACTATTATTCCCCCACCACCCAAATGACAACAATCAGGACAATTTCACCTTATTTTCCTCTATTCCACAGAAAGCTCTTAATATATACAGAGGGCAGGATTTTCTTTTTAAATTACATTCACTTATTTATACATTTTTATTTTCACATGGCATGCATTGTGCGTGTTGGATCCCCCGAATAGGAAGTTACAGACAATTGTGAGCTGTCATGTGGGAGCTGGGAATTAAACACAGGTTCTCTAGAAGATCAGCCAGTGCTTAACCACTGAGACCTCCAGCTCCAGGAAGAAAAAATCTTAATTGACAAATGCCTTGATGTGGGGAAGGCTTACCTCACTGGAGGTGTGCCATATTGGGCAAGTGGTCCTGGATGGGATAAGAAAGTAGGCTGAGCAAGCCACGGGGAGCAACCAAGTAAACAGTGTTTCGCCATGGCCTTTGCTTCAGTTCCTACCTTCAGGTTCCTGCCCTGACTTCCTTGACTTTGATGTGGAATTGTAAGCCACATAAACCCTTTCATTCCCAAGTTGCTTTCAGTCATGGTCTTTATCATATCAATAAAAAAGTAACAAATTAAAAAAGATTTAGAAAGAAGTCTTCTGCCAGGCATGCCTATAATTCTGTCTCAGGTTGAGGCAGAAAGATTGCCTTGAATAAAAGGCAAACTTGGATTACATAGTGAGATCCTGTTTCTAAAACGGAGAGAGCTCATTAATAAATGTTTGCCACACAGGTCTGATCATCTAGATTTTGAGAACTCATGTAAAGAAGTTGGATGTAAGCCAGGAATGATAGTGCCAAGCTTTTAATCCCAGCACTCAGGAGGCAGAGGCAGGAAGATTTCTGAGTTTAAAGCCAGTCTGGTATACATATTGAGTTCCAGAACAGCCAGGGCTATGCAGAGACCTTGTCTCAATAAATAAATGAGGCCAGCTGGTCTACACAGAGAGTTCAAGGCACCCAAGGCTATACAGGGAACCTGTCTCAATCAATCAATCAATCAATCAATCAAGTAAGTAAGTTAGTTGGATGTGGCGGCATGTACATATAATTTCAGCAGTGGGAAAGCAGGAAAATTTGGATCTCTAGGATTCACTGGCCAGCAGCCAGCTTACCCTGCATGGTGAGTTACAGACCAGTGAGAGACCCTATCTTGAAAGCAAGGTAAATGTCTCATGGCAACACCTGTCTGCTAGCCTCCACATGTGTATGTGTATACACATAAACACCTACCTACCTATATACCCCCAAACAAGATGAGAAGTGGGGTGTAGGAAAAATATGCTCAAAGTATACTATACACTTTGATGAAAATGAAAAAAATTAAATAATCAAAAACACCTAACTAACAAACAAACAGAAACTTCATAGAGTTTTCTTTATATGATTTAAAGAGCAACTTCTCATAGGACTACAAAAAAATTCCTATTCCTTGGAGAACCCAAAACTTTATGGCATGAGGAACACTCATACTTTATGAGGATAAACTTTATCCCTTATTAATTTCCCCTTCATATTTAACTTTCTATAGTTTACTGCCACTACAAAACTCACCCTTAAACCAGGCATGGTAGTACATGCCTTTAATCCCAGCACTTGGAAGGCAGAAGTAGGCAGATCTCTGATAATTCAAAGCCAGACTGATCTACAAAGCAAGTTTCAGGACAGCTAGGGCTGTTATACAGAAACACCCTGTCTCAAAAAACCAGAGGGGCAGGGGCGGGGGAGAGAAGAAAGAGAGAGGGAAGGGAAGGGAAGCCCATCCTTTGTCTTTCAACAGTTTTATAACATTATTTCTTGAAATGGCATATACTCTCTCATACCTATCTACTTACTGAGTGTAGTGGTTTGAATTAAAATGGCCCCGACAGGCCCATAGGAAATGGCACTATTAGGAAGTATGGATTTGTTGGAGTAGGTGTGGCCTGTTGGAGAAAGTATGTCATGGGGGTGGTGGAGGGCGGTAGGAGGCAAGATGAGATAGGGTTGGGTGGGAGGATGGGCTTTGAGGCTTCAAAAGCTCAAGCCAGACCCAGTGGCTCACTGTCTGTTCCTGCTGCCCGCTGATGTAGAACTCATGGCTCCTCCAGCACTATGTCTGCCTGCATGCTGTCAGGCTTCTCTCCATGATGGCAATGGACTAAACCTCTGAACTGTAAGCCAGCCCCAATGAAATATTTTCCTTTATAAGAGTTGCCATGGTCATGCTGTCTCTTCACAGCAATAGAAACCCTAAGACACTGGGTTCTCATCTTTTATGACTTTGTATACATATAACAATATTAATATCAAATAAACTTATATGCTTTTTATGCTGCAAATGTCATAGTCCAATTTCTAGGGCCCCAGTTGAAGAAACAAAGAGAATTTTCATCAGCTACAAGGCTTCTTACATTAAAAAAATATTTTAACTGACAATTTCATATAAGCATACAAATATAACTCAATCATCTCCACTACCAACTTCCCCCTCCCACTCCCCTGCACCCTTCTCCCAACAGATGCTTCTCTTACTTTCATGTCCTCAAAGTTTATTTAGATTTTGTTTGTTTTGTTTTTCAACACAGGGTTTCTCTGTGTAACCCTGGCTAACCTGGAACTCACAGAGATCCGTCTGCCTCTGCCTCCTTAAAGTTGGGATTAAAGACGTTAGCTACCACTTTGCTCTATTTCTTTATTTGCTTTGGAAAATTTGTGTGTGTGTGTCTATGTGTGTGTTCATATGGGCACATGTTTGTGTGAAGGCCCAAAGTTGATGTCAGGTATCTTTCTTAATCACTCACCACATTATTTTTTGAAGCAAGGTATCCTGAAAAAACAGAGAGCACAATGATTGCTGCTCGTCTAGCTAATGAGCTTGCACCAGGGATCCACTTTCCACTCTCCTGAGTGCTGAGAAGGCAGGCAGCCACAGTGACTGTTCAGCCGTTTATGAGGGCTCTGGGGCTCTGGATACTAGTCATCAAGCTCACACTTGCAGTAAGTGCTTTATCTACTGAGCCACTCCTTCACCCTTTATTACATGCAGTTAAAAAAATCAATACTGTATAGCAGGGCATTATTATGATTATTAACAATACTCTGATCTTCGTTTCATTTCTCCTTTGTATTTATGTCTTTCAAATACTCATAAATTATTAAAATACAAACTTTATGTGTTGCTTTTTTGTATATCCTACACAATTTCTGATATGTAATACATTCATTACTCATTAAAATATTTTCTAATTTCCCTTAGAAAATTTTTACCTCTGTTCAGAAGTGACTTCAAATTCTAAAACCATGCCTTTCTATTATTACTCATTTCTATTTTAATTGTAGTATGTTCAAAGAATTTTTTTATATTTCTGAACACCCTTTGTTGCTAAAAATATAATAAAGACTCTAGGTATCCTCCAAAAGAGTATTCTTTAATTGATGTGTGCAAGGCCTACCTGTATATTTTATTAAAAATTGTATCTAGGTTGGGCATGCTGGGATATAGCTGTAATTCCAGCACTTGAAGGAAACAGAGGTAGAAAGATCTTAAGTTCAAGATCAATATGCAATATAAAAAAAAAAAAATCATCTTGAGACCCTCATCTTAAAAAAAAAAAAAAAAAAAAAGACAACTATGCTTAAATATAGTACTTAAGTATTCTAATTGTTTTGTGAAATTGCTTTTTAGTGCAACTCTCCTTGTCTTTAATTGTTTCTGTTTTCGAGATAGGGTTTCTTTGTTGTAACTCTGGCTGTCCTAGAACTCACTCTGTAGAGCAGGCTGGCCTCAAACTCACAGAGATGCTCCTGCCTCTGCCTCCCAGTGTTGGGATTAAAGGTGTGCACCACCACAGCCCAGCATCCTTGTCCTTAATTGTTTCCTTTAAAGTTGATTTCATATATTTCTAGGATTACCAGCAATTTTTTAATTGAAAGTACATTTTTCTTCATACAATATATTCTGATTACAGTCTCCTCTCCCCCAGCTCCTTCCACGTCCCCACCACCCAAATCTTCTCTGTCTCTCTCTAATTAGAATACCAATAGGCATCTAAAATAGTAATCATAAGATAAAAACAAACCAGAATAGGAATGTCAGCATTTTTAAAGGTTCACAATAGAAAACAAAAATAAGATGAAGGGAAAATGACATAAAATAAACTGCAATGATGTGGAATGCCCCATTTTATACACTACGTACATAACAATGCACATTCTGTCCTGGCTAGTTTCTGTCCTTCCCCAATCCTGTACCTAGACAATCCTGGACATCTTTCTGTCACTACAGAGGACTTTGTTTTTACGACTTAACTATGAAGCCAAGGATAACTTTGAACTCTTAATCCTCCTGCTATCCTCTCCTAAATGCTTGATTATATGCATTCACTACCACATATGGCCAAGAGTACATTTTAAGATTTTTATATAAATAGAATTACAAAGTATGTATCCATTTTTGTCTTCATTTCTACAGCATAGTTTTCTTGAGATTCATCTATATTGGATGTTGAGAATATTAGTAACTTTTCTTTCTATTAAATTGGGTTTTTTGTATACTTTCACCACAATTTATTTTAAAATTCCCATGGCTTTGTTTGTATTTAGCTTTTCTTTTTTCTTTCTTTCTTTTCTTACTTTTGACACAGGGTCTCATTCTATAGCTCTAGCTAGCCTAGAAGTCCATACAGAGATCAGGCTGGCCTTGAAGTCACACTGATCTACTTGCTTTTGTGTCCTGAATGTTGGGAGGACCAGCCTAACAGTTCACCTTTGGTGAACACTTAGAACTTGGAGTTATGAGAAATAGAACAACAAAGCAACACTTATTTAGACAGCCTTATTTTTCACGCTTGGATAAACACTTCAGAGTAAAATGTGTGGGTCATGTGCTAGATATTTTAGGTTGAAGTATTTTAACTCTGCATATAATCACCATACTGTTCCTTTTAAAATGTATCAAAATATACACATCACAAAGTCTAAATTATTTTTAAGTGTTAACTGCTCAACAAGGCTAATATTCATGCTATTATGCAACTAATACTCTAAACTCTTTTCATATTATTTTTCAAAAATATTTATTTTTAAATTTTGTGTGTATGGGTGTTTGCCTGTATGTATGTCTGTGTATCACATGCATGCAGAGCCTACAGAGGCCAGAGGAGAGCACTGGGTACCCTGGAACTGGAAGCTACAGGCAGCTATGAGCTGCCATGTAGGTGCTGGGAATAGAACCAGGGTTCTCTGCAAGAGTGGCCAGTGTTTTTAACTTCTAGGCCATCTATCCAGTCCGATGTTTTCTACTTTCTGCTCACAAGTGCAGGCAACAAAAAATGAAGATGGAGATAGGATGGGTATCCATAAACTTTTATGACAAAGTCTGTTTCAGAGATAGAATTTCTATTTATAAATAATAAATATTACATAGTGTTCCTTCTGTAGGGTGGCATCAACACAAAAATATTACTCGGAGATAAGGGAACAGTGATTTTAATTACATTCTATATATGACAAAAGAAGGAACAAGGGTAAGGGAACTGTATTTGTCTTATAAATTGAGTTTATTTGCACAAAATTTAAATTTGCTTTATCACAATCAATTCTTCCTGGAAGAAAGGGCAAGGAAAGTATACACAAATGCACTCTGTTTGATAATTAACAATGTTTGAAAATAGTATTTTCTAAGTAAGATCAAAATCCATACGTGGGTAGTTGGTAACTATGCTAGTTCCTAATCTGATCATTAACACAGGAATTCTAGATTTTAGGAAAGCATAATGTCTTTACAGCAACATTGTTTTAAAAGTCAAAAGGAATTTGGAAGACTAAAAACCACCAATTGTATTTTGAATTTCTGTTTTCTCACAGGGAAAACAAAGAAAAACTACTTTGATTTCAGCTGATTTGGAACTCTTTTTATTAATGGTAAAAGCAACTATACAGAATTGGAGAGATGGCTCAGTGGTTAAGAACACTTGCAGCTTTCCTAGGACAGAGTTCAGTTTCCAGATTCATATCAGGTGACTCACAATGCCTGTAACTCTAGCTACAGGGGATCTAATGCCTCTTCTGGCCTCTGTGGGCACCCACACTCATGTACACACATGTACGTACACGTACACACACACACACACACACACACTCATGTACACACATGTACGTACACACACACACACACACACACACACACACACACAATCTTATTAGAAAAGCAACCATATACATAAAAATTATTGGTTTAAGTTACAGGAATGCTATTATTTAGGGCTGACAATATTTGCTTTACTTCAAGACTATAAATCATCTATAATAACTCAGCAGATATCTCTGCTTTAAATGTTTCTTACTGGTACACTGTTTCTTTTTTCTTAATAATTTATTTTTATTTTATGCACATTGGTGTTTATGCTGCATGCATGTCTGTGTGAGGGTGTTGGATCCCCTAGAACTGGAGTTACAGATAGTTGTTAGCTGCCACATGGGGTGCTGGGTCCTCTGGAAGAGCAGACAGTACTCTTATCCACTGAGCCATCTTACCAGCCACTGGTATATTGTTTCTAATGATGATACTGTAACAACAACTTTTAAAAAGTTATGTAAACAAAAAGAGAAATATCAAGAACATTGAAAGCTAACTTTTGATAACTTAGAAGTAAAGAATTTTACCTGATACAAGCTTAAATCCTAAAATTCTGATCATCTCTTTAAAAAATGTTTGTTTTTATTTTATGCTTATGAGTGTTTCACCTGCTTGCTTGTAAGTGCACCACATGTGTGCCTGGCATTCTTGGAGGCCAGAAGAGGACATCAAGTCCCTCAGAAATGGAAATAAAGATGGTTGTGGTCCAATACAAGGGTGCAAGAAACTGAACCTAGGCCCTCTGCAAGAGCAGCCACTGCTCTTAACTACTGAGCCATCTCTTCAGTCTCCTGACTGACTCCTAACCGGTATTGGTATTTAAGTGTCACTGGCGTTCAATAGACATACAGGCGTGGTGATAAAAGCCTTTAATCCCAGCACTTGGGAGGCAGAGGGAAACAGATCTCTGTTAGTCAGAGGCCAGCCTGCTCTACAGAGTGAGTTCTGGACCAGCCGAGGCTACATAGTGAAACCATGTCTCAAAAAAGAAAAAACAAACAAAATTTAAAAAGAAATCTGATAACTATATAGACTTTGGCACAAAACAAGCATGTCTTTTCAATCCTTGTTTGAAACGGATGATTCCATTTGCACGGCTCTGAACATGCAGTGATAACAATGCTCAACACAAAGAATAGCAAGATGATGACAATAAACATCAACTCACCACTGTCCTCTGTTTGTTGGGCAGGAAGACTCTAACTATAGGTTTTTGTGGTGACTTGGGGTTGTTTCGTGATACATCTGTAGGAGTTTGGAAAACTGAAAGAGATGAAGGTAGCACTGAAAGGCTAGAAGAGGAGGAGGATGTAACAGTGTCCATTGATGCAGAGCTAGAAACAGAAAAATCAGTTCCATTCCCCAGGGATTCCAATAGCTGCTGCTCTCTTTGCTGGAGGGCATCTAGCTTGCTGGTGTACTCTTCATAGGCCTATAAAATAAAAGAGACTCACATTGGACCTGGACTTTGCTCTGACAATCACAAAAGAAAATATGAATTCAGTCTTTGATTACAATTTCTTTATAATCTAAAATGGTGTTTTAGATTACAAAGTAAATACAGAAAATACTACAAATCCTTTCACTTTTAAATGGAAAAAATGGTATAAGATATTAGTTTATTATGTATCTACATGGTCCTTAAATGTTAATTTAAAAAGCAGCATTTCCCAAATTTTCTTCCAAAAGAGTAATATAGCAAAAGTACTGCGGTAAGGAACTTAAACTCTGAGAAAACTCCCCATTTACAATTTGCTAGTTGCCCAATCCTGGTCCAAAACTGTCAAGAACAGAACAGACCATTACAAACAAATCAATTCAAATGTGTCTGAGCTGAAATTCTGTCTAGTTTTCACATCCAATGGCTACTTTTCAGGGTGCCTTTATCAATATGATTCACTTATTGAATCCTCAGTCGTTCAATAAGCATTTATTGTTCATCTCTATACTGCCACTGTTTATGCTTATACTACAAAAGACAGACAAGATTGACAATTCTTACCCTTGAAAGTTACATACATGCTGTCTGGGAGACAAATTCTTTCTTACATAGATCAAATATTTGTACTTACTGAAGTCTATGCAAGCACATTTATTATATAAAGTTAACCTTATAAAAAAGAATGAATGGAAACAACCAATTTCCCAAATGTTCTTTCCTTATCAAAGTATTAATGTTGGGTTTTGAAAATATACCGATTCCTTCATCATGGATCACAAACTATCATTTCACTACATTACCAGTAGCTCTTTTTGACCCTCACATTTCAACCTAACAAGTTACTCCAGCTGCATTCAGTGTTATATATGCCTAGTTTTGTGTCAACACGACACAAGGTAGAGTATTTGAGAGGAGGGAATCTCAATGCAGAAAATGCCTCCTTAAGATCAGGCTACATAGGCAAGCCTGTAGGGCATTTCTTCATTAGTGATTGATGTGGGAGGGCCCAGCCGATTGTGGGTGATGACACTCCTGGGCTGGTGGGCCTGAATGCTATGAGAAAGCAGGCTGAAAATGAAAATTTAGTTTTCTCCAAGGGAGCTTCACCGGGGAAACAAACTTCTCATTAAGGGTAAGCTGTGTGCCCAGCAGTGCCTACAGCACTATCTGGCCAACAGAAAATGAACTCAACAGCATCTTTGGAGTTCTTTGTCTCATAATGTCATGTCAACCTCCCTCAACCCACTTTAAATTTTATCTTATTTTTCATTTTATCTTATTTATATTTTCTATCTTCTTACCCTTCAGGACCTTTGCATATATATCATGGCTTCCAGTTTATTTTATTTTTATGAGATTACTGATTTCTAATACCTTCCCAGACTTGGGTCTTTACTGTATTCTTTCCCACATTTTGTGGATTAAACATCATCAATTGTATCTTTGATTCTTCTTCCCCTCCCCCAGGCAGGGTTTCTCTTTATAGTCCTGTAGACCAGGCTAGCCTCATTCTGGGACTAAAGGTGTCTGGCACCACTGCCCAGATGCAGCTTTGATTCTTACTTAATTCTTGTTCTTTCTTGATAAACTTGGTAAATTCCAATTTTTGGAAAATCCTTTTATTCAACCACTCTCAGTTCCTCCCCAATTCCCATCCTATCAGGATCCACCTCTTTCTGTCTCTCTCTAGAAAACAAACTGGATTCTAAGGGATAATAACATAAAATATAATTAATAATAATAACAGGAGCTCATATTACTACCCAGTGCTGGAGAAAATAAAATCCAGGCTGCCAGTTTGTTCCATTATCTAGTCATGAAACTTAAAATTTCTCGTTCTTTAAGCTACCATTTGAACATTTAAAAAAAACATATCACATTCTCCATAATATTTATTCTACCCATTTCTATTTTTCCTTATATTCCTAAATCTCCTAACATTTAATTCATTTTGAAAATATTTAATCCTTAATCCAGCAGCATGGTTGTTCTAGGATAGAAGGAATGTTGGTGCACACCTTTAATCCTAGCACTAGGAAGGCAGAATGAACTCAGAATGAGTCAGGGTCAGACAGGAAGTGACTTCTGAGATAGAGTGAAGGGCAGGCAAAGTGACAAATGAGAAGAGGAGTTGGCAGAATTTAGTCTGAGTGAGGACACTTTGAGACAGTTAGAGAGGCAGTATAGAGGATAAGAGGCAGAAAGAAGAGAAGACACAGAGTAATGAAGGGTCTAAGTGAGGATAAAGCAGAGAAATCAGAGAGGCTGACTGGAGCAGTCTAAGGCAGTATGAGGCAAGCAGTCTGAGGAGTCTGAGGAAGAAACACAGAAGTGGCTCAGCATAAGTCAGTATCAGACAGAAAGAGTGAGTCAGTTTGAAGCTGAGAACAGCAGTTCAGTCAGAGAAGTTGCAGGAGTCAGTCAGAGTACAGCCCTGAGTTCAGAAGGAGCTAGTCAGAGTGGCTCAGTCAGCAGTAAGCCTAGGAGGCTTAAACATTCTATTTTATATGGATGCTGAGGCTGAAGCATTCCAGTTCTAGGCTTAAATGTTTTATGTACGGAGGCCGAAATGCTCCAGGGCTCCAGGACTAAGGACAGGTGATTCAATTAGACAAAAGAATAAACTACCTTTTACTCTGAATCAAGAGCTACAATTCTGAAGATAAAACTATCAAATGAACACTAGGCTACAAAAGGGGTTCAAAGCTAGCCTATGCAATTTAGGTAAAACCCTGTCTCAAAGTTAAAAATCAAGAGGGGTGGTTGTCAGGTGCAATGGTTCCTTTGATTCTAACACTCAGGAGGCAGAGGCAGGCAGATTTCTGAATTCCAGGACACCCTGGTCTACATAGTGAGTTCCAGGACAGCCAGGCCTATGTAGAGAGCCCTGTCTCAAAAATAAAACAGAGTAAAGGATCTGAAAAGACACTTCTTAGAAGATACACAAATAACTAGCACATAAAAGATGATCAAAGCCATTTCTTACTAGTGAATTTCACACCAGCTGAACTGAAATACTAATCCACACCTACTAGGATGGTTACAGTGAAAACAAAATGAGAAATAACAAGTGTTGATAAGGATGTGGAGAAATTGAACTCACAAACATTACCAATGGGAATGTAAAATAGTGTCAAGGCTTTGGAAAACTTTCTGGCAGTTCTTCAAATTGTAGGAATTATCACAAGACCTAGTAATTCTATTCCTAGGCATACAATCAAAAGAATTAAACAAAAATACAAAACAAAATACAAAATCTATGGTGTGACTGTCAATGGTGGAATAACTAATAATACCCAATAAGTTAGACAGTCAAATGTTTATCAGTTTGATAAACAACAAACAAAAAAATCCATATGGTAATTATTTGGTCACAAAAGGAAATGAAGTTTTGATAAATGGATAAACTTTGATTACAGCACAGACAAACTTTGAGAACATAATGTTAAGTAAAAGCATTCAGTCTCAAAAGGCCACTTACAAAATGCCAAATCTACAAAGACAAAAAGATTAGTCATTTTCAAGGGCTGGAGGAAACTGATGTTAATGGATAAAGAATTTCTTTTAAGGAATAATAACCATGTTTTAGAGTTTATGGTGATGGCTTCAACACTTTATATATCTACCGAATCTAAGTCATTAAGTTTGCTCCTCCACCCTTTTCTGTACTGGTAACTGAACCCAGGGTGTCACAAATTCTAGGGTAAACACTCTACCACTTAATTGTACTCGATCATTTATCTTAAATTTTTTTAAACAGGGTTACTAGACTAGTTTTGAATTTACTTGCTTCAGCTTCCCAGATACCTGAGATTATAGGTGTGTAACACTGTGCTTAGTATTAAACTTCTTCTTACTGAATTTAATCTCATATTATCTAATGAAATGTTACTAACGGTCCACAAATATAAACAATGTGTATGCACTGTTTTCAATTTGACATATCAAGATGAAAAAGATTGCCATGCATTATAAGAATGCTATGTTGACTGTTCTGGTTTGAATCTACAATGCCACCCAAAGGCTTCATGTTAAGGCCCTTTCTTATTATAGTGACAGAAACTGTAAGGGCAAGACTTAGCGTAAGGAAGTAAGATCATTAGGTACATTTCTCTTTTTTTCCTTACTTTTCTTTTTTGGGATGGAGTTTCAAGAAACTCACAGCTTGCCTCTGCCTACTGAGTATTAGGACAAGATCCGCCTTTGAAGAGAATACTAAATTCTGGCTCCTTCTTGCTTTTGGCTTTACTTCCTAGCTATCAGGAAGCAGAATCTTGTCAACTCTGGACTATATATCAAGTACCGAAACAAGTAGAAAAGCATCTAGAGAAAGCTAGCAAGGTGGCTCAGCAGATAAAAGAACATGCCACCAAGCCTGACAACTGAGTTCAATCCCTGGGACCCACAAGATGTAAGGAGAGAACTGACTCCTGCAAAATGACTTCTGACCTCCATATGCACATGGCAAATATTCATGCACAGACATTTGTTTGCATGCACGCATATACATATAAAACAAAGAACTCTAAACAATTTTTAAAGCATCTAATTCTACATCTTCCACAGAGAAGACATTCAAATTCATTAATTGGATATATACAGGTGAAAAGCCTAGCACCCCTAGTGGTAAAGGCACTAACCTCTCCATTTAATGTAAGTACTCACAGTACTCTCTATCCCATAAACCTCTGTTTTCCCAGAAATCCTTGGTGCCATGTAACATTTAACGAGCCAATCCAGTGCCTGGGTTCTGACCAATCAGAGAGATCCCCTGTTCCCTTTAAAATCCCTTGCGGGAAGCCTCTCAGGGGTCGGCCATCTTGTGTGGTAGTACCAGACCCCAGGGCACTGGTTTGCTCTGCAGAATAAAGGCTCCTTGCTTTTGCCATCAGAATTGGTGGTCTCTTGGTGGTACCTGGGAAAGAGGGGGATGTCAAAAACTGGGCACAACACAGGAAAATTAGAGAAAGGGAAGAAATCCTTGAAATAATTTTTAGGAGTAAACACATTTTTTTTCCTTCCTTTAGGATAATCCTACCTGTTGACAGGTAAACCATAGATCAACAAACAATATGAATTTCAAGTTGTGTAAAGCTATGAAAGTGAAGCCTGAGTGGCATTAGAGATCCAAAGATGTTGGAGATGGTAGAGCTGTAAGATATCTGCCAAGAAGAGTTGCATACAGGGAGTAGAATCAGCCGGGGGGGGGGGGGGGGGGGGGGGGAGTGTGTGTGTGTGTGTGTGTGTGTGTGTGTGTGTGTGTGTGTATGTTACAGGCAGCAAAGCATGTGGGGATGAGCCATCTAAGCCCTTTGAAACTTATGCCCAGACATCAGACATGGAGCAACAAAATTTTATACTGTTGGGGGTTTGATTTTGCTTTTGCTTTGGTCCTGTATTTTCTCATTATGCCTCCATTCCACCCATACGGAATGGTAATATAAATCCTGTGCCATTATATATTATATAATGTGCCTTTTGAATTGACAAGAGGTTACAATTAAGAGATGACCTTGAGTCTCAGAAGAGACTCTGGACTTGAAGCTGGACTAATGATATGTTCATTAGCCTATTTGGCCAGAAAGTGGAATGCAGTGGTTTGAATGAGAATGCCACCCATACTCTCAGGCATAAAGAAGAATATAAAAAGAGGACTGGCAAGATGGTTCAGTGAGTAAAGCAACTTGCTACCAAGCCTGACAACCTAAGTTTGATCCCCAGAATCAACACGGTTGGAAGGAGAGAACAAATCTTGAAAGCTGTCTTCTGGCTCCCACACATACATGAATGAATGAAAAACTTTAAAAAAGAACTGTAACTTGGTATCTAAAACCCAAACAATACAATTAAAAATTAGACAAAGGGTTTACATAGACACTTCTCCAAAGAGGATGTCAAAATAACTAATAAGCTGTAAAAAGGTATTAACATCACAGTCATTAGGGAAATACAAATCAAAGCCACGACAGAATACCATTATATTTTTAGAATACCACTTATATTCATTAGAATGGCTATTATCAAAGCCAAAACAGAAAATATTCAGTGTTGGTGAGGATGTTAAAAAAAATAGAATCCTTGTGCATTTATTGATGGTAAGAATGTATAATGGTGTAGACATGGTATAAAAAGATATGGGAGTTCCTTTAAATAATTAAAGAGAACCACTGTATGATCCTGTAATTCTACTTCTGAGTGTAAAGTCAAACCTAGCCAAGCCTAAGGACCTGAGTTTACTCAGGTTCAACAATCCACACTCCTCACCACACCTTGTTTTCCTTTTTCTATAAACTCTGGCTCAGCTGTAATCACTAGTTATACAGAAGATAAGCATACACTACAAACGATCAGGTCACCATTAGCTTCAAGTAACCAATTTATGACCTGAGAACTGATTCCCCCAAGTTGTTTATTGAGCTCCTCATGTGCACTGTAACTGGTGTGTATGTAAATAAACACAAGCAAGTACGTAAATATAACTTTTAAATTTGTTTTAAGAATTGAGAGCAAGAATTCAATCACCTTTCATGTATACTCTTATCAGCATTTTTCATAATGAGTGAAAGCAATCTAAGCATCCATAAACCAGGCAAGCATTCCACCACAAGTATTCCCGCTTGCAAAAAGGGAAACTTTTACACATGTACTATCCATGTTGCAACATGTATAAACCCCGAAAACATGCTAGGTTAAGCCAGTCACAAAAGGACAAATACGGTATGACTATTATAACAACCAAATTCACAGACATGGGAGTAAAACAGTTGTTACTACAGACTATGGAAAAAAGAAAAATGTGGATTTGGTAGTTAATACGTAAAATAAAAAAGGTCAGTCTTAGATGATTAAAGGTTCTGGAGATAGATTGTGATGATGATTATAAAATAAGATGAATTTGCTAACATCATGAAAATTATATTTTTTAAAGTGGTAAATTCTATGTATGTTTTATTCTAAGGGAAAAAAAAGTTAAAGACTCGTAAAGAGTGAAACTAAAAACCTAAGTGTACTAACTGCACCTCAGTGGGTTATCAGTAAAACTGGCTTTTGACTGAAGGCCTTCAAATATCAGTATCTATGTCCTTTCTCTTGGGCTGGTCAGCTTTCCAAAGGCAAGCATCCTGTCATCTCTTATCAGCTTTCTTTAGAGTCTAGCAAATGGCTATAAGTGCAATGTCCTAACTCCTTTATATGTCCATTGTCTATTCTTCCCCTCCCCCTCTGAAGCACAAGCTATCTGAAGTCAGATTTTTTTGTTTTTATTTATTAATTAATTTTTTTTTTTTTTTTTTTTTTTGAGACAGGGTTTCTCTGTTGCAACTCTGGCTGTCCTGGAACTCACTCTGTAGACTAGGCTGGCCTCGAACTCATAGAGATACACTTGCCTCTGACTCCCAAGTGCTGGGATTAAAGGTGTGTGCCACCACTGCCCAGCCTAAACAGAACAAACATTAGCAGGTATTCAATGAACATTCCTATCTGTAGAACACTTAATGTATGTCAGGAACTATGCTATTTTGTAACTATAAATGGAATTCTTACATTATTACATGTGATACTATTCTTATTTTTTCTTAAAATATTTCATAAATACTCAATATACCTGCATTATGTAGTAATTGTCTATGAGAACAAAAATCTACTATTTTGTCACATACTAATAATATAACCCATTAAATTTTGTTCTGATGTTACACTTATCTTAAATATATTATTTGAGCTTGTATGCCTAATTCTAAAAAGAAACCAATCAAATTAAATACATCTAATAAAAGGTTCACAAGTTATGTCACAAAGAGCGGCTAGGAAATTAGAAATGCTGCCTGATGGTGGAGTAAGGGAGAGACACAACAGGATAGGAGCAAAGTAGAATAAGGCAGTGATCAGAATCATAGACTTATGAGTTCATATCTGCCTTCTTCGCTTATCAATAGCATCACTTGAGAAAGTTACTTAACCTCTCTTTCATCGGCAAAATGGAAATAAAATTCCTCTGTAGGATCTTGCTAAAAGTAAATTTCAAGTATTAATAAAAACATTTAACATAGTACAGGGCACAGAATTAAGAATAAGCACAAATGCTTTTGCTTTTTACTAATCAATTTTCCATGCATACTGAAGAGTATGCATGTGGTTAAGCAGCAGTTCTCAACCTGTGCGTCTTGACCTCTTTGGAGGATGAATAACCCTTTCACAGGGGTTGCCTAAAAGTACCTGCCTATCAAATATTTACATTATAATTCATAACTAGCAGAACTACAGTTATAAAGTAGCAATGAAAATAATTTTATGGTTGGGGGTCATTACAACATGAAGAACTGCATTAAAGGGTTGCAGCATTAGGAAGGTTGAGAATCACTGGGCTAAAGCAATCCATCATGACTGTAAATAGACATGTTCATTGATTCAAAAGTGAGAAAATCCCCCAATAAATAGATGAAGACAAACTGTTGTTTATGTTATATAATTTTAATAAACAAAAACATCAATTTCACTAAGATGATATATATTTCCTTTTGACTTCTTTGCTTGGTCTCCTGTACTATACAAGTGGAAGTACAATAATAGTATCTGGAGATAGGAATTCTAGTCCTGGTATTGATACCGTAAGTAACAGTGTGATCTGGAATAAGTCATATGAAGAAAAAAAGAACAGTTTAGTTGGTGTTTCCAAAATTCCAAGACTTGTTTTATAAATACAAACTTTACTTTTTAACAAAATAATGAAGACTTAATTTGTCCTTTAAAAGTAATTAGATTGCTAAATTAGAAATTTTAATTAGAAGTCATTCAAACCATGCTTTGAAATATCTGGTATTTGAAGCCAAATGCTAACCTCGTCTTTTGTTTTCGTTGTTGTCACTGTTGTTTTGAGACAGAATCTTACTGTGTAGCCTTGGCTGTCCTGGAACTCATTATATAGTCCAGGTTGGCCTCAAACTCACAGAAATCTATCTTCCTCTGCCTTCTAAATACTGGGACTAAATGTGTACACCACCATGCCTAGCTCTGATCTTTTATAATTCAGGGTTATCTTTGTGTGTAGCTATAGCTGAACAAAAGTTTATGGAGAAAGGCAGTAGAAAGCAGTGTTGGTTGTAGAATCTGACTGTCTAGATTACACAATAGCTTGCTTGCTGAGGAAATGGATTGACTTTCAGAAGGAAACAAAGGACAAGAAGGCTTATCTGTGGTTAGATAGTACCTACTGTCTCACAGGATTAAGAACAATGGCTTACTACAGATTTATAACCTCACTCAAGGCTGACACAAATTCCAAGGCATCATTAAGCAGTAAACTGAGCAATGTTGGGCCATTCCAAGATTGTAAATTTTATCTATGAGAAAGCAGAAACGAACTATAGGGAACTTATTCTGGAAAAGATATTTTACAAAACTGCCCCATTTTCCAATATGGTAACTCATTTTGCTGACTGTCAAACAGTGTGCTTTCTTTATCTTTTTAACAATTCCTTTTTTTCTTTTTTTAATTCAGGCCATATTCTTAAGCTTATAGGAGGCATCCCTCTCAGTTTTGACATTTTTCAAATAAAACTAAGACATGAAGATTGTAACAAGTGAAAGAAAACAAAACTAAGAAATAAAAAAAGGCAAAGCTAATTCTTCCAATATGTTTATAATCCTACTCTCTAAAATAACCAAAACTACAATTATAAAACAATTTTATACATTTTCCCTCAAAATTACTATAAAGCAATACTCAAAAACTTACCTCTAAGTATATTGATGGTGGATTATGCTCCCCACCAAATTTGTCCAAAAGGGCCTCTATATGTTCCTGTGTCAACTTAATCATTTGCTTGATATTCCACACCTTAAAAAAAAAGGAAAATAAAGAACACTTAGAATATGAATTAAAATATTTTAATGTAGACAAATAGAATACAGTGATTATCAGATTCTCCTCAAAGTTTTAGACAGTTTAACTGAGTTTTATTATTATTAATAACTGTTATAACCTTTTTTCTATACTAGCAATTCTAAGTCTGGGTCCAAACTTAATGACACAGGATATATGCTTGACATAATTGGATATGGGCAGAAGATATCCAGGTAGGAGGCAAGAGTATCTAGACAGGAAACAGGTAGGAGGAAGATGCCCAGGTAGGAAATACATCAAAATGTGTGCTCATCCCTGACTGGGCCTGACGGAAAAACACATAGCCTCATGGGATCTGCCTTTAAATGTGGCCAACTTGTGGAGTAGTCCCCATGTGGTCTGGCCATCGTTGAAGAGTCCCAGGGAAATTCCACATGGTTCTGGCCATCATGGAGGGATGGGGGGTTGGGGTTGTACTATGTGGTCCTGGCTAGTTTCCACTATTACTGGCCAGTATTAAAAGCTTGCTTAAAATTCATTTGAACTTTGTGGCAATAGTTTTTTTCTTGATCGATTTGGGACTTACAATAATATATCCCTATCTATAAGAGATTCAAACAATATCCAAGTATTCAGAATAAACAATCAAAATTAGAAAATATTATATTAAGTGAAAAAAGTCAGACTCAGAAATACGAATACCACATTTTCTATACTGTGGAGCCTACATTGAAAATTCTACACACATATATGTACATATACAAACAGAATACATCACGAAAATCTATTTTCACCTTTCCCCAAATTTGGGGCTCTCTACTAGAAAGCAAATGCTTTTTAGGGTTTGTTAGTGTGATTGTTAATCTTCAGTGTGAACCTGACTGGATTTTTACTATTATTATTATTATTATTTAATCAAAGAATATATTGTACACCATCAAATGAGGCCTGGAGAGTTTAACGGAAACCAGTTGCGCGGCAGCCACATGCAAGGTGAACTGTTCTAAGATGGGAACAAACGAAAGGTCAGAGTACAAAGACTCACTGAAATTGGGATTTCAGAATCACCTCTCTTTAGGAGTGTCTGTGAGGGCATTTCCAAAGAAATTTAATGGAGATGGAAAAAGCCATTCTGAATATGGGTAGTGTTGTTCCAAGAACTGAGGTCCTAGACTGAATAAAAAGGAGGAAGCAAACTGAGCACCAGCATCCACTTCTCTCTTTGCTTCCTACAGATGCAATCTGACTGGCTGCTTCATGTTCCTGTTGGTCCTTTGACCTAAACACACACACACACACACACACACACACACACACACACACACACACATAGCATGCTTGTGCTTCTCCCCAGAACCATCACATACACAATAAATAAATAAGGTTAAAAAAAAGATACTAGAGATGTCCTTACATTATAACTGGAGAGATTATATATATATATATATATATATATATATATATATATATATATATATAATTAGATATAGCTCTAATCGTGACTGCCATAATCCTTGCACCCTAGAATAATGCTAGTAATGAGTACACCATATTCATTTGGCTGAGTCCACAATAAGGCTCCCATTTAGAAAAAAGGCTTAGACTTATACAGAACTGCAAAGAGTTCTACTATAATCAACTTAGTGTTTTATTCACAAATATTAGAAGCAACACTCAAAAGACACTGAAAATCAACAAATCAAAGAATCAAAATAAACAAACAAAATAACTGGACAAGGAATGGTAACTTTAAGATTCGACAATCTCCAACAAGTGGAGGACAAGAAAAACAGGCCTAAAAGAGCTAAAGTGAAAATGTATACTCAGTGGTTTAATATATTTTTGATAATCTCTGAAATAGTATTTTAGAGGGAGCACTTCATGGTATGTGAATATTCTACAGATACAATGTTACTATATTCAGTAGAAAAATAGTACCTGGGGGCTGGAAAGATGGCTCAGTGGTTAAGAGCACTTGCTGTTGTTGCAGAGGATCAAGATTCAGTTACCAGCACCCACATGGTGGCTCACAACCATCCATCCATAGGTATGTACACAGTACACATACATACATGTAAGCAAATCACTCATATACATAAAATAAAATAAATAAATTTAAAGAGAAAAGAAAATAGTATCTGGCTCATTCATTCTATGAGGCTTTTCATCTTCCAAAAAACAGTTTTCCATTTAGCTTGCTCTGTACATTCCAATAACAAATACGTGTAGGAATACTGTACCATACATATATCAACCTTATACAGACAGCGTTTACCTTGTACCAGGCAATGTTGTACTTGTCTGTATTAGTTCATTCATCTACTAACAATTCCTCCCAACAATTCAATGATTGTCTTGGTTTTAGTCCTTGACCTCATTTGAAGTACACATTCTAACTGCATAAAGACAAGGATTAAACAAGCATATGTCAGACTCTGAATAAAAAACAATCAAACAAATAAAAACAAAATAAAAAACAGGTGAGCCTGAGACCAGAATACAGATGGGTAGCAATTAATCTGAAAATCTGAAAGAAGGAGAGAAATCTCAGAATGCACACATGAAAGAGAAAGCTACTAAAACAAAGCAGGAACAAATGCAAAAGCATTAGAATAGGGAAAAGATTGGTTTGTGTGTGACAAGCTGATTGCACTAATACTCCCAAATAATGGCTTTCTAATAGGCACACCTTTTAGTCTGCAACTTTGCAGTCTTCTTTCCACTCTGACCCTGGGCTTCTTCAAGTGACCTGGTTGTTCTTGTGTTATCTTGCAATGTGGTACTAGCAAACATGACCCAGGCAGAGGTTTCAAATGCAAATATGAACTATTTCTTGCTATCTTGCACAACTGAACTTTGCTTGCTCTTTTGCATCTGATCTGCTCTGCTCTAAGAACATGCCTCAGCTAGCCTATACTAACACCATGCTGTGCCACCGCTATTCTAGAATATCTAGCTATCTAGAACCACTAACTGGTCATGGATACATAATCTGAACTCAGCCAACATTAGTGTAGTCCACAACAGCATGCTTTCACAAATGAAAACAATAGTATTTTAACTGCTAGGCTTTAAGATGGTTTATTACACAACAGAAAATACATTGTACAGAAATATGCAAAAGACACATTAAAAAAAGTACACATGGATGTTCCTAACAGTAATATTCCTAATAGCCAAAATGTGAAAACAAAATGGACATTGATTGTTATATATACCTGTAATCCCAGCACTTGGGAGATATAGGCAGGAGATTAGAGGTTTGTGGTCAGCCTCAGCTATATATAAGTTCAAGGACAGAATGAGCTACATGAGACCATACCTTAACAAAAGGGTAGAAGGACTGAGGAAGTGGTTCAGTTGGTAAAGTGCTTGCCATGCAAGCATAAGCATCTGAACTCAGGTCCCCAGTGAAAACAACCCCAAATGTTCACCTGCTAACAAGTAAAATGTAGTACATCTATTCAAATAAAATTTTATGTCACAAAAAGGAAATAAACCACCAATATGTAAATATGTACTAAAACATAAACTAATCTTGAAAATGCTGTACTAAATGAGAAAAGCTGGCCAGCAAGGACTATAGGCTATTTAATTTTAAAATGTCCACAATAGGGAAATCTATAGAGAAAGAAATAGATTAATAGATTAACTAGTTGATCAGGAATGGAAGGAATAGAAGGATTAAGGAAGGATGGCTAAGAGTTTTGGGGAGATCAAAATATTTTAAAGTTAATTTTGGTAATAGAGATTAGAGGTCATCCTTCCCTGGGGCATTTAGCAGACATAAAGCACTGTTAAAATAACTATTACTGCTAGTATTATGTTCTTTAAGTTTATACTGTAAGCATTCCTGGTGTTCCCCTTTGGGGGAATGGAGCAATAAGACTGACTATAAAGGTTTATGGACTTACTTTTGCTGCCCTGGTTCCCTGGAGTGAAAACTATCAGTCAAACAAATAACCATCAGGATTATCCTTTTGCTAGTACCAGCCATCCAGAATACTCCATGGACATTTTGAAAAAACAAAAAAATGAGCACAACTGATTGCCCTGGCTCTGAAGGGACAGCCTTAGCTTGAGCTGAGTGACATAGTCTGATTAGCCATTTTGCTATCATAAGCTTTGTGAACTGGACATAACCAGGAAATCATTTTCATCTAGCTGGAGGGGAAACACTTCCCTTGGTGGCCTAGCAGAAGGACCGCTGTCACTGGTCCTGAAGACACAAGGCTGTGACCAGGTCCAAACATTAGCCTCAATGGCTGCTTTACAATTGGTGTCACAATACAAGGGTATTATTAGTTTAAAACAATTCTTGGTAGCTTTGATTGTGCTAGAAGGAAAGTCCATTTGGACCAAGGGGTCCAACTACCCCTTTCTCAAGCTATATAAGCAGGCTACTGAGATTTGTTGAATCAGTAACCAGTAACCTGAGGCATTCTCCTGAGGTGTCTCCCTGGCTTAGGCAAGGCAACATGAGGCCCAATAAAAAGCTTCTTTGGTCTTTCCTGCCTACTTCTAGTTGTGTGGGCTGAGCTGGTAACACAAAGAAAGAAACAGGGGAATATGAGTGTGGTGGCAGCAACGGAGCAGTAGTGGAGCAGCAGCGGAGCAGCAGTGGCATCAGCAGGCCAAGCTATGAAAGTGGAAAAGCAGCCAGCTAGCTGTAGAACCATAAAACTGAACAGTTCAAGAATGGCTAGGGCAGGAAGAAGGGCAATGGAAGGTAGCAAGGTGAAGCTAAAGAAAAGATAAACTACTGGAAGGAGCCAAAGAGACCATTCCAGAGAGCTATCAAATCTTTAGGGCCAAGTCTTAGCTACCATGGACTATGAGTTGTAACACTGATAAAGCTTAAGAGCCAAGAAGTTCCAACTTCCTAGGTCTACAAAAGAGCTTTAGCTTATAATGCCTGCACCAGATACTGGTCCTACCTGTTTGTTGCCATCAAACACTGAGGGAAACAAAACCTGGTAGAGAACACTACCTTAGGAGCTTCTCCTTGTGTGTCTATCTGAGCAGAACAAAGTGAGACTGGCCAGATGATTGGCAACAATTGTTTCCACAGCGTTAAAATCCTCTGACTGTACACTCTTTTCTTGTGTTTATACGATGTGTGTACACATGTGTGGTGTGTATGTAATTCATGTGTGAATATGATCATCCCACAGCACACGTGTGGAGGTCAGAGGACAACCTGAGGTGTCATTACTCACCCTCTACTTGCCTGACGCAAGGTCTCTTTGTTTACCACTGCACATACCAGGCTAGCTGACCTGTGAGCTTCCAGGTACTCTCCTGTCTCTACCTGCCATCTTGCCATAGGCACACAGGGATTACAGCTGTATGCTACTGCAGTTGGCTTTATATGGGTTCCGGGCATCCAAACTGTGGTGCACACTCACATTTGTGTCAGCAAGTGCTTAATTCACTGAGCCATCTCCCAAATCCTGAATTGTATACTTTAAATGGGTGACTTTTATGAGCACTCTCTCTTACCAATTTTTTAAAATGTTGTTGCTGGTTTGGGTTTTTACTATTTATTTGGGTTTTTACTATTTATTTATTTATTTATCTATTTATTTATTTATTTTTGGCTTTTTAGAGGCAAGGCTTCTCTGTGTAGCCCTAGGTGTCCTAGGACTCAAGAGATCTGCCTGCTTCTACCTCTTGGGTGCTGGGATTAAAGGCATGGGCCACCACACCTGGCAAAAAAAAAAAAAAGTTTTTAAGTATTAAAGCTGTTATCTAGAAAATGGACCATAGTGGGAACAATGAATATATGTCAAAACCCAGTAGGAAATGCCTAATGAAAGATGAGAAATCACTGCAAAATTATAGCATTTACCAGATTAATAGTGACAGAGATGGTAAAACTGGATCAGATCCTGTATATATTATAAAGGTGGAATCATGAAGCTTTGATGATGAATTGGATGTGAAGCATGCTAGAAAGAAGTCCTTCTAAATATTACACATTTTGACCTGGATGAGTTAACAGATACTAAGAGCCAAAAGTTGAAAAAATGCAGAAATACCACTGGTGTGGTGATACAAGATGCAGACTATCAACTAAATTTTTTTTAGATTTATTTTAAACATCTAGGAGACTTGTTAAACAACTGAAGTGGAAACATTGATTTTTTTTTTTTTAAAGCTAGATATAAAAAGCTGGAATTAAGTAGGAGGATCTGGCTTTTTAAAAATACTAACACGAAAGCCTAGAAGTAAAATATCCTTAATTCTTCTAAGAGGCTTCTCATATAACACAGTCACATTTAGTATACACCTTACAGTTAATGTAGTCATTGTCTGTGCTTGTACAGCTTAAGGATACTTGTGCTAGCTAGACTTGTCAGGAAGTCAATGCAGAAAGATCACCAGTTTGAGGCCAGGCTGGGCTCTGTAGCAAGATCCATCCTTGTAAATACAATACCAGAAACAAAAACAAACAAACAAAAAAAACCCAAATAAACAAATACAAAACAAGAAAGGATACTCATGCTGTTGTTATTTAACTATTATTTAAATTTTAATTATTTTAACTCTTAAAATTTAAATTAAACTATTTAACAGGCAATACAAATGTTGAGATTAACTGAAACTTAAAATGCCTCTAGAAAGAGTAAAATGATTCAGCATTAAAATAAATTTTAAGTATGAGTGATCAAATTATTAAGTACAAATAAAAAAATTAAACAGATGGTAACTGTCACTGAAACACAGTATATTTAATTCATATTAAACATCTGTGACCAAAAAGGAAGAAAGAGAAAAATTGCAAGAGAAAAAGGAACAAAAATCATTGCATATAAATCTACAAATCTGAGAGTGGAAGGTGGTGGAGAACCTTAAAGTAAAGACTAAAAGAGAGACAAGCAAAGGCTTTTTCTTGTCAAGAGAGCATAGGAGAAAACAAAGATGCTGAGTATTTGACTGAGATACTTTCATCTCTTCACAAAAATTACACAAACCTTCCCCAAAGGAAAGTTATGACAGTGACAGAAAAACTCAAATTATTCTGCAATTTGTTAAAAGTGTAATTCTAAGCTGGACTGTGGTGGTGCACGGCTTTAATCTCAGCACTTGGGAAGCAGAAGCAGGCAGATCTCTGTGAGTTCGAGGCCAGCATGGTCTACAGAGTGAGTTCCAGAACAGCCAGAGAGAAACCTTGTCTTGAAAAACCAAAAAGAAAAAAGGAAAAAAGAAAAAGACAAAAGTCTAATTCTATTAAAACTTTTCAGATAACTTTCTTAGACTAAGAAAGTAACGAAGCTAAGGCTAGTGAGATGGTGGGGCAGGCTCCAGAGGAGTACCAGTACCAGTCTGACTAGATGAATTCCATCCCAGAATTCATGTCCAGAAAGGCTCCTGTCTGTAATTCCAGCACTTCTATGGCAAGATGGGAAGCAAGATAGGAGAGCTGGCTAGAAGCTTGTATATACAGTGCAATGTCAGAAATGAGATCTTACCTCAAAAACATGTTGGCAAGAAGAAACTGAGTCCCAAAAGAGTTGTACTCCAGACCTCCACACATAAATGCACACTTACACACATACAGAATAAATATATTTTAAAACAGAAGCTAGTAATTCTTTAGGTGTAAAATGTTCATGCTTATTTAGACTTACTTTTAAAAGAAATTTAGAAGCTGAGCAGACATGGTGGTTCATGCCTACAATCCCAGTGCCTACAGTGGGAAGACAGCTTGAGCTCAGGAATTCAGGTCTGGCTTTAGCAACCCAGGAAGAGACCTGACTCAAAAATTAAAATGAGGGTGGAGAGACTGTCATAACTCAGTGGTTAAGAGCACAGGATCTTCCAGAGGTCCTGGTTCAATTCCCAGCAACCACATGGTGTCTCACAACCATCTATAATGGGGGTCTGATGCCCTCTTCTGGCATGAAGGTGTACATGCAGATAGAGTACTCAAACACATAAAATAAATCTTAAAGAAAAACTAAAACGAGTGGAATAAAGTTAAATTAAATAAAACACTGAAATTATATTAAACAAAATAGAAACAGACTTTTAATATACTTTAAAACTTTAAAGGAAAAACGCAATTCCATACTTAACATTTTAGACTGTTCTTATGTTTGCAACTAACAGCCCTATTTCAGAGTGGCACATAGCTCCCAGGTTCCGGGTGATTTTGTTATCTGAAGTTCTCAGAGGGAGCTCCCCCTTTGCCTTAGATAACTAGGGAGAGAAGAAGCTCTACTCTACTTTCCAAGTAGTCTCCTGTCAGTTTTTCCTTTCCTGAATACAGCTAAAGCAAAAGAGAGAACCATGAAGAGAATTTCTGTGATTCATTGTGAAATCTAAATTATTTCCTGGACAAATTAATTGTGTTCAACTTTCCTTAAAAAAGAAAGTTTTTCTCTTTTCCTAACAAGTGACTCTGTAAATCAAAATTACTGGTTTTTTTCTTTTTTTCCTCAAAAGATTATTAACAAACTGATGTAGATACAAGTAACAATTTCAAGAACCCGTTAGTTTTTGCCACTAAAGATCTGTAGAGAAAAGGTAATGTTTCAAAGATTTCTGACTGGAGAATATAGCATGAAAGAGATGGTAATTCTACCACCACAAAGGGCTATACCACATACATACAGAGATTCAAAGGTATCTCTTATGTTCCCTAGAGTGTAGACTGCCTAGCTCTCTCACTACAAATCCACAGAATCAACACCCACTTCCTCCAGGAGAAATAAGCTCATTTAAACATCAATGAAGCCCACTCTAGACTTCTAACTCTGATTTTTTTTTTTTGGAGGGGGGGAATTGGGGGCAGGTAGCATCTCATTTTATATAGCCCAAATGGTCTGGAACTTATTATGTAGACCAGACTGGCCTAAAACTCTGTCCCCAAGTCACTGGTATTAAAGGCATTAGCCACCATGCTCAACCACTAATACTGATTACTTTTAACCTTCACTAACTTCTAGAGAGACCATGAGAATATAAAAAAAAAAAAACAACAAAAAATCATGTGGCTGAAAGAGCAGAATAATTTGAGGGCTATAAGCACACAAAGCAGCACTTTCAATGATCTTTAAGCCATTAAATTTATAACACTATATTGGAGGAAAAAAATAGTCCTAAATCTATCTGAAGAAGCTTGAAAAAGAGCCACATAAACCAGAATATATAAATTACTCTTGTAATTGAATAACAAAACTACAACCAAGTTAAAGAACGAGATGATTTGAATAGACTCTTCTCTAAAGATAAAAAAGGCCAACAAAGAAATGGAAAATGTTTATCATCATTCTAGAAATGCAAACCAAAACCACAGTGAAATATTCTTTTATACATATTCCTATTGTCAGTAAAATTAAGTGGATAACATATAGATGTATACAGTTTCATAGATATGAACTTAACAGAAAGCAAACTGGTGGTTGTTGAGGACGAGGAACAGAGGAGAATGCAAAGTAACTATTTAATAGGTTCAGGGTTTTTATTTTAGAATAATGAAATTACTTTGAACTAGACAGAAGAAGATGGTGTGCACAACACTGTTAATGTATTAAATAAACTGAATTAATACTTTAAAATGGTTTGTTTTATTACAAAATTTTCATCTTAATTTCAAAGTGGGTAGGGGTAACAAAAGAAAGGTGCCATGCATGAATGAATCTTGGGGACACCGAAATAAAAAGCTGAGGATCAATACTTTAAAAACTGATCATTTCTGAAATTAGGCCAACCAGAATTTCTGAAATGCCAAAATATGTGGACCTTTACAGCTTATCTTCTCCAACCATGGGATAAATCATAAATTAAGAGAAAACATTGCTAAAATGTTATCACAAAAACAACTATAGCCACTGTGACATTTTTAAATACCAAAATTTTATATAGCTCCTAAATTAAAAATTTAATAGATTAAACACGGTATTTAAAATGATTAAATGAAAATGCTATATATCAATTTCTATTAGAAAGCCAAACAACGGCCTTGAAAACAATCTATAATCTCAAATGTACTTATTAGAAAAACATAGGTCTGAAAATGTATTTGGGGCAGAGGTAGAACAACAACAAACCTACAGTAGAGAAAATAAATTTTAACAGAAGTTAATGTAAGAATAAACAAAGACAGAACATTAGAAAATATCAATCTTTTCCTTCAAAGTGCCAATAAACAACTGGGCAGTGATGGCACACTTCTTTCATCCCAGCACTCTGGAGGCAGAGGCAGGTGGATCTCTGAGTTTGAGGCCAGGCTAGTCTACAGAGGGAGTCCAGGACAGCTAGGGCCACACAGAGAAAGTGTCGCAAAAAACAAAAAAAAAAACAAAAACAAAAGTTTCAATAAACAACAACAAAAAATATAGTTCAGGAATCACAAAGGTAAAAATAACTACAGCCTACCTAAAGAAAAAAATCTTAAGACAGGGAAAGTATTATAAATAATTTTAACTCAGCAAATTCAAAATACACTTGACATAGACATTTTTATAAAAATTTTAAGTTGCCAAATATCTCAGCAAAGACGGAAAACATAACTAGGCCAATAAGCATGTAAAGAAGTTAAAAGATAGGCAAAGGTCAATCCAAAGGAACACCAGGGCTTGATAGTTCCACATCTCCCTCTCTGGAGGAATTGGATGATAAGGACCATCTTACCTCCTCCAAAGTTGGCAGGTGTTCAGTAGCTAGAGTTCCCATTAACTGAAGTAAACAGTTGATACATGCACTTAGGCAATTTTACAGTGAAAATCAGACTTAATCTCCCCAAATTCAAGCAAGGATTTAGTTAATCCTAAGAAAACTCTGAGATAATGCAATATTTATCATATGATAGGTTGGAAACAAAAAAATAAATCTCTTAACATCTCACAGAAGTGTTAATATCTGTACAAATTCAAAACATTGAAAGGAACAGTAAAAACTGAAAGGAAAAACTGTGTTTTTTGTGGTATATAATCATTTAACCAGCATCCAAAATTAGCTTTTTAATTTCCTTAGTGATGAGAATACAGGTCTGGGGTAAAGTACTGGCCTAGCCAGAGCATCTACCCTCTAGCCAAATTTGGGCGGTGTGTGTGTGTGTGTATGATCCAAATTAATAAAATTAGAGATGAAAGGGACACATTATAATAGACAACGAGGAAATTCAAAGTGAAAGATACGTATAATAAAAACTTGACACTGAAGAAAGAAATTAAAGCAATCAGAAGATGGAAAGATCTCCCATGTGCATGGATTGGTAGGACTATTGTGAACATGGCCGTCCTACCAAACCCAACTATAGATTCAATACGATTCCCATCAAAGTTTCCTAGATCAAAAGTATTCTGGACATTTATTTAATATTTATTAATATTTAATATATTTAATTGTTAATATTTAATATTTATTAAATATTCTTTATTTTTCTACAATGCAAATAAAGATAAAGGCAATATGCTTTATATAACTAACAACAGCCAAAATTCATACAATTTAAAATGTTAAAGAACTGAATCAAACAACTAGATTCAGTTTTCTGGCCCTTTTTGTTTTTATTTTTTGTGTTTTGTTGTTTGTTTTTGTTTGAGACAAGATCTCACTAGTAGTCTCGGCCAGTAGTCTCAGCAGGTCTGGAGCTTGTTCTGTACACCTGGCCTCAGTCTCATAGAGATCCACCTTTCTCTGCCTCTGGGCGCTAATATGAAAGGCATGTGCCACTATGTCTTGCTCCTGCATCTTTTTTTTTTTTTTTCTTTTTTAAGACTTTTGAGTTTGCTTAGCAGCTAAGAGCATCAGCTGCTCTTCCAGAGGACCCAAACTGATTCCAGCATCCACATGCCAGCTAACAACCAACCACCTATAACTTCAATTCCAGGGATGCTCTCTGGGCACCAAGCATGCAAGCAGTACACACATACATACAGGTAAAACAGCCATGCAATGAAGTTTTTAAAGACTTAATTAATTAATTTTATTTATGTGAATTGTGTCTTCATGTATCTATGTATATATGTGTAAAAGTGCTTATGGGGGTCAAAAGTACGGTGGCCAAGGAGTAGAAGTACTGCAGCTGAGTACTCAGCTCCAGTATTGTTATAAAGTGGCTTTTGATCTGGTTGAGATTGTATTTTATAATGTTTACTCTGGAAATGTTTAGGTTAACTAATAAGGCATAATGATACAAGATGAAGGTAATTCCATCGAACGTATACTACAATTAGGAGCAAAAAAGTAGTAAGATTCTGAACTTCTGTTGATAAATTTAAATATTTTTATAACTCTGTAATGTGCCAAAGAAGAAGCTAAGGTTCAGAGAGTAAATAAGTATTTTAAAAGGGGGACCCATAAAAACATTTTGTATATAATTCAGCTCTGGATTAAGAAGACTGAGGATATTAAGAGAAATTATAATCCCAACTTCAAAATAAATCATCACAAATTCACCACTGAAGTAGACATAAAAGAAGCCCCTTTATTCAGTCAGTTATGTCTGGTGGCTGATAAACTGGAAAAGTCAGTTAAATCAGGTCATGGTAAAAAATGCAAGCATAGATCTTACACATTAAATAGTAAAACTGTAAAATGAACATTCTCAATTCTTAGGGCCAAGGGTCTTCCTTTAAATATTATTGACACTTAACCTAACAACAAATATTTTTTGAAATGCACAGCTAACATAACCTGATGATCTAACTAGGTCAATTGCAGTTCAGAGAGCAAAAACTGCTTTCTTTTTTATTATAGCTGAAATGACACGAAATGAACAGTAGATTACAATGCAATGGTCAAGCTGAAGGTACTCTTTAGCAGATATGTTAGCTGTCTAAACTACTTAGTATTGTATTCATGTAAAACATTAAGAAGAATCAGCTTTTCATAGCTAATTACATAAATAAACCGCAGGTTCATCAAACAGTTTAAATCTCACTTGAGGTTAATATCAGAGAAATATGTATTCATGGTCAAAAGGCACACTGAAGAAGACTCCAGGGTTCACACAGCAAAGCACTTGACTGATGCTCCCCTCTTGCAAGTGACATACTTTATTGTGACATACTGTGACTCACATATAGTGAGGTAGAAAATTGTATGGGTTATATTATATAGTTTTAACTAAGCAATGTTGAATATAAAACTACTACCTCTACAGAAGTCAAAACTAATGCTTCTCCTGCTCTTAGCATAAGCTATTAGACCAGTAACAGAAAAGAAAATCACACAACACAAGGAGCTAATCAACTAGGGATGTCCCCCAGGAGACATCTTCAAGTGTCTAGAAGCATTCTTACATTTCCTACTGAGGAAAGAGTATTGCTGGCACCAGTTCCTACAACACATAGGACACAACAAAGAATTCATTGCAAAACATCAATAGTACTGAGAAACCTTGGGCTAGTCATATCTGATAAGAAACTGACTTATTTGTAATAATTATTCAGGCCAGCAATGGTAGTACTGGCCTAGGAAGTGGAGGCAGGAAGAGCAAGAGTTGGAGCCCAGCCTGAGCTACACAATGAGACCCTATCTCAAAAAACAAAACAAGCAAACAGGGCTTCTAGAGTCACAATGTCTGGATCCAAATCCCAGAGCTCCCACTTAAGCACTGTGCCTCAGGCCAGTTGTATAATCTTTTAAAACAAACTTCACCTACTAAATAGGATTTACAATATCTACCCGAGTTGTTGTGGACTTACTATTTAGTATGTACGGGCACAGGCTTTAAACCTGCAATTCCAGTTTTGTCACTTAGTTATATGACCCTGGAAAAGTTACTTTGTCCTATCATCCAGTTGTTCACTGTCTCCATCTCCACAAGTTTTCTGACATATCCCTCCTTACTATACAAATAACAAACTTCATAGAGCTGATTTCAGAGATTCTCAATATCTAGCAGAAAATACATAATAAATTGAAATACAACTGAGTAAAATACTTAATTCATCAATCTGATAAATAATAAAATGATAGCAACCCATTATCACTTTAAAATATTTCAGTGTATTGAGATTTCTGTAGCTCTACAGCAACTATTTTTTAAGTACCCAATGATGATCTGAATTATTCACTCAATATTTATTACCAAATCCCTACCGTATGTTCAGGCTTGTGCTAAGAACTATGTAGACTGTAATGAAAACCTGACAAGTTCCTTACCTCAGGAATTCACAGGCTTGTTCTGAAAGATTTGTCTTTTCCCCTGTTTAAAACTTCTGATTCTTTATTATTCTTTAATAATTTAGCAATTTCTCATTCTGTTCACTGAATTTTCAAATGCTATTTTCAGTGTTTCTCAAAATGGAAGTTTTCACTTAGCTACAGATTAAAAATCACCTGGTTGCTTTTAAAAAGTGTAGATACAGGGCCTAGTGCTGAAAAACCAGAACTTCTGGGGATAAGACCCAGATATTTACACTTCTTAAAACTTTTTTCTGTGTGCACTCAAAATCAAACTAAAACATTACTCTAAAAATCTGCCATACATACTTGCATAAAATGAAGTAGGTTTTAATTTTGTCTGATTAAAATGACTGTGTGTGTTGGGGTGGGGGGTGGTCTGGAATGCCTAGCATGCATGAGACTCTAGGTTCAATCCCTTGAAGACATATGTGATGGTTAAATTTGACTGACAACTTGATGGAATTCATACTCACCATGGAAACAAACCTCTGGGCATGTTTGTGAAGGATTTTCTAGATTAGGTTAACTGAGGTAGAAAGACTAACCTTAAAATCGAGTGGCACCATTCCATGGGCTGGGATCTTGGATCAAATAAAAAGGAGGAAGAGAGCTGAGTTCTAGCATTCCTCAGTATCTGCTTCCTGACCACATATACAGTAAGTCCAGCTGCCTCATGCTCCTGCCACCAAGCCTTCTCTGCCATGAGGACTGTAGCACAAAATGTGAGCCAAAATGAATCCTTCCTTTCTTAAATTGTTTCTGTTGTTTGTTTTTGAGGTTTTGTTTTTTGTCCTTTTGAGATAGGGTCTCATTACATAGACATGGCTGACCTGGAACTTACTATGTAGACCAGGCTGTTCTCAAACTCACAGAGATCTATGCCTCTCTCTGCCTCCCGAGTGCTGGGATTAAGGGCTGTGCCACTACACCCCTGTCTTTGCTTCTTAATTTTTTTGCTTGCATTTTAATAACTGAAATGAAGAAAGTAACTACTACAGTGTATGTGTAAAGTGAGCCTATTATTATTTCCCACAACTATACCCACACAAGATTATTAATGGAGTCTAAGAAAGCATGGCTTTTTAAGAGCTATACTACACTTCTGATTTATATTAAAACTTACTGACATATTTGTGTGACACACATTTATAGAAAACGGCACATACCATGAACCAAAGACACAAAATGTTTCTGCTATAAATAATTTGAGCTCATAGTATGGTACCATATACTGTTTTAATCAAGTAGACTACAAAATAGTTACTTTCAAATAATCTAGATATACGTAACTTATATACATATACATATAATTATATACATAATTTTAGGATAATATCAAACAAATACGAAGAATGTAGGGTGGAAGAAAGGAATGGAGAGAACAAATGATGTAAGATAAAACATCAGGAAAAGATGACCAAAACTAAATTTTTGTTGTTGCTGCTTCTTTTTCTGAGACAGGATCTCACTATGTAACCCTGGCTGGCCTGCAACTTGCTATGTAGACCAGGATGGCCTTGAACTCACAGAGATCTGCCAGCCTTTACATTCTAAGTGCTGGGATTAAAGGAATATGCTGCCATGCCTGGCCAGAACTAAGCTTTTGTTATTTTTTTATTATTGCTATTTGCATTTTAAAATTTATTTTGTGGAGAAATCAAAGGGCAAATTTCTGGAGTCTGTTCTCTCCTTCCAGAGACCGGAACTGGGTCGTCAGGCTTGGTAGCAAGTCACTGCCCACTGGCCCCAGAACTAAGTTTTAAAGAATGAATATAAAGTTAATGGTCTGGCCAGGTAGCCCAAAGGGTAAAGGCTCTTGCTATGTAAGCCTGGTAACCTTAGTTCAATCTCTGAAACCCAGGTAAAGGTGGAGAGAAGGAACTGATTCCACAAAGTTGTCCTCTGTTTTCCACATGCACATGATGGCATGCCTAGCCATGTGTGTTTCCATCCACCTCCGACTCCCTCCCCCCCGCACACACTGAAATTTTAAAGTCTAAATTCAGAAGGCTGTATGGAGGCATAGGCCTACAATCCTAGCACTCTCAAGATTTGAGGCAAGGATTATGAGCTCAAGGTCAGACTAGGCTACAAAGTAAAACCTTGTCTCAAAAACAAACAAATAAATATCAAGAAAAAGCTGTGAGTTCAATGTTTAATGTTCCTCACAGTGGGTAATTCTTGCCCTGAAGGACTGCTAGTGCATGGCTTTCCCTGACCCATGGGCACTGAACACCACAGCAGTCTCCACTCATGACCAATCATGATTCTCTGTGGGACCTGTACCACCTTAGGAAACACGGGAGAAGGAAAGGACAGAAGAGTGCAATAAGATACAAGAAATTAAAAGCCAGTCAGCTGAGTAGAAGAAAAGTAAGTGTCAAATCATTAATCAGGAATCTATCTGAAGTCAAATTTCATAAAAAGCCTTACCTATCTCTTCCCTGGGTGGACTCTCATGCTTCTGAATAAATGGCTTGGCCCAAAATAGTTGGAAGTAGAATAAAATTATTTCAAAAGGCTTAGCAGGTAAAGGCACTCTTTGCCAAACTTGATGACTTGGGTTCAATCCCTGGAACTCACATGGTGAAAGGAGAGAAACCACACTTGCAAGTAGTCAAGCAGTCCTTTTGACTTTCAGGTGTGCATCATAGCATGTGTGATCTCTCTTCCCTCTCCCCCTCTCGTTCCTACACATACACACACACCAATTTTTTTCCCCTTTAAAGAGAGATGGCTTGGCAGTTAAGAGCACTACTACTCATCCAAAGGACTTGAGTTTGGAGTCCAGCATCCATACTAGGGCACTCACAACTGCTTGTGCTGGCTATTTTTATGTCAACTGGACACAAGCTAGTCATTTTGGAAGAGGACTCTCAACTGAAAATGCTCCTACCAAACTGATCTGTGGGCAAACCTGCAGTATATTTTCTTGATTGATGGGTTGGCAGTCCTGGATGCTGCAACAAAGAAAGCTGAGCAAGCCAGTAAGCAGAACTCCTCCACTGCCTCAGCAGGGTGATTTTCCTGCCTTCTCACATGTTTGTGCACATGTGCATTCTCTCTCTGTGTCTCTGTCTCTCTCTCATACATACAAATTAAAAAAATAGTAAGGCTTGGGGGGGGGGAAATCCTACATCTAAAATTCACTATAAAAAGCTGAACTTTGTTTATTGTAAATGTGTGTGTTATGTTCCTGAAGGTGTGCACATGTGAGTGTAGATGAGCACCTGTAGTGGTCAAAGAACAGTGCCTTTTCTGCCTTTGTTTGAGATAAGGCTCTTTCACCATCCTAGAACTGTGCAACTAGCCTAGCCTTCAACTTCCCAGAGATCATTCACCTAATCTCTGCCTCCCATCTCGCCATTGCTAGGATTCCAGGCCCACACCACACCTGGCTTAAAAAACAACATCTTAGGTTTCTAGGGATCCAAACTCATTTTGTTTTTGGACATTTTATTATGAGAATCATGTTGTCTTGTCATATGGTTTCATAACTTGCTTCTAATATTTGAGTAATACAATTGTGAAATTCATACATAACTGACATAAGAGATGTCTATGATTTGGATATCTTTTTGTTATAATTTTTTATTTTCTGAGATTAAAATATAATTACACAATTTCCCCTATTCTCTTTCTTCTCTCCAACCCTTCTCATGTACCCTCAATGCCTCTACTCTCTTTTAAATCCATGGCCTTTTATCCTGGTTTATATTTATAATCCACTTGAACTAGATTTATATTCTGTAATCAAGTATATAATATAGCACTAAAAATTACACACATAATTATATATTTATTTTCCTAATGAACATCCAAATCTTTCTATTTGGAGCTAATATCAATAAGCATTTTTAAGTATATTCTTCCTAGTTCACATAGTCACACATTTTTCTAGGGAAAAGATTGAATCGCAAAGCAGGATTATGGGGCTGGGATCAGGATCAGCACCAGCATCAGCTGGGAACTTAAAAAGCAAATTATCAGTCTCCACCCAACTCCTACTTAATCAGAAGCTATAGGAGTAGAGTCCAACAGTTTTTAACAAACCCTGCAGGCAATTCTTATGCACATTCAAGCTTGAAAATAAATAGTTGGAGTAGGATAACTGTCTACATGCAGTACTGCTTGTTGTAGGTCATCCAATTATTTTCTATAGTGATTTTTCTAATTATATTTTCTATAGTGATTTTTCTAATTAACACTATCACCAGAAATGAAAGAAAAACATACTTTTCCATAATATCACCAACACCTGATATTGTCAGGTGTCCTCATTTCTACCAAACTAATCTATATAAAATGGTCTCTTATTTTAATTTTCCTGATTTAAGAACATTCCAAATATTTATTGGTCATTACCTCCTATCTTTCTATTTTATCTATCTCTCTTCCTGTTGCAATTTCTTTTGGTTTTTGTTTTGTGCTTGAGAAGAGATGTAAAGACCACTTCTAATTTTTATACTTGTGTATGGTGTGTGTGTGTGAGAGAGAGAGAGAGAGGGAGGGAGAGAGGGAGAATGTGTGCACATAGGCTCTGTATGTACACAGGTGGAGGCCAGATGTCAAGCTGTGTGTGTTCCATTGCTCTCCACATTATTTTTTGAGACAGTCTGTCACTGAACTTCCAGCTCTCTGTTTTAGCTATGATGGCTAGCCACCGAGCTCCAGGCTCCGTCTGTCTCTCCCACCCCAAACACTGGTATTACAGATCTCATCTCACTCAGGACCTCACCCTTGAACAGCAACAGCAAGCACTTTGCCCACTGAGCCAATTAAACAGAGCTGGATGCGGTAACTGGGAGGTACAGGCAGAAAGATCACAGATTCAAGGCCAGCCTGGTCTACAGAACAAGTTCCAGGCCAGTCAGGGCTACAAAGCATGACCCTGTCTCAGAAATGGATAACAAAAACAACAAAAGGCTAAGCAAGAAACTCTCACCCCTTGAGCTCTCTCCAAATCTTTTTTGTTTGTTTGTTTCTCCTTGATGCTAAGGACAGTTCATTTCCTCACCAGCTCTGATGACATCCAGTAGCATTTGGGCCACTGAGCAGCAGACATAATCTCTAATAGAGACAAACTGGCTGACAAGATGTAGGATAGCCTCAGTCATGCTCTTTGTTTTCTTGAAAACAGTCTCTACAGTCTACACATTCTCAAATGATGGAAAAACTAAGCAAATTGCTCAACCATCTCCTGGCAAGTCCCTTTGCAACTCATTCAAAGGCATTCCTCCCAGCTTCATAAAGGCTGTCCAGGAACAAAACAAAACAAACAAATAAACAAACAAAAAAGCCCCACAGTAAATGCTTAGGATTTCTCAAGCATAATTACATAGCTCCTTAAAAACATTTTTTTGTTGTGTTGTTCTGAGTAAGTCAGCATACAAAGTAATGGCTTTCATTGAGCCAGTGACCCCAAACTCCCCAGGCAGCTAGCTAATGGTGGCCTTGGACTACTGTCCCAAGTTTTGGTTTGTTCTTGTTTTAAGTAATTGAGTATTTTTAAGTTAAGTTTAATGTTATAAGTAATTGAGAATTGAACAAAACCTTCACACCTGTTAAGAAAGCACTCTACCACTTAGCAATTTATTCCCCAGTTTTTCTACTATGGTATTTTTACACAATTGAGTCCTTATTTTGTTTCAATTCACTAGCTTTCTTCATTGCTCTTCCCAATGCCCCTGATCTCTGATGGCTGATTCTCTTCCTCCCCAGAAGTAGTCCCTGAACTTTGCTTTCATGTCCCATGCATTCCATTACTATCTGGGTTAGCTTCTTTTGTTTTCACTTTTTTTTTTTCCTTTAGCTATTCTATTTTAATCTCATTATTCCTCATGTATATTTTTCATGCCAGTCTATTCATTATGGTAGAATCCTCAAAAATGTTCCTAATGATTCTCACCCCCTGTACCATCTCTCTCCTTGAGTGTAGACTTATTAACCTGTTTCTAACAGAACATAGCAGAAGTGGTAGGCTGTCATGTCCAAATTAAGCCATAAAAAAGACAGTGGCCTTCATCTTAGGCAATCACTTTCATTCACTTCTGAAAAGTAAGCTGTCATGCTGTGAAGAGGCCTGTGTCAGTAAATTTCAAAGTGGGTCTTCTGAGGCCTGCTATATCCACATGAGGAAAACTGGGGGCAGACTATCCCTGGGTAGAGATTTGAAATGATTGCCTCCTTGGGAATTCCAGCCTTGTAAGATCCTAGAGCCAGAACTATGCCTGCTAATTATGCCTAACCCACAGAAACTGTGACCTGTTTGCTATTTTTATTTAGTTTTGGAATTACAAGGGGCTAGTAAATTTGGGAGGAATTTATTAATTAACATAGGTGGGTTGCAACTATCTTCATTTATCTTTTACCTTGTCTTCTAGTCTCTTAATAAGGTGGGGTTATTTCTGCACATATATGTGTGTGGTATGTGAGCCTGTATATATGTGCCTGTTCACATGTATATGGGCACACATACAGAGGCCTGAGGTTGACCTCAGGAGTATTTCTCAATTAAATTCAGAGTCAGCTTGTTCTGGGAATTCCATCCCAGGCTTCCAAAAGCTGGAATTACAGGCAAACTGCCAGGCCCATTAGGCATTTATGCAGATGACGGGGGTCTAAACTCTGGTCCTCATGCTTGCATGGCAAGCACTTTATCCACTGAACCACGCCATCCACCACCCCACCCCCAGGCCCTTTAATACAGTTAATGAACAGAAGTTTCTATTTTTCCTCTCTATTTCTTTTGAAGTTCGGAGGACAACTCTGGAATTTGTTCTCTCCTTCCACCTTTACGTTCTAAAGGATCAAACTCTGGTCACTGGGCTTGCACAGCAAGTGTGAGCCATCTCTCTGGCTCTCCATTTTTAATGTATTCATATATATATATATATATATATATATATATATATATATATATATATATAAAATTAATTTTTATTTTTTGGAGGTTCAAATTTTTGAGTGATTTAAGAAACCCTTCCCTGGGCTGGAAGCATGCCTCAACAGTACAGCACATATTTAAGGTCCTAGGGTTCTTTCTCTGACACTACGAACCAAAAGAATGTCTTCAGCTCATAAAATTATACTGTCTTACTTTTTAAAAAATTATTATTTAACTACGTGTATGGGCATTTTACTTGAATAAGTGTCTGTGCATCATGTGCATATCTGGTGCCAGAGGAGGGCACTGGATTCTCTGAGATTGGAGTTACTAATGGTTGTGAGCCGCCAATGGAGTGCTTGGAATTGAACCCAGGTCCTCTGGAAGAGCAATTAGTGTTCTTAACTGCTGAGCCATCTCTTTAGTCCCCAATCCTGTTAATTTTGTAAAAGGTTTTCTTTCAGCTTTGCTTTTAATTTATTTAATCTGCTAGAAGCTGATTTTTAAGTATAGGAATGGGGTAGGAAGGTCCTAAGATTGCTTGTTTGCTTACTTTGTGTGGAAGTCAGAAGACAATCCCCCCAACACGCCTTTACCTGCTAAGCCATCTCCTTATAGTAAGCAACTGTCCCAGCAAGTAAGTCAGCATCCTTTCCCAACTAATTTACAATGTAGCATTTTCAACCCACAGACTCCTACACAGCATATAAAATTCATCAGTAAGCCTCTCCTGTTTCCTATCTGCCAGTCCGATTTCATCTTCCCTTTTTTTAAATAAGCTCCTCAGACACTCTACAGGCTACACTTTAAAATCTATAACCATAAAACCCTTTAGATCAACTGTTCTCAACCTATGGGTCATGACCCTTTTGGAAGTCAAATGACTCTTTCGTAGGGTCACCTAAGACCATCTGCATATCATATATTTACATTACAATTCATAACAGTAGCAAAATTATGTATGAAGTAACAACTAAAATAGTTTTATGGTTGGGGGGTCACCACAACACGGGGAATTAAAGGGTTGAAGCGTTAGGAAGGTTGAGAGCCACTGCTTTAGATCACCCTCTCCAAGCTCAGGTGACTGAGGAACATTCAGCAGCAGATTCACCTCTCCTTTTGTAATAAATCTGTAGTCCAAATGATACTCTATTAAAGATCTATTTTACAAAAAATTACTTCTTTAAAAAAATTAGCAAAGACTAAGAAAAATGTATAGGGCAGGGTAGTAGTGGTGGACAGACAACAACAAGTCCAGGAAACATTAAAGTGTAAAAATCAGGTAATAAAGTTGGAGTGGTAAGTTGGATGGCAGTCCTGGCACAGCCTTTTATTTTAGCAGGAGGTCTATTAAAAACACTAGGATACTGATACAAATAGATTTGATTATGAGCATTTGGTGGGAGCTATGTCACATTAAACCAGGTAATAACCAGAGCCCCAGCAATGCCTGGCATATACCACTCAAATTTTGTTGACTGAAAAGGTGAATTAAAGAATTCTTTCCATTTAATTTTCTTTAAGAATATTCTGGCTATTCTTGACCTTAATAATTTCATAAAATTGTTGAACTATGTCCTGGCAAGTTTTATGTCAACTTGACACAAGCTAGTTATCTGAAAGAAGGGAACCTGGATGGAGAAATGCCAGCTGTAGAGCTTTTTCTTAATTCGTGATTGACAGGGAAGAGCCCAGCCACTGTGGGTGGTGCCATCCTTTGACTGGTGGTCCTGCGTTCTACAAGAAAGCAGGGGTGAGCAAGCTAACCCCGTCTTGGTTCCTGTCCCATCTTCCTTCCATGATGGATTACAATGTACAAGGTAAGCCAAATAAACCCTTTCCTTCCCAACTTGCTTTTGGTCATGGTGTTTCATTATAGCGAAAGTAACCCTAAGTAGGACAAACCAGTTTGTCAAGTTCCACAGAAAACTTTAGCTTTTCATCTGGATTTCAATAAATGTATCAAATCAAAAGTTTTAATATTTATATTCTACTTGGTCTCTAACTCATCTAGTAAGTAGTATATCTCATTTTTAATGTCTCTAAACATTGTTTGTCTACTTCAACCACTAAGATGAGAATAAAGATTACCATTCACTAGTATAATACAGAATCTACCAAACAACCTACTACAAGAATCTCAATAAGTAATTTCTGTACTTTAGAGGAATGAGTACATGTAATCAATGATTAAATACAGCACAAAAGAAATGCCATTTATAGAGTACTCACAGTGACTGGGCACACTACGCTAAGTGCTTTGGTGTATCTCACCCATTTTCTTGATACACTACTTTATAAATGTCTAAAAATAGTGTTATATGGTATTCTTGGTATGAGAAATAGTATATTGTCAGTCCTTACTAACTATAGGTAGTCACAAGTGTCATAATAATCAGTAAGAATATTGACTTCTAAGGAGGCATTATCATCACCTTACATGATAAGATGCTCAAATAAATTCAACTATGTCCCAAATGACAGACAATTCTTTCTACTCTACCAGCACATCTAAAAGGATCAGGCAGGTTTCATGGACAGAGAAGAATGGACTGCAGAGATAGGAGAAGGGCTTCAGCCTTTCAGGAACCTCAGAAGTGACTAAATAAATCACAGGAGAGCTCAACATGTTCACAACCCTGAAGTTATTAGAGGTTTGTCCCAGAATAAAACACAGGAAGAAAAACAGAAGGAGAAAGGACTTTGATTATTAGATCAGGAAGGTTTTGGGAGTGAAGGTGAATAAATTTTATTTAATTTGTAAGCAACAAGGTGTTACTATGTTACTAAGTATCTTAAGCTTTAGTAGCTTAAGATTGACCAGAGAGTAGGTATAATGAATCAAAAATAGAACTAAGGGCAGGACAAAAATAAAAAGGTTTTAGAGAGAAATAATCATGGCTTAAACTAGAATGATTGAAAGAAAAAAATAGAACATCAAGGCAGATGGTAATTCAGAAGGTTTGGGGTGCTTACAATATAGGGAAATCAGAAACACAGAACAGAGATACTATTATGGAGTATCCACAGTAGGTTTTTTTTTAAATTTTATTTATTTTATTACTAAATAATTTATTACCATAAATTCTGGTAAGCAAAGAGTTAGAAAGGACAAAGGGAGATTCAATTTAAAGGCAAAGATAACTAATTCGACTAAGGACTGACTTGTTGACTTTGTGATGTCAGTGAACTACTTGGATCACTAACTTCTGAAAGATAATAAAAAATTCAGGCTGGCACTACAGTGCACAGGTAGCCTGATGGTTAAAAAAACCAAGAGGTTAGAAATGAAGAGACTGTCCAGAAGTAAGGCTTGAATGAGTGATTGGTAAGCACAGGTAGTAAGTAATTGGAAACAGAAATCAAAAGCAGCAGCAGAGCCCTGCCCGACATGTGGAACATCTTCAGTTCCATTTCCACAGTTATTAATAATAATAATTAAAAAAAAAGGCAAGCAAAGTCAAGCAGAGGTATTTTTAGTTTGGAGTTGGGGTGACCTGAATACATACACATATGAAGGCAAGCTACAAGTAACCAGTGTCAAAGAATATCTAAAGATGTGCATGTGTCTACCTGTTAAATGAGAGGGCAGAAATATGAGATAAGAAGAGAAAGATTCTTCTGTGATATTCCAGAAGATTAAAATTAAAGAGAGCATATTTGTGTTCCATATTTGGAGTTATCTTTATCAATAGTAAAGATATTTAAGAAAGAAATTGTCTTACTCTCAAGGATATTTCACTTGATACAGATGCTATGAAAAAAAAAAAAAAAAGGCTGAAACTAACTTCAATTCTGATCTTCCATTAGGCAGAAACTCCCAAACCTTCCTCTCCCCTAGGCACTTGTGATCTTCATCTCCTATACTTTTCTCTCCCCTCTCTTCTGATGCTGGGGCTGAACCCAGGGCCTCTTCCATACTAGGCAAGTGCTTTGTCAGCTTTCCAATTCTTTTGTTTGTTTTTTAATGTATCATTTTTCTCGTCCTACAAAAGGACAAAATCTTCAGTAAACAGTGCAACTTTGACTGCAAGTAGTCACACTGGATAATCTGGTATCCATCTCCTAAATAAAAGTTTTAGAACACTGCCTTCATTTGAGTATCCCAATTAAGGGCTTACTAGTATGTAATTAACATTTATTTCAGGGCATGCTCCTCTTTGGCCACTCTTTTTGCTCTTCACTCCACCTTGCACTTCATAATTTCTTTTCAAAAGGCTGACAATTTGTTGAACTACATTTTTAGTTGAACCTCTAGAATTTGCCTGTTCTGAACTGGCAATTGCTTTTCCATAGTTGCTTTAAAATTTTTTTTCATTATATTTATTTATTATATGTGTGAAGGAGACATGTGATTCCATGACATGTATGTACCAGTTAGAGGACAAAGTGAAGATTTAATTCTCTTCTTCCACCAAGTTCAGGCTTGGTGGCAAGTGCCCCTACTTGTTAAGCTACTGCACCGGCCCCAGAATTGCTTCTTTGAAGGACAACGTCTTTTCTCTGACTGCTTTTAGAATTTTCTCCTTGTTGTTTTACTATGATTTATCTGGGTATGGACTTGGTTTTTCTTATACTGTAAAAACTTGCTGCACTTCTTAAATCTGTCAGCTGGTTTTATTAGATCAAGAAAATTTTCATCTCTTCAAATATTAACTTTGCAATATTTTACTCTGGCGTACTGACTGAATATATCAGGACCCACCCCACCCCACCCCCATCTTCTTGTCTTCTATTCTCTCCTCAGTATTTTGAATCTTTTTGACTATAGGGTATACTTGATATATTTCTTGGGCTTTATCTTCTAGGCAACCAATTCTTTCTTCAACTAAGAATAATTTGTTAAGATTTTTAGGTATTTGCTATAAAATAGCTTTCATCTCCAGAATTTCTGTTTTGTCCTAAATCTATGAAGACATTTTTATAGTCTCTTCATCCCTATTTATTTTTAAAATAAATCAGCAATTGTTTTAAATTTATGTGGTATCTGCAGATTATAATATAATCTGTGGATTTTAATGAATCTGTTTGAGGTATTTGTTTATTTTGAGGTATATATTATATATATGCAATATATATTATTTGTGGTTAATTTTGTATTCTCTGGTATTTGAATTCATGCTTAGTTATTAGTTTTGTCTTTTTAATATTTCCTTTGAGGGAGCCAAGTATGGTGGTATATACTTTTAACCATAGCACTGAAGAGGTAGAGCCAGGCAGGGATCTCTGTGAGTTCAAAGTTAGCCTGGCCTACATAACAAGTTTCAGGACACCCAGAGGGACACAGTGAACCCTGTCTTGTTTTTGTTTTTTTTCTTTTAATTACCAGAAGTATATATATATTCAAAGAAAATTACATAAATCTTAAATTATACTGCTATAAGATTTTTTTGCCACATAGAATGTGTTTTATATGCAATTTTGCTTAATTCTTTTTTTTTATTTTTTAACTGTTCTTGGTTACTTGTAACAATGTACTGGTTTATTCACTTGCTGCTCTTGCAGAGGATTCAGTCCCTAACACCCACATGCATGGGAGAGGTCACTGCCTCTTCAGTTCCAGGGGACCTGATGCAGGCTTCTGGCCTCTGTGAGCACTCACACACATTGTACACATCACATACATAACATTTCAGACCCACAAACATACACATAAAATTAAAAATAAATAAATAAATTTTTAAAAAGTTAGTAGTAACAATTCCCTGACAAGGGTAGACCTTTCTGCACAGACAATCTGCCTTTTCTTCTACCAAATCTTAGGGAGTACTGTCTCTGAAACCAGAACTATGATAAATAGCTTTTGGGTCACTGGACCAGACCCTACCACACACACGTACACACACAAACACATACACACAAATACACACACACACACACAGAAAAACAACAAAAACAGTCCTAAAAGACAGTATGAAAGATAAAACTGTGGTCACAGTTTGAAAGTTTTTGTTGTTGTTTTGCTTTTTTTTTCTTTCATTTTTCTTCCTCTGTTCCAGTCAACCTTCCCTATGGTTTCCCTTTTCTGAGATGTGAGGCTTAGTAAACAATTTAGTTATGCTTCAAAGGCAACCTAACGATGGAATCCTCAGGACCTTATCTAAAAAAAGATGGTTTTGACTTTCACAATATGAACTTTAGGTGTTGACTTTTGTACTCTTCAATTTATGAAGCCTACTGACACTAAAGCTAAAACATGCATACTGCCTAACCTAGTTTGGTTTCTGCTGCAATAGCAACTTGAGAGGAAAGGATTTATTTTGTTTATACATCTAACATCAGGAGAGACCAAGGTAGAAACTCAAGGCAGGAACCTGGAGGGAAGAACTAAAAAACAGAGGCCATGGAGAAATGCTGCTTACTGGCTTGCTCAGCTTGCTTTCTTATATACCCCAGGACCACCTGTCCAGGGATGATACTACCCATAGTGGGCTAAGCCCTCCCACATCAAACAGCAAACAAGAAAATGCCCCACAGGCTTACCTATAGGCCAGTCTGATGGGGAGCAATTTCTCAGTTGAGGTTCCCTTTTCTACGATGACTTTAGCTTGTATTCAAGTTAACAAAAACTAACCAGCACACAGTCCTTAAAACTAAAGCTACTCCATCTACTTATTTTGGGGAGTTCTTGCTTTTTCCCAGAATTTGGCTGAGCATTCTTGTTATCTTTTGAGATCCTTACCTTTTTCCTTTTTTGTTTTCTTTCCTTTTTTAAATAATATTCTCACCAGGGAGGTGGCTCATATTTGTAATCAATTACAGCACTCAGGAGGAAGAAAGTATCTAAGCTATATAGCTAGCATAGAAAGTTAGAGAACAGTTTTCGGTACACGAGACAGGGTCTAAAACAAACAAAACCCAGTCTATCATTATAAAAACAGAAATCCATTTCTCTTCTGTAAATCCTACTTAAGAGATAATTTAGCTCAATGCAATTTTGAAAGTAATAATATCTACTAATGCTAATTTTACTAGCAATTATAGAAAAGACAATTTATAAAAAATATTTCAAAAATGTACAGGTAACTATGATAAATGAGAGTTGCTGTACCTATGTAAAGAATCACTTTGGTTGTTGACAGGTGCAACTTCAGGCTGACATGAAAAACATTTCAGTCACAAATATTGTGTAAATGGTGCTGTCATCAATTCTAAGATTTTCTAAAGTGGCAAGAATTCTTTTGTATGTGTGTACATACATACAAAGGTCATAGGCCAAACTCAAGTGCTATTCATCAGGCATCATCCACACGTTTTTTCCCCCTCTAAGACAGAGTCACTCTGCGGTCTTAAAGATTGCCAAGTATTTTAGGCCAGCTGGCCAGTGAGCCTCAGGAGTCCACCTGTCTCCAAATCCTCAGTCCTGATGAGGACTGAATGCAAATAACAACACCTGCCTCTTACAGAAAGATTTATTTTTAATTATGTATGTACATCTGGGTGTGTATCATGAGTGAAGGTACCCTTGGAGACCAGAAGAGAGTATCAAGTTCCCTGGAGCTAGAGTTACACGTGATTGGACATGACTGCTGGTAAGTGAACTTGGGTCGTCTGAAAGACTGTGTGTGTGTGTGTGTGTGTGTGTGTGTGTGTTTAAACTGGGTTCTGGGGATCAAATTCAGGTCCTTTACTGACTAAGCTAGTTTACCAACCCCAGAATTCATTTTGTTTTGAGATAGGGAATTGTTGGATAACCTAGGACGGGTATGGTACTTACCTGTATACAGCCTAGGCTGGTATGAAATTAAAATCCTCCTGCCTAAATCTTCTCATGTTGCTAAGATTTCAGGTATGTGTCACACACTAGGCTTAAAATGATAAATGCTTAATAAAAGTCTGAACCCTTCATAATACTGAATTTTCAGCTCCAAAGGTACAGAAAACTCCAACTGTTACGGGAGAACTTAGTGCTGCATAAATCAACCTAATTCTGGAAACAAACTGGAAAACTATGGTTAAAGTCAGAACTTTGGAGAAGAAAGCTATTACATCCGAGAGAGTGATAACTATTTAGATTAAGAGCACTTGAGATCACTTGTAGGTGAATACTTGGTGCACAAGTCTAGCTAGTGTCTTGATTAAAGCCCTGGACTCACATGAAGGTATAAGTTGACAATCAACTCCTCGGCCCTGTGACCTCTATTGCCACACTGTGGTGTGCACGTGTGAGCTTGCATGCACACACGTGCATGCACATGCACTTTTAAAAAACTAAAACATAAAACTGAAATGAGCTACTCACTACATGAGACAGTTTAATCTGAAAACTAAATAGATTTAGTACCTCGGTGCTGCCAGGCAAACTGAATGAACAATAGCTTATCATCGGGCAACAAAGAATATTTTCAACATCATAGAAAGTCTGACTATGATTAACAAGTACACTAGAGGAAGCTGATAATAGCAAGAAACTCTGCAATATGGTGAGTAAAATGATAAAAGATGCTATCACTAGCTGGGCCTTCGAAAGGGATTAAGGATACTTTCTACAATAAATGGTAGGTCAGTCAAGCATGGGAGGTTTGGAGGGCAGAGAGAGGGGAGGGGATTTGTATTCAGACAATAAGTATAAGCAAAAACAAGTAAAATTTGAAGTGTTAAAGTATAGAGTGGGAATTGCTTCATTGCCCAGCATAAAAGTCAAGCTGCAATGATAAGGATGCCATACTACAAAAACAAAATACAGGATTTCTTTCTCTCTCCCCCACCCCTCGAGCCTCTCTCTGAGACAGGGACTTTCTATGTAGTAGACCAGACTGGCCTCCAACTCACAGCTAGTCTTGAATTCAAAGAAATCCACTTGTTTCTGTCTCCCTTGGGATTAAAGGTGTGCACTACCTTGCCCAGCACAGGAATTTTCTTAAAAATCAGTCACTAGATCTCTCAAAATTTAGCTTAAATCCATGGCAGATGAGTTATAGATACTTCATGCAGTAACAATTCATGTTCTAGTTCCCAACAATTATTTGAGTCAAAATGAGAGTGACTCATACCAAGCGTGTAAGCTGCTTTGTCAAGTTACATTTAACTGTGCAGATGTGACACCAAAAGTTATGCAATCCACAATGCTGTCCCAGCTTCTTACAAGTTATGATGGCCCATCAATTTTACTGTTTGTCCCCAATCTATCCTCTCCTTCCTGTACAGTGCTGAAGTTTAACACACTCATTTCTCTCCTGAAACATCATAGTCCCATCTGGGATGAAACTTTTTACTACACTCGAGAGAAAAAACCATGAAACAATGCAAACAGACCATGCACACACTTCAGCTATCACGTCCACTACACAGCAGAATTTATTGTCACATGCTCTGTGGTATTGTTTCATCATAAAGTAATTAATTGAAAGCTATCCTTCCAACCGGGCAGGTAGCACACAACTTTTAATCTCAGCACACAGAAGGCAGAAGCAGGCAGATCTCTGAGTCCGAGGCCAATCTGGTCTACAGAGTAAGCTCCAGGACAGCCAGAGCTGAAGAGAAAAACCTCGTCTCAAAAAACAAGAACAAAAAAAAAAAAAAAAAAAAAGAAGAAGAAAAAAGAAAGCCATCCTGCCTATTTATCCACTAACATGTTTTCCTTTTGCCTCTATAGGAACACTGCTTCAGCAACTCTTACCTTTACAGAAATCATTGGTGTTTTGCTCTATTATTCCATTTCTAGCATCATACGACCTGATGATTCTCATCATCAAAATTGGGGGGAGAGGGGTTGGAGAGATGGCTCAGTGATTAAGAGCACTGGCTGCTCTTCCAGAGAACCCAAGTTTGATTCCCAGCACCCACATGGCAGCTCACAACTGTCTGTAACTCAAGTTCCAGTGGATCCAGTGTCCAGTGCCTTCTTCTGACCTCCATGGGCACCAGACACACACCTGGTATACAGGAAAACATTTATAAAATAAGAATAAATCTATAAAAAATTTTTCTCACTTGAGACTGATATGGGAACACCTGCCTACATTCCAACACCTAGGAGGGTAAGGAAGGAGATTGTGAATCCAAGGACAATTTGAACTATATAACAATTCTCTCTCAAAAACATTTAAAAATTAAATTGATTAAAATTAAAAAACTAATTTCTTGATTCTATTTCCCTCACTTGTCATGGTGCACTTCTTTGGTCCCTTTAAAAGATTAATTCCTCACTCTTTTAATATATTCTGTGCTATAACAAAATGCACGAGACAGAGTAATTTATAAGGTAAAAAGGGTTATTTGACTTACAATTCTTAATGATGGAGGGTTCAAACTGGTATGGTCCTCTGGTTATGTAGCAACTGCTATAATATCCAAAAGGTATAAGGACTCAAATGCAATAAGGTCTATTTCTTAGTTTCTAACAGTAGTAGGTAGTTCAACAGATTATCAGAGTGATTTGTATTTCCACATTCACTCGGGAACTTAAGCTGATAGGCAATTTATCATTTACTACATGGCTTGGAATGAAAGAATCATAGCTATTGTTTCAGTTCCAGCCAGCCAGGAAAAACACAAAACAAAATAAAACAGAACGGAACAGAGCATATTTATATGTGCCAGATCTAGAACTGATACACATAACTTGTGTCCATATTCTACTAGCTAGAGCGCAATCCTATGATCACATCTACCTACCTGCAAAGTACAAATGCTACCTTGCTGGGTATGAAAAGGAAAATAAAATATGGCCACCATGAATAATGAACAGTATTTGCCCCAGGGCCTCATTTCAAGTTCCAGAGTACAAATCCAATTACTAATTCAAAATCTTAGACAGCATTAGCTATCTGCATCTAACCTGGCTACCCTACAATGAATTCCTGACCTGTGTCTTCTCCTTCCCTTTAACATTTCTTTTTCGTCAGCACTTCACATTCAGTCTATCAACAAATCCAAGGATGTGGCTCAGTAGTACAATACCTGTTACAATGTACAAAATCTTCAGTTTAATCACCAGCACTGTAGTCAAGGGCAGGGTGAGACACATCAGATTTTATCTACTTTCAAGCTATCCAAAATCTGACCCCTTCTCTGTTCTCCTGCTACCACTCTGATAACTGCAGTCTTCCTCCATGGTTCTCTTGATTCTACTTTGTCCCTTAGAGTCTATCTCTACATTGTAACCAAAGTGTTCCTATTAAGACATGAGAAGATCTACAGAGATGGTTAAGTTAGTAAAGTACTTGCCATACAAGCATGAAAACCTAAGTTCAGAGTGTCAACAACCATGTAAAAGGCTGGGATTGATGGCACGCTCCTAGTAATAGACATAGACAGGAGGATCCCTGAAGCTTGCTGGCTAGACAGTCTAGCCAGATGAATAAGTTCCGGGTTCACTAAGAGAACCTGTCTCAAAAAAATAAGGTAGACAGAAATTAAGGAAGATAGCCGACACCAACCTTTAGCTTCCACATGGATACACATGTGCATACACACATGAACAAGTAAACGCACAAACCTGTGATATTAGGTCACTCAGCTGTGGCTACTGAAATCCTGAATAGGGCTTTCCTTTTTCTTTAGAAATATTAAAGTCCTTTACAACAGTCTTTGGCCATGCCCCAAGCCCTCTGGAATTTCATCCCCTACTGACTTTCAATTCTTTTGAGTTACTCCAGCAACTCTGGCCTCTTGCTACTTAAGTAAGCAAGGTACATTCCTCACACATGTTCATTAGTTCTACATGGAATGCACTCTCATTCTACACTCTCCTGACCTCTTGAAGTTTTTGTTCAAATGCCACCTTCTAAAACTGAGGTCTACCTTGTTCTCCCTGTTTTAAATTTCAGCCAACTTCTCCTAGGCCTACTCTGCTTTCCTTGAAATTTTCCACAGTACTTATTATCGTCAAACATACTATATAATTTCCTTTTTGAAGCCAGGCATGATGGTGCATGCCTTTATCCCCAGCACTCAAGAGGCCGAGGCAGGATGATCTTAAGTTCTAGGTCAGCTTGAGTTACAGAGTACATGCTCTAAGGCAGGTTTAATTACACAGTAAGACTTCATCTAAAAATTTTAAAAAGAGGGTATGGAGAGTTAGCTCAGTGATTAAGAGCTTTTGTTGCTCTTGCTGAGACACAGGTTTGGTTCCCAGCACCCACATGGTGGCTCAGAACCATCCCTAACTCTAGTCCCAAGGGATCTAACACTCTTCTGATCCCTGCTAGCATCAGGCATATACATAGTGCACATACATACATGCAGGGAAAACACTCCTACACATAAAATAAATCTAATTTTTTTTTTAAGAAATAATTTCTTTTGTTTTTAGGATGGGTTTTTGACACAAAGTCTCTTGTAGTAACAGCTGGTCTCAAACTGCCTAAAGGTGCCAAAGATAGTGCTGAACTCCTGATCCTCTCGCTTCCATCTACTGGGTACCAGGATTGATTGCAGGTGTGTGTTACCACAAACAACCTGCAAATTTCTTTTTTTTGTCTACCTCTCTACCAAAAGTATAGACTAAAAAAATTTTCAGATTTTTGTTTAAATGTACTTTTAGGTGCCAGGAAAGCTAATAGTGACCATAGCTTTAACAATGTGAAAGCAAAGCCATATTTATCACCTTCCCCATAAAACCATAGGACAGTTATCACATTAATCCTCTTTTCCTTGAATTGTTTATCAAGTAAGTCAATATGCTGCCACTTCATGTTTCTGGATCCAAAGGTAGTTTCAAGACAATAACAGAATGTAGTCAATATTCGGTTTTAGGTCAATCATAAGGATTGTCAAAATTTCATACCTAGATCCTATGTTAAGTCTGTCACTGGATTTCTTTTAAAACAAACAAATACACAACAAAGATTTTAATATACTTACCTTTTGTCTTGCAAATCATCAGAAAAAATAATAGCCCTATAATTTTGTGACAGTTTTATATATTCATCACCTCATGTTATTCTCATAGCACCCCTCTAAGCCACTTAACACATTTGGACTAACAGAAGTTTAGTGCACAGCATAAGGAGGCGTGGGGGAGGGATCAAGAGATGCCAACAGAAAGCTTGCAGTGAATGAATTATGTATTAATATAATAAAATGTATTTGTAATTGTGCAACTTTCTGTTAATATGAGAAGCCATGCGTAGGAAGTATCTAATAGATGAAATATAGGCAATCATGTAAAAACTAAGAGAAATGAATACTTCCAACAGTTTTAGAATTCTCATACAAGGACTACTGAATTCTCTGAACTGCAATCTGTTCCCTATCTGATGTTCTCTAGAAGTATAGGAATATGATGGGAATGAGGCTGTGGATACAGCTCCTTGCAATTGTGCACTTGAATGCACAAAGCTTTAGATTTGGCCCCTCCTTACCACCACACAAAGCAACAAATGCCAAAAATAATTCATTTAGTTATTTGGAAGTAGTTAAAATAGTACTATTGTTTTGTTTTGTTTGAGAAAGGGTCACTCTATGTAGCCCTGGCTGTCCTGGAATGCGATGTGTAGACCAGGATGACCTCAAACTCACAGAGATCTGCCTACTTCTCTCTCTGCCTTATGAGGGTTGAGATTAAAGGTAGGTGCCATCACACCCAGGCAAAATAGTATTTTTAACAACCACAACACCAAAAAGTTATAAAGACAACTATTTGGCATTCACAGAAAATAAAACAGATACGAAATTCTCTTTATACATTATCAGAATCTGTACTATCAAGAACTCCTTAAAGAAACTCCAGGGCTGGGGAGATAGCTCAACAGATAAAATTCTTGCTACCAAGCAGGAAGACCTGAGTTTGGATTCCCAGCACCTGCCAGTGCTGGAAGGCAGAAACAAACAAACCAACCCAGATTTTTGCTGGTCAGCCACTACAGCTCTGGAGTAACTGGAAAAACATCATCCTATGGTACATTTTCCCCAAAAGAGCTGTCAACTATGGCTGCATAGTAAGAATGAAAATGAGGTTTCATTTGCTGTTACTGAGCTTCCAGAAGAAATAAAGCTAACTGAATTCAGAGCAATTTTCACATTCTGTATGAGGGTATTCTCAGGGCCCAGGAAGGAATCTAAAGTTACTGGGCATCTTGATACTAGATAGTCAATAGTCTTGATGGTAACAATAATAATACTTTTTAAAAATAACTTATTTTTTTTAAAGAGAAAAAATAGAAAATATGATAATCATAGAGGGGAGAAAGAAATACCTGCTTAAAGTTAGATATAGACTATATTAAGTTTCTCCTGACTACCATAGCTCATTAAGTATGATAGTGAATTAGGTTACTAAAAACTAAAAAGTAAAAACTGCCTTCCAGAACATGTCTGTCAATGCATCCATGAAATATTTAAAGGAGGAATGTGTGAACCAGTGAAGATGCATGTCTTGTTATACTAACACGAAGTTATCTCTAACACTACGATAAAGAAAGCACAGCATGACCTCAAAAGCCAGAGAAGCTCCCAAGCAGGCCCACTTTGAATTCAGAAGTTCTGTAATTATTTGTAATTGGAGCTTTACAAAAGAATCAACATAGGTGAACTAGGCAAGGGGAAAGAATAAATAAAGGGCTGCAAACAATTTAAGTTCTGAGAAGACAAAATTTAGTAAGAGCTGCTGACAAAGAAGCTTATCTTAATAGGAATTTGACATAGGAATCCAGGAATAGGAGCAAACAAGATTTTTTTAAAAAGGGGATTATGACAAGAAGTTCACTAAGTACTCACTTAAAATAATATTAAGTTGTCAACAAAACAAAACAGACTTCTGCAGCTCTGAAGGAGAAAGCAGTTTTATGATTGGAGATAAAGGGGAAAAGAAGAATAAGCGGTTGTTCCATTGTGTGACTTGGTAAGTAACAAGTCTTAGAAAACACCAAAGCACAGTGAAGACAACACTGACTTTCTTGTCATTAAAAGAACATGGCCTTCCAGCTGCTATTAGACCTATTCGTTCCGATCAGTAAAATGGGGGAAAGAAGAAAAGGAAAGTCTGATTGCTCTAGTCTGTTGTATTACGATAGTTTTTCTGGCATCCAAATACAATTAAATCAAATCTGCTATTACATTTAAGACATTCCTTTAATTCAAGCCCCAGTCCAACATTCCTTTTGGTTGACTTACAATAGATAGCCAGCATATACAAGCAACTGATAGAAGATAATTTTTTTTAAATAAAAGGGTGAATGATGCCTAAAAAGGAAGATGTTAAGTAAGGAAAAAGAAAAGAGTTCAGAAAGGGAGGAACACAGACACACTGGACAAACAGCTGCTTTATAGCTTCCCCCTCCAAAGGAAATCTTTGCATATATCTAAACAAGTATTAATAGCAACAGCTAAAACTCTCTGTACATACACCTTCCTACCTTAGAGAGAATACCACTTTTCAGAGGTATGATGCAACCTAACCTGGCAGAATTCATAAAGACGTACTTTAATACAGTGGGCCTCATTATAAAGTAGATCCCATCCTAGAATATTCCCTAGCTAATGCATTATTATAATTACACAGCTTAGCCAAGACCAGCTAAGAGATCTTGAAAACAGAAAATAAAACAATTCTATGTATTGCAGTTTTAAGAAACTCTCTTCTCTAGAAACACAGCATGAGAGAAACAGGTAGTAAATATCACACCCTGGTATCACACATTTTAAATAATATATGCATTTATTATTAACCATCTGGTAATATTATACCATGTACCATGTCATACCGTATGGTCACAGGAAGAAAGTATCAGCAAGAAAATATAAATGGTCAGAAATAAATGCTTAAAAGTAAAATTATACACACACTTAATAAACATTTAGTAAGTTCTTGTCATTTACCAGAATATTTTATTTTGGGTACCTAAAGTAATACAAATACAAGCCACGAAGTCTTTTCATTCTCCAACATAATTTTACATGCCACTGTCTACCTCCTATGCTAAAAATGCTTGATATAAGCAAATTAAAAAAACAAAAACAAAAAACCTAATGTCCGAAAAAGTTATCTGTTAAATCATACTCCATCTAGGGACATATAAGTTTTGCTACACTGTTACACTTTAAAAGTTACAAATCTATATGTAAAATGTATTATACAAGCACAAAAAATAATACATGCAAATGTTTATAGAAATTATATATTGGTGGTACTTTATTACTTGTTTTTCTAATTTTTCAATAATGGACATGTTTTCCTTTTGTAACTAGTTGTTGATGTTGGTGAAATCTCTCTCTGACAAACTTTTTTTTAACTCAGGTAAGATAAAATATGTCATTAAACACAGGTACAATTTTTCATCTTTTCCATGTACTTACTAATTAAAGATATTCCTTTAAGTTCATATAAAGAAGGCAGTTCAATTAAAAGACCACAGGATATTTCAGTTTCCTCTGAATTAATGTCAACTTTAAGTTTAAAACTATTTCTTTCTGGGAGTAGGGGCACAAACCTGAAATCTTAGCACAAAGGAAGTAATGGCAGAAGGATCAAGGAGTTCTACTACAGCCTCAGCCACATACTGAGTTCCTGACAAGCCTGGACTACAAGACACTATTTCCTGGAAGAATTTATTTAGTTATGTATAATACTTACATCTACAGTCAATGGAGGTCTACTTTATACCCATAATCTCCCCTCAGCCAAAAATATTTATCATCTTTTATAGAAGACAACTATTTATCACCTGGGGGGGCGGGGAGGGGGCAACGGGAAACATCTGTCTTTTAAATAAATAAAGAATACAGTTTCGGGATATATGAACACACTTTCAGTTATTGGCAATTTAATTTAACATCATATAGCCTAGAGGTTCTCAAGCACTGGTACATGGGAAGTGCCCAGAAAGTACCAAACAGAAAGTTATAGCTCTAATACTTACTACTTCAGAAGGGGTAGGGGTGTGTGTGTGTGTGTGTGTGTGGCAGAACAAGGTAAGAAGTCCAAGTGATCTAGCTCTCTCAAGTAAATAAAGTCTCTTCTATAAACAATTACAAACTGTCCTAATAACTCTGAAACAAAGTTCTCAAATTAGCGTCATATCAGAGAATTATCATTAACTCCTACCTGTTCATTTACTCATACTTCTATCATAGTTCTCATACATCTATACAGTTCAAGAAAATCATACACACACTGCAAAATAAAGTGAAGCCCAGAGGCACCTGTGCCTAGGAAGACAAAGGCATATCCGATTCCTGGAGAAAATAGACAGCAGATGTGACCCTTAGCATTTCTCCATTAAAAACAATGTATCCTAAAAATAAACCCCCATGTCATCGGAACAACGTTGTTTATAAATAAGAAGGAATGTGGAGGTGTGGGGAAGACAAGAGGAAGCTTCAGCAAGTTAAGTACCAAAAGCCAGGAAACAAGAGAGAATGAATGGTAACTAGGGATAAGGGAAACAGATTGAACTAGGAAATGGATGAAGGGAAGAGCTTTATCCTCAGAACTCAAGAAGCTGGGGGAAAGAAATGCAAATGGAAACTGACCGGAGCATAAGTTCGGACCGGGAGTTGGAATTCTAGCTCAAATGATGGTACCGAACACATTCTGAGCAGAGGTGCAAATGCATAGAAGGGTGGAAAACAAACATTATTGGGAACGGACTGTTAAGGATATATCAAGAGTAGCAGATGACTTTCCCAAGTAAATGATGCAGGAAAAAGAATGTTGCTGAGGTAAGAAAGGAGGGGTAGTATGAGAACTGGGAAACAAGTAGCAGGTTTATCTTCAAGCGAAATCAACAGAACTTTAAGTCACACTAATCAATTGTTTGTAAAATACGGTATTGTTTTATGTATACAATGTCCAAATAGCCAAACGCTGTAAGTTTTACATACCGAAAAAAAAAAAGAATATATTAAGAAATTTGACAATGTAGTGAGTTGAATGATGCAAGGACAGGCTAAGAGAAGCAAGTACCAGACAGGTAAACATGAATGAGGGAGAAAAATGGGACAAAAATGGGAACGCCACAGATCAATTAAACCCACTAAAAAACAAAACAAACACACACACACACACACACACACACAAAACCTCACGAAGGACAGCAATAAGGAGGTGTGAATGAACATTGAAAGACTAGCCCAAACCACCAGCAGTACATGGGAGCAAATAGCCAAGTGAAACCTGATGGAATCTTGACAGCTTTGGGGTTCAGGAAGTGAGCAGCTTCCAAAATGTTCAGAAGGGTTTGTGAAGACAATAGATAACGATGCGAAGGAGCAGCGGAATGGAGTAGAGGGCCTCAAGAGGAGTAGGGCAAGAGAAGCGCAAAAAATGCTCTTCGGTGGAAGCTAAGGTTAGAAGTAGGTGCAATCGGGAAATGAGCGGGGTGGTGGATGAGGACGGGATGGAGGCTACGGGTCAGCACGAGAGCACCAACAAACATTATGATTCCGGGGATCAGGGACCGGAATGGAAAAAGCTTCGCCAACAGTGAAATTGAGGGCTGAAAAAGTAAAGACTACACCAAAATCATCCCCCGGGCAAAACTGGTCAAGAGACAAATCCCCCAAACAAGTAGAAAAGTGGGAAGGGGACGCGGGCCTGCAAAGGAAAGATAGTAAGGAGCGCGGAGAGATGCGCTCCGTCATCCCCACCACCGGGGAGTAATCACACGCGGCAGTTCCCGGGGCTGGGGGTTGGGGGGTCGACGACTACTGTCCCGGCCACCAGGCTCCATCCTCGCCGTCCCTGCCGGCTAGCAAAAAGGAAAACATCTCAGGGATGCAGGGCTGGGAACCTCAGCCAGGCGTGACCTTCTCCACCAAGCCCGAGTTTCGCCCCCCGCGGAAAGGCTCCGGCTCTGCCCCCGCTGCCCCAACCCCATCTGGGTGGGGGCCGGGGAACCCCCCTGGGCCATCGTGTCTGTTTACGTAGCGCGGAGCCACGAGATGCAGGGGGACCCTCGGCTATGCACACCTCCCCGCCGAGTGCGGCCGGAGCACCCCCGCCGCCTCGGCCCCTCACATAAACACCGGCCCGCCGAGCCCCCGACGCGCGAGCACCGAGGGATGGCGCCGCCACTCACCTCCTCAGGAATGGCCGGGTCCGCAGCCGAAGAGGCCGCGGCGCCAGCGCCGGCCTCGGGCTCCATGTCTCCATTGAACAGAGCCTGGCCCTGCTCGGCGCCGCCACCGCCGCCGCCGCCGCCGCCGCCGCCGCCACCGCTGCCGCTGCCGCCGCCGCCGCCGCTGCTGCCACCGCCGCCACTCAGCGCCGCCATCTTCGAAGCGCAAGCCGGGCCCGAGCGGCCGCCGCGGGGCGGGGAGGGGGAAGGGAGGCGCAGGGCGGGCGGAGGCGGGCGCGGAGGCGCGGGGGGCGTGGGCAGAGCGGCCGGGGCGGAGGCCACGGCAGGAACCCGCCGGCGGCCCCCGGCGCAACCGAGCCTGAGGGGATGGGGGGGAGGGGGCGGAGACGACGAGGAGTCGCCGCGGCAACGGCGTCACCCGCGTGTCACGGCCGTGACGTCACCGGGGTGCGTGACGTCATCTGGGCGCACCCTTGCGCCGCCGCCGCCGCCGCCGCCGCCGCCATCAGGGGGGTGTTGCTTCTCCTCCAAACACCCTTGCTGTCACACGCTCCCCCCTCCCCCCTACACTCTCAGTTTCCATGACTCCGGTTTCCTACTTCTCCGTCCTCAGCCTGTTTTGTCATGTGGGATTTACTAGAAGGGCAGGGGGTGGTGTTCAAAGAGGAGTTAAAATCCTAGAGGGAGGAAGGCCGGGAAGCTCTTACTACTTGTTACTGCCCTTGCAAGGAAGCTCTGGGTGTCGTAAAAATAAGACCTTAAACCCCAAGATTGAAACATCAACCAAGCCAGAAATAGGTCTCGGAGCAGCTAAATTCTCCGTATGGGGTTTGTATCCTGTCCTTAAAGGACTTGATTTGTTGAAGCGAGTAAATAATGAACATCTAAAACCTGGTTTTCAGTGTCTGTGTTGCCTAGCTTCATTCACTTACTATCAATTGGCTCCTTCCATGCACTAGGGCCTGAGCAAAAACACAGAGCATTTTAGACATCTGAAGGATCAAAACTAATTTTTATTTAAAAAAATCATTTCAAAAGATTTTGTAGACGTTGGTCCAAGGTATTCTCTGCAAATTATATATATGGAAAAAAAAATTAAGAGAAGACAGTCAAATTTTCTTTGAGAAGCCCAAGTTACAGAATGAAATTAAACCCAGTTTATTGTTTAAAGTACATTTAACCAAAAGAAGGGAATAATGGGGGAAGGAGGTGTGTTATGCAAGAGAGAAAACAGGAGTGAAAAACAGAAGTTACCAAGTGTGCAATTAATTGTCAAAGGAACTCAACATGGAGTCATGGAAGCTTGAGTTGACTCTATGCGTGTGCACTTAGATTCAGGGAAAGGGGGATAGTCACCACTAGCCTCTTTATTGTATTTAGGATGATGCAAGAGGTAGAAAGCTTCTGAAACGGGATATCTGCCTCTTTGGTCTCCAAAAGCCTGGGTACTGGTGCTTCTGTTTCAAGGTAACGGGTGTGTGTGTGGCTGCTCGGTGAATCAGAACACCCAAGTTCTTATATTGAAAAAAATATCACCAATCAAATAACCACTCGGCATTTGCCAATGTGCACATTCTCTTCCAAGTAGGAAAGTTTCCTTGAGAACTACATTTAAGTCAGAGGATGGTTTGATAGATACGAGCACAAGAGATGATCGTAGGGACAGTGTAATCAAGCTGTGCTAGTTTAAAGCACCCCTACCCCTTTTAAGCCAGGCAGGGGCCCTTCCCCCTTGATTTTGTCCAAAACACAACTGTCAGATTTGAGGGTTTTGTTGTTGTGGTTGTGTTTAGTCCCTAACTATCCTAGCTTACTTTTAAAAATTATTTCCCGTGAATATATCATTATAACCCTTCTTTATAACATTAAAAATTCTCAGACATTTTCAATGGTTCCATTTTAAACGAAACCCTCTAGAGTGATACATGATTACCTCTTCACAGGATGGCTGGCCTCATCCATTTAATATGGGTTCCAGTTAGTTCCTATTCATCCAACTTTTTTTTTTAACCTTGTGTGCTGGTTAGTTTTTGCTGTGTGACTGCTGTATGTGTGTATTTCCTCACCCTCAATAATAAAAGCCTTTCTTCAACTGCTGATTCTGGTCCGATCCTGTAAGCTATTCGAGATTTTTCCATTGTTACACAAGTCAAGCTCAAGATTTTTTTCCTGTCTTTTAATTCTTTAAGTGGCAGAGAAAAAACATGAACCCAGTCAAGACCCCTAGACAGGAACATTTTTGAGACCACATCCAGGATTTCTTTTGAGGACCACCAGACTCATCAGGGTTGTCAAGTAGAAGCTGATGTCTGGTTGTGACTTGAATAAGTAGAATCTAGATTTCACTTAGGTTTGGCCCATACTGTCCACCTCCACCGGACATTCCACCTCTCATACATGGGCAGAGGCATCTATTGCTGATGCTACATCCTTCACAGCACACCTCAAGAATATACACTATCACCAAATGGCTGTTTTATGTTCTGGATCATTGCCATTGGTTAAGTTTTATCATGACCTCTGAGACTAACCCTCCTCTGAGGCACTCTGCTGTTGCCCCTCTACTCACACCCCTTTTCTCAGCCTGAAGCAGGTAAGAGCAATCTGTGCTTTCAAATCCCTAATAGCAATTAGGGTGACCTTTGAGAGGGGGGAATGAGGGTCTAGGAGTTAGATTCCCTGGTGAGCAAACAGATAGGGAGAAGGGCTATGACTAGGTTATAAAGATATGAGCTTTCATGATGGCTGGCTTCTTCTTTACCCTCCTGACCTGAGATGAAAGCCTAGCAACTTAAAACAAAGGCCTATGGACTTTTTTTGCTAGTAGGCCCCTGCTGATGGACTGGTTCAACAAGTTCAAGGCCAGATCAGGACAGGTTTACACAATAGTTGTAGGTCAATCAGTCACCCTGTCTCTCTTCAAACTGACCAGCCCTAAATTAGGGAAAGAACTTTCAGAGACTTTAAAAGACACCAAACCTGAAGAAGACACTGAATTCTTCAACTTCCCAAGTCCCCCATCAGCTTTGTGTAAGGTCTTTTTCTCTGTGGGCCTACTGTGTATGTATCTCCTCACTCTCAAAAAGGCTATTCTTCAACAAAATTAAAATAAATAAACAAATAGATAGATAGATAGATAGATAGATAGATAAATGAAATAAAACAAGCTGAGCAAGCCCTGGGAAGCAAACCACTAAGCAACACTTCTCATGGTCTCTGCTTCAGTTCTTGCTTCCAGATTCTTTCTTCAGTTCCTGCCTTAGCTTCCCTAGGTGACAGACTGTAACCTGTGAACTGAAATAAACTTTTCCTCCCCAAGTTGCTTTTAGTTATGGTGTTTATCACAGCAATAGAAGGCAAAGTAGGATACCTTGCTTTCAGAGTCTAGATATCAGATACTTCTTTGGGCCATTTGAAAGTCCCATAGTTAAAAAAAAAAAAAAGCCAGGGGTGATGGCTCTTACCTTTAAGAGTATTCCCAGCACTCAGGAGGCAGAGGCGGACAGGTCTCTAAATTTGAGGCTAGCCTAGGCTACAGAGAATCCCAGCACAGCCAGAGCTACACAGAGAAACCCCTGTCTCAAAAAACAAAAGGGAGGAAAAAGACTAAAATTCTTTGACACAGCTTCCACCAAAAGGTGGGATCCATATTCTCTCTCTTTGAATTTGAACCACTCTCAGTTGACTTACTCATATCCAATTAAACATCAGAAGTGATGCTGTGTGACTTTGGGAACTAGACCACAAAATATGAGACAACTTTCAACTTGTTTACTGCAACAGAACGTATTTTAAAGTCTTAGAGGCCTTGTAAGTCTGACTACCCTGAAGCAGCCATACTAAGAGGAAGCTTGCGGCATATGAAGAGAGTATGATTTGAGTATGGATTCTTAGCTACAATTCCAGTTTAACAATCAGCCATGTCAGTAAATATGCCTCTGGAGCATTCCAGTCCTCTTCCATGAAGACACCCCCAGGCATTGACTCTTACTCTGCTGAAGCCCCAGACATGATGAAGCAAAAAAGACAAATCACCTTTGTTTTGCTTTGTCTGGATTTTGAGGATAATTTCACTTTGCAAAAGGCAAAACTGTAATATTTGGTCCTCGCAATGCTATAACATCATAATGGGTAAGCTTCAATCCTTCTTTGTTGGTTTATATTTGTATTGTTTTGTTTTTCTTGTTAGATAGCTTATTTATATTGTTTTGTTGTCCTTGTTAGATAGGCTATCTTAGTTAGATTGTTTTGTCATGTTATTATTACTCTCATTTTATAGATTAAAAAACAAGACAAAGCCAGGTATAATGGCATGTAATCCTAGCACTCAGGAAGCTGAGATAGGAGGATGGTCAGTTGGAGACCCCTAGCCTGAGTTATAAAGAGAGAACCCATCTAAAAACAATAATAACAGAACAATACAAATAAGCCCTACCAAAACAAACCCAATGAAAAGGGATTTAAGTGTACCCATAATGAAATTATGTAGTCAAAATGTTGATATACTGGCACTAAAATCCTGAATTTTGCACACCAAAGTTCATGCTTTCTCTGTTGTTTCTCTTCTGGAAACGTCTATGGAACTTTTTGTTTGCTTGTTTTGATTTTTTGAGAGGGTCTCACTATGTGAGCTTTGGCTGGCCTCAAGACTCACTAGCAAAGATCTGCTGGGATTAAAGGTGTATGCCTTCATGCTCCACTCAGACTTGTTTTAAAACTGTGGTGGGTCTTATTTAGAACAATGTACTGGCTACTCTGCAGAACTGACTGTGCTCTGTCTCATTAGTCTTCAGAAGATTCCATACAAGGCCAGTGCTTTCTGCTTTGTTGTGGGGGAATTACCAACATGGATCTCAGGTGTGTAATGAACAGACCCTCACTTTATTTTACAACTTATGAGGCCTTACCTCATGCCAAACTAGGCGCAAGTCCTTTGTCATTGGACACAGCCTGTCTGCTCCTGGGCACCTCTTATCATGGCCCAGTGCCCCATATGTGGGTTGACATGCTGAAATCTTCTACCCCAAACAATGTTCCTGGAGTTTATTATGAGCTAAGCCAGAATGCGATTTAAGTAAAAACAGAATACCTTCCTTTTGTGTTGTATGCTGTGTGAACATCAAAACAGTATTATCTTGCATTTTAAATGGTTATAGACATTTTAGTCAAAAGTTATAAGTTTGTCTCAACCCCCTTGCAGCCCTTGAGCATTCACAAGTTCACAGGAAACCGGAAGGCAAATTCAGGAAGTGCTAGAGCAATCCCTACCACAGCTCCTGCTGTGGGGGATTAACTGAGAAGGGGAACTTTGCGATGTCTCAGTCTTTCTCCCTTGCAGGTGAATTTATGTCTAGCCAGTATTTCCACCTTGAATCCTGCATTCTGATGGACATTAGATAATCCTACTGGTCAGCCAGACCTGATCCCACATTAATATATTTAACTCTAAGAAAAAGAAGTAAGTAGCCTCTTAGAAGATTCTAGAATTCCAACCAGATTCATTGATGCATAGTTGATCACTTTTTTTTTTAATCAAATAAGGTCATTATTGTGACAACACATTCTTTATCACTTAATGGAAGTCAACTCTTAGAGGCTGGATAGATGTAAATAGAAATAGAATCATAAGACTTCAGCTGGTGTTGCACACATTTAATCCCAATACTCAGGAGGCAGAGGCCAGTTCAAGGGCAGCCTGGTCTACAAAGTGAATTCCAGGACAGCCAGGGCTACACAGAGAAACCTTATCTGGGAGTAGGGGTGGGGAGGTGATTCAGGCCAGCTTTCCTACAAGAAGCTTACTTAACTTGAGTTCCCTCTGTGGAATTCCAGATTCTACCCAAATCCTTTAATTAGGGGGACCTTGATAATATCTTCATCGGGCGTCTCCCTTTTACCAGACTATCTAACTTTTGCCCATGAAAACTTTGCTTCTAGATGCATGAAACGGAATGGGGTATTGTGTTCTTAGCATTTGACAAAAGATATTTGTGTCATATTATTTTATCATAACATCTTGCTTACACTATCCTTGGTATGTTAATGAGATATAGAGTATCTTAGTCACTGTTCTGCTACTGTGAAGACACCATGAACCGCCATGACCACGGCAACCATTTTAAGAGAAAGCATTTCACTGGGGCTTGCTTACAGTTTCAGAAGCTTAGTGCACTGCCATCATGGCAGGGAGCATGGCAGCACACATGCCATGCATGGTGCTGGAGAAGTAGTTGCCTAAATGCTTAATTGAATTTTGTCACAGGTGTATATGCATTGTAGGAAAACAAAACCAAACAATACATAAAATTTGGTTCCATCTGTGGCTTCAGGTTTCTACAATGAGTCTTTAAACCTATTCCTCATGGATAAGGGGAAACTGCTATGTCTGTGTAAGTGAAATAATATCTAGAAGGCACGGATAGGTCAGAATAGAATGAAGGACCAGTAAGAAGGCTTCGTAGGCAGCGTGCTTAGTGGGTAAAGCCTGATGACCTGAGATCAAGACTCGGAACCCTTGTAAAGCTAGGAGAAAACCGACTCCAAAGTGTTTACTCTGCTCTCCATCTTGTGGATCACAGGCTTGTGCCTTCAGGCCCAACTTGAATATAGTTCTCTTGGGGTAGGTTTTTACTGTGACGAAGTAGCTAAGTTGCAGCTGTTTCTCAGATTTTTTTTCCCATCACGTAAGATGTACTTAACCACAGTGTGTGTGTGTGTGTGTGTGTGTGTGTGTGAGAGAGAGAGAGAGAGAGATGTGAGATTCTTAGCATCATCAAAAGGACTAATGGTTCACGTTATGTAAATTTTCATGTGGTGCATCATCAGTTATTTGAGCCAAAAATGGATCAATGTGAGTGTAAGCACACGAAACAAATATAGAATATGGGGTATTGTGCTGGATAGATGACAGACCCCAAAAATTCAACTTCAGGGAAAAATTCAAGGGTAGGCGACTGTTGTTGGTTATAAGACGAAAGAAACTAACTAAAGCAATGCACAAAACTTACCTAAGTTCCGGATAACAGTCCACAGGACAATTTTGTCCTGTTTTTGTTTGTTTTGTTATTTTAATAAGAGAAATTTAAACATGGACTATTGAATGATGGTTGTGAATTAGTGTTAATTATTAATATGAAACTTCTTAATTTATGAGATAAATGGTGATGGGTTGAACTATCATGTCTTCTACCTACTTTAAAATGGTCAGGAAAAAAAAAAAAGCAAAGAAAAGAAAGCATCCCCTTGGTATGGCGGCGCATGCTGGGAATCCAGCACTGGGGGTATGGAGGCAGGAGGATCAGCTCAAGGCCAGCCTCAGCTATGAAGAAAACTTAAAACAAGCCTGGGCTTTTTGAGACCTTGTTGCAAAACACACAAATACAAAGAGATATGACAGGCGTTCACAGTTGGAGGACTAGATAAAGGGTATAGCAATCTTTATAATGCTGGGTTTTTTTTTTATCATTTCTATACATTTGAAATTTTTCAAAAGAAATTTTACAAAAATACACACTTACAGTGATGAAATTTGTTGGGTTTCTACGGAATGCTTCTGTCAGGCATTTTTGGCATATGTGCTGCTACTGTCACTGTATTAAATTCCATTCTTCTTGAAGCATCTGCCTGAAGCACCTTCCTTATCCACCTGTCTCGATCCCTATTGTTTTGCTTTGTTTTTCTGATTTTTTTGAAGGTATGTGGTTGGAAGTCAAAGTATTTTTTGATACTTTGGTCCAGGTTGTTTTGCATCATGCTTCACAGGTAATAAGAATCCATGAGAGGAAATTTTTGCTAGATCTTTCTCAGGTTTTCATAAGACCATGTATGTATGTCCATTTATCACATAAGAATTTTCTTGTATGTTAAATTACCATATACACTTTAATTATAACTATTTGTAGTAAAAAAAAAAAAAACAACAACCAACTATCGTACTGTCTCCTTAGACTATTTTATGATATATCCTATTACGATTGCTTCATTTCTTTCTTTTTTAATTAAAAATTATTTTATGTGCATTGGTATAAGGGTGTCATATACCCTGGAATTGGAGTTATAGACAGTTGTGAGCTGCCATGTGTTTGCTGGCATTTGAACCTGGGTCCTCAGGAAGAGCAGCCAGTGCTCTTAACTGCTGAGCCATCTCTCTAGCCCCCATTTCTTCATTTCTTAAATTAAAAAAAATATGGGTGGAATGCCTACTGTTTGCAAAACTCTTTACTAGGTTTTTATATAATCTGAATGTAGTGAGAATCTTGGCTTTTGTTTGTTGAAACATTTAACTATTGTTGTGGATGAGCCTTAAACACGGTTCACTGTAGAAAGCAAATCTCTAATCGTCTCTAATCATCGTCTGTTTTACAGGCAGCAAGCCGTCCCTTACTGTTTTTAAATTCTCTGATAATAATTTCCAAATGTATGCTTTGCTTTTGTCTTTGACGTTGAGTATTGATACATCTCTCTGGGACTTTACAACGAGGCCCTTACAATAAAAGGGGTGGTGACGCATGCCTTTAATCCCAGCACAAGAACTAGGAGGCAGGAACAGGTAGATCTCTGCAAGTTCAAGGCTGGTCTGGTCCACATAGCAAGTTCCTGGTGTGGCAGTGCTAGGTAACAGAAAGACCCTGCCTTGTCCCACCTGTCCCTCCTAAAATGTGAATGCCAAGCTTACAGCCCTCCCAAGTGCACACTTCTACCCTGCTTTGTTCTTCCGTGCCTCCTTTCCTAGCTTAGAGTATACAGCATTACTCTTGGTTTTTGAGGTTGTTTGTTTGTTTTACATTATTGGTGGCTGTTTCCATCATCTCCAAATCCCAGTTGCCTTAGATTTCACGAGCCCTCATAGTCCTGGTTCTGTTCATAAAGGCCAGTTCTTTCTTGGATTGTTCTTTGGAATCGGTTTTTACCGTTGACAGTCTCATTTTCCCCAATGCAAAGCTTCACCCTTCCCTTACTTCATTTCTCACGCACTTGCCTTAGTCTGCGTAGGCTGCTTCAGCGCAGTGTCACACACTGGGCGACATGTAAACCACAGAAAGGTATTTCTCACTGGACTGCAGGCTAGAAGTCTAAGGCTATTGGGTCTGCGTACTGAAATTTCGGTGAGGTTACTTATTTTGGTTGACTTGCTGTCATTTCCTCACCTAAAAGAACATGTAGGAGTTCTTGGGGTTCCCTTTTTATATGGCCACTAAAGTTCCATTTGTGAGGGCCCCATATTCAGAACCCCTCAAAGGTTTCACATCTCCAGGTTGTGGATTGAGAGTCATGGTTTCAGCATATGAGCACAGCCCATGGCAGAGTGTCTACCCTTTCACCAATTCATTTGGCTTCATGTAGAGTGATGATCCTAAATCTGTGTCTCGGTCTAGCCTTCTCTACCTGGCCCAGCCTCTGCATCTAGCTACCTAGTACATGCTTCCACCTGAATCTCAGAAACTAAGTTCAGTGATCCCCATTCTACTAACAGTTGCTTTGTATGAGCAGCTCTTTTAACTCATCTCCAATTTATGGCACCGCTTTTGGTCTTTCTTATATGGAGATGATATTGATATAATATTATTTTTGTTGATATAACAAAAGTCTTAGAGTCAAATCCCTGTAGTCTTTTTAGTGACTGAGGTCAGCTACTCCAGAAATTCTTTGGCAGCAGACTGGCCCATGCCAGCCTCCTCATTGTCACTGGCTTCCCTCTGCTGAAGGAAAGTATCTGCTTGTCCCTTTAGAGACTTTTATCACATCACTACTTCCTGGCCAGTCGCCTTTGCTTCTGCACCTGAAATTTTGGTTTCAACATCTGCCATGTATGTTTCTCTTTGTTTTTATTAATAACTCAATATTAGATAATTAAGGCAAATGTTAATTTAGTATTTTATGAATATATCTGATTTAGGTCATTTGTATGTCTGCCAACCACAGTCAATATATTTTATGTATTAAAGTAACAATGCTCGGTGAATCATCCCAATACCTTTCCTTTGATATGTTTAATCTATCTATGGATCAATCAATCATAAATTGATAGGCATCTTCCCAGAACTAGCGTGGTTTTGTAGGTGCTGCTATTTGTGTAAGAGTATCTCTTACATGAATATAAAAATAACCTGACCGATTTTCTACACAATCATTTACTTTCTTTAGTAAAGGTCATTAGTTACTAAAATAGTGAAAGAAGTCAGGAGTGGGAGACTCAGGGGCTGAGAACATTGTTCCTTTGCTCAGAAGGTTGAATGTTCTTTCATATTATTCCGTCTATCTCAAACATAAGTGTAGTATGTTGTTCTGGATGAGACTAGATCCAGTAGTTTTTGAAATGCTGATGAAAAGATACAGCTAAAACTGTCATTTAAAAGTTAGAAGCAAGCAATCGCTGACAGGAACCGGGCTGTGGTGGTGTCAGACAGCCCGGCTGAGCTAACTAGAAACTGAATTTTATTGCTACTAGCTTATAGGATATTGATGCAGGCATCGGCTTCATGATATTACTCTACCTTTAGAAGGTTTTGAATATATAAATCAAAGTCGAAACGTCTAACCTTAAGCAGAAGAATGCTGAGAGAGCTCTGCAACTGAAAATAACAAAATTAAAGGCAAAATGCAGGCTACAAAGCAATATAAAAGCCTTCTGTGTGAAGAGGTGAGGCTCATCCATCTCCTTAACCTAGCTTATTTTATTAACGATGAAGACACCTGCTGGTGTGCCTGCCGCATGGTGCGTGTGATCACCGAGCAATATTCAAACTTCCTTGATAAAGTGCGACTGAAGATTACATCAGAGCTATTATAGCTGTCCTTAAGACACCGGCAGGATGTTAGATGCATGAGGTTTTGTGAGGTGTTAAGCTCTCTCTTTCTTCTCTTTGGGAAATGTATTTAATTGCCATGTTTTCAGCATCCAGATAGTTGTACATCTTTAGATGAGATTTATTCAGCCATTGTCTGTGCTGGCTAGTTTTATGTCAACTTGACACAATGTAGAGTCATTGAAGAAAAGGGAGCCTCAATTGAGAAAATGCCTCCATAAGATCCAGCTGTAGGCAAGCTGTAGGCAAGTACTTTCTTAATTAATGGACCCAGCTTATTGTGGGTGGTGCCATCCTTGGGCTGGTGGTCCTGGATTCTATAAGAGAGCAGGCTGAGCAAATCATGTAGCACAAGCCAGTAAGCAGCCCTCCTCCATGACCTCTGCATCAGACCTTGCCTGTTCCTGCCCTGTTTGAGTTCCTGTCCTGACTTTCTCCAGTAATAAACAGTGATGTGGAAGAGTAAGCCACGTAAACCTCTCCTTCCCAGCTTGCTTTGGTCATGGTGTGTCATCACAGCAATAGAAACCCCAACTAAGACACTCGCAATGAGAGAATGGGTCCTAGTAAATTGTTTTAGAAATATGAAATATATTTAATAAACCAAAGTGTGTGTGTGTGTAGTATGTGTGGGTATGCATGTGGGGTGAGGGGCACATCCTTACATTGAACATATAGCAATCAGAGGAGGATACGTGGTGTTCTCTTCTATAGCTCTTCCCATTATTCCCTTGAGGTAGGGTCTTTCACTGAACCTGAATTTTGCGAGTCCTGGTAGCCTGAATGCCCAGCAAGCTCCTCAGACCCACCCGTCAGTACCTCACAATGCTGGAGTTACCGGGTATGTGGCCAGGCCAGGCTTTTGCATGTGTATTAGAGACTTGGAACGCTGAACCTCACACTTGCATAGCAAGTGGTCTTGCCCACTGAGCCATCTCTCTAGCCCTAAACTACAGATTTTTACAGATTGAAAGTTATGAAATTTTATGCCTAGATGTGGGCAGACACCTAATTCTTCCCCCCCTCAAAAATTAAAGTCACCAGTAAAATGGCCATAGATACTAAATTGTGCAATTTAGATACACGCTTATTCGTCTCTTGTTAAATTGAGAGATTGAGCACAGCATATGGAGGTGATGGTGTGTTAGGTATTGGAACAGTATACTATTACTGTCACAGACTGGATAGAGGAGGAAGGGTGTTAAGAGTTGCTGGTAGGAGAAGAAGAATGACCAGAGAGAAGATACTGACAGCAAACATTAATGAGAGACACTGTAAGGAATGGGCTTAAGAATCCAGGAAGCAAAGTGTCATGGATAGTGGGACCAATATTTTCTTCACACCATGATATGCAAACGTGTTGTCGAGCATCGGGAAGCAGAATCTTTGGCATGAGTAGTGGGAAGCCTGCAAAGAATTCGCTCAGCATTAGCATCAGTGTTTTTCCAGGTAGTGCTGGAGCAGAAGACAATGGCCAGGACCAACTAAAATAGAAGAGAAAGACCATGGTGCATCCTGAGAGGGAACTGGTGTCTGAATAGCTGCAAGGCCTAATGCTACCACGAACACCATTCCATGGTTACCTTCCACATTTTACACAGTAAGACTCTCAGCTGTGCTCTGGAACTGACATCTATCCTCCACACAGTGTCAGTCCTGCCCCCCAGGATTAGGCAATGTGGCTGGCTTGGTCTTGGGAATCATCTCTTTTGGAAACTCCCAGACATAATTACAGGCTGCTTTTTATGAGCTGCTAAGGTTCAGACTATCAAACTGGAAGAAACTGAAGCTATTAGGATTTTTAGTTTTGTGTTAATATGCCCTTGCTTATGTGGTCTGATAACATCTGAGAATCATGGTTCCTAGCTTTTAACCACTCTTGTTAGGGCTTGCTATGTAGTCTTAGCACAGGGGTCCAGCTAGAGTCATATTCCAGACTCAAGTGTGATTTCAGATTCAACTCGTGGGATGTGCTTGCCAGAATTCCGAGGGCTACAGTCCTAGATAGGTGGGTCAAGGACCACAAACCCATGTTTAAATGAAGTGGTTTTCAGGATAGTCTTGTATCTTATCAGCAAACAGATAGTTCTTTGTTCCTATTCCCTTCGGAGTTTTGAGAAAAACCTACAGAAGAATCACATTCCATTTAAATGTCTTCAGTATGACACTTGTATCAACCTTCAGTGGGAAAACCACAAAATAGATCATTCTGGAATAACTCTGTAACAACTCTAACTGTACCTTTGAAAGACCCTTCTGATACAGTCTGAGCCCTGAGAGACAAGTTCATGGGTCCAAATATGCTTATTGGGGGTTTGATCAGACTCACCAAATCACAGACCATTCAGACCAGCAGCAGCCCCTTAAAAGTTTGAAATATCACATTCCAAATGAAACGATATGGCCTAGACATAAGTCAACCGCAAGAACAACTGGGCCAACTCTCTAGTTCTGGTGGGAGCTGCATTAGTTGCTTATCTCACTGCTGTGACAAAAACACTTGATAAAAGCAACTTAGAGAAGGGCTCATTTTGGCTCACAGTTCAAGAATACACTCCATCATGGCAGTGAAGTCCCCAGTCATGAACGGTACCTATCATTGTACCTACCTATCATGGTATCTATTATGGTGGCAGGATCTTGAGGCAGCCGGCCACATTGTACCCACAATCAGGAAGCCAAGAGGGATGAGTATTTCTACTCACTTCATTTGCTCCTTTTTATTCAGTCCAAGACCACAACTCATGGAACAATACCTATAATTAAGGTGGGTCTTCCCCCTTCATTTAGCCTAATCTAGATAATGTCTCACAGGCGTACCCCAAGGTTACCTAATCTAGACAATCCCTCGAAGGTATGCTCAGAGGCTTGTCTCCTAGGTGAGTCTAGATTCTGTCAAATTGATCACATTAGCCATCACAGGGACATTCTTAGAAACTAGCTAAAATGGAAGGAAAAGCCCAAACATGGTGTCCAGTTCAGGATCATCAACAAGGTCTATGGGTGCAAGCTGAATGTGACTGTGGTTGCATGATATACATATTTAAAGGTGGCCTTGAACAATAGTGTGCAGGGGAAAACTTGGAATGGGCAATCTGCAAATGATGCAGCCTGTCCTCCAGTTTACGCAGAAGAAATGGTTGTAGATGAGAACGCATATTAATAATCAGGGGCCTAGACAGAGCGTGAAAGATCAAGAGACGAGGAAGTCTAGGGAAGAGACATGTGAATAGTCAGATGAGAGTTAGTGGTGAATGTGTGCATCATCACATTAAATGTAACTTGCTCAACAGAGAGAGTTTCCAACATGGGTAAGACTCAAGATGGATCTTTTAGCTACAGTATACTCAGAAATTTGGTCAAACGCTATTCTAGAGGGTGTTTTCTGGATTGGAGTAACATTTGAATTAGTAGAAGTAGAATTGGGTGAAGCAGATTGCCTTCACTAATGTGGCTAGGTCTTAGCCAGTCATTTGAAGGTCTGTTTAGAACAAAACGACTTTCCTTCCTAGAAGAGAGATTTTCCTTCTGCTTGACCTGCCTGGGCTTGAACATCAGTTTTTTTTAATTCTTCTGGTTTTGAGCTGAAACACCCTCCTCCCCCAACATACCTCCCCCTCCCACTGATCTCAAAGCCTGTGGGTCTTTTTGTTGTTGTTTTTGGTTTTGAATAAAATAATATAATAAAAATATAATTAGATAAAACAAAACTTAACACATCAGAATTGGGTAAAACAAACAAACAAACAAACAGAAGGAAAAGAGACCAAGAGGAGGCACAAGAAGCTTGTTCACACACTCAGGAATCCCATAAAAACACCAACTGCAGGCCATAATATATATCAAGGGCTTGGTACAGGCTGGTGCAGGCCCTGTGCATGCTGCCTCAGTCTCTGTGAGTTCATATGAGTTTTGCACATGTTGATTGAGAGGGTCTTGTTTTGTTGGTGTTCTCCATCCCTTCTGGCTCTTACACTCTTTCTGCCTCCTCTTCCTCAAGGTTCCCTGAGCCCCAAAGGAGGTATTTGATGGTGACATTCCATTTAGGGCTGAGTGTTCCAAGGTCGCTCATTCTCTGCATAATGTCTGGCTGTGGGTCTCTGTATTTGTTCCCATATTCTGCAGGAGGAAGCTTCTCTGATGATGACTGAGCAAGGCACTGATCTATGAGTATAGCAGAATGCCATTAGGAGTCATTTTATTTTATTTTTCTTACAACAGTAGCATTTGGTTTTACCCTATGGCCTTGGACTACTTAGTCTCAGGTTCTTGGTCACCCAAGCAGTGTTGGGTATGGGTTCCATCTTGTGGAGTAGGCCTTAAGTCAAATTAGGTGCCTTTGGTTACTCCCACAAGATTTGTCCTCCCACAAGCTCCGTGCCATCATTGCCCTAACCTATCTGGCAGGCAGGACAACAATGTAGATCAAAGGGTTTGTGGCTGCATAGGTGTTTATGGGTAGAGTACCTTCCTATATCAAAGACTGGAATGTATGGGTGAAGGCTCTATGTAGGCACCAGCTCGACATCTTCATGTTCAGTGAGTTGTGTAGGTGTTGTCTTCAGTAATGGGGCCTTGCTGTCAGTTTATGGAGAGCAACCTATGGACTTGTCAACAGTCTGGGTTGTTTGGGGATTCCCATGGGACCCCTTTTGTCAACAGCTCAATTAGTTGTAACCCAGTTCTGGTACTGGAAACTTCATTTGGTGACAAGATATGGCCAGTTGGGGCTCTGTCTTCCTCATTCGGCAATTTCATTTAGATCGCCTTCATATATGTTTATATTTTGGGAAATTTTTATTGTATTTGATTTCCATACTATTCCTTAAATGGCCCTTAATTTTAGCTGTCTTTCCCCATATTCCCTCCCTCATCCCCCTCCCTCTTTCCCCTCCCCACTTGATCCTTCTGTTCCAGCCCCCATCCATCAATATCCATTCTATTTCCTTTTCTTAATGAGATCTGCCCTCTCTAATCCTTTACTTTATACCTAGTCTCCATGGTTCTACCTGTTGTAGCTTGATTATTTACTTAACAGCTAATATTCATATTCATATATTAGTGAATATATGTTTTGTCTTTCTGGGTCTGGGATAACTCAATCAGGATAGTTTTTCTAGTTCCATCTATTAACCTGTGAATTTAAAGATTTCATTTTTTAATAGCTAAAAAGACTCTATAGTGTAAAATATGCCACATTTTCTGTATCCATTCTTCTATTAAGGAACATCTAGATTGTTTCCAATTTCTGGCTATTAGGAATAGAGCAGCAAGAGTCTCTGTAGCAGGATGAAGTGTCTTTTGGGTATGCTCAAGAGTGGTACAGCTGGATCTTGAGGTAGATTTATTCCCATCTTCCTGAGAAATTACTGATTTACACTGATAGTGGCTGTACAGGTTTGTTCTCCAGCCAGCAATAGATGTCATTTGTTTTATTGATCTTAGCCATTCTCATTGGTGTAAGATGAAATCTCAAAGTAGTTTTGATTTGCATTTCCCTGGTGGCTAAGGATATTGAACATTTCTTTAAGTGCTTCTCAGCCATTTGAGTTTTCTCTTTTGAGAATTCTCTGTTTAGATCTATACCCCATTTTTTAATTAGGTTATTTGTTTTCTTGAGATCTTTAAAATATATATGATATTAATATATATAATCTATATTATATATTATGAATTCTGAATTCTGAATTATGTTGTCCTTTGCCATGCAGAGACTCTTCGTTTTCATGAGGTCCCACTCATTAACTGTTAATCTTAGCGCCTGTGTAAAAGTGCTTTTATCCATGGGGATTCAGGGAAGAATGAGATACAATCTTCAAGATGCAAGCCTGGACCTAGAGTGTTTCTTCCTCTGAGACTGAACTAAATTCTGACTAGCTGCCTTCTCCACAGCCTCTTCTCCATGGCTGCTTCTTCATTCTCCTGCTTCTTGCTTCTCACTCAGCTTCTACTTCTGCTTCTGTCTTGTTTCTGCTTCTACTTCCTCTCTCAGTTGCTCTGCTTCTACTGACTATTTCCTTTTATATCCCAAGAGTTGGGATTAAAGTGGTGTGCTTTGTTGCTTTCAGATACAAAGTCTTTTTTTTCATTAATGAAGAGAATACTATAATTTGCTTCCCAAATGCCAGGCCAGCAACCTTGCCACCACTAGGCAAAGGTCAGACTGAGAGACACAGGATGCTCCTCATATTTCCATGTTAGGTTGCTGGGGACAAACCACAGAATTCCCTTTCATTTAGCATCAGCACAAACAGAGGATTGGATTAACCTGACTAACATTCTTTCTACCCTAGAGCAGCCATGCTGCCAGATCAGAGATCAAATGTCTACCAGGTGATCCTTTCCCAGAGCAGCCATACTGCCGGATCAAGGGTCAAGTGTTCCTCCTTTGCATGCCTGCACTGAGAAAGTCTTCTCCTGTACCACTGAGTTCAAGGCAACCCACTTTCTCTTCTGTTGGGTTCAGTGTGTCTGGTTTTATGTTGAGGTCTTTGATCCATTTGGAGTTGAGTTTTTCGGAAGGTGATAAGTATGAATCTATTTGCATTCTTCTACATGCACTTTGACCAACACCATTTGTTGAAGATGCTGTCTTCTTTTATTCCCCACTGTGTATTTCTGGCTTCTTTATCAGAAATAGGTGTTCATAGAAGTGTAATTTTATCTGGATCTTCAATTTGATTCTTTGATCAACATGTCTATTTTGTGCCAATGCCATGCAGTTTTTATTACTATAACTCTGTGGTATGATTTGAGATTGAGGATGCTGATATGTCCAGTAGTTCTTTTATTATTTAGGATTGTTTTAGCTATCCTGGGTTTTTGTGATTCTATATGAAGCTGAAAATTATCCTTCCATGATCTGTGAAGAATTTATTGAAATTCTAATGGGGATTACATTGAATCTGTAGATTAATATTGGTAGAATGGCCATTTTTACCATATTAACACTACTGATCATGAGCATGGGATATCTTTACATTTTCTAATATCTTCTTCAATTTCTTTCTTCAATGACTTGATGTTTATATCATACAAGTCTTTCACTTGCTTGGTTAGAATTACCTGAGATATTTTATATTATTTGAGGCTACTGTTGTTTCCCTAATTTCTTTCTCAGTCTGTTTGTCATTTGTTTGTATGACGGCTAGTGGTTTTTTTTGAGTTAACCTTGTATCCAACTACTTTGCTGAAAGTGTTTATCAGCTAGCTGTATGAGTTTCCTGGTGGAATTTTTAGGGTCACTTATGTATAGTATCATATCATCTGCAAATAAAGTTATTTAGACTTCTTCCTTTCCGATTTGTATCCCCTTGATCTCCTTCAGTTGTCTTATGCTCTAGCTAAGACTTAAAAGTACGATATTGAAAGGTATGGAGAGTAGAAACCTTGTCTTGTTCCTGTTTTAGAGGAATTGCTTTGAATTTCTCTCCACTGAAGTTGATGCTGGCTATGGGCTTGTTGTAAACTGCCTGTTGAGGAATGTCCCTTAATCTCTCCAGGACTTTTATCATGAAGGGGTATTGGATTTTGTCAAAGGTCTTTTCTTCATCTAATGAGATGATCATGTACTTTTTTTTCTTTCAGTTTGTTTATATAGTAGATTATATTTATCAATTTGCATATGATGAATTATCCCTGCATCTCTGGGATGAAGCCTACTAGGTAATGGTAGATGATTTTTTTGATGTCTTCTTGGATTTGTTTGCAAATATCTTATTGAGGATTTTTTGCATCTATGTTTGTAAGGGAAATTAGTATGTAATTCTCTCTGTTTTTGGCAGGGGTGAGGGTGGGGAGGTCTTTATGTAGTTTTGGTATTAAGGTAACTATGATCTCATAAAATCAGCTTTTCAAGGACACCAATCCAGACAGCCATGAGGTGTATTTAGGGGATCCTACAGGTTTCGTGTCTATGGCTTCGGTCTCTGTGGGCGTCTAAGAGTGCTAGTCAGTTGATAATGTGGGTCTTGTTCTCCTGATGTCCTCAGCAAAATGGAGCTCCTATAGGCTGGAGTTGGGGTGTCTCTGACCATTTTACCTTGAGACCCTTTTGCTCTTGCTGGGTTGCCTGGCCCACCAGTGATGTAGGGATTGGTACCTGGTCTGTTCCACTCTGCTATGCCATGCCCTGATTGTGCTGTAACTCTGGGGAGAAGTGGGGATGTTTGTGGGTGGTGATCGGGGTAGATCTGGGGGAGATAGGGAGTTGGGAGGTGGAGGGAGGGAAAGAGGGGGTCAGAAGCTTATTTTTAGTTATATATAAAATAATTGTTTTATGCACTGTTGAGTGAGGGGCTGTCTAGGATATTTTGTATTGTTTGCAGATATTGGATTTCTGTGGGGGATGTTTGATTGCTAATGATCTGCATGTCCTATCAGTTGAACACCTGAGGAGTTCTGAAAGAATAAAGTATCTGAGCTCAGACGCTCGGGTTCCACTATGGAGTCTGACACTGGCCAGGATGGTGGTTCCCTCTACTGAGGTCTGGCAGAGTTTATACCTATGAAAGTGCCTCCTTGTCTCTTTGGTGAGCTGCCACAGTAGATGAACTACTACAGGATGTATTCTATAAGTTGTATAAGAGAAGAAAATTTAAAAAAAAATTTAAATGCCCCATTTCAATTCATTTATTTGCTCTGTTAACACATGTGCATTGTTAGACATTATGGTAATATTTTGTATGTTTTAAGACTTATATAAATATCCTGCCAAATAAACAGAATTCTGTGAAATAGAATTGGCACACCAGAAGTTTCTTTTGTAAATTTTTATTTATTTAATGTATATGGGTATCTTGCCTGCTTGTATGTCTTTGTATCATGTGAGTGCTTGTTCATAAAGGCCGATCAGTCAGGTGTCAGATCCCTTGGAACTGGAGTTACAGACAGTTGTGAGTTGCCGTGTGGGTGCTGGGAATTGAACCTAGGTCCTCTGGAAGAGCAATTAGTGTTCTTAACCACTGAGCTATCTCTCAGTCCTCACATCAGTAGTTTCTTGTTTGCAACAGAATGGGTCCTGGACTCTTAGCACCAAACTGTGTCAGTCACATTGGAAGGTGGTTTAGAACCAGGTCTCTGTAGGTCAAGGGCTTAGTTTGCATCACAGCTCCACTGTTTACCAGCCTGCCACCAGCCTTGGTTTTCTCCTTTGTAAAATATGATGCTGTCTAGCTCACTGGACTGTTGTGAAGGTAGACTGAGATAATCCATACAAAGCTCTTAACACCCACATGTACTCTCTATGAAGTAAGTGGGAGATAAATGTTGTTATTTGTTGACTAAAGAATTGCATCTAAGCACTTCCCTCTGGGCATGTTCATGCTTCAGGTACTCTGGGGCTTGAATAAAGTTTAGCATCAAAGGCCTTTATTCTTTTCTCTGATCTATCAAATGCAGAAAGAGACTGGCTTAATGAACTGGAAGGCAGACAGTGGTTTACAGTGCTTACAGCATTGAAGCAGTGGCATTTGATGTCTGTGACCATTTTTTTCTGGCCAATATGCTTTTTTCCCTGTCTGACAGCCTCTGTGTTCCCTTTTCTTTTTGAGGGTAGCTTGATCCTGTTCCTGTTCTAGTATCTGACTTGAAATTTTTCTTGATTTTTTTTTAACTGAAATATTTCCAGCACAGACAAAAATACAGCTGCTAATTTCCAAGGCAAATACTTATCAACCATCATCATCTTACCTATTTGCTCCAAAGTTACATTTCTAAAAGGAAAACAAAAGACATGTTTGAAGCTCCTCTGCTGCTTTTCTTCTCCAGAGGTAAATTTCATGTTTTTTATTCCCATACACTGTTATGCATGCAATTAATGTATACAAACACCCATAAACAAGATAAAGAAGGATTTTGCAAATTTTTTAAAGTGCCTATAAATGGTATCATACTGCATTGACTACTTTAAAGGAATATGACAACATTTGTGGGACCTCTGGGGCTGAAGAGCAGTTGAAGCAACAGAAAGGTGCCTCGCCCCCACCAGGTGGGCTAGCAGGATGTTTTGCAAGCTCCTTCTCTTTTAGTCCTGGAGGGATCCAAGCCCACAGGAACAAAAAGGAAAATAACCTTGCAAGCGTTTTGTCTGCCCTGTGACTGATTGGACACCTCCCTTTGTCCCTGAGGCCAGGAGGCCAGGTGCCCGCCCCACTATGCAAATGAGACTTCCCCACCTGGAGTACTGGGACCCTGCCTCCTCTGGGAAAAGATATAAGCAGGGAATAGCCTGCCATTAAACGAGATCGTCATCCACAATGACATTTAGCTACTTATCCTTCCACCGATGGCCTTTGTTTTCTCCTTGTTTCTTTTTTCACAATCAGTCTTGTAATGAATATGTTTGTCTGGGTCCCTTTGTGCACCGCTGTAAAAACTTTGTATTCCATAGACAAACACCACAAGGCCTTGAGTTTGTATCTAAAAGTAGAGCCTTTGTGCCCATACTTTACTTACCTTTTTCCCCAGAGACTTTCAATTTTCCTTGTTTCTCTGCTTCCTTGCTGACCTAATCTGTCCAGCTGATGAGCAGGAAAGAGTATCTCATTATTTTCATGTTCATCACTGATGGTTAGTCATGAACATATAGAGTCCTAGTTATCACTGTGGTTTTTTGTTTTTTGTTTTTTTTTGAGACAGAGTTGGCCTCAGATTGGTGATCTCCCTGCCTCAACCTCTAAAGTACTGAGATTACAGGCTGGTAATACCATATTCAGTCCCAGGAGGTTCCGTTGCACCCAGAATTTTGGAACTAGCCTGGGTGTCATAGACCTAGTTTCTCTTTAAAAAAAAAAAAAAATGACCTTATTTGAGTCCTAGCTGATTTCTACTCATGCTTCAGTCACATTTTTGTCTCCTAGCTACTTAGCATCAAAGAGTGAGAAAGAAGATGATTAGCCTGAGGTTATCTCTCTGTACCTGGAGCCTTTAGCTAAGCAAACAGAAATCTTTGAGGCATTTCTTAGAACTTAATTTAAACAAACAAGCAACAACAGAAGAAAGAAAACCTTCTAAAGCTGAGCTCAGCCAATCACGGTCAACCGGCTGATTAGAGTCCTCCCAATGGGACATTCCTACAGAAGACAATGTCTGGCTGTAGCCCATCAAGTCACTTCTTTGCCTCAGCATTCAGCCTGAGAGCTTACTGCTCACTCTGAAGCTCCACCAGTTCTGAATTCTTTCTGCCTGATTCATCACTCTTCGCCCATACAAACTTCAAATTTACTTTGCCTAGAGCTTTGTTTTTAGTACAGATAACAGGTTCTATAGGAAACCAGGGAGAGATAAGGTCAGGGATTAACATTGGCTTAGACCTTTTTCCTAGTCACATCGTTTTGGAGACTCTGTGTCTGTTGGTGGGGAGACAACCAAAAAGTCATCCACAGACTACATCTAGCTTGACCTCTTCAGTACATGTATGTGCCATCCTCTTCATCAAGAATAACCTTGGCACTTTGTAGTTCTGCAACCCACAAGCACAAAGACAATTTACGAGTGGTCAGGACACTTGATGTATAATATAATGGTGAGGAAGGCCAGGGCAACTAAGGCAAAATTACTTGCTCAGAGAAAGGGGGAAATGTTTCAGGAGTTAGGAGGCTTAAAAAAATTAATCATTAAATCCTGCCTAGAAATCACTGGATCTACTGGACGTGAATAGTGAAGACTGCTCTGATAGTGAACTAATTTCCCTGACCAGCCTGTCTGGTAGCCCCAGTCTTTTCTCTAGGTCAACTCTGTGCTCATTTACCCACCATTGCATTTCTCTATCCGTTAGTACTGTTTTGGGGCTCAGATTCTCCTGTCTTTTTCCTTTCCAGTTTTCAGAGACAGAGTCGCATGCAGTCCAGGCTGACCTTAAAGTCCTGATCTTCCTACCTCCTCTCCCCAAACACTGGAATTAAAGGCATTTCTTCAGTAGCCACAGACTGTGATCCAGTTTTATGTTTTGTTTGCTTATTTTATGGGCTTTAAAAGAAATCAACACTATTCTTTCTAAACCTAGTAGATGCTTGGGTTATCTATCTCTAATAAAATAATTCTGATGTAAGAAATCACAGCCAGGATTCTTTCCCCCAAGACAGCCTGAACGTTAGTTTTGGCTCTTAGGCTGGCCTTCCAGCCTAAATGCCGTCTCCAGTTCTCAGAGTCTTCTGGTGACAATCTCAAGGCATTTTAACTGTAGCCAGGAGACAACTGACCTCATCATCAATTGGTATTCCTTGTTTACCAGGCAACGAATTCTTGTCATTCCATGTGCCTTGCCAGACCTGCTACTTCACATTTTCAGTGGCCTGGTTCAAAAGCTGAAGTGCTGAAGAATTTGACATTTTCATTATTCAAAGTTTCCCAACCCCAGCACTGCAGGTTCTCTGCCCAAACCGCATCCTCAAAAAACAAAATCCAATAAAGAAGAATTATCAAAAGTGAAAATCAAGAAAAAAGAGAAAAGACACAAACAGTATTAAGAATGATTAGGAAAATTACTGTTATATATAGGACCAATGTTTAATAATAAAAGAATTATATAGTATATTTATGCTAACATGAATAACAAATTTTAAAATGTATTTTAAATAATCTATTTATTTTTATTTTATGTCCATCAGTATTTTGCCTGCATATATGTTTGTGTGAGAGTGTTGGATCCCCAGAACTGAAGCTAAAGACACTTGTGAGCTGCCATGTGGGTGCTGAGAATTGAACCCAGCTCCTCTGGAAGAACAGCCAGTCCTCTTAAACACTGAGCCATCTCTCCAGTCCCTTAAAAAGTATTTTTAAAGCTAAGTGTGATGGTATACCCCTGTAATCACAGCACTTAGAAAACTGAGGTAGGGGAGATCATGTGTTTAAAGCCAGCTTGGCAGAGAGTCCCTGCCCTAGAACAAAAGAACATGCACACAAGTACAGATTATAAAATTTGACTCAAGATAGAACAGGGAATTATTTCCTATTACTAGATGTTGGAAGAAAGAAAATTTTGTAGGACAATTTTAATGTCAAATGATCCAGGCTTTTAAAACTTCTCTGAAAAAGTTCATATAATGTAGGGAATTTTTTAAAGCTTTAAAGAATACACTACCAAATCCAGATTACCTATCTAATTCCAAAGGTTTTATGACTTGAGACAAACAATCATATATTTAATAGCAACATTGGGAAAAATTTTTTTAAACAGTCATAACATGTAGCCCACCTGTCTCTAGCCTCCCAAGTCTTGGATTGCAAGCACTGTGCCACCATGCTTGTCTGAACACTGAAGGTTTTTTGGTTTATTTTTTCTCTTTCTTTTTTATAAGCAAGTTTTTAATACTGACCAGTAATGTTAAAAGCTGGCCAGGGCCACGTGGAGATTCCCCTTTGGACTACTCCACAATGGTTGGGACCACATGGAGGTCATCCTAGGATTCCCCATGATGGCCACCAGCTGCAGCTCATGGGGGTTTTTAAGGCAGATCTCATGAGGTCCTTACATCATTAATGTAAATAGATATATTTCTGTTTGGGTGCCATTAATTTACTAAGTAATACTTGCTCCCTTGTCAAAGATTTGAAAGAGTTACACAGGCCAAGGGAGAAATGTAAGTCTGGGTCCAAACATTAATTAATGACACAGAATATATGCTTGCTCCTGATTGAATATAAACAGGAGCTAGCCAGGTAGGAGGTGGGAATACCTAGACAGGAAATGGATATGCAAGAGATTCAGGTGGGAAATACATCAAAATGTGTGCTCATCTAGGATTGGGCCTGATGGAAAACACTGAAGCTTTGGAGGATGCACAGCACTAAGGTTACAAGTACATGTGGCCACTTATGACCTTTAATGTAGGTACTGGGGATTGAATTCAGGTCTTCAAGCTTGTGTGGCAAGCATGTTACTGACTGAGCCATTTCTCTAGTCCCCAGTTTCTGTTTTTAAAAATTAAATTTTAAACTGGGTGTGGTGGTGCACACTTTTAATCCCAGCTCTAGGGAAATAAAGGAAGGAAGTTCTCTGAGTTCAATGCCAGCCAGATCTACAGGCCAGCCAGGGCGGTCTCACCACCCCACCCCCATAAAAAAATAAAAAATAAAATTAAACTTATATACATAGAACAGTTTGCACACTGGGAGACTTCAAACTAAGTGATGAGAAGCCCCATCCATAGCTGGTTCAGCACAGCTTCAAAAGTACAGAGGAGGCAGTATTTTGACCTTTTAAAGCGATTTTCTGTTATTCATTAATGTTCATTTTAAGACGAGCAGAACTGGTTAAGCTTATTTCTCTATGGCTAATTTATTTAACTTTATTGAATTATACTGATAAGAACATAAAATATATGATCTGTGTTTATAACTAGAACTTGTGTTTCAAGTAAATCAGGATGACAAGCTTTGGTGAACAAGGTTGTGGACTGTCGGCCTTGGATTTATCTGAACTGTGGCTCCATTTTTATTTTCCTTTTCCAGTCCCCTCCCACATCTATTGGTCTTTGAGCTGAATGGAATGACCATTGTTTAGTGCTGTCCTCAGTCACCAGGTGTTTTCTTTCTCATAGACATCCATGTGTCACAGACTATAATTTCAATAGATTAATCAGTGATTCTTCTTTCTATAGTCCTTGCTTATCCCTCACAGAGGTCATTGTCAAGTTAGTGGCTGCTGGAAAGACTTCTGAGAGATTGTATTATATGGGGAAGTTATCCATATGACTAAGAAGTCCAAGAGTTTAAGAATAGCTCCCAAACAAGATCTCTAACAGTCAAGATTTAATTGATTAAATTGATTGTGTTTCCCTAATCTAGCTGACTACCTAAACCAGATGTCTCAGATCACTACATTTGGATGACAATTCCAGACTTATTAACATAGGAACACCATTTCTTTTTCAATATGACTACTTTCTTAAACATTTTATTTTCTAAGGTTCTAGAAATAACTTTATGTAATAAAATATGGTACACCACTCTAGCCACTCAGCTTGGTTATGATAGCCCCAGCTTCAATGTGAATCTCTTTATCTTGTCAAGTGTGTATTTAAACACAACAAGGAGCTTAGACACCAAGATTAAGGAGCTGATGCGATATACATTGTACCCTGAACAAAATTTATCTACAAAGCAGTTACATAAAAATTTACCGACTAGAAAAACTAGAATAAAAGCTACATTTCAGACTCTTTGCTGTAAAGTTAAAAAAATACCAGTGTCATAGCCAGGACATGTTGGCACTTGCCTTTAATCCCAGCTGGGGAGGCAGAGGCAGGTGGATCTCTGTGAGTTTGAGACCAGCATGGTCTACAGAGTGAGTTCCAGGACAGCCAGAGCTACAACAGAATATATATAAATATACATATATATAAATATACATATATATACACACACACACATACATATATACATATATACTATATATATATATAGTATATATATATATTGCTAAACAGCAATTACTATTGAAATGGAGGTACATTCCAGAGCTTTGGCAGGGAGAGGTGGGGTGAGGTGAGGGGTGGGGTGGGGGGTGTTGTAATTCTCATGCTCCAGAAGGCTACTTACCTACTTTACTCAAAGTAGGGTGCAACAAAACCCAAGGGTGTAATTCAGCTCAGTCAAAAAGGCAGGACTGTTGTTACCCAGCCCCAAGCACCCCAAGAAATATGTCCACAAAAGTAGGATGTGCAGATCTGGAGAAATAGCTCAGTGCTTAAGAGGGCTTGCTATACCTGGGTGGTGGTGGCACAGGCCTTTAATCCCAACTTTCCGGAGGCAGGCAGATCTTTGAGTTCAAGGCCACCCTGTTCTACAGTTCCAGAACAGCCAGGAATACACAGAAAAATCCTGTCTCAGATAAGAACAACAACAACAACGGCTTGCTGTTTTTGCAGAGGACTGGAGTTCAGTTCCCAACACCCATGTTGGTGGCTGAAAACTGATTGTAACTCCAGTTCCAGGGCATCTGATGCCCTCCCTCTTTCTGGTCTCCATGGGCACCCATACGCATATGAGCATACATGCACACATACACATAAAAAGAAATCTATCTAAAAATAAACCTATATATAAATAAATAAAAATACAATACATGTTCTGCTTAAAAAGAAGGATCAATTGCACACTAGTCTGCTAACTAAAGAGACAGCAAACAAACCATGTAATCAGATGAATTTGTGATATAATTGGATGTTCCAGTGAACTTTTTGTTTGGCCCATATAACAGGCACAAAAGTTATTCATATCTGAGCTGCAGTAGTGATTTCACTCAAATTTGTATCAAGTCATCCAGCCTCATTAATAGAACTGTCAAGATGGAAACAACCATAGTTCAGGTTATTAGAAACCTGTCAGTGTAACAAGGCCTAGTGGCACAGCCATTTAATCCCAGAACTAAGGAGGCAGAGGCAAGCCGGCCTCTGTGAGTTCAAGGTCAGTCATAGGTAGTTCTAGGACAGCCAGAGCTACATAGTGAGACCCTATTCCCCAGCCACCCCCTCAAAACAGAAAAAGGAATCTATGCTTGTCAGTCTTTTCACAAATTTCTTACAATTTTTATATCATAACTAAAGTTTTCAGCAAAGCTTCAGAGTATCACAGCAACTGTCCATGGGTGGGAAAAAACTTAAAGTGGCTGTGAGAATTCATCTTGGTGCAACTGGCAAGTGGAGTTAGTTATTTCTGTAAAAGCTAGAATTGTAACTGATGCTGCATGACAATAAGGACATTGACATATTTCTAGCAGTTTTAGAGACATCCGGTTCCACATATTATTGACATGTGCTGATATAATTAAAACCTTAAAACATGTTAGTGGGGCTCAGTGGGTAAATGCTTGCCATACCCACACCAGGACTTGAGTCTGAATCCTCAGCACCTATGTAAACGTGGGACATGGTGGCACCCTAATGGGTGAGCTCTGGTTCAGCGTAGACACCTGTCTCAAAAAACAAGGTGAATTCTCAAGTTATTTATTACTCCCTCCTCTTTCCTGCCCTTCTGTACCCACCCCACTTACCCCTGCATGTTCCATTGTTCCCCTCTCCCTGTTCATATCGCCTGTGTTCTGTCTCATTAACAGGCTTCCACCATGGCCCCTTAGGAGTTGCCTGACTCCTCTTGGGTACTCCAGTTTAGACACACATACTCCAAATTTCAAATCTAGCATCCACATATGAGAGAAAACGTGACATTTATTTTTTTGGAGGGGGGATCTGAGTTTTTTTGGGTCTTATTTTCTTTCTGGGTCTGAGTTCCCTCATTCAGAACAATTATTTCCAGTTCCATCCATTTAACTGCAAATTTCACACTTTCATTTTCCCTAACAGCTAACTAATACTCTGTTGTGTGAGCATAACACATTTTCATTGTCCATTCATCAGTTGGTGGCTATTTCCATTTTCTAGCTATTGTGAACAGAGCAGCAATGACTACGGATGAGCAGGTATCTCTGGTAGGATATGAGTCACTTGGAGTATTGTTGTGAAAATTTCTTTGCAGGGGTTAGATGTAAACAAAGTCTAACCCTCTTCCTAAGGTCCCAATGACAAATGGAGGCACAATTTCACCAAAGTGCACTCTGGGGAACCAATGAGTTTATTCGGCTTCCAATCATAGATGGGCTTCATCATAGATGAAGGGTTCCTTACAGCGGTTTGGGCACTCCTTCCTCGACTGACTGCACCTGAAAATCCTCACTCAGCAGGGATGAGGGCGGGGGTCACAGTAGCTGCATAGATCAAGCTTCTCTCTAGTCTCCCCTGGCCTCCATATACTCTACCTAGGCTCTCCTCCAGGCCACATGCAGAGTTGCTAGGTGGTAGAGTTCAGCTAGATAATCAGGAAAAACTCTCATGCTATGACCCTGAAACAGCCCCCTCCTCCAGCCCCCACATACTCTATATGGGGTTATAAATTGTCAACAAATCCAACTGAGACAATCTTGTGAGGGAGCATCCCGGAATGCCCCAAGATGGCAATCATTCACAGCAAGTATTTCCCCAAGAGTGGTATAACTGGATAATATGGTAGATCTCTTTCTAACTTTTTTTGTTTATTTGTATTAGACAGGGTCTCACCATGTGACTCTGGCTGGCCTAGAACTTGATATGTAGACCAGACTGACAGTTAACTCACAGTGATCTGCCTGCCTCTGCCTAAAAAAGTGCTGAGATTAAAGGCATGTACCACAGTTCTGGCTTGTTACTAGCTTTTCATTGTTCTTTGCTTTTCTAGACGGAGTTTCTTTGTTTAGCCCTGACTGTCCTGGAACTCACTCTGTAGACCAGGATGGCCTCAAACTTATAGAGATCCACCTGACTCTGCCTCCTGAGTGCTAGGATTAAAGGCATGTGCCACTACCACATGGTGGTTCAATTCTAGTTTTTGAGGGACCTCCACACTGATTTTTAGTTTCATGTTGGTCTTGATACCTCCAATAACAGGGTCCTCTTCATAAAGTCCTTTCCTGTGCCTTGTAAGTTGAAGCATGTTCCTTAATTTCTCCTCTATCGGATTTAAGGTATCAGGTCTATGTCAAGGCCCTTGATCCATTTAGAGTTGAGTTTTTTGCAGAGTAAGAGATCAGGATCAAATTTCATTCTACATGAAGCTATGAACAGCACTGTAGAAACTTCCTAAAATGTATACATATATAAAAAGAGCTTAAATGGAGTTGCCCTCTAAAGAGGAGGAAAATACTTCTCCCGGACACCATAGGGTATCAAACAAAAATCCCAGTGCCAGGTATGGCTACCTCTTTTCAAGTTTTTGGTTAGTGGGCTCCCATAGGACCCTCCCAATTATTACAGGCTATTTCTATTGATCTTGGTTGCCCTCCAGAATTTGATAGGAAGATTCTATTGCTGAAGATATCACATACTTGAGTCACAGAACATGGAGAAATTAAGGTGGTACTGCTCTGGAAGCTTCATTTGTACTGGCTAGCTTTCATAGTGCTGGAAGGTTCTATGATACCAGGGAGAAAAGTTTTCAATAATTTTACTCATTTGTGAACACTGTGAGTTCAATAATGCCTGTCCTGGCACTCATGCATCAGTGGCACAAATGTTATGGGGACAACCAACTATTTTCTGATTGAATTTAAGGCATGCTCCAAAAAAATGGAATTCATGGTTGGTACTATTAACTAGGCCCCAAACCCATAAGTAGCTAGGCCATAGACCATAGAAGAACTGTTGTGCTAAATGGACATAATATTAAACTGTCCCCTAAATTCTCATCTTCATACATTTAGGTTAGTAAGGCCCTCAAAGAGAAGCTGCCTGCCTTTTTTTCTTCCTTTCTTTCTTTCTTTCATTCTTTCTTTTTCTTTTCTTTTTTTTTTTTTTTTTTTGCTGTAGATGATGATCAATACAGCAATCCACAGCAGCAATGTGCAGAGTTTTAGAGACTGTGGAGTGCTCAGTCACACACAGTAGGTCACAACCAAGATTCAGAGCTCATTGCGGAAGAGAAAGCAAAAAGATTCTCAGAGCCGGGAGTAGCGGATGTCTGCAGCGAACACGCCAGAGCTGTTGCACAGACGAACTCCTAGCAGCGGTGCCTACATATCGTAGACTTACACAAGATCAAACCAGCCAAAACCTAAGCATGGAAAAGGGAATGTTTGTGAAGTACCACCCATAACTGGGGAGCTATTGGCAATTGATGGGTTCTAGTGGAAGGAGAGTACGTTTGTTTTTCAGGGATTCAGCCCCTGAAAGGCTACCCATATGCCGGTGGATGGTCTTACATCCATATCCGTATGGGCAGCACTAAGTGTACTCAGTGGATTAAAAAAAAAAGAAGGACTTGAAGTTGGGGAAAATGGTGGAGGTGGAGCAGGAGAAAAATTGGAAGGGAGGGACTGGAAGGTAGATTTGACCAAAGTGTAACATATGCATGTATGAAGTTCTCAACTTAAAACTGAAATTAAAGGACTGGAGAAATGGTTCAGTGGTTAAGGGCATATACTGTTCTTACAGAAGACCAGAGTTTAGTTCCCAGCACCCACTTCAGGCAGCTCACAACTGCCTGGAGCTCCGCTTCTGGGAGCCAACACCTCTCTCATTTCCTTGGGCACATACACATAAATAAATAATAAGAAATCTTAAAAAATGAAATAAAAGAAATGAAAAAGATAAAAACGTAGGTGAAAAGAGTAAAGGAAGACATATGATGTTGACCTCTGGTCTCTGCATGGGCACACATTTGCATCCACATAAACATACACTACACAAAGACACACACACACACATACACATACACACACACACACATACACCACACAGACACACACATACACCACACAAAGACACACACATACGCACATATATATACCACACAAAGACACATACGTATGTATACACCACACGAAGGTGCATACACACATGTATTAGTGTTCCTTTGTACATGATATTTCCCCTTGTATTTTGACATATCAAACAAATCAATTTAACCCATATTTATTTCTGTAAGGAGATAAAACAAAGTTTTGGGACTTTTCAGGGGCTATCTGGAAAACTCGACTTAATTTGGGATTTAAAAGACATTTAGAATTGGAATTGGGGAAAATTGCCAGAAAGGTCAAAAGGCCAGGACATTTAGGATGACAGTCAAGTTGTGAAGTAGTTATCTGTTTAATCAAAAGTGACAAAATATTTCCAAAGCAACTACAGAAATTTTCAGAGTTGTACAAAAATAAGGTAAATAAAACAACCCTTTTAACAGAGAAGATTTTTTTTTTTTTAAGAAACTAAAGATCTAATGAATCACAGAAAATTATTTTGAGAAAACAGAATTTTTGTTTGCGGGGGTGGGGACTAAAGAAACAAACTTTATAATCTCATGTGACCCCACCCCCCAAAAAAAAACTTTAACATTTTAACAGAAGACAAAGTTCTAGTTTTATTTTTATCAGTGTACTTTTGATAATAAGGCTGCTGTTTCAATCCTTATATTTGTTCATTTAAATCATCTTAGCCATGTAAGTTTCTCTTTCCCATTCTTTTTCCTCTTCCCCTCTTTCCTACTTTTTCTTGTCATTTAGGCTCTTTTCATACGTCTCTTTCTATAAACATTAGTTTCTTCTTATGAAGAAAATACATTGCCCAGTTCATAAAAGCACTCACCTTATAAGCCTGTCAATGTGAGTTTGATCCCAAGAACCAATGGTGGAAGAAGAAACTAACTCCCAAAAGTTGCCCTGGCCTCCAGGGGTGTGTTATGGCACACATGTATATCACGCACGTGTGTGCGCGCACACACACACACAATTTTTAAAACTTAAAAGAACTGTATATACATTGTGTAGTTTTCACTTTCTTTGTACTGCATGTATGTATGTATGTGGACCACATGGATACCTGGAGCCAGCAGAGGCCAGCAGAAGGCATCCGATCTCCTGGAACTGGAGTTGTGGATGGCTGTGAGCCACCATGTGGGTACTGAGAACTGAAGCCAGGTCGTCTGCAAGAACAGGGGCTCTTAACTGTTGAGCCTTCTCTCCAGGATCTTCTTTGAATATTTTTATGTATAATTTCTCTTGGTTATACCTAGGGATTTATGATTTTTTTTTTTAACACGGACAGAGGAAACTAGGAAATGTAAAGCTGTGGACTCTCACACTAGCATCATGCACGAGCGCACTAGTGAATCTGCTGATATCTCATGCTTCATTGGTCTGGACCTCCTCTTCAGTAAGCATTCTGTGCTGGCAAGGGGAACACAGTGATGGAACCAAGCATTTTCCCCCCTCACTATCTATCTAGCCTTCACTGGCCTGGCCTGGAACTCTCCTTATAGACCAGGTTAGCTCAAACTCACAGAGATCCTCTGCCTCTGCCTCTCTACCTCCTCTGCCTCTTCAGAGATCAAAGGTGTGTGCCACCATGCCTGGCTCACCAAAAACCTTTTTAAAAAAATAATCTATTTAATTTTATTTATGTGCATTGGTGTAAGGGTGTCAGACCCCCTGGAACTGAAGTTACAGACAGTTGTGAGCTGCCTGGGAATTGAACCAGGTCCTGTGGAAAGAGCAGCCAGTGCTCTTAACTGCTGAACCATCTCTGCAGCCCCACCAACAACATTCTTATCTAAGTTTACCTAAGTCATGAGAACTTGCAAAGCATTTGAGTCAGTCTCCACTTTTCAGGAAGAGTTACAAATATGTAATTTATGAAAGCACTTATTTTGTAAGCTAGTTAAGAAAAACCGTTCACAATTAATTTTAACAATAAGACCGTAAAGGTAGAAAGTATCACATATGCATAACACACAGAGACCAAGAAACATGCGGAGAAATAAGACAAAAATATTATGGTTTTTATTATAAAGTGTTCGCCATGTACCAGGCACAGAGACACACAACTCACAATTTTATTAAGGAAGAGCTGGTTTCAAATTGTTTTTGTCACTTAAGATTACTTGCTGAAGTACTAAAAGCTTTTTCTACTGACATTTGTGGAAAAGATTTAAGAATGTTTTTCATTTACTAGTTTGTTTCTGCACAGCTCTCTGCAGCCCTTAGGATGACTCATCTTCGTGAAGTTTACATTTCAAAGTGATGACATTCTGGTCCTAGAGAAGACAGGGACAAAAATCTGTATCTCACAGGTACAGAGAAGGGCTTCAAGGTTCCTCCATAAAGCACTTTGGGGGTATTTTTGTGTATTGTCCAATTTAAACTTTTTTTTTTTTAAGACAAAGTATTCCTAAGTAGCCCAGGCTAGCTTCAAAGTCTGATCCTCCCACTTCTATTTCCTCAGTGCCCAGCGAGCAGTTGATCCTAAGGAATCAGAGGACTATATTTTAGGTGAGGGACTGCACCCGAATTCACAGTTATCTGAATGCTTTTCAAGACCATGTAAGTGGATAAGATATTAAGTCTATTTCCAGCTCGTTTTTTTTCTGTTTTCACTCTTTCCATGGGGGGTGGGGGGAGTACCTGAAGTTCAAGAGTCTGAGTTACATGTGCACTCATGCAGACATGCCTGCATATATGTGAGAGCCTTGTATGTGTGTGCATGCCTGTGCATGTGTGTTCAAGCCAGAGGACAATCTCAAATGTTGCTTGGGTGCCATCCAACTGTTTTTCTGTTTTTTAGAGACACAGTCTTCCACAAGCCTGCAGCTTGCCAGGTAAGCTAGGCTGGCCTTATACAGTAGACTCCTGGGGTCTGCTTTTTTTCTTTTTTATTAACCTCCCTGGAATCGGGATAATATGCTCACCACCACACGTGTCATCGTACCCATCCCATGTTGTGTCCCCCCCCACCCCCCCACCCCCTGTCTCGCCAATAGATTCTGGAGATCAGACTTAGTTCCTCCTGCTTGTAAGATAAGCACATCACCAAACAGGCTCTTTCTCTCCAGCCCCCATGTCTGAAGATTTTTGTCATTGTTGTTGGTGATGGATATACATTTATGTGGGGTATGCATACATATGTATGGTATGCACATGTGTACAGAACCCAGAGGTATACTGAGTGTCTTTCTCAATGGTTTTCCACTTTATTTTTTTGAGGTAGGGTCTCTCATTGAGGAACTCACAAATTTGGCTAGACGGGTTGATCAGTAGGCCCACAGGGGATTCTCTTGTCTTAGCCTCTCTTGTGCTGGGATTGCACACTGGGATTGCGTATACACTGCTGCACTTGGCTTTGTGCATAGGTGTTGAGGATAGGAACTCAGGTCCTCATGCTTATATGGCAAGCATTTTAACAACCGAGCCATCTCCCCGACCTCAAGTCTGAGTTTTTGTGTTTTGTTTTAGTTTTGGTTCTTTGAAACAATATCTAGGTGGGCCTAGAACTCACTGTGTAGCTAAGTCAACCTTGAATTCCTGATCCTCTTGCCTCTACCTCCCAGGTGCTTGGAATACATATGTATACACAACACTTAGCTTTTCTTTTCTTTCTTTCCTTCTTTCTTTCTTTCTTTCTTTCTTTCTTTCTTTCTTTCTTTTTTTTTTTTTAAAGAATCAGCTTTATAAAGACAAATTACATGTTAAAAAAAAAAATGCACTCAGGGGCTGGAGAGATGGTCCCGTGGATAAGAGCACTTGGTGCTCTTCCAGAGGACCTGGGTTTGGTTCTCAGCACCCATGTCAGGCCGTTTACAACTTCAGGAGATCCAATGTCCTCTTCTGGTGTCCAAGGAGATCTAAATACGTGGCATGTGCTTACACAGATATATCCAATGTCCTCTTCTGGTGTCCAAGGAGATCTAAATACGTGGCATGTGCTTACACAGATATATACACATACACATAAAAATACATTTTAACAACAGCAGCAGCAGCTGCAGCAGCAGCAACAACAACAGAAAATCGTTTTTCTCACCCAGATTGATTACCTTACCCGTTCTTCAGAGTCGGAGTCTCAGCCTATAGTGTGTGTGTGTGTCTGTGTGTGTCTGTGTGTGGTGCTGGAGATCAAACCCAGGATGCTGTGCATGATGGCGGGCATTCTATTACTAGGTTACACCCAGCCAGCCTGTACATTTTTATTAATGTGGTAGAAATGTTTTTTTTTTTAAAGACAAGTTACTTTTCAGTCCTCTGTCTCAGAAAACTCTGTTTGCCAATCAAAGAATGCATCTCCTTGTTTCTGAGATGTCTTCTTTCTTTCTTCATAGTGACTATTACAAGACCGAATGGTTGCTGCAAGCCTTGCTCATTTTCCCAGAAAGGCACAAGACACTAGCCTGTTAGACCAAGTGAAATCATCTCTGTCTTTGGTTTCCCTCAGATGCCAAGTAAGCCACAGGGAGTCTAGCTGATGGAGCTGTTTTTCTGGGGCTCAGGGGAATACAGATTCCCCATCTTCCTCAATGAATAGGAAAGTATGACTAACCCAGAAGCTTTAACAAACAAAGCACTGAGAAGTATAATAAAGTTGGAGAGTTCAAAATGCAGGAACCAGTGCCTTCATCTGAGAGCCACTCTAGAAATACCTCATGGCCTCAGAGAAGGCAGTGAGTAGGTGGGCCCAGGGCTTCTTTGGATTCCTCCTCCTCTTTTCCTTTTTAGGATAGGGTCTACTATGTAACCCAAGCAGCCCTGTAACTCCTTCTCCTCCTGCATGTATACCCTGAGAACTAGGATTACAGACACACGCCACCATCATGGATTGCATCCCATCCTGACACTAAAAACCATGAAGAATAAAGTCGGCTAGAGATAGAAAAATTGAAAAGTTTTTGTGTATTGGGTTGGGGATATAGTTCAGTGGTAGAGTGCTTGCCTGGCATGCATGAGCTCCTTAGTTAATCCCCTCAATTAAAAGAGGAGTTTAATATGTGTAGGAAAGGACAGTTTGCAAAGCAAGACATTTGAACGGAAAATGGTAAAAACTCTCATAGCAGCTACAGCACACTTTAAAGAGCTTAAAAGAAAGGATGTTTTATGCCCCTTTCATGATTTTTTTTTTTCATTTCAAAGTTTGTTTTTTATCTTATTTGTATGAGTGTGGGTGCTGTGAACCAAACCCAGGTCCTCTGCAAGAGCAGCAAGTGCTCTTACCTGCGGAGCCATCTCTCTAGGTCCATAATGTTATTAACAAACAAGCAAAAGAGGAACTGTTAAAGCAGACTTGCCTGTGGCTAATTGATTAATGTCATCGGATTATGCTGATGAGTGTGCAATGCTCTTATCATCTCTGATTACGCCAAGTGTTTCAGGGGAATCAGTGTCACATTAGTGTCAGCTACATGGTGTGGGACCGCTGTTCCTTGAGGTCTGAGTGGTGATGCCTTTGTTTTTATTTATCAATATTAGCAGTGACTAGATAAGTCAGTGGTAGAGTGCTTGCTTACCATGTACAAAGAGAAGGAAAAAAAGGAAAGGAAAGAAAAGGCGAGTGACATATAAGACTGAGAGTTTATTTTTTGTTAGATTTTTTTTCCCTCTGTAACCTCATATCAATAAAAAGAAAAAGGAAACCTCTATATTTGGGGGCTCAGTTGTTAAGAGCACTTGCTATTCTTGCAGAGGAGCTGGCTTTGGTTTCCACACCCATATGGCAGCTCATAATCATTCTTAACTCCAGTTGCAGGGGATCCAATGCCCTCTTGGCTATGTAGGTCCAGGCTCACATGTGGTACACAGACATGTATGCAGGCAAAACATGCATACACAGAAAGTAAAACAAATTATTTTATTGTTATTGTGTGTTTATGTGTGAATGTGGATACATACACTACACCGTGGTGTGGGGGGGGGGGGGCGGGAAGGAGAGGGAGAAAAGAATAGCCTTCGGGAATTATGGGTATTAGGTCTGTGCTGCAAGTGCTTTGCTTACTGAGCTACTCCCTAGCTTGTGATCAATTTTTAAAAGTATGTCATTGATATCTGTTTTGTATTGGGGAGAGTATTATCTCCATTTGATCATTTCTGATATTGTTCAATGTTCTTTATTTTAAAATAATTTTCCTGATTAATTTAGTCATCTCATGGAAGTTAAATTTTCCTATCAATATTGTTGAAAATTAAGATTTTAAAAATTCTTTTAGTTTTTGTGTTTTGAAACTTAAGTTTTTGTGGAGGCAAAGTATGTAATCATTGAGTATCATTGAGTATTCTTACTGGGATGTTCCTATTATGGATTATCTCTTTTTATCTCCATTAAGGCTTTTTGTTTAAATTATATTATGAATGCCAATACTATAAACTCACTCTATAGTTTTATCTGTGCCTTTAGCCTTTCTTGTTATTTTGTTCTGGGTGTTGTCTCTTGTAGGAAGTATAAGCCTGGATTTGGGCTTTGAGTCCAATGTCCAAATTTCTATCTTTGTGTGTGTGTCTGCATGCTAGAGTCTGTGTGTTCCTCTATCACACCCTACTTGATCTTTTGAGACAGGGTCTCTCACTGAACCTGGAGCTCACTAATTCAGCAAGGCTGAATGGCCAGCAAGCCTCCAGGATCCTCCAATTTTGGCCTCCCAATTGTGAACACATCTCCACACTCTGGCCTTTCTGGGTTTCTGGGTCAGGTTTTCAGCTTGTATGGCAAGCCTCTTATGAATGAATCCTCTCCCAGGCCTGTATTTCTGTCTTTAGTATGTGTGCCTAGCCTTCACTAATCTTTAGAGTGGTCTTATTTTTCCCAGTTATATTTTCTACTTAGAAATTTTGTCTTGTCTTCTTTCAGACTGATGGAATTTCTGTGATCTTTCTTTTTCTTCTGTCACTTTGAAAAATTCTGTTTTATCACTTTAGTGAATTTAAAAGAACAAAGCATGGTTTAGTTCTTTTTAAATTGTGGTAAAATAACATTTAATATTTTAAGTGTACGGTTTAGTTTTGTTGTGTAATAAACTACAGAACTCTTTTCATTGTATAACACCACCATTCTACGCATTCATTTCCTCTCTATGAATTTAGCCACTTTAAATGCTCTGTTTAAGTGGGACTATATAGCCTTTGTGACTTGTGACTGGATTTTTTATGCTGCACATTAGTATTTCCTTCCCATTTAAGGTTGAAAGTATTTCACTGCTGGGAGTGTTGTTACACACTAGGGGTCCCTGCTACTTTGAAACTGTGTCAGGTGGGTAACTTGAATTAAGGAATTTAAGGGCATCTTTAGCAATATAGGAAGACCTCAATTCAATATATGGAAGTAAAATAATGACTATAACATAAAAAGATAAGATGCCCTGTTGTTTATTTTCCAAGTTTTGATTATCTATTCGTCGACAATGGACATGAGTTGCATCAGCCTTTTGGACATCTGTGAATGCTGCTGCTATGATTGTAGGTTCGCAAATTCCTGTCCAAATCCCTGCTTTGAATTCTTGGGGGTATATGCCCAAAAGTGGAACTGCTGGGTTCTATGGTGGTTCTGAATTGCTTTTTTGAACAACCATTGTGCTGTTTGTCATATGAGTCACACCATCTTGCAGTCCCACCGACAGAACACAAGGGCACTATTTCTCTGTATTCTTCTCAATATGTGTATTTTTTCCCTGTTTGAACACAGTCTTACTATGTAGTTTTGGCTGGCCTGGAACTTGCTGTGTAGACCAGGCTAGCCTCAAACTTGCAGTGATCTGCTTGCCTCTGCCTCCTGCATGCTGGGATTAAAGGCGTGCACCTTTAAACTGTGTCTAGTTTACTATTTATATTTTTGATAGTAGTTAGTTGTTCTGATGATGTGAGTGGTGGCAGATTATTGTTTTAAGTGCATTACCCTAATGGTTACAATGTTGAACATCTTGCTATGGTATTCATTGACAACTTCTCTGAAGAGCTGTCTGTTCAAGACATTTGATCATTTTAAAATTATGAATTTCCTTGTTGTTGCCAAGTTGTAAGAATTCCTTATTATCCTCTGTTCCCTACAGGATCCCACTGTGATGCCCAGGCTGACCTTGAAATCAAGATTTTCCTGCTCAACATCTGAGGGATCTGTGTTTTGAGGTGAATATTGCTAACTCTTAGGGGTGAGTGGCTCTCCACTCCAGGAGGATTGGACTATCACCTGGAGAGTCGTGCAGTGTGAAGCACAGTTCCTCTTCTGTGCATGCCTACTGCCATTCTACTTTTTGTGCTGAATTGAAGCAGCATGAGACTTTCATGAAAAGAGGAGTAGACACCAATGCTTTTAGAATCTCTAGCCTCCAGAGCCATCGGCCATTCCCATTTAGAGTGGCTATTTCCATTAAGGCAAAGTTCAAGATGCTGACCCACTAGAAACTGGACTAAAGTTTCTTTTTCTTGAGCTCAGTTTCAGTTCTAGACAATTGCATTTGGTAAGAGAGGATCTAATGAGGATACAGTGACAAACATTCTGTACCCCGTGTATATACCCCCTGGGTTTGTGATCACTCTTTGGTAAGCCTTCTATGCTGTGGCAGCCAGTTTTTCAGGTTCTGCTAGACACTTAATGATGGACCCTGTCATTAGTATGGTCAGTTATTACATAGGTTAAAGTATGTTCTCAGGAGAAAGGCGAATTGAGAGCTTCATGCTAATTACTTTTTCACCTCCTCGGCATTACCTTAGTCACTCCATGCCAGAAGCAGCTTAGACCCTAAGAATTGAAGGTCCACTGCTTCAGTTCATGGCTTCTGCTGGGAAGAGCAAAGATCAAGGAGAATTGTAAGGCTATGTTCCTAACATAGACAGACCTGTGTACCTAACCACTCCGAAAGGTGCAGGAAGCTTTTAAGGCTTATTGATTATTCTTGAAATAAAAGCTTGTCAAGGCCGCTACCTTTAGCCAACCAGTTGTATTTGCTGCCATTCACAGAAAGCACAGTGCAAAGCACTGGGCCCAGTGTGCAGAGCAGCCAACACCAGTGTCTTTGGTAGTTGGGTCTTGACCAGAAATGGAACAACAGCAGAGACAGCACAATTAGTGATCAGTCTTAACTCTTTTTAAGCACTTTCCTGTGCCTATGATATTTAACTATTGGGTCTCATTGAATTTGTTCATCAGACTGGTGAAGTTATGGCTGTTCTCCATGCTTTGCTTCCCCCGCCCCGTTACTGAGGCCTAGTTGACAAAAGTTGTATGTTTCAGGTGTGCAACTCAATGTTGAGTTTTTATTGTATTGTATTGTGTTTGGCCTTGATTTTTTTTTTGTTACGTTTTGTTTCTTGTGTTTGGTTTTCTTTCTTTCTTTCTTTTTTCTTTTTTTACATTTGTTTGTTTTGTTTTTGTTTGAGGCAGGTTTTTGCTGTGTTACCCAGCATGTGCTCAAATATTCTTCCTACCCCAGCCTTCTGAGAAACTACAGCTTGTTTTGAGACTGCATACACATTGTGAAATAATTGCCACACTCCGGTTACCTCACACAGCTACTATTCCGTGAGTGTGATGAGAACATCCAGGCTTGCCTTCCTAGCAAGTTTTCAAGACGTTATGCAGAGCTCACAGTACTGTGCATTAGGTGTCTGTTCACTGCGTAGCTGAAGCTTTGTATCCTTGGATCAACACCTCCCCATTTACTTCTCCCTGCAGCTCCTGGGCATCTACACATCTGCTCTTTGCTTCTCTGGGTTCATCTATTTCCCATTCCTTTCCCCACTGTGCCTTTACTTCCACAGTTCCCTCTGGCTAAGGTGTTCTTTGGCTGTTTTGTATTACCTGTCTATTCCTAGCCAGATTAGCTTGCTTATCTTCTTCCTAAGCCCTCTGATTGGGTGGACTCTCTCTCATTAGGTTTTTCTATTGCACCTTGCTCTACCATAGAGCTTGTATATATGGCCTTTGCCTGTTTGCCTGTGTCTCTCTCAAAAGGGTTTCGTCCTAGCACATTGAGAGTGCCTAATAATATTCACTTGAGGATGATGTATTGAGGCCCCTAACTTACAGGAACTAGAGTAGAGCCCTTGCCAGGTATTGAACATAGAATCAGAGAATGCTTCATTTTTATGTCCCACTTGTCTTAGTGCCAGCTATGATCATCTGTGGGTAGGGAAGAAAAAAAAAAAGCACCAACTTTCTCCACCTCTGTCCCCACCCACACTCCTCTAGTTTGCTAACAGAGGTTTCTGGGTTCCTTGATGATGAAGGTGGATAAGGAAGAAGGGAAGCAGAGCAAGAAGTAGGGGTTGAACAGAGGCACTCACTGCAGACACAAAAGTTTAAGGGGTACAGGAGTGGACCCCTTGAGCTCAACAGTGGGATACTTTGGAAGCCTAAATTATTGCCAAACCCCACGATGAGCATATGGCAAAGATACAAATGAAGAAAACTGTCATTTTGTTTTATGACATTGAGCTGTCACTCAGTGGCAGCCGTGTTTCTAGGTCAGCCCAAGATTCCTAGGGCATGATGTCTCTTAACGGGTGAGTTTAGGAGGTTTTACGAGTGTGCGAACAGACTGGGCAATGCAGGATGGCATCTGCAATTCTATTTCTTGAATGGAGAGTCTTTATTATCTCTTACTTGGTTTAGCCTATGAGAGGATATCTAAAAATTTTAGGTTTATTTTATGGGAACGAAAGCTTCACCTTCATGCATGTATGTGTACCATGGGATGCCTGTTGGATCTCCTGGAACTGGTTATGGACAGTTGTGAGCCACCATAAGGATGCCAGGAATCGAGCATGGACCCTCTGCAAGAGCACAAATGCTCTTGACCACTGAGCCATCTCTCTAGCCCCGTGGGAGGATCTTTTGCTGTGTGTGTATGTACTGGTACACTTTTTTCCCAGGTGCCTTCACATTCAGTATGGCATGGCATGATAAATGTTCTTATTTTACTAGTAATCTTGAAGATTGCTTTCTAAGTCTGGGTCTGTCAAATGTTTAAAACTGACATTCCTCCCATGGGCTTCTCTTGGTGTGGTCTCCAGAGACTTCCTCTTGGGACATTTGTCTGCGTTTCCTATGTTATGGGAGAAGTGTTTCCACAGGCTGGCATCTCTCTAGCTTTACATGATGCTTGATTTCTGATGTCTCTTTGTTCTTTCATGGGGTCCTCTAGGAAATATTTAATGCAACTCCAGGTTGCATACACCCATAACTCCAGCAGTTCTGACATTCAGGGCCAACCTTGACTGCATTGAATTCAAGGATAGCTTGTGCTATAAGAGAATGCTTTTTTTTTTTTTTGACAAGTCTCATGTAGCCCTGGATACCTTGAACATCTGCTGTTTCCGTGTTCCCAGTGCTGGCCTTACAGTGGGATACATTGGCTCTGACTGGACAGTGAGGCAGCACATCAATATGGCAGCATGTGGTAGAGCTAAAGCATTCTATATGACCAGGGAGCCAAAGAGAAAGGAGGGAAGAAGCAGGATCTGCATTTCCTTCTGAGGTCATGACTCCAGGGTCCTGTGGTTCTCCTACTCATCCTACCTCTTTAAAGTTCTACCACTTCCTAGTGGAGCTGCCCTGGGGACTGAGCCTGTAACACATGGACTTTTGAGAACACTCAACATCCAAAGTCTAAGAAGGATGTGGCTCATCACATTGTGCTTTCTTCAGAACCTCCTACTGAAAATGGTTAGAACTCTCAGGGTCCCAAAGGTGACAGTAGAACAGTGTCTCTATCAGATGGAGTTGTGTGTATGAAAGGTTGGAGTTGGGAAGAGGATGCGTGCTCAGCATATGGAAAGCCATGGATCCAATACTCGAGAACCACATATACATATGGTTCACACACATATAAAAGACTTAAACTTTGAATAGCTATTTAAGAGTTCACTGTTACTGATTTCCTTTGGAAATAAATTCTCTATATGCAGTGTCAAAGTATAGAGTAGCCATTTCTAATAAGCAAATCCACAGATTTAAATCAACAGAATATCAGTTAAGTGTGTTTTGGCAGTGTGACTTTGTTCTAGCCTGTGAACATAATGATGATACTTTGGGCTATTTCCATGGAAGGTTATATCAGTCATCCTCAGGCCAGCTCATCTGTGCTGTCTGTCAGCATGTCTTCTAAAATTTAGCTTATCCAAGAGAACACAATCATATGAAATGTTTCTCCCTAGGTCTCCTATGAATTGAAGTAGGGCAATACAGCTAAATAAGAACTTGTGTATATAATGTATATATCTGACTGCTCTGACTGACTCGTCTACCTTGTTAAAATATAATTTCTTCAGAGAACCTTTTGGAGTGTCAAGGTCCATGAACAGAATACATAATTCATGTGGGCAAGGACCAGCTGCCCCTGCTGTGTCCCAGGGCTCAGCACAGGGTGGGTGCTTTGTGGCCACAAGTTGAGTGAACGAAATAGCAACTGCAATTCTCCTTCCTCCTCCTCCTCCTCCTCTTCCTCCCTCCTCCTCCTCCTCCTCCTCCTTTTCCTCCTTCTCCTCCTTCTCCCTCCCTTCTGCCTTTCTTAAACACAGCAGAGTGGATAGAAACAATTCAGTTAAAGGGTATTGGCTTAACAGAAACCTAGCAGTGGGTGTGAGGTTAGCATTCTCCATAAATGTTTTGATAATTGTACACTTGTAATTAGGTTCTACATGAGAGAACTCGTTCTCGCGGCACAGCCTGAGAACTTCCTTCACAGCTTATTCCAGAACTCAGGGGGTCTCTGTGTCCTACCAGTCAGGAGCTGAGTTTGTTGCAAGATCCAAAATAGTGTGATACCATGGACAGACGGTGTTACCTATCTGACTTGTGGCTAAAACATGGAGGAAATAGTGAACTGTCTCTAAAGGCAAGACAAGCACCAAGTTTGTTTCTATTTAGGTTGTCGAATATCTTCCCATCTAAAGGAGATCTAATTATGCTGTTTTTCTTCAAGGGGGTAGTTGGTTCTATGTTTCAGCTATTGTGTTTGCGTGTATATGTGTGTGCGCGCCTGTCTCAAAGTAATAATTCCAGTTTAGCAACCCCCTAATTGCAGGGATTGCTAAAAAGATTATTATGCATGTTATTGCAGAGAGCTCAGCACCCTAGGGCATGTCTCAATTTCCCATATTAGTATTGCAATAAACCAACCCCTCTGTAAACAACAGGCCAGGGACAGGGTGGCCCCACAGACCTGAGGAGGCTTTCTTCTTCCTTTGGGTAATTCTTACCGTGTTTGGCCTTTATACTTTCTTTATGCCCTCTTTTGCTTCTCTCTCTCCTAATTAGAAAAATAATACATGCCAGGTAAAGTACATTAAAGAATAAAAATCAGAAATAAATGCATTGAATTGTGCTTCTCATTTTATGAACAACTTTTGGAAATCATACTCTCTTTCCATGTGTGCAAAATATATTTCTGCCCTGCCTTCTGCACTGACTATTGCAAAACATTTAAGAATTACTTGTAACTATCATTTTAAGAGGCTACTGAATATTTCATTCATGGAATTTGTCTAGCTCAGTTAATGTGTAAATTTTCTCTTCCATAAAATATGTTGCATTGAGTATCTTAGTGTCAAAGTATTTGTGAACAGTTTAGGTCATTTCTTTAGCACAGATTACTGACTCTAGAGTGACAGGTAAGAAAGCAGACTGTTTTGAAGCTTCTTTGAAAACATTATAAAATTGCCATTCATAAATGTTCTATCAGGCTTTGTTCCCACCACCAGCAGTGTGTGAAAGGACGCGCTTTAACTCCTGCACTAGCTGAGAAATCCACATTTTAGTGTATCTTTTTCTAAATTAGCAAGTAGACAAAGTTTAATGTATAGGCAGTTTTCATTAACAAATTTGTTTATTATACCAAATGTTTATTGTCCAACTATATTTACATTAACATTCTTGTCTGTTGTCTAGTGAAAGTTTAGAGTTGCCTTTTATTTGACTCATTTTTATGAGCTCACTTAATATTTGTTTTCATAACTCACATGTATCTTTTTAGTGCATAGAAATTTAAGTATTTATACAGTGCAGCCCTTCCTCCCTTTCTAGCTCCCTCCCTCCTTTCCTTTCTCTCTCTCCTTTCCCCCTCTTCCTCTATTTTTCTTTCTTTCTTCCTCTCTCTCTTTCTGTCTTGAATCTAACCCACAGCCCTGCATGTGTGCTGAGCAAGCACTCTACTATTAAATTGCGTTCACAGCCCTTTTATTCCACCTTCGTTCCCCCCCACCCCCACCCCTCTCATTTGGAGACAAAAGTCTTTGTAGCCTAGGCAGGACTTGAACTCATGATCCCCCTGCTTTAAACTCCTAAAAGCTGGTGTTACAAGCATGCACTGCCATGCCTGGCTTGTTTTTTTTCTTTTTTTCATGATGTTGGGGATGGAACTTAGAGTCTTCTGCATGCTAAGCACGTGCTCTACCACTGAACTATACCCTCTGTTCATAATATATATGAACATAATATATATATTAAATGTTTTATGTGTAGGAATGTTTCATCTGCATGTGTGTGTGTGTACTATATGTGTGCCTGGTGCCCACAGAAGTCAGAAGAGGGCTTTGGATTCCTTGGTACTCAAGTTATATGGCTATGGATGCTGGGGATCAAACCCATGTCCTCAAGAAGAGCAGCCAGTGTTTTCAAGTTCAGTCAACTCTCCAGCTCTTTGTGTAGCCCTGACTGTCCTTGAACTTGCTTTGTAGACCAGGCTGGCCTTGAACTCAGAGATCCATCTGCCTTTACCTCTTGAGTTCTGGGAGTAAAGGCATGCACTACCACACCTAGCTACCTTTTTATATTCGTAAAAAGTTTATGTGTATAAGCATTTTGCCTGCATTCATGTTTATGCATTGTGTGTGTCTGGTCCCACGGAAGCCAGAAAAGGGTTGACTTGAGTTACGGATGCTCATGAGCTGCCGTGTGTGTTTGTGTGTGTGTGAGTGTGTGTGCGCGCGCGCGCGCAGGAACTGTATCTGGGTCCTCTGCAAGAGCATTAAGTGCTACTAATTGCTGAGCCATCTCTCTAATCCCCATCAGCTCCCTTTTAAAAACTTATTTTTAACTTCAGAACATTATTCCCAGTTGATAAGATTCAGTGAAGCCTTCTATTTTCATTTTTTGTGTATATGTATTTTTGGTTTTTAAATTAAATTTTTAGACAGGGTCTCACACTGTATGTGTAGCCCAGGCTGTACTTTAGCTCTCAGTGGTCTTCCTGTCTTTAATCTCGGGAGTGCTGGAATTACAGGCATCTGGCTACATAAACTACTCTGAATGTAAAACATGCAGACACACAGACCTTTCCCTTCCTGGGTCTGGAGATATAACAGTCATAGGAAGGCAAAGGTAAAGAGTCATGAAGTTAAAACTGTCATCTGTGAGGAACCAGTTGGACTGCAAATCCCAACAGGAGCACTTGAGCATTTGTCCCTTAGTATGAGCTGCTGATCACGGAAAACCAGGGAGAGGTTACTGGAGAAGCCTCCTCTCTGGAGAATTGAACTTTCACACCCAAGTTCTCTACTCTCTTCTTTTTCGTCTGAGTTTCTGGAGGAAATGAAGGGTGTCCATGGATTTAGGAATGATGATGTAAGGCAGCTTGGGGATGTAGAACGTGCTGCTGCTCCTTTTGCAGAGAAACTGACAGAAACTAAAGTGCAAGAGGCCTGAGTGTGTAACTCAGTGGTAGAGGTCCTGGCTTTGATCCGTGGCCCCCCCCACGCCTCCCTCCTCCCCCCACAGGCAGGGAGAGAGGTATGGGTGTGAGGACAGGGGAACTGAACTGTAGAGGAGAGCTGTCCGGGAATGCCTTTCCTGTAATAACCAGAAGCAGCTCCTTGAGTGGAAAAGGTGAGCCTCAGGGTATAGAAGGTGAGTCAGGCAGGTGTGAAGCAGACACAGTGGTCTGGCTTACTTCTATTTTGCCATTTTGGATTATTTAACTCTTTGTATCGGCTGTACACTCAATGAGCACGTTTGTTTCTCAGTCACATTTATGATATATCTTCATAATCATTCTCCCTCGGAAAAGCCTAAGTGACTGGTTCAGCAGCTCCCGGCAAGGCTTTGTTCTGGAACCTATCTGACACGTAGGCATTGTGACTAATAGGAACCACTTGGGTTGTTAAGAACTGGCTATGTGAGCCTGGCCTTATGGAGTGACCACAGATTTCACAAGTCCACACATGTGCCTGTTTGAGCATGTTTGTCAAGAGTCCTATATAACTTGGGTCTGATTCTGCACCTTCAAGGGACTATGGGTAAAACACCTAGCTCCTGACACGCCAGTCTCTTCAGCTACAGTACGGGAGCTTTGGCTAAGTCTCTAAGCTTCCTCCTGCTTCACAACTTGGATTAAAAACAAAACAACAAAAAACCACAGTTGCAAGGAACCTACCAGGCATAGCATTTCCTTCCTTCCTCCCTCCCTTCCTCCCTCCCTCCCTTCCTTCCTTCGCATCTTCCTTCATTTATTTGTTAGCTTTTCAAGACAAAGTTTCTCTGTTGTAACTCTGACTGTCCTGGAACTCACTCTGTAGACCAGGCTGGCCTCAAACTCAGAGAGATTGCCTGCCTCTGCCTCCTGAGTGCTGGGATTAAATGTGTGCACCACTACCACCCGGTGGCATAGCTGTTTCTTGCTTTCTTCATTCCTATGAATATAGCATTTCAAGACAGTCAAAGCAGCCCTGAAATTCCAAGGTGATTAGGAATACCAGAGAGACAGAAGCAGTGTGACTTGGAAGTCTCTGATTTTAACAAAATGCCTCAGGAGTTTGACCTCTTGCTTTTCCAGCCTTGACCAGGGAGCCATGGACTTTACCTTCCAGCCAGCTGCTTGCAGAGTGTCAGGGCCCCCCGGCCACACTGGCTTAGGGCAGTCTCATCTTCCATCTGCAAGTCTGCCAAAGGTTAGATTTGATCTTCTGGGGTTCCCTCCAGTTAAGGGTACATAAGCTTTGATCTCAGTGTGTAGCTCCTAGGTGTGGACAAACAGCTTCATGTTGGTGACTGAAATTTGGACACTGCTGTCCATACCATGGAGATGGTGTCGAGAAAGACCTGTCTCTAAAACCAAAATCTTTATAGAGTGTTTTTTTTTTTTCTTTAAATCTGGTATAAAAGAAATATGTATCATATTCAATTAGGTTAAATTTTTTACTTACACATTAATACACTTCAAAAAAGAAAAACAAATACTGTATATAGCCCTGGCAGGTCTGGAACTTGCTATGTACACGAGACTGGTCTGGAACTCACAGAGAGCTGACTGCCTCTGCCTCCTTAGTGCTGAAATTAAAGGCATGCACCACCATGCCTGACTATACTGTGTCTCATCATGCCTGCTATACTATCCTTTTCTTTTTGGGAGTGCTGGGCACCAAAACTAGGAACTCTCACCTGCAAGGTGAAATGAGCCACACCCATGCTCTTGAACACCCTTTTGTAAGTGAAAGCCTTACTGTACAAATTACTGTGACTGGAGCACTACCGCCACCTGGTGGAACATACCCTAATTACAGGAAAATATATAAAACGCTGAGTGAAGTTAAAAAAAAGTTAGTTTTAAATAGTCCTTTGAGATTTACATTTAATGAGGACATTACTATATAGATAAATTAACATTTACTAGTTAATTAAAATTAGTGTCATTAAATCTGAAGTTTTGTGACGCTGACTTCAGTTTTTTCGTCTGTATCTATGGGAAAGAAAAATCCACCTTTTAAAAATTGCTCCAGGGTCTGGAGAGATGGATCAGAGGCTAAGAGTCTGGCTGCTCGTCCAGAGGACACGGCTTCAATTCTCAGCAACCATATGCCAGCTCACAAATGTCTGTAACTCCAGTCCCAAGACGCCCTCTTCTGGCCTCCTCTGGCACCAGACACAAACATATATTGACATTCATGCTCAAAAACACATTTTTTGTTTTTTGCTTTTTTGAGACAGGGTTTCTCTGTGTAGAAGTAGTCTGCGTAGTCTTGGCTGCCCTGGATGTCGCTCTGTAAACCAGGCTGGCCTCGAATTCAGAGACCTACCTGCTTCAGTCTCCTGAGTGCTGGGATTAAAGGTGTCCACACCACCACTGCCCAGCTAATACTCATACACATGAAAAAACAAAAACAAAAAACCTTGTGCATCAAACTGAGTAATGACAGCAAAAAAAACCCCACGAGTCCACAGTAATGAGTGAGTGACAGTCCAAATAAGCATGGAAAAGGGAAATATTTTCTAGACTTAAAATCCTAAATAGGATGGTAGGAGCCACCACTTCAAAGGGAAAAGTAGTAAATGAACAATAGAAGCCTGGAAGGCATCACCTGATCCCCATGTTCAGTGACCCATCTCATCAGCTGAAATGGGATGCACTTCGGGTGGGAAGCTTTGAGAGGAACACGGTGTTACTTCCATACTTTGGCAGTACATGCGGTGACTGGACTGGGGTCATGAGGAAACAAACACCAGACATAAACAGAGTGAGCAGCCTGCTGCAGAAGAACCGGACTGTACCAATCAGAGAGACCATTGCTCCTAAAGATAGGCTAGCCAGGCGTGGTGGTGCACGCCTTTAATCTCCCATTCCGGAGGCAGAGGCAGAGCACAAGAGCAAGGAGAGCCTGAGGAGCGGCTTATGGAGACCGAAGAGAGAAGACAACTGAGTTCAATCCATCATCCGGGCTTTCCTTTCCTGTGAAACTCATTACTGGCTGGGCATGGTGATGTGAACCTGTAATCCCAGGATTTGGGGCGGGGGTGGGGTAGGGTGGGGTGCTGAGGCTGGAGGATTGTGAATTCCAAGCAGTTTGGACAATATGGCCAAACTCTGTCTGAATAAACAAAATAGCAAAGTCATTACTAGGTCGATTGAAAAAAAAAACCCAACTTAGATATGACTTTAAGGTTAATTAACAGGACTTAACCAATATCAATATTTTGCTCATCTTGATTGGGTAATATGGTTAATATAACAGATTTTCTTAGTGTTTAGAGACTGCATGTAGAATAGAGGTAAGGAACACCAATGTCTTCCCCTTCCCTTCAAAAATTTAAAAATTACACACCTCCCTGCCCCACACAATTACACACAATTACCCTCCAACACACACACACTCAGAGAAGAGGGGGGCTAGACGATCTTTAACTTTTTGACCTTTAGGGTATCTGGGTGGGGATTATAAAGTAATTTTGTAGCATTTTTGCAAATAGCTGTGTATACCTAAACAACCTTTAATAAAATCAAAGTGACTGTGCAGAAAAAGGGAACAAAAGTGACTTCGAGTCTCTTTTAAGCTGGGTGTGATGGTGCTCCTGGGAAGCTGAAGCAGGAGGATTGCTTGAGTCTAGGACCATGTTAGGTGACATAGTAAGTCTCTGGATCTGCGAGGAGTTGAAGGAGGGGGAAAAGAACATGATATTGCATGAAAAAAAATTAAGTGAAAATCGTCTTTTAACCCCCGTCCTTAGACACTGTCAGCTTGAACACTTTATAAGGAGCCTACATTTTTCTATGCAAATGCAAATATATGTACAGATTTCTGTCAACACATATATGTATCAATTTCTGTGTTTGTTTATGCTCAGAGAATTTTTCTTTTTGAGACAGGACAGGGCTTCTCCGTGTATCCCTGGCTGTCCTGGAACTTGCTCTGTAGACCAGGCTGGCCTCAAAATCTGGCTCTACACAGAAATTTTAGTAGGTTCATACAACACATGCCACTTGATTTAAATTTGTATTACATTTATTTATTTTTGCATGTATAAAGGATGTACACATGCCAGGGTGCACATGTGGAAGTCACGAGGCTGCTTGCTGGAGTTGGCTCTCTCCTTACCCGTGGGGCTCCGGGCATCCACTCAGATCGTTAGGAGTTGTCGTCTCGCCAGCCCCAGCTATTTGACATTTTAAGTGCTGTCATTAACTTTTATTTTTTTATCTTAAAGAACATCGCTACATAGATGACCTCCAATCTGTGACCCTTCTGCCTCAGACTCTCAGACTTAAAATTGATATTTTTCTCATATGTATGTGTGTGCAACACACAAGCCTCCTTAATTTTTTAAGACTTTTTAATATCTAGATTGTGAATGTAATACAACTTACTTAATAATCTTCCTATTTATCAACAGGTCAATTGTTTCCTTTTTCTATTGAAAAAAAAAAAACCAACTTGTTTGACATTTTTGTGTTTTTAACTATTTCTATAGAGATGGAATTCCTGAGTAACTTACTGGCAAATATTAGAAGGGCCATTTTAGATAGGAAAATTAAACTGGAATGGCTTCTTTTAGTGACCGTGCCATAACCATGCATTCTGAAAAGCTGTGGACAATGCATAGGGCTGATCCGTGCTCCATTTGAATGTTCCTTGCACCCCATGAGCTGCTCACAGCTATACTCTGTTGACAAGAGCAGAACAATGCTTGCCACCCTTGGGTCTTCCCAGAGAACATCTCTGGCTGTTCTCTCATGCAAGTTGGTACATGATCACCGTCTCCCAAGAGTTCATTGTTAACCTGAGGGGGTGTGCCAGTCTGCTAAGTGCTCTTAATTACCTGCATGTTTTCTGGTATGTTTACTACTAATTACTGTGACTCTTGGATCATGACTTTCCTTTTACGTTGCTTGCTTCTTTTGACCATTCTCCTGTCTTTTCCTCACTGCCGATTTAATAGTATCACTTGTGTGTATGCAGGAAAGTATTGAAGATACCAAGAAAGGCTTTATGTAAGTGATTAAATAGTATAATCCTTCCTAAAATACATGTTTATGCACTGGATTTTTATCTGCCATGGGTCGTTATGCTGGGAAAGACTGGTGTGTGCAACGAGAGGGGCAGTAAGAATTATCCCAATGAAATGTAGGCTCAGAGACTACTTCCAGGCCAGTGGAAGTGTTTTGAGTTATGACTGTAACTAACATATGGAAAATATAAGAATAAGTAGGGTGACTATATGTAACAATAATATACTGTGTGTTGCTAAAAAAGCTAAGGACTGGCTTTAGCCCAGTGAGCAGTTCCTTCAACAGTGCAGCAATTCAAAAACGAAAGCTGAAAGAGGCCAGGTGTGGCAGCCAGAGCTACGTAGTGAGACCTTGTCTTTAAAAGAAAAAAAAAGAAAACGAAAAAGAAAAAACTAAAATAGGAAATAAGAAAGGATTTTGAAATGTTTAACCATATAGAAACGATCAGTGTTTGGGGGGATGATGCATGTACCCTGAAGCCAAGCTCACGAATCCCAGGGCTCAGGCTCAATGGGAGAACCACGTGAGTTGAAGAGTTTGAGACCCAGTCTGGGCAACATAGCAAGATTCTCTCTCCTTCTCTCTCTCTCTCTCTCTCTCTCTCTCCAATAATAATAGTAAATAGATATGCATACCCTAATTTTAACATTATATAATATATACAGTGTATCAAAACAACACATGCTCCGGAATATGTAAAAGTTTTATGCATCAATTAAAATTACATTAAAAGTATAAGAACAGCTTTTAAAGGATAGGTTTAAATGTAAAAATCTTCACGTGGGTAGGACTTACTCCTACGTTACTCTAATACAGTTGGGGAAAGCCAAACGTAGTTTTCCTGTAACATTTGTTGAGTCTCTTCTGGATTAGTTGCTAGGGATATAGAGGAATAAGACATACTCTTGTCCTTGTGTAACTCACTTTCATGAGCACGTTCTGTGATAGGAAAGCTGTATAATACTGGATGTGAAGTGAAGTGTGAGAAGAGAGAACAATGGGTTTTGTGTAGGGTGTCAGGGAGGGTTCAATGTGATATGGGCATAGAAGGATGAGTAGAAGTTGGCTGATGAAATATAAAAGATGATGTTTCCAGGAAGGGAGAGAATAATAAGCTTTATTAGTAAAGCATTTAGAACCCTGGTGTCTTGTGACCTTGGAGGACCCCGAAAGCGACTGTAAACCCTAGGTTAGTATGCAGAGCACCTGAGGTCTCCTTGAGGCGTGGATTCTGATTCTGAGGGTCCGGAGGCCCGCCTTTCTAATGAGCTCCAGGGGCTCTGGACCACACTCAGAGTGAGCTCTAGGCACTGCACACTGTGATTTTGTTTCGTTCTGTTAGTTGGCACAACTTCAGAGCAAGAAGCAGAGCACACATTTGCCCTTTGCTCTAAGCAAATTAATAAAAGGCATTTGGAGGCTCTCTTTTGGAAAATATGGCATTGTAGGAATAGATTCTGATTGTAGTTGCCGCAGCCTGGGAGCAAATAGAGACTGACCCATCCTGGAGGTCACATGCCCGGATTACATGGAAGCCAGTACTACAGGGAAGGTGAGGCAAAATTTGGACCAGCGCAGCAGGTTCTTGTTGATCAAAGTAGCTGCACAGTGGTGAGTCCTGAGTCCAGGGGCCTGTGGTGGAGGTTGGGCTGATGGCAGGTTTTTTTTTGTTTGGAATTGTCGCAGGTTTTTAACGGGTTGGGACTCCTTCAGCATAATGATTAAGAAACACAAGCCAGGTCGGCATTTTCAGCTATTGTGACTATGTTGACCTTTTCAGATGTTTAGTTTGTAGGGAGAGACTAGCTATGTGTTGGGATGCTTTGATTTGAGTTCATGACATTGTTTTATCTAAAAATACTATTTGCTCTTTGTAGATCGGTTAAGAATAAATGATATTTTGGGGTTGTCACAGTTGAATAAACGTTCTGAAATAAATTCTTCCTGATCTGGTTTCCTCTTCATCCCTTGGTTTCTCTCTCTTTCTCTCTCTCTCTCTCTCTCTCTCTCTCTGAAGCCAGCACCATCGAGGGGTTTGGTAATATGGCAAAAAAGAACCTGTGGTCATTGAAGAGCTGGAGGGCCCCCTGTTGTGAGATCTTCAGAAGAGATTGCTGAGTGTTAACATCTCCGCTGATGCTCATGCTGGTTGTGAAATGCAGTGGGAAAACTAAGACTTCCTAAGAGCAAGTGATTATTTCCAGAAGAACTCCAGCTATGGCCAGGCCTTAGGAGATTTCCAGCTTATATGACGATCTAGTGTAGACCACACAGCTGGAATTTAACATTAGGGATAGGAATACTCCCATTAGCTTTATTCCCAAACATGTCCCACATTTAGACCATGTGCAGACAAGACTGGACCAGAATCAATACAGTTGACATTGAGGACTCACCAGGAAAAAACCCAGACAGTCAGGTAAGCTTGCTGAGGAAAATGATTAACTCAGAGGCTGAAGGAATCTGGATTGGAGCACACCACCCTGCAAGGTGGACTCAGGAGAGCTTTCGTCTGCCCCCAGCTCAAGGTCAGATCTCACATCATGTATTGGTCACAGGTGGTCTAGGTATTTTGCTAAACATTTCTGGCGTGTCCGTGTTTTTCAGGATGATATTAACGTAAGAATCACTAGATTCAGTAAAGCAGATTGTCCTTCTCATTGTGGGTGAGCATCATGTAATTTGTTGAAGGACTGAATTCTGCTCTTTTCTGCCTGACTGTTCGAGCTGGGACACCCTATCTCATTTGTTCTAGAACTGAGATTTTCACTAACTGCTTGGTTCCCAGCTTAGATGAATGATACTACCAGCTTCCCTGGCTACCTTGCTTGCAGATTGGCAGATGGCAGATTGGTGGGGGCAGGAAGGTCTCCAGGCTCCAGAATTGTGAATCCCTTACAGTAAATATCTTAGTGAGTTGTGTAGAACACTGCCTGGCACACTCACAGGGTTTCTCCATCCTTCTGCAATGCAGAGAACGCTTGTTCTGATAATGATGGATCTTCTGAGATGCTGCTTTCCAGTGCAACTTGTCTCTTGCTTGATTTAGCCTGCGGGTTTCCTGTTTATTCAGGGTCCATGATTCTTTTGTGGAATAATAGTATTTAGAAAGTGAGATTTAGGTTTAAGTTGTTCTAGATCAAAGTATGTGAATGTTATTAATGGCTCAGCATGCATGTTGGCAGAGTCTTTTAAATAAGATTACACTAAGGACACTGCCATCAGCATTATCTAGTGTTAGTATTATTCTGGCATTAATTTGAATTAATTAACATCCATCTGTTTCCTCCTTATTCCTTTCTTTCTTGCATTGTCTTTTCTTTTTATTCTTACTTCATAGTGTAATATACTAAAAACCAAACCAACCAAACAAAACCAACTCACTTTATTTATTCTCCAAAACAAGTAGTTTGGACACGCCATCCATTTAGCAGACCTTCACTGAGGCCAACAGCGAGTGCAGGTTCTAGGCAGCACAGCCGTCTGCCTTTAGTTGCTCTTTGAAAGGAATATCTTTTCTCACCTTTTCACTTTTAATGTATTGGCATCTTTGAGTCAGAAATACTTCTACATGGCACATGGTTAAATATATATATATATATATGCACATATATATTACATATGTACATATGTATTATTAGTATATGTGCATGGGTAAGTACCGTGGCTCGTATGTGGAGGTTAGATGATAGCTTCCTGGAGTCAGGCCTTTCCTTCCACCTTTATGTGGGTTCCACTCAGATGAACGCAGGTTGCCAGGCTTGCTGACAAGTACTCTTACCCACTGAGCCATCTTGCTAGTCCCAGATCTCTCTCTCTCTCTCTCTCTCTCTCTCTCACACACACACACACATCCATTCTGCTGGTCTCTATTTTTTAAGTTGAAAATTTGATCAACAAACATCAAAGTAATTGCGGATACGGGAAGACTTCCTTTGGTCACCTTTCTATTTGCCTTCTCCATAGCTGTTGGCTGACCTGTTCCTTATTGTCTGCATTCTATTTGCCTAGTATCTTATCTCTCTACTATCATCTTTTGTGTTTAGTTGATTTTATGTAGTGAAATATTTAAAATCTTTCTCTTATTTCCTTTTGAGCATATTACATAATTATTTCTTTATGGTTGCCATGAGGATTACATTTAACATCCTAAAGTTATAACACTCTAAATTTATAAGAGCTGACTTTTTTCTGTTTTATTTATTTTTTTACTATTTAAAATAATTCTTAAAATTAAATATATTTGATCATATTCTTTCCTTCCCCAAGTCCTTCCAGATCCTCTCCCCATCCCTACCCACCCAACTTAAATTTCTTTCTCAAAAAAAGCAAACAAAAACCCCAAACAACAAAACCCCCAAAACCAAGAAAACAAAATAAAACAATACCCAAACAGAAAAAAATTCCACAAAATGTAACCGAATAAAAGGACACACACACACACACACACACACATACACACACCAAACAAACAAGCAAACAGACAGAACTGTGGAGTCTATTATACCTTGGCCAGCTATTCCTGAACATGAGGCCTGCCCTGGGCTGGCAGTGTCACTCCATTAGAGAAGCCGATTTTCACTCTCCCAGCAGGTATAAATGACAGTTCTTGTTAACTTTTACCATAGTTTTCACTTACTCATCCATCCATTCATTTTAAAAATGTAACAAAATAAAATATAATAAGATAAAACAAAACCTGTCACATCAAAGTTGGTTAGGACAAACCAACAGAAGGAGAAGAGCTCAAGAGCAGGCACAAGAATCAGAGACCCACTTGTCTGCATACTCAGGAATCCCCTAAAAGCATTAAACTGGAGGCCATAATTATCTACACTGAGGATCTGGTGCAGATGCTGCTCAGTCTCTGTGAGATCATATGAACTTTGATCATGTTGGTTTAGAGGGCCTTGTTTTCTTGGTGTCCTCCATCCCTTCTGGCTCTTACACTTTTTGGTTTTTAAGATTTATTTATTTATTCATATGGACATTTTATCTGAATGTACATTTGCACACCAGAAGAGGGCATTGGATCCTGCCAGACTAATCTACAGTTATAGATAGATGGTCATGAGCCACCATGTGGGTGCTGGGAATTGAACCCAGGACCTCTGGAAGAATAGTCAGTGCTCATAACTGCTGAGCCATTCCTCCAGCCCCAAGGCTCTTAAATTCTTTCTGCCTCTTTCTTCCATGGGATTCCCTGAGCTCTGAGGGAGGGATTTGATGAAGACATTCCAGTTAGGGTTAAGTACTCCAAGGTTTCTTATTTTCTTTGTAATGTCTGGCTGTGGGTCTCTATAATTGTTCCAATCTGCTATAGGAGGACACTTCTAATGATAACTGAACAAGGCACTGATCTATGAGTATAGCAGAATATCATTAGGACTGACTATCTATCTATCTATCTATCTATCTATCTATCTATCTATCTATCTATCTATCTAACTATCATCTATCTTTTTCTTCTTTTTTAAGACCAGTATTTGGTTTTACCCTAAGTCCCTGGGCTATCTAGTCTCTGGTTCTTGGTCATCCAGGCAGTGTTGTGTATGGGTTTTATCTTGTGGAGTGGGCCTTAAGTCAAATTAGTTATTAGTTGGTTTCAAAGGCTTTGCAGCTGGCTTGGTGTTTATATTTAAAAGCTGAACCTGACCCCCACCTTCCAACCTCTCACAGACAGGGTTTCTCAGTTGTAACTCTGGCTGTCCTGGAACTCACTCTATAGATCAGGCTGGCCTCAAACTCACAAGAGAGAGATCTGCCTGTCTCTGTCGCCTGAGTACTGGAATTGATTAAAGGTGTGTGCCACCACCACCTGGCCTAAAAGCTGACTTTTAATCACATAGAAAACAGCTGTTTTATTTTCTTTTTTGAGACAGGGTCTCAGTATTTAGTTCTGGCTGGCCTGGAACTCTTTATGTAGATCATGCTGGCCTTGAATGTAGAGATCCACAGAACTCTGCTTCTTCATAGCTCTGTCCATATCCCTTTTGATTATTGATATCATAAAATTGTTTCTTTATATACTACATAGCCAGAAACATAGGCTAATTATTCTTTGAAATGCCGTAGTCTCTTAGATTGTGTCATGAATGAAATACTTACAAACTAAAGTTGTATTAATAGTAGCTTTTAGAATAAGTTTTGTTTTGCTTTTAAAGATTGGGTCTCACTCTGAAACCCAGCCTGGCCCTTATAACACAGGATAGCCTGTGACTCCCTTATAACACAGGGTAGCCTATGACTCCCTTATAACACAGGGTAGCCTGTGACTCCCTTATAACACAGATAACCTGTGACTCCCTTATAACACAGATAGCCTGTGACTCCCTTATAACACAGATAACCTGTGACTCCCTTATAACACAGGATAGCCTGTGACTCCCTTATAACACAGGATAGCCTGTGACTCCCTTATAACACAGGATAGCCTGTGACTCCCTTATAACACAGATAGCCTGTGACTCCCTTGTGGTCCAGGAAGGCTTTTAGCTTGTGGTGCTCTCTAAGCCACAATATCCTGTTTAATAATTGTTTATTTTCCTAAAGTGCTAATGTTCTATGGATGGAGGATGTAGGCCAATGGTGGAATACTTCCTTAGCAGGCACAAAGCCCTGAGTTCAATGTCCAGCACTGCAGAAATAAAATTGAATAGAGGAAAAAATGTATAATTTTTCTAAGTCACATAGAAAACAAAAAGCTGAAAATCATTGTTGCAACAATAATAGCTTTGGTATTTACCTTCATGGGTGTGTTTATCTGGTTTTAGTTACTGTTTCATGTCTTTTATTTTACTCTGCAGGGTTTCTTTGAGATTTCTAGTAAGACAGGACTAGTGGTGATGGCCTCTTTCAACTCTTGTTGGTCTGGGGATGTTTTAATGTCATTCTCAGTTTAGAGGGACATTTTTCCAGATGCAGGGTTCTCAACTGACAGCTTTTTTCTTTTGGCACATTGCCTATGCTGGCTGCTCTTTTCTGGCCTTCCTTTGGTCAGAAGCAGTGGATACTTCGGGGCCCGTGTGTGTAAACCACTTCTCTCTTGCTGTCCTTAAGACTGGCATTTGTCTTTGGCTCTCTAAAATTAGATTATACTGTTTCATAGTGTGGGTCTCCGGATTTCTTTTCCTTGGAATTCATTGATTTTCCTGGACATATGTATTTATGTCTTCTACCAAATTTAGAAAGTTTTTAGTCACTTTAATTTCTTCCAATGTTTTGTGATGTTCTGTTTCTCTTCCGTTAGAATCCCTCCATGTCTATACTAGTCTGTTATGGTGTTCCATGGGTTTCTTAGGCTCTCATAGTTTTTCTTTAATTATTTCTCATTCTTTTTCTCTTTGTGTCTTTGATCTGCTCAGATCTGCCTTTCTCAGCTTGGATGCAGGGGTCCCAGGAGACTCAGTGGCCACCAACGCCCTCTTGAAACATTGGCTTTCAGTGTTTTGTTGTTGTTGTTGTTGTTTGAGACAGGATTTCTCTGTTATAACTCTGGCTGTCCTGGAACTCACTCCGTAGACCAGGCTGGCCTCAAACTCAAGAGATCCACCTGCCTCTGTCTCCTGAGTGCTGGGATTGATTAAAGGCCTGTGCCACCACTGCCTGTCAGGTTTTTGTTTCATAATTTGAAAAATGAAATTCGTGGGCCACAGAGAGTGAGTTTTAGAGAGAAGTTTATTACAGATTCATAGGTGGGCAGAGGAAGAGAGAGGCACACTGAATTAAGCTGGCATAGAGGTCAGCCATGTGGTGGGAAGGTTAGCTTCAGAGAAAGAGTTAGAAAGTCCAGAATACCAGGAAAAGTATATTTAGGTTCCAGGCAGCACCTGAAAGAGACATAAGAGCAGAAAAAGAAGAAGCTAATAGGCCTTCCTAGAAGCTTGCATGCCCAAGGGAGCAGAAATTCTGGAAAGGAAAAGTACATTATCTTATTAAAGGGCTAATTATTCCTCCCATCTCTTTAATATGGCTTAAGGTGAACTGGCCTTTTCTGAGGGGTGGTCCTTTAGCCATGTGATTAGCAGGCCCAACTGGAAGAGGTAGATTCCATTCGTTTGACAGTCTGTCAGTAATAGTTTTCAACAATGCTATAACACTGGGATTACCAGTGCCAATGTTTTGGGCTTAAACAAAAAAATGTAATGTGAGTAGCAGGGGTCACACTCAGGCCGTTACCCTTATGTAGCAAGCACCTTACTGACTGAGCCATCTCCCCAGTCCCTCAAGCTTCCTACCTGTGAATTGAATATTTCTACTTTTTAATACATTTTTTATATTTTACATTTCATCACATCTTGTAGTTCTTTCAGAAAGAACTGTTTAAAAGCATTTGTTAGATTAACTATGTAGTTTTTTTGGGGGGGGTAAATTTGCATGTTTTTCTTTTGTGGCTATAGACTCTGGTAGAAAGGAAAAGCTATCCAGCCTCTTGGTTTTGCTTTTCCCCCAGGGACTGGACCCAGGAACCTTGCACATGCTAGGTCAGCACCCTGCCATAGCCACTCCTATCTCCTTTTTTTTTTTTTTTTTGGAATGGGCCAGATGTTTATCTGCATGCCTTCTGATTTTTGTTTTTGTTACTGTTAAAAATGACATTGTAATTTACTATTGTGGCAACTTGCAAACTGGATTCTCCCTTCCTTAGGGCTTTCTGTTGTTTTATGTTTGTTTTGTTTTAAACTGTTTTTCCTAAATATTTTTGTTTCACTGTCGTAGGCTACTTCTGTGATACCAGTCAATATATGTGTAAACGTAAGGTTTTTCAGGTCTTTCTGTCTTTGTGCCCTCTTCTAGGTACACATGGTCACTTTCTCATTGTCTCTGGATGTGACTGACTGCAATAGACTTTAATGTGTAGCTCCCAAAGGGTAAAAGTCAGAAAAATGGTGGGGGGAAGAAGGGTACTGGCCCTTTAAATACATTGGAAATCATGTCAGCTAGGACAACAGAGAAAGGAAATGCAAAAGCAATGTCCACTTGCCTCTGTCTGCTCTTCCTGTGTCAGACAGCAGTCAGTATTGAGCACAGTAGTGGGAAGACAGGGTTTGTTTTTGCCCACCGTGTTTCTTGCAGGGCATGTGCAGGCTGTTCCAGGAATGTGCCCCAGCCTGTCAGGGGCCAGCACTTGAGGAATGGTTAGCTATCCCTGTGCTAAGAGCTGACATTGACCCAAATTAAATGCAGTTTACCTCCTAAGCCTTCCACTGGAAGTTGTAAACCTTCAGTACACTCCAGTGTTCTAAAATAATTCCATCTGACAGATTCAAGCCAGTGAAGTTTCTGCCACGTAGAGACAGATTCCTGATGCTTCTTACTCTATCTCTTTCCCAGAATCCTCTCCCTGGACACTCATTTTGAATCTTCTCACCTTTTTTGGGGGGCCTTCTCTAATTACTTTAACTTAGAGAAATACCTATATATACATATTTAACTGTGGGGGTCCCTACTAATGCTATGGCTGGCCGAGGAATGATCCTTGTGAGCTGAGAATAAGGCAGTCCTGTCCAACATGACGTAGTTAGCTGGTGATGGTTCAATCTTCTGGAGTCTGACACCGGGCAGTTTATTTTAGACATATTTAAGTACAGTTCAATTTTGGAAAAAAGTTTTCTGGTAGCAATTATCTCAATCCCATGTGCACAATAAAACTTAAGGTGTGACAACATTGGAACTCTTGCAAAGTTCATGTGACCTCTACTACGAAGATGGTTTCCATAGCTTAAGGGACTAGGATCTAGTGGGGTCTTAGTCATACAGATAACACAGAGATCACCAGGTTAGAAAGTACACATGACACTTCCCCTAAGGATAAGTTCTGTTGACTGAGAAACAATGCTCACGATAAAGGACTAGGGAGGGAGAGTCTGGGATAAAAATAATAGTCTGGGGGATTCGGGTGTGGCCTGGCCCTACAGATAGCACAGGTCACCAGGAGGCTATGAGGCCATTTTCAGTCTTTGGGGTAGAAAACAGGTGTACACATCCCTTCTGTTGAGAAGACAAGCCTTCATGCTCAATAATTCTGGTTTCCCTAGTGTTCATCTATGAGCACAAAGACCTTATGCCTTTTACATTTAACAAGCTACTTCATTCTACTCACAGTTTTGTGGTCTTTTGCGGGTGTAGGGGCTCCTCAAGGTGATGAGTGGTGCAGAGTCATTACCCCAAGAAACAGGACCCAGGGAAATGCCTTCATGATGCAAATCCACTTTATTTAGAGAGAAATGGGGCTTTTATAAGGGAGAGGTCCAATCGCTTTGATCCATGCCTACAGACCCTTCAGTCAGCCTATCTAAAGCTTGCTGTAGCGGGGAGGATGGGCAAGGTTGGGAAGTCTAGCCATCTTTAGGCTTGTGTGTTTAAGCTCTTAGCTTATCCGATTTGCTGATGTTGGTGAACAAGGTTTCTGTAAAGATGGAGGAAGCAGGAGCTTTCCCAACCTTGGGGCTCAACCGGTGTGCCAGGATCCATCATTTTAAAGGGCCACGTGATGTGCTGCTGGTTGAGGTGCCGGCCCAGTACAGGCTGATGCCTGTCTCTCTGTCCTGCCCTCTGCATCCAGTTCTCACCTACACAGTTTCTGTTTTTTTTTTTTTTTTTTTTTCAAGACAAGGTTTCTCTGTTGTAACTCTGGCTCTCCTGGAAATCACTCTCCTCCTCCTCCTCTTCCTTTTTCTTCTTTTTCCTCTCTTCCTCCTCCTCCTTCTTCCTCTTCTTCTTTTTCCTCTTCTTTTTTATAATACTTTAATAATTTGAATTTCATACAATGCATCTTGATAGCACCCTCTTCCCATTCCTCCCTGTTCCACCCTCCTGCCCTGTACCCTCAGAAAGAAAAGAAAAGAAAAAAAAGAGGAAATTAAGTATAACTAGTGCGGCAGGAGCAGGCATCATGGGCGTCACTACGGTTCCTGGAGGCAGCAGGCGGCTCTGATGATGGACTTTCATCTGGCCCATTCTAGCCTGAGACCAAGCATGGTGAAGTTTGAAGTTGGGCCTCTTTGCCCAAGCCTGCAGGCACCTAGGCCTCCAGTAGCACCTGGTCATTGCCCAGGCACCTAGACTCTGAACAGGCACCCGGATATCCTGCAAGCACCAGGGCATCCACAGGCACCCAGACCTCTCGTGGGCACCAGGACATTCCACCGGCACCAGGGCCTCCTGTAGACACCAGAACATCCTGCAGGTACCCAGACATCCCACAGGCACTGAACATCCCTCAGGCTCCAGAGCCTCCTGAAGGCATCCAGACATCCTGCAGATACCAGGATATCCCATAGACATTAGTGCTTCCCTCAGGCACTCAGACATCCTGCAGGTGCCAGGACTTCCAGCAGGCATCCAGACACCCTACTGGCACCAGGATGTCCTGCAGGCACCTGGGCATCCCACAGGTGCCACGACTTCCTGTGGGGACTGTGGGATTGTCCTAGACTAAAAGTGAGTTAAAGCATGCCTTGAACCCAGGATTTTCTCACCCTGAGAGTGGTAGGATTTCAGTTGCTCTCCACTTTTCTTAGACCTGGCCAGAACCCAGCAAAATATTAAATACTACTGGCTTCACAGAAGGTCATTAGCAAAGGAATGTAGCTTGGTTGGTGCTTATCTGTGCTGTAGCTGGAAGACTAGGGCTGAACTAGTTTTTTTACTGATTTACTGATTTTTACTGATAAGGTGTCTTCCTCTTTTTCCTGTGGGACTACACCTTACAGAAGATGCCCTTACAGGACTTTGGCCCTTAGAGCTCCCCATGCAAATGGGGCTATTCCAGTATCCCTGTCTTAATCAATGGCTCCTATCCCTGGGTACCAAAGATACTCCCTTGTCTCTACCCTATAAATGTAATCACCCTTGGTTGAATAAACTGAGAGATGTTCTTCTGACAACCTCTCCAGAGAGTTCTGGTCTCACTCTCATTGGCTCTTAGTCCTCCAATCTGGGACCCGCCTGTATGCATGGGCCCACATCCTGCACTTTCCTTCTTGGGGACTAAGTTAGTGGCTGATAGCTTGCCATGTGCCAGGGAGGGAAGCAGGACCCTGCAAGCAGGGACAGAGAAAACCCATAGGGCACTAGGACATTCACAAGCTCCAGAGAATCCTGTAGACATTCAGGTATCACACAGGCCCTGAGCCAACCTGCAGACAATCAGACATCTTTCATGCACATGGAGACCCCACAGGCACATGGCTATCCAGCAGTCCCCAGGGCTTCCCACAGGTACCTAGACATCCCACAGACACTAGGACATCCTGTAGACACCAGGGTATCTTACATATGCCCAGACATCCCACTGGCACCAGGACTTCCCACAGTTATCAAGACTTCCCACGGGCACCAGGGCATTCCACAGACACACAGGCATCATGCACTCAGCCAACCTATAGACACCCAGATATCATGAAGGCACCCAGTCTTCCCATAGGCACCTGGCCATCCCTCAAGCATCCAGACTTCCTGCAAGCACCAGGGTGTCCTATAAGCATCTGGTCATTCTGCAGGCACCTGAACATCCCACAGGCACCAGGGCCTCCCATAGGCATCAGGACATCCCACAGGTGCCCAGACATCCTGCAGGCACTAGGACAACCCCATTCTCCAGGTTATCCTACAGACGCTTAGTCATCATGCAGGCACTGAGCTAATCCACAGACATGTGGACATTTCACAGGCACCCAGACATCCTTCAGGTGCCCTGCATCCCACAGGCACAAGGACATCCTGAAGGCTCCTGAGTTTCCCACAGGCACCCAGGCATCATGCAGGTACGGTACCCAGACTTCCAGCAGGCATCAGTATATCTTGTGGGCACCAGGGCATCCTGCAGACACCAGGGCATCTTTAAGAGGCCTGTGCATCCCACAAATATCAGGGAATCCCACAGGTCCCCAGACAGCCTGTAGGTACCCTGGCATCTAGTGGGTACCAGGGTCTCCCCCAGGCACCAGGGCATCCAGCAGATGCCCAGACATCACACAGGAATCCAGCCATCCTGCAGACGTCTAGACATCACTCAGGCAACTTGTTCCTCTACAGGCTCTCAGGCATTGTGCAGGCACCCAGTCATCCCTCAGGAACCCAGACCTCATGGGGGACCCTGATATCCCTCAAGTACCAGGGTATCCTGCAGGCCCCCGGACATCTTGTGGACAGTCAGACATCCTGCATGCACTCGGACTTCCTATTGGTACCAGGGTCTCCCATAGGCACCCAGACGTCCCACATGTGCTGGGACATTGTGTAAGCACCTGGACACCAAGCAGGCACCAGAGCCTCACACAGGCACCCAGATGTCATGTAGACACCTAGACTCTGGGCAGGCACCTGAACTTCATGCAGGCACTGAACAGCCTGCCAGAAATAGTGCCCCATAAAATTAGGCTCAAGCACCCAGTGAACTCTGACAGTGTCAGCAATGTAGACAGATCTCTAATTGTCCTGGTCCACATGGACATTTTGAGGTTTCTAAAATCCTTCTCAAAAGGTGACTAAATCCCCTAGTATGGAATTTTCTTCAGCTGGGACATCTTGTTGTTGCTCAGGATCAGGGTGATCCTGAGGTTTGGCAGAGCATTTGGGGTCAGGACTTGCTCAAGCTCTGAATTGTTGCAGACAAATCCCTTATCACCGTCCATCTTGTTGCCTTGGCCTTTGTGTTTGTTGTCCTTGGGTAGTACTGCTGGGCGCCCCAATACTCTGGTAACATGGATGAAGTCTGTATGACAAGGTTCCAGACTCCCTGGTTGGGGAATTTCGGCTCACCAGCCATTTTGCCCCTTCTCCCCTTTGCTGTAATGGCGACAAAAAAATCTTTCATCAATAATAATGTCTGCATGGCCTAGTAATACCTTATCTGGTTGGCGTTAGCTGAGAAGAGGATGCACTCATTTTTACTCAAAAGTAATTGTCATTGTAAAATACCTTGCCCACTTCTAAGTTCTGGCATGTGTAGAGCTACCTATTCAATACTGATAGTACATTGTAAAGGCTATTCCTGGGGTGGCCGTTGGCTCTCCCAGGAAGAGACAAGTCTTTAACAGATAAAAGCAAAAAGAGCCTGGATAGAGAAAAAATAAATATGCACCAAAGAGCTAAAACCATAAAATAAACCTTTGGTGCCTACATGGCACCCTGCTCTGCTCTGAGGCAGATGGAGATATTATTCAGCCAACAGTAACATTCAACCAATTATGGGTTATTGAGTCAAATGTTCTTTCATAGTAAACAAGATAACCTTGAAGTTTGTAAGTCGCAGGAGGAAGGACACCCATCTCCTCCCTGGGCGAGATTGGCTTCTACCAGCGACTATATCTGCATATCAAACCAGTTCCTCTGGAGGCCTGAGCAACATCTGCATACCAAAAAACTGCATTTTGGCTTTTTAAAGCTTTTTGCCCCAGAAGTTCTCTCTCTTTTTTTGTTGTAGTCCCCTCCCCTGGTAATGTACATTGTCAGTTTCTCCCTCCTTTTTCTTTTTGGTGTGGTTTTTTCACTGACAAGACATTGTCAGTCTCTCTCTTGCCCCTCTCTTTTCTTAATACATATACTGTTAATTCCCCTATTAAAAAACGCTCCTGCGTTTTACTTCTAAAGCATTTTACGTATCATTTTAAAGTGCGATCGTGCATGCCATTTCTTTGGGTCCCATAAAAGAACGAACTACTCTGTTCATTTGTCATTCCTCATTTTTCCTGCACTCATACTCCCTCCTGCATAGAGTTTTCATGAACCCATTTGTGGAAAAGACTGAGTCCCTCTGCATAGTACCACAGTCGTTGCTCTCCCTAACCCCATCAGGGAGAGCAATACAATACAATAGGCCACAGCCACGGGAGTGGCAGATTTGGCCTGGCAAGTGGTGAAGATGCCAGGAGGATCTGTTGGTAACCAGAGGACAGGTCTCTTGTGTGGATACTCAGTCCAGGAGATGAGATACTCTTCAGCTGGGTTGTCCTGTTGTTGCTTAAGAACAGGGTGATCCTGTGGTTTGGCAGTAAGTTTTGGGGCAGAACCTGGTCCAGCTCCAAACTGCTGCATCTCGCTCTGCCCTCATTGCCTGGCCTTTGTGCGTGCAGACCGTGGTGGCGCCTTAGCGCATGCTCTCCCGCACCCATCAGGGAGAGCAATGTGAGTGGTGACCATGATCATGGGAGTGGCAGAACTGGCCTGGCAGGCAGTGAAGAGCCTAGGATGGTCTGGTGGCAGATGAGGACCTATCCTTTGTCTGTCCTGAGTGTGTACCCATGCCTGTCCTCGCCTCCAGCCATGTGTCTCCTAGTGCTGCTTGCAGCTGTTCCCCTGTCTGCCCAGTTCTCAGGTCTGCCTCTTCGCAGTGTGCATGCTCCATTCTCAGAGTGGCCGCTCCAGCCTGGCAGGTCACAATAGGGTGGCCAGGTTGTGGCCTCAGCTTCGTTGCATTCCTAGCACCCTTCCTTCCCAGGATGCCTAGCTCCCTTGTCCTCTATCCTGTTTGTGATTGTGTCTCCAGTTCAGTGTGCTCTGCACAGGCTGAGCCTGTGGGCTTGTTCCACTATCCTTCCTCCCTACTCACAGCCAGCTGACCTTCCAGATGTGTTACTGTCTCTTCATCTTTCCAACCACTTTTATTTTTTAATTAATTAATTAATTTAATTAAAAATGAATTAATTAATTAAATGTATATGAGTGCTCAGCTGCACGTCTCATCTGCATGCTAGAAGAGGGCATCAGATCCTATTATAGATGGTTGTGAGCCACGATGTAGTTGCTGGGAGTTGAACTCAGGATCTCTAGAAGAACAACCAGTGCTCTTAGCTGTTGAGCCATCTCTCCAGCCCCTCCAACCTCTTTTAATTCAGTCCTCCCGCCTAGTGTAGTTCTCCTGGTCCATGAATATGTGAGGAGCCAGGGGTGAGCTAGTCGGGGCTATAGGCAGCAGCCAGAGCCTGTGGGATTTTGCTTACTGCCTCCCTACCATCTTGAGTTCTGCCTGTGGATCTGGTCCTTCATCCCAGACTCCCCCGACAGCACACCCTCTCCATGTCTCAGGGAGCACCTGTGGGCTTAGTAGGAACCCCGACCTGTCAGGTAGCTATGGTGCCCAGCAGGCCCACTCCCGTGTCTCTCTGTTGTGGTTTCCACTAGCTTTTCCGTTCCTGAGTCTTCTCCTGTACTTTCCTCCATGCCACAGGTGGGACCCACGGGAGGAACCCGTAGGCTGAGAGGGAGTTGGCCCTGCAGGCACCATGGGCTCTGCTCCGTCGCCTCTTCCACACCGAGGGCCAAAACGCTGTTCCATTCCGCCACGTTTCCTCCCGCGGCTCACGGTCCAGGGTTCCTCCAGATCTATCATCTCTTTTGTGTCTTTTCAACCTCTCCAGATTCTCATAGTTCTCTTCGCTGGACCCAGCGCCGATGTAGCATCTCCCATTTAGAAGTTCACCCTCTATTGTCATGGGACTCATTTGGAAAACGCTGGCTCTGAGCCCCTATTTTAGTCCCTCGGTACCTTTCCTTTCACTACAGTAAGAACCTGTGGCAATTGATCCTGTTTCTCGAGGTTAGACACCATTCAGAAATGGTATAAAACTTTACACACTGTGTTTCTCCTAACTATGAACCTTTCATCACTATCTCACAGAGAAGAAAACAATTGCCTCCAGAAATCAAGGTTTTTTTTTGAGGCAAGATTTTACTGTAATGGGACCCCAGATCTTAATAGGCCCCGAGATGTTAGCACAACTGACTCCTCCGTGACGAAAGTGCCATCCAGGCTGTAAGACTCAGCACACAGATAGCACCACCTGCCAAAACTAAAGCAAAGGCCTAACCTATTGAAGTCCATAGAGTTCTGGGAAAGTCTCAAAATGTACTAACCTTGCTTTTTAGCTTCTGTAGTTAACACTTCTGGCTGTTTTGTTAACTGAAGTCTGTCCACCCAGAATCTTAAAAGTTCATCCTCAGAACGGCTTAAGGCTGCATTGGGATCCCAAGCACCGGATGTATGATAGACTTTCTATTGGCTTAAACCCGTGTCTGAGCAGTCTTCTCTGGTAAATACCCCACAGCGTTACCTGGCACTTGCCATGTTGATCAGGCTGACCTCCAGTCAGTGTGGCCCTGTGTCCTTAGTCTATTTATATATTTATATATTGTGCAGTTCTGGGGATTAAAATTAGTATAGTGGTTCCTGCTAAAACATCATCCCAGCTGCCATCTCCTGTCTTGAACCTTTAAAAGCTCACTTAGCATTGTGGCTGCTAGATAGGATATTTACACTTGTTTCAGAGTTATGGTATCATTGTTGCAAATGTTTACAATACCTTTTCCATATCGAATCGTCATTTTATCCATTCCTTAGAGTCCAAACTTGTCTAAACTTTGGCTGTGTAGATGTTGCTGGAGGGATGAGGGCTGGCTTGTCATGGCTCTCACAGGCACCTTCCTCACAGCAGCAAGCACGTGGGTGGGTGCACACCCTGCTTCTCGGTCCAAGTGCCTGTAACACTTAACCCTCCTCTACATGTATAGGGGATGTTTGTTTATTCAGATCATGTTATAAGGTTCAGTAGTTTCGCAAGCTTTTTGCATATCAATGGAAACTTTCTTTTTAAATGTGGATTTTCTGTTGTTTTCTAAAGATTTGCTAAATCCTGATTAGGAAAAGGCCCCAGGATACTTAGGAAATTTCACTTGGGTTAGAGAATTCAATAATTTATCAGCTAGGGAACTTTGGCCAAGCTACTCTAAGCCATGTTTTTAAGTTCTAAAAGTAAGGTCCCCAGATGAGCCCTAGGAACCTATTACATATGCAAATCCTGGGGCCCTACTGGAGACCTGAATAAGGCATTCTAGTGGGACCCATCCATCCGTGTCTAACAAGCTCTCAATAGGATAATGAGGAATACTTGATCTGAGAAACATTAACTGATTGACAGCAATATTTGTTTCTTTTTTGTTTTTGAGACAGGGTCTCTGTAGCCTAGGCTGGCCTCAGCAGCCCAGTGTGGCAACGATCCTCCTGCCTCAGCTTTCTTAGTACTGGGATTTACAAGTCATACACTCAAGTTCAGTAGTGTTTCTTAGCCTTGGATCCACAACAGAGCCACCTAAGGAGTTATTTAAAGCAACAGTGCAGGGCTGGAGTGTAGCTCAGTGAAAAGTGCGTGTCTGGCATGTGTGAAGTCTTCCATTCAATCCTTGGCTTTGCAAAAAAAAAAAAAAAAAAAAAAAAAGCACAAAAAACAAATGACAAAATGCAAGCCATTTTTCAAACACCAATGCCTTAGCTAATGCCTCCTTCTCTGCTTCAACTCTAACTAGCCTGGAATAATACCAGGGACAGGATCTTTCAGCTTATCCCATATGGCCGGAGTTGACAATCACAGCTACAAACGCAAGTTCTTGTATAAAATGAGGGAAATAATACCCATAGGGCTGTTGTAGAGATTAAGTGACACAATTTGTAGAAAACTGTAGAGTGCCTAGCAAATGGTAGAGCTTGACAAGGGATTGCTCTGACATCCAGACAAAGAGCAGGGCTATATCTTCAGGCCATAAAAGAACACAGCTTAACTAGCTTAACAGTAGAGTATTGGCCTAGGATCAAGACCCTGGCTACCAGCCCTAGTGCTACAGTGTTAAACAACCAAATGTACTCTGGGAACTTGACATCCTGGTATTGGTTCATTGAGGTTGTGATTCTGAGATTGGTAGACCATGCCCTTTATGGTACTCACCATTCTGAGGTTTTTATGGTTACTTCTAGGTCTTGTGCATACTGTTTATTTTAAATTTTCCTTTCTGCTTGTGAAAAATGAGTCTGGTGACCCCAAGATTTTGAACTTGTCTAGGTATTTGTAGATGTGTGATTTTGGGCATAAGAGCTAAGCCTCAGACACTCCTAAAATGAGGCTTATCATGGGATGAAGGAAGGGGTTCATGAGATGGGATGCGCAATACACAATGCTCAGTATGTGATGAGAGCTATAAGAATGTTGGCATACTTGCCTTCATTGTTTACATGGTTGGGAGCTCATTCTTATGCAAAACAAAGTTCTTTTCTATCTCCTTAACTCTTTATTAACTATTTGTATTTCTGTGTTTGCTACTAGTTTGGTGCTTAACTCATTGGCCAGTCTTCATGGATACTCATATTGAGGCCTTTTTGATTAATCTGTGTACTCTCCCAAACTTTCATCTCTCGTCAGAATTCTGTTTTTATTCTATTCTACGTATTTTTAAGTATTTTGTGAGCATGTCTGTCAGTGCACCATGAGTGTACCCGGTGCCTGTGCAGGCCAGGAAGGAGTGTCATATCCCTTCGAGCTGGAGTCACAGATGGTTGTGAGCTGCCATATGGGTTCTGGGAATCAGACTCTGGTCTTCTGGAAGAACAGCCTGTGTTCTTAACCTCTGAGATCTCTTCAACTCCATTCTTATTCTGAGATCAATGGGCCAATCAGTAGTTTTCTGTCTCTTTTGAAATGACAATGCTGCCTTGAGCAATAGTTTCTCACAGAAACAACAGAGGAGGAGCTCCTATCTTTTATACCAGGGACACAGGAAGCTCTTCATAAACAGATCTATCCTCTCCCAGGAAACATGTTCCTTAAGTAGAATGAGTCTTTGGATCTACATTGACTTGACTTTAGTTTCTACTTTTTAAAAAGATTTATTTATTCTAGACAGGATCTTACATAGCTCTGGCTGGCCTGGAACTCACTATGTAGAGGAAGCTGGATTTGAACTCACTATGTAGACCAGGCTAGCCTCAGACTCACAGACTATTTCTGTCTTTGAGTGCTGAGATTAAAGATATGTGCTACACTCACCTCTTAACTTTTCTTGAATAAGAGAAAAAAAAAAAGGATTGGAAGGTTAAAAGATATTTTATGCTATCTGTTGCTCCTTAAGTTCCTGGTTCCATCTTAAAATTTAGTAACTTTGGGAGCTTTGGTGAAAATATGTGTGGAAAGAGGAAAAGTAGAAAAAGTAGAATTTTAAGTTGTAAGAACAAAAGTATTGTTTTAAATTCTAATTACTGTGCCTAAGAGATCTACAGAACAAGGACATAACTTTCTGGAGTGCTAGTTGGGGCTGTTCAGGTGAGATACAGAAAGATATAATCCTATAATCTCACTTGCTCATAACCTAGAATGGTGGGTGGAGAATGCCAAGATACCATTTAGTTGGCCTAAATGCACTGGATGTGCTTGGTCACTTGAAGGCGGGAGATAACCCAGACAGGAAGTACATCAGGACAGATGCTTGCCACTGACTGGACATGGAATTAGCCTTAAGGGTTCTGCCTTTTAAAGCACCTGTGCCACATGACTTGGTGCCATTCTGTGAGAACTCTAGGAGTGAAAAGTTCAGTCTGTGGGAACCTCAGAATGGCCCTGGTCAGAGCCCATCTTCTTGGCCAGTATTTAATTAATTAAAGCTTGCTTCAAATTTGGCTCAAATTTGTGGTGGTCTTATTCTTTACCAGATTTGGGATTTATAAGTTTTGCTTTATTCTATCTTAGAAGATACAATAGAAGAACATCACGCTACATACATACATGTGTGTATATGCTGTTTTTTGAAGCAGGATCTTCCTATTAGCTTTAGTTGGCCTAGAATTCACTATGTAGACCAGACTAGCCTTAGCTCAGAGCTCTACCTGCCTCTGCCTCCCAAATGCTGAGATTAAATGCACGTGCCACCTTGCCCAGTGCTCTTAACTACAGAGCCATCTTTCCAGGGTCTTAATCTAGTAAAATATTATCATGATTTTACAAAAAGGTTCAGGAAAGTACTGTAGGACTACAGTAAGCAAACTATATCATAACCTCTCAATTTTTGAATGCAAAACTCAGCTTTTTTACTATACCAGATTCTATGGCAAAATCCTCCATGCCACTAAATACCAAACATTAGAAGGAAATAGTTTAGGCTTTGACCAGAAATCAAATGATAACAATCTAGCTAGTTTAAGTCTAAAGTTGATTTTTTTCCTGGCTGTATTCACCCTCATTCAAACGTTGGCCACTGGTGTCCTGAACTGCACTGCCTCCTATGGCATCTAGTTAATTCTTCCTTCTCATCTTACCTCCTAGTGGGTCTGCAGCAGTTCATTGTAGGCCAGTGGTTCTCAAAGGGGTTGCAACCCCCTTGGGGTTGAATGATCCTTTGCAGGGGTCGCCTGAAGCCATCTGCATATATTTGCATTACGATTCACAACAGTAGCAAAACTACAATTATGAAGTAACAATGAAAATAATTTTTATGGTTGGGGGTCACCACAACATGAGGAACTGTATTAAAGGATCAGAGCATTAGGAAGGTTGAGAACCACTGGTGTGGGCTGTCTCTCATGGGTGTTTACTCCAACAGTGGGTTTTCGGGTGGTTAACGTGCAGATAAATCCTGGCTTGTTCTAGTTTTCAGTGTGTCAGTGGCACACTCATCTACTGTGGAGTTGTCTTAGTCACTGTTCTGTTGCTGTGAAGAGACATCATGACCAAGACGACTCTTAGAAAGCATTAGTTGGGGGCTTGCTTACAGTTCCAGAGGTTTAGTACAGCGTCACGGTGGGGCGCAGGGTGGCAAGTCTAGTGCTGGGGTAGTAGCAGTAGCCGAGAGCTACGCCCTGATCTGCAGGCCAAGGGAGAACTGGGCCTAGCATGGGCTTTCAAAACCTTGAAGCCCATCCTCAGTGACACATTTCCTCCAAGGCCACACCTCCTAGTCCTTGTAATCCTTTAAAACCAAGCATTCAAATATGAGAGCCCATGGAGGCCATTATTCAAACCACCACAGGGGTTAACTACCAATCCCCTGTCAGCCATTGCTAGGCTCCTTGTGACCTGAGCTATTGAAGCTCTTCTTCTACTGGTTAGCCAGGAGAGATTCTTCTTTCTGCCTCAGGTCTGCTGTTAGCATCTAATACAGTTACTCACCCAAACATCCTCTTATGTTTTCTAAGTTCCTCTTGATTCAGGGCTTCTTCAAAATTTTTCAAAATTATTTTACATGTGTGAGTGTTTTGCCTGCATGTATGTATGTGCACCACACGTGTCTGGTGCCCTCCAAGGGCATCCAATCCCCTGAAACTGGAGTTACAGATAGTTGTGAGTCTACATGTGGGTGCTGAGAACCAAACACTGGTCCTCTGCACAAGTACTCTTAACTGTTGAGACCTAGGGCTTCTTTAAAAGTTGGAGAATAATCACAGCCATCCCAAGTTCAGGCTATGACTGTCTCACATCAGCTTGCACCTGGTTTGGCAGCATGGCCAGATGCACTTTTTCCAAGCAAATTCTTGAGTTCTTGCCATTACTTTGTAATCTCAGCAGCAGCTTTTCACACAGAATCTTGGAGACCAGTATCTATTCATTCTATCACCTCACGACCATTGTGAGCCAGGCATATGGCAGATACTCGATAGAAAGCTTTAAATGAGTGAATTCTGAGCCTTCTGTTTGAGTTCAATTCCACCAGACACAAATCATCCAATTTTAAGTACTCCTCCCAACAGGCTGTATAAGTCCTAGCCATACCATCTGGATTATGCATGTTTAAAAATAGCATTTGTCTAAACGTATGCACTCAAGTTCTTACGAGTCCAGGACTCATTCAATGTTTAGGGGAAGAAAATCCTATCCAAAGAAGCTGCTATGTCTACTCTTGCTTCTGTTCTCTGCTGCTTGACCTAGAGGTTAAACAGCATTTACCACGACATGCACACACCATCCTCTTTCCTGTGTTGAGACAGGGTCTTGCTAAGCTGTCTAGGCTGGCCTCAAACTCGCAATCCCGCCTGAACACCATAAGGATCTCCAGGTCCAGCCTGTCTAAGTTTTCTCATAGAACTTGCCTGGCCTGTCTATGTTCTTACAGTTAAACACGAGCCAGTCAGAGGTCTGTTCTCAGTTTTGGAACAAGAATTTCTTCTTTTCAATCTTTCTTCCCTTCAAACACTTTTCCTCATCAGTTTTCCTTTATTTACCCTTTGTCTTCAGCTTAAATGTAATTTCTTTTTTCTTTAGGAAGGTCTCTCAATTCCTTAATGTGGTTTTGTCAGTATTTTCACTTATCTACCCACCCAGTGTCTCAAAAAGTGGTATTTTTCCTTCATAGCATTTAATACAATATAATTATACTGAATATATGTAATTATATTAGCCTTTTCTACAAGATGTAAAGTTCCATGAACTAAAAACTGTTTTTCTTGTTAACCACTCTATTACCAAGGCTCCAATACCCTGTATTCACTAGGCATTCAATATTCTTTTCCCAGAAAGCTTTTAATCCCATTTAGGCACCTTCAAGAGTAAGCTTGATGGTGAAGACAAAGGCTGAATGGTCAGAGATGAAAGGTTAGGGGTGGGTGGGGAAGCAATGGAGGAAAAAAGTGCAGGACACTCATTGAGTGGGGTTCCCTACTCCACTCCCAATATCCCATTCCCATCTTAAGCAAATCACTAAACAATAGTTTATTCATTCCATTAGAGAATTAGGTAAGCTTCAGATTACAAAACCACGGTCCATATAATTTTGAAGAATTAGAATATCTCCAAGAAGCCAGTCAACAGCTTAACTGAAGTAGACATGAGCACAGGCCAATGTCTACAGAGGAAGGTCACGTTCCTCTAACATGTGGAAAGATAATGAGATACGATTTCTTAGTCATCAAGGAAGGACTTTTCTTTCCTGACGAACTGATACTACTTCTTTTTTGTAGCTCTTTTCCCTTCTCCTTTCCTTGGTTTCCCCTTTCCACGGAGCTTCTTTAGACGTCTTTGCTCATCTTTAAAATCCTGATGTTCATCTCTGGATGAAGAAGGAAAAAAATATTAACCAGCTATGTTTACCACACTAGAGAAGTGCCGATCTAGAACTGCTCTCTTGGGCTGTTGATCCATGGTTTTTCAAGGCACATTATTTAGTATGGTGAACAGAAAGTATAGAGGACCTCGACAGACAGACTGGTTGGGTTTTAAGAATTAGTTCGGACATCAGTATCTCTTCACAGATACAGTACCACAGAGAGTAGTAAACTTCCAGGTGAGCCCAGGTAAGCTATGTAACTATGAGATACACCACCCAACATTTCCTTACATTAAGGCTAAACATCTTGAGTTAGGTTCCTAGTATTGAAAAAAAATAAAAATACTGAACATTGAGAACAGTAAAAAGTGAGTACAGTTTTCAGTAGCTGCAGAGATCCCGACTGCTCTCCAGAACTGCCTGATGGCAGTGAGTGACCCACACAGAGGCTGTGTGGCAAATGGGAAGCAGATCAAGACAGGCATTACAGGAGTCACGGCAGCCAGGACTAATTATACATGTGGATGGTGTAGAAGGCGAAGTATTCAAATGCCTATATCCTAAGACCAAATAACCGAAGGAAGTGCTTGAACATGTAAGCTGTGGAACCCGTGTAAACCTGACTGTCACAGCTCCACCAGATGCTAGCTCTGTGACTTTGAATATAAAACCTGGCTCTCTCTTTGTACCTTAGTTTCCTCATCTCTAACAGGAAGCAATTATGGCTTATGGATTAAATATACATTATTTAATGGACTTAATATATAGAAAAGGGAGGCTCTGCTGGGCCCAACTAAGCTATTTTAAAAAGACTGATTTAAAAGAATTTGGTGTTTCATTCCATGAACATGATGGACAATGCAGCTCACGGAGATTAGTGATGAGTGCCAAATAATTCTCAACATGGCCATAATAATTCATCTAAAATAGATGTCAGATCATGTTGTTCAAGCTCTGTTGCCCAGCACAAAAGACCTGTTCTCTACCATGGCACTCACAGAACCCTTGTGATCTGTTCCTGTCTCCCAGTGTTCTCTTAGCTATTGTGGGCGCACCCCAATCTCAGGAAGTGTGATCCTTGTTCACTCTTGCCTCTGTCCCACAAGCTCTTCCCCAGGTCTCACTAAGTTCACTCACTACCCATAAGCCTCAGCCTAAACCTTAATCTCCTCTTTGGGGCTGACCCTGACTGCCCTGTTTAAGGCTGTCACTGTGCCCTTCCCCTGCTCGCCACAGGCCCTGTCAGCACTCTGGATCCTGCTTAGCTAGTTCTGCCTCCCCCCGCACCCCCCCCCAAGCAGGCCCAACATTGTCACAAAACATACCGTATTATTTATTACATCATTTTCCCATTCTTCGTTCCCTCCCTGCTTCTGTCCACCATCAGAAAACTCCACAAAGGCTGTTAGCACAACATAGCACCTTGTAAACTGAGTGAATCAGCTGTTTCGGGAGCTTTCATTTTCCACCCTCTTTTGCAGGCCTTTTCATCAGACTTTCTTTATTGAAGGGATGTTTACATTTATCCTGTCTGATGCTACAGACGGCTATGCATTGGAGGCATCATTTACCACATTACTGATTAAACACATAAAAATAATTTTGCTTTTCAGTGGACAGCTGAGTGCTTAGTATTTTCCCATGTCTCCAAAGATAACTAGGTCTTTGTTCTTCAAACAAATGAAGAACAATATCAAACAGACAAAGGGGTTGGATAACTATTAAGGTTTATAACCTTCCGTGGAATCTGGCTTCTGATATTTTTATTCTGGGTCATAATAAAATTAGATTTCATTTTCTGAGCCGAGACTAATGGCAAAGGAGATAGCCAAAGCAGTTCCAGACACTCAAAAGCAGATCACACATTATAATCTCTAACAGTAAGTTAACTTAGAATATCTGTTTATTTTGTTCACTGCTGTTCCTTTACTGTCTATCTTAAGTGCCTGTACATGGAAAGCAGTTAAACATGTTGGATAAATGATGTACCAACCTTTAGCTCTCTGGAATGAGTATCACGCTGTGCTGTTAATCTTATATTACAATGAATGGTCCCAAATTAATACTTAGGTCCAATTAAAATATGGTATTTTAAAGATATGTATGCAATTCAATTTTATGAATTATATAATGTTTTAAATCTTTGTAAGGAATATGTATTAGTTTGGTAATGAAAAAAATTTTAAAGAAACATTGACCATTTAGATATTTTATCCTTTTGGTTTCTAAGTCACTCCCTAGACCTACCAAACATACAAAACACAGTATTAAGAGTTATGTGATTTACAAATTACCCTTAAAAGTGAACTAGAGCTTATTCAGGCCAAATTAATACATCAAAAAAGCACAAAATAAAAATGCCAGAAGCGAGTGGGAGGAAGAATGTTAACAAAAAAGCCACCAGCAGAGGAAGGAGGCTCCTACACACCCAGTAAGAGGCAGAACAGGTGTGGGACAGGACTCTGTTCATCTGTAACTAAGAACCAGCTGTCCAGTCAACCACGGTGCTCGTGGGGTTTATTCCACATAATTTTAGCCCACCCTTTTACCCCGATACTTTTAGAGCACTCTTAAATTAATGATCAATTGGACATCTCTGTATGGCTGCTGCTGGTTATGTTTTAGACATTATTCCCACAAGCACATTTTTTGGTTATTTGCTTATTTATGAATCAAGGCAATTTTGAAAGAGTAACACCTCCCCCACCCCCCATGAACCTTCTGATTTACCTGGTCTGTCTCATAAGAGCCACAAAACTATAGGGAGACAAGCTAGTTGTTTTCCTTTGCTGATCTACTAAAACCACCTCTCACAAAACCCTATCTTTCTCCCCTCATCACCTGTAAAGGCCAAGGAAGCGGAGTGTGCCCATGAGCGCAAAGTAAGTGTTGTGATTTGGATACCAGTCGTAAGTCTCCTTCTTCTTGGCCAAGGGCTGCTCACTGAACAGGTTCACCACTTTCATGGACTTTGAATCAGTAGGCCTGGCTACTTCACCAAAGATCCGGGCACTCAGGCGAGACATACGCAGTGCATATTCTGAAAGCGAAGACATTTCTTAGGCTGTGAGGAACAAGATTCCCTATAGAAAAGGAGATTAATAGGTGAGTGCGAGAAATTATACATTTATCTGGTAAACATTTAGAAAATGAAAATATAGCAAGCCACACACGAATTATTGTGCACCTTTGGCAGGATCTGCCCTGGAGTTGAAAAATACCCACTCTGTGGCTACTTCTTTCCTCACATCTGCCGTTTTTACATTTTGTGTTCAGGTACTATGTTTCTGTGGTGTGCTGCCTTTCTTACAATTTGTGACTCAATAGGTTATTCACTTGTAGTCAAGTTTTACTTATTTGCAAGCTAGATGAAGAGGACGGAGAAACAAGTTACTCTGCTATGGCATCGTTATTACACCTTTAGAAAACAACCACCCAAGCAATCTGCAAATAAATATGCTGACTGCTTGCCATCTCAAGGTGTAATCATGGTAGAGAAGTAATTATGCTGTTGTCTTTATTATCAGTCCTTTGAACACTGTTCTCCTCAAGGGCACCAGATGGCTCTGAGAACTGCTAATGAGTTATGAGGTCATTTGGCCTCTAGGTTACTGGATTGAATTCTGCCTAGCAACTGAAAGCCACCTGGGGAAAAACATACAGTAGTTCTATAGAAACAAAATGCAACAGCTCAAATAGGATCATCAGCTCAAAAGATTTGTTATTCCTGAACAAAAGTCATCTAGGAATTACAAAGCTATTTATCAGCCTTAATACAAACTAGCTCAACAGTAACTTTTACTTCAGAGGTATAGAACATTGAAACAGATATAAAAATGATAACTAGGACATTAAAAATGATAGCTAATAGACATAAAAAAAACACATAATGGACATGTAGACATCAGGAATGCTTCTGGGGGCTAGAGAGGTGGCTCAACAGGGATGAGCACTTGCTGCTTTTCCAGAGGACAGCTCATGTATAGCACTCATGCTGGGCTGCACATAACTGCTTGTAATTACAGCTCCACGCAATCTGAAGCCTTCATCTGGCCTCTGTGGGCACCACACACAAATGGCATGGATTCACACAGACACAGACACACACATACAATAAAATGTTAAAAAAAAAATTTACCAATAACAACAAAGAGAGTGCTTCTGGTAGAAGCCATCTCATTCTAGGTCAGATGTATGGGCTATTGTTGGCAGAATATGCCAATTTACGTGAAATTTTCATGCCAAAATGAGAATCTTTACTGGCTAAAAGACTATCTGGGGGATAGTTTAGCTGAGATGAAAAGGAGCTGGCTTTTAAACATAAAAAAGAAGGCATAAATCCACCTTGAAAAAAGTTAATGGTCGAGAACTATACAAAAACCTTCCAAGGAGAATGGTGCTAAAATAAAACAGCTCTTTGGTGTTTCGTACGTTACCCTTGCATGGCAAAGACTTATTCCATCAAACTAATTCTTCAAATAAAAGTGCCAGGAGGGTAGGAGGAAATAAAAATGCCAGTAAAGCTGCCACCTGCAGAGAAGAGTTCCCACACACCCGCTAAAAGACAAGACTAAGTGTAAGACACCAGATAAAATTTCAAAATAGCACTTGTAAGAAAATAACTCTGCTCGAAGAAGGTTTTAATGCTATTTCCACATCCAGAAACAGAATAGAGGTTGACCTCAAGCCAACTGTAGAATGTCAGCCTCAAACCATTTACCACTTTGAACACCAACTAGATGATCTTGGGCCAGCAGTGCCACCCAAAGGCTAGCAAGGGGAGAAGAGTCAGATTTAAAGCCTTGTTCAACCCAATCCAGGGCTCGATGAGCTTTCTTTGCTCTTCCTTCTTTACACACTTCTTTGCCAGCTCTTGCTTGACTGTGCGGATGCAGACAGGTTTGGGTTGGGGCTATGAATGAGGGTTTCATTTTTATCAGGGGAAAGATCATTACCAGTTTAATGTCTAAGCAGAAAATAACAACCAGTGTCATAACCCTTGCAGATGCCCAGTAGTCTTCAGAGGCAGCCATGTTTCTATGTATGCCCTCCCCTTTAATCCTTGAATCTTTTTCCAAACACAAGTTTGAAACAAATTGTTTCTCCATCCAGTTTTACCCTCTGCTGCTTAATTACTAGTATAGTATCAGAATAGATTTCCACTGTGATTGCATACAACTTCCAGAGATACTCAAAGCAGGCTGGGAACTATCATTTTGCTACAGCATTTAAAGGAAAATACATCTTGAATTCCCAATCACTTTATTTTTAAATAGAAGCTACAGGAAAAGACCTGGCTCTGACACTTGGTCTATTCTGAACTTTGCCTGTCTAAATTTGACTTTCCCTTTTCTCTAAGAAGAAAGGCTGTAGGAATATTGTGAGAAGTAAGTAGGACCGTGATACTCAGTAATGGTAACTCAAAAGAGGATCTACCCTAAACCTCTCTGAAAGCTTGGCGTTCGTGTGTTCCACACAGACACATCTGTTCATTTCTTGTCCTTGTTTGAGGCAGTAAGTGCACGAGCACACATAGTTACACCTGAACCTCCACAAAATGACACCTTATGTACAAAGCCCAATAAGGGATGGGGGGCAAACAGCACCCTGGTAGCCTGACGGGAAGGAAAGAAGCAGGCACTCTCTAGAAGCAGCCGAAGCCATCACAGGATGCTAAGGTAAGTCCACACTCACTTTGCAATGTAGCAGACAGCTGGGATATATCATCAGTAATATGATCACATCAGAGTCTGTGGCAACATAGACTAAAAACCGAAGTCTTAAAATGACAGCGTCTTTATGACAACAAAAGAGGATAAATCTCTTCAAATCCGAGTCCTCGAATCAGCCTCACTTCCAGCACCACAGCCTTAGTTTCCTTCCACAGCACAGACACACATCCCAGTAAAGAAAGACAGGGGAACCTGGTAAAAAACAAACAAAGGATGTGCCTTAAAAAAGAAGCTTTAAGGGACTGGAGAGCTGGCTCAGCAGTTAAGAGCACTGACTCCTCTTCCAGAGGACCTGGGTTCAGTTCCCAGCACCCACATGGCAGCTCACAACTGTCTCTAATTCCTGTTATAGGGGATCTGACACCCTCACACAGACGTATATGCAGGCAAAACACCAATGTACATAAAATAAAAATAAATAAAATGTTTTTTAAAAGCTTTAAAAATTTCATTTATTTTGTGCTGCACTGTACGTATGTACGTGAGCACACATGTGCTACAATACACATGTGGAGGTGAGAGGACAATCAATGGTTTGTCCACTGTATGGGTCCCTGATATTGCACCCAGGTCACTAGTCTTGACTGCAGTGCCTTTATCCATTGAGCTCTCTCACGCTAACAAACACACAAATAAACCAACACAGGTCAGGTGTGGCCTTGAAACCTAGCACTCAGAAGCATAGGCAGGGGAATCCCTGTGAGTTAAAGATCAGCCTGTTTTAAGAAGAGAGTTTTAGGCCAAAACAAAAACACAGGCTAAAAAGGATTGCTTTCTGTAACTACTGGCTCTAAGACCTGCAATCTGAGTCTGATCCTGGCACTCAGATGGAGGAAGGAGAGAACGGACTCCCCCAAGGTGTCTTCTAATCTGCATGCCCGAGCATACACAAACACACGTAAAATAAAATTTGAATATTTAGGCCTTTTCAAGACCTTAGCATGCTTTCTTAAAGGACTTCAATTTTTATGAAAGAACATAACCTTTTAAAACAACATTAAGTCAAATAATTTACACATCAATGAGATTTTAATTTGCATAAAATTATCCTAGGAGGTATGCAATAGTATGAAAATTTTTAATTTTTTAAAATTTCTGTGTGGGAGCATCTGTGTGAGTAAGCCCATGTGGGTGCAGCGTCGGAGGCAAGATTGCATTGGATTCCCTAGAACGTTGTTAGAGGTGGTTGTGAGTCTCCTGACATGGGTACTAGGAACTCAACCTGGGTCCTCTGCAAGAGCAATATGCATTATTAACCGCTAAGCCATCTCTCCAGCACCACAAATTAGTTCCTCTGAAACGTCATGTTTCTTTAAATGTGAATGAAAGAAAAATGCAGAGTTATGGCGAAAATAACTATTGAAAATGAGAAGCAAAGCCAAATTATTTATACATGTCAAGCAAAACACACTACGGCCACATTTGAAAATTCAGAATTCCTCTTTTTTCTTTGGTATAAGAGGCAAGTTTATCTCTGATGGGTCTGATTTTTATTTACTTAAGAGTGTTTGCAGGCACACATGCTTGTGGGTGCACGTGTATGTAGCTCAGTGCCCAACATCAGGTGCCCGATTTCTTTCCACCTTATTTTTTGAGACAAGGACTTTTCATTGTACCCCAAAACTCATGGATTGGGCTATGGAATGAGCTCAGGGGATTCTCCTATCTCAGCCTCGCCAGTAAATGTCTCCACGCCAGAGTTTTTATTTATTTATTTTTTAACGTAGCTGATGGGGACCAAACTCAAGTACCCACGCTTGCATGGTAAGCACTTCACCCATCGAACCATACCCCCAACCTCCAGATTCGATTTAAAGGATCAATTCTAGCTCAGTAACTAGCTTTGGATTAGGTTTGCCTTTTCTTTTTGAAAGGTGAGGATGAAATGTGGAGCTAATGTCGGTTGAGCCTGCTGTTTGGACTTGTAATTCACTTGTATAAGATGTGCATTATGTACTTTCCCGGGAGGAAGGGTTTTCCAGTTCCTCAATACCTACTGGTTAGCAGAGTACCAAGCTTGGGAGAAACTGAAGGCAAAGTGCCTGTCCAATCAGGACCCAGGGAATGTACACGTGTTGTCACCCAGAAGCAACCTAATCAGAACGAGCGTTCAGGAATTGGTACCAATTATTCTACTGGGTCACAGGCACGACCACCACTGAATAGATATTAACTTTATCCCGTTCAGCGGGAACAACTCCGCTGTCTGATTCCATCACTCCTCCGGTGATGGAAGCTGTAGCAGTGTCATATATCTTCCCAAGTATCATCTTAATTGCATTTAAAAAAAACTAGCCACAAACATGAACTGCACCTCCCACCAAAGCTACAGCGTAGGGGCGGGTTAACCCGGAGAGAGGAAGTGCATATTTGGTTGCTTCAGTGTCCCACAGGGTGCAGGAAAAGGCCTGGGGCACACGTGGGAAGTCCTAGCGGACCCCTAACGGACTCGTCTGGATCCTGGCAACGCCACCGGGCTAGAGACACAGGCGTCGGCCTGCACAGCAGCCACCCTGTGCAGCGACCCCATCAGTCCCCGCGCCTTACCTGCGGCTGACCTTGCTCGCCCACGTCCCGGAAGGCCCGCCCCCCGCCCGCTCCCAGCTCCAGAGAGCAGCTGAAAGGCGGAAGCGTGGCGGCTAGAGCGGAGCCAGACAACCCGGAACTACTCTTGTCCCCTGGGGGCGGGGCCTCGGGCGACACCTAGCGGCCGGGCGTTCTCGGCGCTCCTTGGCCACTGCCGGAAGCTGAGCGTGCGGGTGTGGTTCTGAGAGCCGGGGGGTCCTGGCGTTCCCGGATGGCTCTGCAGCGTCCGCCAACTTCATTTTGTTGGGAATGGCCTCAGAGCTGCCTCCCTCACCTCTGAAGCTATTTGCTCTGTGATAATAGAACGAAGTGTAGTATTTTTTCATTCTCCTTGTGTTTCCTTTTTCTTTTCGTCGAGCTTTTATGTGCCCCAGAGATACTGCCTGACGCTAGCCAGGTCAGAGTCTTTCTATCAGTCAGCTCGAGGAGCTGTGTTTCTTGGGGAGCAGGGGTGGACTGTTGGGTAGCATATCGACACAAACAGTATCAAGGTATCCAGGAGAAGGGTGTCTCGAAAGACAGCCCACGCTCTGCTTCTCTTTGGGCAGTTGGACAAGCTATTGTAAAACTCTGCCCCTAGATTTTATGATGAAGTCTCGATTTAAAAAAAAAAAAAAAAGCAGCTTGGTGGTGGCGGCACACGCCTTTAATCCCGGGACTCAGGAGGCAGAGGCAGGTGGATCTCTTTTGAGTTCGAGGCCAGCCCGGTCTACTGAGTGAGTTCCAGGACAGCCAGAGTTACAGCAGAGAAACCCTGACTCGAAAAGCCAAAAATAAAATAAAGTAAAAAAATTAAAAAAGGGGGTGGTGGTGATGGTGCCTGGAGAGATGGCTTAACAGTTAAGAACAGTGGCAGTCCCTCCAGATGACCTAGGTTCAATTCCTAGCACCCACAGGGCAGCTAACAACTGAGTGTAATTCCAGCTCCAGGGGATCTGAACCCTCACACAGACATACATGCAGGCAAAACACCAATGCACATGAAATAGAAATAAATTATTTTAAAAAAAATCTTAACTGTGGGGCAAGAAAAATGTCTTAACCAATCGACAATTATGAGATCGGTCAGATCAGTCATGGGACCTTGAGCAATCCCAAGAGGGAATCAGATATGTGGACCAAGGATCCTTCAGCCTTATCTGTGCAGCTGTGTCCCCTAATGGTCGGAGTTCCCTTTACGGTTAACTGTCCTTGGGGTTGCAGATAGGTTGTTCGCACTGTATCAAAATCTACGGGGCAGGGGTATTTGCTCACCTGTGCACTAGTGAAGGGTCTGCATCCTCCAAACACCATGGCTTCACTATAGTATCATTTTCATTGTGGCTTGGGCCTCCCTTGTAAGCTTTTCTAGAGGATCCTGGGAAGAAATATCCTAAAAAAAATAATCAGACCCAACATGATTTGGGTCTATACTCTATCAGTATGGCGCCCACTTCATAAATAGAAGATTTTTCTTTTTGCATTGAAGAATATATTGCACAGCTTCCTTTCTTTTTGGGACAGCTCACTCCTTGGAATCTTTGCTTGCTTTGTTAAGTAAACTGCTTCAACTGTGTGTCTCCACTGAATTTTTTTCCTTGAAAAGACAAAAGCTAAGAGAATCCGTCCCATTAAAAAAGGCAAGTCTCCTCAGTAGTTATCTCAACCTCTCATTAACAACAGAAGCACTCTAAGAGTTTCACTCCTTGCAAAGTCTGCTTTCAATAGAGCCATGCTTTATAGGGATTGTTATGCAGCACTTATTGAATGCTTGATAGCTCGATTGAGAAACGAGTACCTGTTTTCTGAGCACCAATCATGGCCTTACATAAATACACTAAAATAGATTTTAGAATTAAGGCAAGTCAGCAATGAGTTCTGTATCGAGAGGGTATTCCGTGGACATTGTCTTCACTCCTGTAGAATTTGTGTTTGCCAAGTTTTAATATGTTATTAACCCACACAATAGTAAGCGATCTTATAATCATTTACACCAAAGCTACTAAAATCCTACGCATAACTACAGGCCCTTCCCCCACAGGCATCCTCAGTTCTTCAATAAATTTTACCTTCTGTTTTCTATTTCTGTAGGTTTTTTTTTTTTTTAAAACCAACATCCTGTAAGTTTTATAAACAAGAAGACCTCTATTCTACTTTGCTTCTCTGTTGCTCTGATAAAACCCAGACCAAAAGCTATATGGGGAGCAAAGTTCATTTGGTTTGCAGTGTACAGTCCCTTATCCAGAGAGACAAAGCAGGGACTCAAGGCAGAGACCAAGGAGGAACACTGCTTACTGGCATGTTTCTATGCTTTAAAGCTAGATTTGTAATTGACTCATGACTCATATAAATGTAGCTTTACTATATATAGGGAGAAAGTTCCAGGACATGTCATGGACATCACAATTACGGTGTTCAACTCATAGATAGGTGTTTGGACAACGTTAGAACATACTTTAAATTATTTCTAGATTAGTTATGAAACCTCATACAATGTAAAAGGCATGAAGTGTTGTTACACTGTATTGGTAAGGGACAAATGACAAGAAAAAAAGTCTGTCTATATTTACTACAGATGCAAGTTTCCCCCCAGTTGTCATTGATCTATGATTAAGTGAATCTATGGATGGAAAATCCATGGGCTTAGAGGGTCTGCTGTATTTGTATAAAACTTGTTGTTGGTTCTACTTTATCTATTAAAAGTAATTTTAACTGATTTGCTGTATTTTAAAAATACTTGTTTTCTCTTGTGTGTGTGTTTGTGTATGTCTCCATGTGGCTATTCACATGAGGGCAGGTGCCAGTGGAGGCCAGAAGAAGGCAGCATATCCCCTGGAGCTGAAGTTATAGGTGGTTGTGAGTCGCCTGACACGGGTGCTGGGAACGGAACGTGGGTCCTCTTCAAGAGCAGTATGTGTTCATAACTGTTGAGCCATCTCTTTTGCTGATTTGTGTTATTAAGTATGTTCTCTGAATCTTTATAAATCACAACAAATCATCTTTCCTTCCTTCTATCCTTCCTTTATTTTTAATTTTTTTTTTTTTTTTTTTTTGGCTTTTCGAGACAGTGTTTCTCTGTGTAGCCCTAGCTGTTCTGGAACTCACTCTGTAGACCAGGCTGGCCTTGAACTCAGAAAACCACCTGTCTCTGCCTCCCAAGTGCTGAGATTAAGGGTGTGTACCACTACTGCCCCGCTTTCTTTTATTTTTTTTTTTTAAGACAAGTCTCCCTGTGTATCCCTGGCTTGCATGGAACTTTCTAAGACTGGGCTGGCCTTGAGCTCACAGAGACCCACCCGTTTTTTGCTTCTTGAGTGCTGTGATTAAAGGTGTGCTCCAGCATGACTGGCAACAAATCTTTCTTAAAACATAGCAAGATGTATTAGTTCTTTTTCTGTTAATAACCCAAAGCCATAGATTTGGTATGTTGAAAAGAGTTGTCTTTTGGTTCCTGGTTCTGTTCTGAAGGAGATGGCACACATTTGGCAGTAGCTTTCTTTCCTGGGGTATGTGTATAATGTTTCCATGCACATTCATGTGTGTGGGTGCATGAATACATATATGGAGTCAGGGAACAACCTCAGGGGTTGGTCCTTGCCTTGCACCTTGTCTGTGACAGGGTCAGTCTTGTTTCGTGCTGAATATGCCAGGCTAGCTGGCCCGAGAGCCTCCTGCAATTCGTCTCAGCATCTGGTCTCCTAAGAGTAGTGTTGTGTTCTGGAATTACATATATGTGCTGCTGCAGCTAGCTTTTGTGTGGATTCTGAGGATTCAGATTCAGGTTGTTTGGCTTGCATAGCAAGTGCTTTATTCACTGAGCTATCTTCCTATGCTCCTGGCAACAGTCCCCTTGCTTACAGAATGTTAAGGTGGTACAGAACAGCACATGACAAGAGACAGGAGCATGTATCTATCTTCCCTGTTCTGTCTTATGGAACCACCAGCATTCATTCATGAGGACTCCATCCCATGACTTAGTTAATGCTTATTACCTCCCAAAGGCTCCATCTCTAAATGCCCGCGTTGGACTAATTTTCCACCCTCAATACCTCACAGTGAGGATTAAAACCTCAATTCATGAACCCTGGGGATATTCCCAGGCCATATCCAAACCATAAAACAAGGTACACAGGGTTATAGATGGGCACTATGATTGTCATTAAGCAGAATTCGTGGGGATTCATATTACTTCCTTGAAGCTGCTGTAATAAAATACCACACTCAGTGGCTTACCACAATCACTCATCACATTTCTGGAAGTCAGAAGTTGAAATTCAGCTTCATTGTGCTAAAATCAGGACATTCTCCTTTCAGGGGAGAATCAGTTCTGTGATTCACCTAATTTCTAGTGATCCCTGGCACTCATTGGTTTGTGGCCACATCATTTCAATCTTCAAGGTCAACATCTTCAAATATTCCTTTGCTCCCTGCTTTTTTTTCGCCTTCTCCTCTGTGTGTGATAGATCTCCCGTTGATCTTAAAAGATATATGTGATTATATTGACCCACCTGGCTAATCCTAGATAATCTTTTCATCTCACGACCCTTAATTTGACCACACAGCTGAAGACCTAATTCCAATATAGGGTAACACAAATAGGGATTATTTGATTCCTTTTCCATTTGTAGACCTTCAATTATTTTTTCTTACCTTATTTCTCTAGCTAAGAACTAGAATACTATATTGAATAAAAGTGACTGAAGTGGAACTCTCATCTTGTTCCTGTTCTTAGAGGGAATGTTCTGAGATGTTCTTCCTTTCAGTATAATGTTCATATACATTTGTCATACACAGTCTTTACTATGTTGAGGTATGTTTTTTCTGTTCCTACTTTTTCAGGACTTTTATCACAAAGAGATATTGAACTTTGTCAAAGGCCTTTCCTGCATTGATTGTGATTATGTGATTTCTGAACTTACAGTTTTGCTTCAGTCTCAGAGTGTTGGAATTACACACTTAATCCACCGTATCCCACGATAGCAGTTTTATTTATAATAGCCCAAGCTAAGACACAACTCGAATGTCTGTCGGTGGGTGACTAGATAAGCATACTGTAGTACCTCTGTACAATGGAATACTGCTAAGTAACAAAAGGGAATACATTATGAATACACATGTGCTGGCTAGTTTTATGTCTACTTGACATAAGCTAAAGTCATCTCTGCTGAGAGGAGGGAGCCTCAATTAAGAAAATACCTCCACAATATGGGGCAGTAGTTAGTGATTGATGGGGGAGGACCCAGCCCATGTGGGCAAGGCCACTACTGGGCTGGTGGTCCTGAGTTTTATAGGGAAGCATGTTGAACAAGCCATGGGTAGCAATCCAGTAAGCAGCACTTCTCCATGGCTTCTGCATCAGCTCCTGTCTCCAGGTTCCTTCCCTGTTTCAGTACCTGTCCTGGCTTCCTTCAGTGATGGACTACAATGTGAAGTGTAATCCAAATAAACCCTTTCCTTCTCAACTTGCTGTTTGGTCATAGTGTTTTATTGCAGCAACAGAAACTCTAACTAGGACAACATATAAGTATGTTGATGAATCTCAGAAGCATTGTGCTAAGTGATATGTCAGACTCAATAGGCTACATGCTGTATTAGTCCATTTAGATGGTGTTGTGTTTCACTGGGTTTGAAAACCACAGGGACAGATGACCACAGAGGGGCGCTAGTGATGAGGAGGAGTGATTGGCTGCAGGGGGACGCAAGAGAACTTTTCTGGGCAGTAGAAGTGCTTTTCAATTATACTGGTGGTTACACAACTGTACTTGTTTGCTAACACTCCTCAAACTGTATATGTAAAAAGGCTGAATCTTGTGGTATGTAAATGATAACTCAGTATACCGGTTTTAAAATGAGAGGTGTTCTTTTTATAGCTTGTCAAATGAATGTTTCCTCTACTTCTTCCTCTTTAAAATTTAGATTTTGCTGTGTAGATATGAATACAGAAGAGACGAAGCTCATTCCTTCTACTTTCTCCCTCACCCTCCGTCTTGCTGGAGACGATGATCCTTCTGAGGTTGGTGAATATTATTCCTGTGTGTGCATTTGTCCATTTGGACATCTGTACGTGCCCACAAATAGGATATTAACAGCCACGCCTTTCATTTAATAAAATTATACAGTTGGGGATTTTCTGTATACATTTTTTTTCATTTTGTTTTAATCACTTGAAATTGAGTTTTTGAGAGTCGTACATCTTAATATATACATATGTAATTAATCTATTTTAATTTATGCAGAGTATTTTACATAATTCTACACACGATATGAATATATTATGGTTATTTAACATTTTGTACCAAGGGAATGCTTATCTCTTTTTTTTCATTATCAGAAACATTTAACGAGCAACCTACTGCACGCTGCCTTTTAGTACATACACAATAAGCATCTCTTCGGGTGAGGCACCTGAGATGCCATCACCGTGTTTACAGTAGTCTTCCATAATTGCATCGATTATGTCCCACCATCAATGTACCTAGCATTTCAAATTAGCAGATTTGTTAAGCTTTGGGAAGCAATACCTAGTGTGCATATTTCAGATTACAAGTAGTAAGGTTATATCTCTTTTCCGTGTGTGTGTGTGTGTGTGTGTGTGTGTGTGTGTGTGTATACACGTATGGAGGGGTCAGAGGTCAACCTCAGGTGCTGTCCACCTTGTTTATTGAGACTCAGTGTTTCACTCACTGGCCTGGAATTCATCAATTAGGTGAGGCTGGGATACATATGTATGGTGCTTTGAATAAGAATGGTCCCCACAGGCTCATATAATTGAATGCTTTAGTTATCAGGGAGTGGCACTAGAGAAGAATTAGAAGATTAGGAGGTTGTGGCTTTGGTGGAGGAAGTGTGTCATTAGGGATGGGCTTTAAGGTTTCAAAAGCCCGTGCCAGGCCCAATGTCTCTCTCTCTCTCTCTCTCTCTGTGCCTACAGATCGGGATGTAGAGCTCTCAGCTACTTCTCTGGGACTGTATCCACTTGCATTCCACCATGCTCCCTGCCATGATGATAGCAGACTAACCTCTGAAACTGCAAGCAAACCCCCAATTAAATGCTTTCTTTTATAAGAGTTGATTTGGTCATGGTGTCTCTTCACAGCAATAGAACAGTGACTAAGACAGCATGTCTCTGCCTCCTCAGCACTGGGAATTCAAGCATGTTCCACCATACCTGGCTTTTTTACTCATATTTCAGACTCAGGGATCAGATTCAGGTCCTTGTAGTTGTTCTGAATCATGTGTGGGTATGATGAGGAACAGAAGACCACTTCCAGGATGTAAACTTTGAACTCAAAAGCAGGGTTAGCCTGAAATGACTGAACCCTGAGTTAACTTGCTGAAGAATTTCTATTGTTTTAAGACAATGTTAATTGAGCTTTCCCCAACCAATACAAAGGTTATTTCTTGCTTAGTTGAAGAGAGCAATACCACCCTGTAGTCCCAGCTGACTACCTGGAACCATTCTAGAGCTCAGCTAATCCAAGGTCTTCAGGTATTCCAGGAGTAACTTGTTAATGATTGGCTGCAGGAATAATAAGGTTTCTTTATCAACAATATCTTAAACAAACGCCTTTTAGCATAAGAGACATTAGGGGGCAAGGTACTTTTAACAACAATTGCCTCAGCCAGGAGATTACTTCAGGTACAGGTTAATTCTCAGGAAGCACTTATTAACAGTTACTAGTCATTTACAATATTTTCCCCAAACCAGGTGTACCCTCTCACATATCCCAGAAAGCAGTCCCTTCACCCAGTGTCTTATTCCTACAGGTCCTTATGCTTATACAGTAAGCATTTTACTGATTGCGCCATCTCTCTATCCCCAAGGCAATATATCTTTAGTTTCATTATTTCTCCTCCCCTTTCTTAAATAACATCACTGTTATCTAGATGCTCACTCCAGAAATTTGTATGTTATTCTTGATCCCCCAGCTCCCTTCTCCCATATCCACCCTTCAAGTCCCCTTTGTCTTTATTTTTTGTCCACAGCATCATAATGACCTGCTGTCTAGCCTCCTTCCATCAATTGACTCTGCTCATTGTAGCAGCAACCCTTTCTGAAATACAGATCTGTGTCCTTTCCTCAACCTTTGCTAATGGCTTCCCCCAGCCCACACTTCAAAGTCTCATCACTGCAGGTATCTCCACAAGCTGACTTTGCACTACAGCCTTGTATTGTATTACACAGTTCATTCTGAAGAGCCTCATTCACTCCAGTTCTTTTCTTTCCTTCTCTTGCTAATGTCCCTGAATTCTCAGATGAAAGATGAAGAACATTTCCTTTGGGAAAGTTTTTTTTTCCCCCTGATGTTCTCAAACTGTTCTATGTATCTCTGTCTGTGTCTTTGTCTCTCCCATGTCTCAGCCTATTTTCTGTTGCTATGACAGATTATCTGAGACTGCTTAATTTGTAAGAGAAAGAGGTTTATTCAGCTCAGAGTTCTGGAGGCTGGAAAATCCAATACTAGGAAGAGGTCTTGTTCTGCGACATACTATAGAGGAAGAGCTGAAGGCTTAATGGTCACACGGGAAAAGGGCACCCTCACTCTATATTGCAGTGCTCTCACTGTGGCTGATCCTGTCCCCTCATTAATTCAGTAACCTCTTAAAACCCTCACCCCCCATTTCTCAGCACTTCAGTGTGAGTTTAGAAGGAGCAAACCATATTCAAACTTAGCAGAGGTAGTGTGGCACAATAAAGCCTGTGGGTTAGGATCTGAACATCAAAAGTACCTGGTTTAGAAGTTTGGCTCTGCCATTCCCTAACTGTTCATTCTGTGCAAACTTCATGTCTCAATTTCTTTATCTATAAAACAGTGATAATGATAGTACCCACTCCATGGAAACTTAGAGAACAACAACAATAAAGCCACCACCATCACCACCACTGCCACCACCATCACTACCACCATCAGCAACCCCCACCACCACCACCACCAACAACAACAACAGCAACAGCAACACACCAAACCCACAGACAGTCCTTAGGACATTGATGATCTCCAACTCAGGTGCTCCTGGAAGGTCAGCCACATAATGATCAATAGGCATTTCTTTCATGTTGGGATTGTTTTTCTTGCCTCTGTACTATAATTGTTTATAGCACGTAGTCTAGCTTTTTGGAAGATGTAGGTTGTGTACATTTTATTTATAATCATATTCTTTAAGATGGTGTGAGCTTGATCCGAAGTATAAATCCAATCAGAATTTACAGATTAATTGAAGTGTATAAATAAGAAGATACTCTCTGTCATGGCATATTTCATAGTTACGGATAATATTCCTATATGCTGTAAAAGTGGAAGGGTGTTTTCTGATGTCTTGCAACAAGTAGGGGAACCGCCTCCTACCTGTAAACAATGGACTAGCCACCCAGTTCTCCATCTGAATGGGCCGTTTGTTAACCTTAAGGCAGATGAAGGTGAGACTCTATTCATTTGTTTATTGGAGGGCTGGGTGGAGACAGGGAGGATTTGGAATGTAAAAGCACCTAGGGCTGGGGCAGAGAGGAGAAGGGGAACCAGGAGGAGAGCAGGGCGTGAGGAGGCTATGGAGTGAGCTCTCTGCCTAAGCCACCCTTGTATGGGATCCCTGAGATTTGTCCTGGCTCGTGTTTAATATACCAACAATGATATAAGAAATAGCTTGTTAAAAATCAACTATGGATGTTCATTAACACTCTACTCTTGAGGGTGGTCTGACTGAAACAAATATTCTGCTCTAGCTACTGTGTGTGTGTGTGTGTGTGTACATGTTTGTGTGTGCATGTGTGTGTGTTTGTGTGTGTATGTACATGTTTGTGTGTGCATGTCATATGTGTGGCCTCACACTGTGTGTATGCCTGTGAGAGGCTAAAGTTGGGTGTCCTCCTTGCTGTGAGCTCACTCGTCAGCTGCAGTGAACACCCAGAGCTCCGGTGGCCGCTGCCTTCCCACAGCCGGCATTACAGGGTTGTGCTGCGGTGCCTGGCTTTCTCTAGGAATATGTTTCTTCTTGCCAGCCTTTAGTCATTCCTCTTAACTGGCTCTTAGGATGATTGGCATATTGTAGATTCTCTGCAGGCACTTGCGTCCTGATGGCATTTTCACCTTCCTTTGTTAAGACACCACTAACAATGTAGTTACCTCATCTCCTCTCTGTAAGTCCTGGCAGTTTCTGCTCACAGAGCTTCTAAGCACTCCAACACATCAAAGTCATTGTCATTATCAGTGTTGAAACCTATTATATATTTCTGTGTATCAACTGAAGTGACTATGTAATTTTTAAAAAAAAAACCCTTTTCTGTATTACACTGATTGTTTTATCACTTAGTTTTGGAATGAATTCAACTTGATTGTGAAATTAAGTTGTTTTTATGTTTTTCTCTGCTTAGCCTGTGAATAATTTGTCTGGCATTTTTGCCTCTACACTGAGGGTTGGTGTATAGTTTTGCTTTCTCTAAGGAGAGTCTCCAGGTTTTAGTGTCAATCTTATACTAGCAGATGAAATTCGCCCCCCCCCCCCGCCCCGCCCCGTCCCTCTTTCTATTTTCTGGAAGAGTTGTGAAATTAGTATTATTACTTCTAAAGATATTTGGTAGAATTCACTGGCATTTGAATTTATCTGTACTTAAGTTTCTTTTTGTACAGAAAGCTTTAAATTACAAATTCTTTAAGATCATTGTTATTCTTATTATTTTGGTAGTTCTCACTGCCCATTTAAGACAGTGTTTTTAGAATTTTATTATTATGTCAATTTTTACAAGATAAATAAATAAAAAAAGTTGTTGATATCACCAAAAATTTAATCTCTGCTTGCATAACATGGTATGAGTTGTCAATATTTAAAGAACCAAATTCAAACTGATATTGTAACCTTCGTAGGGCCTACTTTAATATTTTGGCTTACTTTAAACCTTAGTAAGCCCTTAGACCTTAGCACAACTGACTCCATAATGAAAGTACCATTTAGGCCATAAAACTCAGTACATAGATAGCACTACCTGCCAAAACAAAAACAAAGACCTAATCCATCAAAGTCCATAGTTCCAGAAAAGTCTCTGTACCAACCTTGCTTTTTGGCTTTTGTAGTTCTGCTTCTGGCTAACTGTTCTTGCTAACTGCAGTGTGACAACCCAGGATTTGGTTTTTGTGCTTGAAATCTCACCACAAGAAAGGCTAAGGGCTATACCTGGATCCTGAACACTTAGTGTAGTTGCTGGCCAGCTAATACGGACTTTCTATTGGCTTAAACCCATGTCTGAGCAGCCATCTCTGGTGGATGCCCAACAACAATATAATCTCTATAATGTGTTTGCTTTCTGTTTTGAATTTTCATTTGTCCTTCTTGTCTTCTTTCTACTTTATTTGGGCTAAATTTGCTGGATTTTTTTCTAATGTCCTAATGTAGAGACTTAGCATCCTGGTGTTAGTTGCAAATGGCTGTAGAGATTCGTCACCTTTATACTTAAGTATGTTTGGAATTCTCCGTATAAAATCATGTTAAAAGCATTCCTGCCACCAGGTCTCTGTTTATAATACTTCCACACCTCTTACAACCCTTCCTTTCTCTGAAAATTTCAAGTGCTATCTCTGTGATCATTTCTTTAAATGCATACATTGAGAAGGGGGAAGATCAATGTGTATTTCCTTCTCAGTGTGGACCCTGAACAACAACTCCTCTTCCTCTTCATTATTATTGTTATTAATGTGCTAAAGATCGAATCGCAGGGCCTCATTCGTGTTAGGCAAGTGTTCTACTATAGAGCTACACTCCAATTCCAATGGTACTTTGAACTACAAAACAAAAATCCCCAGCCTGTTGGGGACCTTCTAATGAGGTGCTAACTAGAGCAACATTGTCACTGATTTCTGGTCTAATGTGATGGTTAATCTCAGTTGTCAACTTGGAGACAGGCCTTTGGGCATGCCTGTCTGGGATTATCTTGATTAAGTTAATTGATGTGGGAAGACACCTGCACTGTGAGTAGCAGCTATTTCCTGGGATGGGATGCTGGGTTGTATAAAAAAGGAGAAAGTGAGCTGAAGACAACTGTTGACTGTTCCCTTCCTCCTGGCTGTGGGTACTGTGATGAAGTGTCTGACACAAACAACTTAATGGAGGAAAGGCTCGTTTTGGCTCTTGGTTTTGGTAGGTTCAGTCTCTGGTCACATGGCCCCCGTGTGCTCTGGCAGAACATTATGGTAGCACTGACTGTGTGGAAGAAGACGTTCATCTCAGACCGGATAGAAAGTTGAGAAGGAAGAACTGGTGACCAGCTATAACCTTCACAGTCACACTTCCACTGACCTGCTTCCTCTAGCGAGGCTCCACCTTCTAACATTTTCAGAACCTCCCCAAATAATATCATCAGCTTGGGATCAAAAAAAGTGATCTCATGTAGAATATTTCATATCTAAAACATAACAGAGGTAACACTGAGATTGACACAGCCTAGGGTAGCCAATGACCATTTGGAAAAACTCTTGTCTCAGGACTGTGGTGCTATATGTGTGTACAGGCAGTTTTGAGCAGACTGTCACCTTTTGTCTCTCTACAACCTTTCATGGTTCCCACAGACAGGGTAGGCTTAGTGGCCCTGGGAGAGGCCTACTCTTTCTCTGCAGCAGAGGGGCAGCCTTATGGAATGAAATAAAAATGTGTGAACTCAAACAAGGTATTTATCTTCTATCCCCCAAACTTTATTTTTATATATTTTTTATATATTTATAAAAAACAAATTATTTTATTTAGCATTTCCCCTCATCAATAAAATAGTTTGATCATGGCTACCTAAGTTGGCTATGAAGAATAATGGTTTATGAGGATTCTTTGGTCTATGTTTGCTGTCTGTGTTGGTTTTCCTTTCAGTTTTAGGTTGAACTTGTCCTCCTGGGAGTTACTTGAACCTTCATACTCTGGACTGTGGTCAACAAAAAGTCCATACATTAAACTCTGTTTCCAGCATTTATTAATATTAAGTTGTCTGCTTCTCAGATGTTCTCCACATATCTTAATGTTTTAAATCAAAAGTTCTCTTAAAGTCCCAGTTTCTCCAGTTTTGCTCTGGGTGGCAAAGAGTTCTTGTCCTTGGGTACACAGTGGAATGTTAGAAATTCATATTTCACTGAAGCACCATGCCTTTGAACTTTCTACTGACAGCATTAGCATTCTGAGAAGTTCACATTGATATTTCTATATTAACCCATTTTGAGTTCTTAATCGAGTCATAATGATCTGAAGAGGATATATTCCTTTCCAATAGCACTGAGGGGAATCTTAAAGATGAGAGAAACAGGTTTGAAAGAGAGTTTGGAAACCCCAGAGGAAACATTAATTTGCTTCACAAATTTGCCTGCAGTTTGCTTTAGCAGTGACTAGACTGACTGTACTTCATTGTGGCTTTCCAGTGTCTCTTTAGCATCTGTGGCTATACTTCACCAAACTTCAGTAGGCAATAGTGTCAGTGGCTAGAGTCCTCTGAATGGAGTCTGAATAAATAAACACATGCTTTGTTAATAATAATAGCATCATCATACTCCACAGGCCGGGGAGTAAGGAGCGTGCTGTAACTAAATGCAAGAATCAGACAGCCAGGGATGAAGCCATGTTCACTAGTCACCTCCCTTGTGACCTTGGGCAAATCCTTTATTTTCTTTATGTTTGAAAAAGCTTTATTTTATTTTATTTTATTTTTTATGTTTGAAAAGGCAGTAATAGTAGCATCCACTTCATAGGGGTGCTAGATGATTAAATGCAATAAGCTGCCACTTAAGGGCTCTTTAAAATTATTTGGAACTTTTATTCTTTGATAACTTTGCATTTGAATAAATGTATTTAGATCATATCCACTCCCTGCTCCTCACTTTCTAACTCCTCCAGGATCACCCCACACACCTCCCTCCCAACTCCTCCTCCTCCTTTTCTTGTCCCACTGGGTTTAATTATGGCTGCCAGTATGCACATGGGTGTAGTGCCTTCCACTAGGTAATCTACCATGGCCAGCTCCCGACTCTCCCTACTCCAGCGGCCATCAACTGCCAATAGCCCTGTGGCTGTGGACAGGACCTTCCTTTTCATGTTATAGTCTGATTGGCTTGGTCCTGCGCAGGTCTGTGCTGGCACCCACAGCTGCTGTGAGTTCATGAATGCCAAGGCCTTGTCATGCCCAGAAGATATTCTTTTGCAACAGGGTCTCCCAACCTATGACCTTTACTCCTGCCCCTTCTTCTGTGATGTTCCCTGAGCATCATTGTGTGTGTGTGTATGTAGGTGTGTGATTTAGGGCTGAACACTCCACAGTTGCTTATTCCCCAAACTGCTGAGTCTCTCTACCACTGCCATCTACTATATAAAGCAGCTTCTTTGACCAGTGATGAGGTCTGTAGCAAAAGCGGCAGTGCAGTGGCTGTTTACAAACAAGTGATGGGGTTGGTGGCTGTTTTCTCTATCTTTTAACCTGTTCTTATTCATCATTTTGCCCTGACAAGCAAATATATAAAGCAGATGGCATCTGGGGAAATCTATGTGTGTCTGCAGTTTCAGTCTCTTAGGATTTAAGAGTTATAGATGAGTCTGGGCAACATAGTAAGATACCTCCTATCCCTGTGAAGAAAAGATAAAGGAAAAGGTTTGGACTCTAGAAGCAGATTCTCTGTGTTCAGATCCTCAATCTAATCATGTTTGCCAACTTTGTGACCTTAGGTAAGTCACTTAATTTCTCTGGGGTTCAGTTTTCTCATAAAGAAAGAGTAAGAGTAGAACCTACCTCAGAGGGTTAGTGTCAGAACTGATAGTAAAGAATCTAGTTACAACATCAACACATACACACACACATATATATATATATACACACACACATATATACATGTATATATACATATTTATGTATATATTATATTCCAAAAACGTATGTCCTCATTATTTATATATATTATTATATATATATTATATATATATCACATATAATATAATGTGATATATATGATATATATGATTGGCATTTTCAGATTGGATGACCTATGGATTAGTTTTGTGGCTGGGGAGCTGGCTCAGTTGGTGGAGTACTTACTGTGCAAGCATGAGGACCTGAGTTTAGACCCCCAGAACTCATGAAATAAAGACACATCAGTACATGTCTGTAATCTTGGTGCCGGGGAGGCAGAAACAGGAGGATCCCAGGCTTGCTGACCAGCCAGTCTAGCCAGCCTGTGCTCTCCAGTTTCAGAGAGAGACCCTATCTCAAAAATAAGGAGATGAGCAATAAGAATGTTTGGTTTGTGGCCTACATGCACACATATAGACCCGTAAACACCCCCTACAGACATACCCTCATACACAGATTTGAAATTTCAGAGTAAGAAGTATGAAGACTGACTCTATATATAACAACAATGAACATTCATTCAGTGCCTATGATAGGTTAGTTACTGATTTAAAACGACTCATAACTCATATCACTATGGTTGGATTTCAACTTGATTGACAGGTGAGAAAAATGAGGCTCCGAGAGTCTAGATAACTTGCTTATGGTTATAGAACATGACTAGTGTTTAAACTGTGGGTATGATTTCATGGCCCTTGCATGCCCCATGGCCTGCTTTAGATGGGCACGTTGGTACCTTGCAAGTCTTAGATAGGGATAGACTCTCTTTCTGATTTGTTATTTTTATTTAATGTGTATAAGTTCTATGTATTTTGCCTGCATGTATGTACATGTACTGCGTGCCTGACGCCTGTAGCGGTAAGAACATGGCCCCGGATATCCTGAAACTGATGGTTGTAAGCCAACATGTGAGTGCTGGGACTCCAACCTAGATCATCTGGGAGAATAGCAAGTGCTTTTGCCACTGAGGCATCCCTAGCCTCTGGGATAGATTCTTGCCTTAGTTACTTTTTTATTGCTGTGATCCAACACCATGCCCTAGGCAGCTTATAGAAGAAAGATTTTTGGGGGGTTTATAGTTCAAAGGGTCAGTCCATGACCATTATGGTGGCAAACATGGCAGCAGGCAAGCAGACATGGGGCTGGAGCAGTACCTGAGAGGAGAGGATACATCTTGAGATGCAACCATGAGGCAGAAAGGGGGGGGGAACAGAGAGAGACACAGAAAGAGACAGAGAGAGAGACAGAGAGAGAGAGACAGAGAGAGGGAACTAATTGGAAATAATATGGTCATGGACTTTTAAAACCTCGAAGCCACTCCCAGTGACACACCTCCACTAACAAGGCCACACCTCCTAATACTTTTCCAAATAGTTCCACCAACTAAGAACAAAATATTCAAATATATGAGCCTATGGGGGCCATTCTCATTCAAAACACCACAACTCTCTTTGGAAAACATTTATTCACTTGGTTAAGAGAAACATACTGAGCACACAGTGTCAATCTTCTACATAGCCTAATTCTGGGTCAAGAATTCAAATATCTTAAGTCTTTTAACTAAAATCTATACTGTTGTCTATGCCAAGCTATATCTGAGTGCACACACACACCCCAAAGCAGACAGTTAACAAATGAAGGTATTCTTGTGTTTGTAATACAGAAATGAACACATTGGGTGCACCAAAGGCTCAATGAAAAAGTGAAGTCATGATTTTAGGCATAGAACACTGAGTTGATGGCAGCACATTTGTAGGGTTTTCCTGGGCTGCTTTCCTCCCCAGCAGGTAGCTAAGCTGTTGGCAGCTAGCCCAGCTTATACAGAATTCCCCTAGCACATTATTGTGGGAACAGGGTTATATGTATACATCAAGAGGGAGGGTTTCTGGTATCCGGGGACGTCAGATGAAACTCATTTGTTAGGACAGCGCAGGTACACCAGCCCCATTTGCATGTTGGGGCTTGAAGTCTGGACCTTATAAGGTCATTTTGGGAGAAATGTTACAGCTCCAGATAACAGTTCACCAGGTCGCATACCTTTGAAGGGGTGGTGCCTTGCTGTGAAAGCAGGGAGCATAGCTTGTCACTTGTCAGAGCAGTAGGTGAAGGAACAGCCAATAGCGTTCACCTCAGCTCCAGGACAGCCCCCAACACCTTGATGGTTAAATCTGAACCTAGAAAGTCAACAGACACTAACCAAGCTGTTGGATTATTTTTAGAGGGGTCACAGGCAGCCACATTTTGCTGGATTCCCAGAACATTTGCCTTTGCCAAGGCTCCAGGATCTTCCCCTCATTTCGAAACAGGGAAGGTTTGATCCTGCAGTGTCCTGTGTCAAGAATGTGTGGCATGTGTCCAGCTCTCAAATACTGGAGCCTCAGGATTTGGGGCTGTTTCATTTTTTTCTTTTTCCTTTTTGCTGTGATGAGATTGAACCCAGTGCCTCACACACACTAGGCAAGTGCTCATCTCCGAGTTACATCACCAGCCTCAATTTTGTCTCAAGTATTAGTAGGCAACATTTACTGCTTTTGGCCACCCATTATGCATCATTTTTTGGAATTAATTTAATTTTTTTGATTTTATTTACTTTTCTGAGTTTCTGTAGGAGAATCATCTCCCTATAACAGTGTCAGTCAATGAGGACAGTAGCTTGGGTGGGGGCTCCTTGCTTCCTCCAGAGGAGCACATACCACCAAGGTCTGACTAATCAGGAGCAGACAGGTTACAGAAATCGAGCCACTCTGTTTGGAAGGTGTTGAGGAAGGCCCTTTTCTCTTTGTTGGAATATCAGCTAGAGCTGCAGGAAGATAATGAGAATGAAGACACCGGAAAAGGAAGATAAAGAAGAGAAACAGAAAGAACCCGAGTCCTGAGAATTTTCCTGGGATTTCCCCTCCCCGCTCATTTGCTTCCTTTCCCTCTCCATTCCCCTCTTCCCTCCCTTCTCTTACCCCTCTCCCTTCCTCTTCTCATGAGCCCCTCCCGCTCCACACTGGAATATTGACTGGCTCCATCTTTTGAGCTTCAGCCAGAGCTGTTCTGAGTTTGTAAGTGCAACGGCCCTGCCATGCCCAGAAGACATTTTGCAGCAGTCTTTTCCAACCTATGGCTCTTCCCTCCATCCCCTCTCCCCCCACAACCTTCCTGCCCCTCCTCTTATATTTCCTCTTTTTCTGTTGTTTCTTCAGGTCCCACTGTGTAGCACAGGCTTGAACCTGTGATCTTCCAGCCTCAGCCTCTAAGTAGCTTGGATCCCAGGCGTGCGCCACCAAGCCCAGGCTTCCTAGGATTTTTCTTTCTTTTACTTATTTTAACAAAGATTTTATTTGTATATATGTGCTTTCGCCTATGTGAGTGCATGCATGTGAGTGGGTGCCCGTGGAGGCCACTGGAGGGCGATGCAGTTAGATTTGGAGTTATAAGCGGTTGTGAGCTGCCTGACGCGGGTGCTAGGAGCCAAACTCAGGTCCTCCGGAAGAGCAGCGAGCCATGTCCCTGGCACACTTTTAAAAGATTAAAAAAAAGTTTATTAAATTTGTAATTGTATGTGTTATGTGTGTATATGTACATGGCAGTGTAGGTGCTCGTGGAATGTATAGAAAGCAGCTTTGATGCCCTGAGGCTGGAATTTCAGGCACTCGTGAGTCCCCTGAAGTGAGTACTGGGAACCAAACCTGGTTCCTCTGCAAGAGCAGTATGTGCTTCAACCACCTCGCTAGCCTCTTCCTGGTAGTTTTCAATAAGGCAACTACCTAGGACAAACTGAGTTCCTGTCACTCTCAGCAAGAAGAGTTGTAACTGGTGTTGCACTTGACATTCAGATTATGGACCTTTTATGAACCACAGTAACTTGTGTTACTGTTTTTTTTTTTTTTTGTAATTTATTTTTCATTTGCAAATATTTTATTTATTCAATTTCTTAAAAATACAGCACATCTTTGTGATTTTTTGGAGACATTCCAGAGACCTTCATAAATCTTTAATTATTCATTAACATTCTATCATCTAATTTCTTCTTAAATGCACCGGTGGGTGAGTATGTCCATAGCAAGGGCAAATAAAGCTGAGGCGGATTTTGAATGCTGGGGGGTCATGTACCAGCTGCTTGGGGCATAGGGTTCTGAAAATTAATGCTTTAGTAAAAAATTCCATTACTGTGATGGGAACTTTATGGTCATTAAAAGATCAGGCTAACACTTTAATGCAAAATCCCAGAGCCTAGGGCCAGCTATATTTCAGAATTGTGCTAATTTGTCCAATTGCAAGCAATGCATTCCCTTTCTCTGTCATTACAAGTAAGGTTTTTCTTTTTAAAAACTTTGTAGGTAATGTCCATGTTCCTACCTGAGTTTAGGGTACAAATATATTAGTAGCCACTAAGACAGAATGAAAACATTGGAAATGTTCTTTTCCCTTGTTTTAGTTTTAAATCAAAACTGACTTTCCCCCAAGGTCCATGGTTTGTGACCTTTATCTTTTAGATTTCTTGGGTCCTCGCTGACACAGGAAAGCACAGTTTAGCTGAGTCTCACTTTAAGCTGCTATTTGGAAAGATTTATGAAATGGCAATTTGAAAGAATGATCATTTGCATTTAAAATATTTTTCACTTCAAACAAAGCTTATAGGCTTCTTCTGACTATTCACCTTAAGTAAGTTTACTTAAGTTTACTTAAGTAAACTATGTAACAGAATCCATAGATTTTACTCACAATTTCCTTGGGAAGCCAAGGAAAGAGTGAAGTTGGGATATTTTGTTCAGTTAGAAGTTGGCTGTTTACTGGTAGTTGGTAATAGGTCAGTTATGTTGTTCTTCCTGAGTGTTTCGTTCTCTGCGACATGATGTTATAACTTGTCTTTGTTTGACTATATTCTCAAGGTCCTAGAAGCCTGGTCCCAGTGTGACCATGTGAGAGGTGACGGGTCCATGACAGGGAGGGTAGTAGAAGGTAATTAGGTCACCCGGAGCGTCTCTCCCAGAAGGGATTCACACTGGTCTGAGGAGTGAGTGGTTTCTTGCCACAGTGAATTGTTACAGGAAGAGCAATGTGCTTTTCCCCTTGCTCTGGCTTCCTGTCACACTGTGTGCTCTCTCCCTCTCAGAGTGCTTCCATTCTATTGGCCATCACCAGAGGCTGAACAGACAAGGATACAAAGTCTTGGATCTTCAGCCTTCAAAATGAAACCATGAGCTTTTACAGTTCCAATGTCAGTTACTTTACAGCTCTGTGTCTTGCTGTGTGCCTTGTAGTGCCTCTACATGGGAGGGCATATTATTTCTACCCCAGTTTCAGACTTGGCCATGTGACTTGATAGGGTTAATAGAAGACCTGGAAACAAAGTCAAGTTGAATTCAAGCCTTTCTTCAACACTGTTGCCATCAATAATTCTGAATCAGAATTTATTTAATTTTATTATTATTATTATTATTATTATTATTATTATTATTATTATTATTGCTACTTCTACTACTACTACTACTGGTTTTTCCAGATGGATTTCTCTGTTGTAACTCTGGCTGTCCTGGAACTCACTCTGTAGACCAGGCTGGCCCTGAACTCACAGAGATCCTCCTGCCTCTGCCTCTCAAGCGCTGGGATTAAAGGCATGCGCCACCACCTCCCTGCTTGAATCAGAGATTTAATCTAGTATTCAGCCAGTCATGCTGGCAAAAGGTGATCCATACAGAGCAGTTTTGTGATACAGAAGCCAAACCTTGTGACTTTCTCTAGCCCTACAAATGACTCCGTGAGCTAGTAATATAATTTAATTAGTCTGTTTTCTGCTTAAACTGATGAATATTCTATTGTTTTTTTGCGGCAAAGACATATAATCTCTACAATGTATATATATTTCCAAAAGCATTTAAAAGGTGTTTTGTATGATTTCTGAGGAAATAAGATAGGCATATTTGAGATTATATGTGGAATACATAACACTTTTGGATTTTCCTCCCAGCAATGAAAGAAACAAAGATTAAAAAGAGGGTTGGGAATGTAGCTCACATACAAGGTTTGGGAATTTATTCTTAGCACAAAGAGAGAGGGGTGGGGAGAGAAGAGGAAGAGGAGGAGGAAGAGGAAAATAAGAAAGAGGAGGAGGAAGATTAAAAAAAATCTTACTCGGTGTGGTGGTTTGAATGAAACTGTCCCCCCAGGAATCTTAGCCTTTGAACACTTACCTGGTCTCTAGTTGGTGGCATTGCTTGGAGAGATTATGGGGAGCTCCAGCCTTGCTGGAGGGAGTATGATGTTGAAAGGACAAGACCAAAGCAGCCAAACTTTAGTCAGGCTTCTAAGAGCACCAAAATTGTGTAGGCCCAAGCCAGGAGCACCATGACCCAAAACAGTTCCCAAAGTTAAAGAAAAACAATTTTTAAGACAAGCAAGACGGCCTTGGGCTAAAAGAGTTTCCCCACGTAGACAGCCCATGGCCTCGGGCTAAGAGTCTTCCCCCCACCCGAATTGACTAAGACCCTAAAGTTTACATTTTCTAGGAGCCCGCAACCTTGCTATATGCCAGCACCAATCAGTTTAAAGGTTAACTGGCCCCTACCTATCAAAATGGGAAAACAATTTGGGGACCAATCAACTTGTCCCGACTCGGTCTGTGCCTAGCAACCGTTTCAACTGTATAAAAAGCTTAACCATTTGCTCCTTGTGGCCACTTCTATCCTGCGTGTTAGAATGGCCCCAGTATACTGGAATAAATCCTCTTGCTATTTGCATTGATATCCCGTCTGTGAGTCTCTGTGGGGGTTCGGCGTTCCAGTTTGGGCCCTGGGGGTCCCAGTTTGGATCTCTGAGGTCCAACAATGTCACTGGGGTGTGGGCTTTGAGGTTTAAAACCTCCCCCTACTTCCTGTTTGCTGTCTCTGCTTTGTGCTTGGGTTGAGGGGATTTGATCTCCTAGCTGCCTATGCCACTGGCCAGGCCTGCCATCTTCCATGATGACTCTTACCCTTCTGGAACAGTAAGCCGAAATAAATTTTTTCCAGAAGTCACTTTTGGTCATGGTGTTTTCTTATAGCAACAGGAAAAGTGACTGAGGATAGGTGACAGTGTGATGAATCAAGAACTCTCACGTTTTCCTGTGGGAATAGAAGGTGCTATCAACTTTTTATTTTGAGATAGGGTCTTTCTGTGTTTCTCTGGCTGTCCTAAAATGTAATGTATATACCAGGCTGGCCTAGAAATCACAGAGATCTGCCTACCTCTGCCTCTTGTTGACGTTAAAGGTATGTGCCACCACATCCAATTCTAAAAACTTCTCGTCATGTAAAATGCTTTAGTGTAGTTTATTTTTGTTATTGTTTTTGTTTTGTGGCAATGTCTCACACTGTAGCCTGGCTGGCCCGGTGTTTTCTGTGTAGCCTAGGTTGTCTTGAACTATGGCAATCCTATACCTCAGTTCTTTAACACCTGAGACAGCATGCCACCATGTCTGACTTATATTAGTATAGTTTTAATATTTTACATACCAGTTTTTTCAACTATTAGTTATATAGGCAAAATTTACTGACAGAAATATCAGATGTATATAAAGATGTGGTAAGATGGTGTTCACAACAATAATGACATATATAGAAAATTATTTGTAAAATATTTCTGAAGAAAACTTGGAACTTGGTGCCATCGGATAGAGATCTCATTGAATAAACTGTTATATCTGTGAATGGGCTTTGCAACCTAAGAGATATGTTAGACTTTTGTTGCCAGGGTAAGATACCTTACATAAACAACTTAAGGAAGGCAGGAGACATTTTGAGTATGGCTTAAGAAATTTCAGCCCATCATGGTGGGAAGCAGGAAAAGCAGGCTCACTCTGTAAAACAGCATCTGGAAAGCAGAGAGAGAACTGCTGCATTGGGGAGATTCTCCTTGTTTTCTTCATTCCTTCTAAGCCTCCAGGTACAGGATGCTGCCATTCTCATTCAGGGTGGGTCTTCCCTCTATTAATTAATTTTCTCTGGAAATGCCTTTACAGACACACCCAGAAGTAAGCTTTATAAATCTCCTAGGTGCTTCTCAAGCCAATCAAATTAGCAAGATTAACCATCACACTGTTTTTGTTACCTACTGTGGTGGCTCAGCAAAGAAGACAAGGAGGGCACATTCGTAGGTACAAACCCTGCCAGAAGTCAGCAAAGGGTCATGACCACTATCTTGGCAAATGCCACACTGACTATGAAACCTTGAGCGTTTGATGTCAAGTGTTTTTATGGATTCAGAATTCCTCAGGTGTTCTAGTGACAGCACATGCAGATCATGACCAATCAAACATCCCCCACATGAATCCAACACTTGTAGACAATATAAAATGCCAAGACCTAGGCAGACCTGTGGGGAGCTGAGTTCCCACAGTATGGCTGAGATTTGCTTTGCTGAGATTTGCTCTCGCTGTCTTCTGAGAATTGTTTTTTGCTGACGTTCACAGAATCATTTTGCTGAGTTCCCGAATATATAACCTTGGATCAAGGTGCAAGCTGTGTTCCCATCCCAGGATACTGGGCCTGGGAAGACTATGCTATCTCTAGAGTCCCTGAAGTTTAATATTTTGAAGGACTCGTACTTTGTTCACACACTCTGCTTTGACCAATGGAATGTAGAATTTAGGGGGTGTAAGCCTGTAATTTCACAATAAAAAGAGCTCCAAACCTTCGTTCGGTGCCAATGTGGTTGGAGACTACCCGTAGTGCCATTTTTCTTTCAAACCTCACTCCTCCCCCTCGAGAACCTCGTTGACTTGACCCGCAGGCTCCGGCACAGACCCTCACCTAACAGTGCATGAAACGATTATTTCAAACACAACTAAAAATAAACTTCTACAACATCACACTTTGACATCCAAGCGGGGCCAGTTCATAATTGAAAATGAATTTAGTCTGTCTCCAAAAGTTCTATTAGCCCTAACAGTTCAAAATAACTGAAAAGCACAAGTTTAGAGCCCTGATACTGAAGACACGTCTTTAGCTACTAGCTCCTGTAAAATGAAGAGATTCATATATTTTAGGTATACCGTGGCTCAAAGCAAAAACATTGTCTCTCCAAATGGGACCACAGGAGGCAGAACACCACCATGGGAAGACCAGAGTCCATAAAGGAAAGTGTTAAGTTTTGTAGCTTCATGTATTGCATCTAGAGTACATGGTAGCATGATTTGAGTCCCAAGGGACCAGGCAGCTCTAACCCGTGGCTTTACTGTTTGCAGCTCACATTGCGGTCCTCTTAGGCATCTCTATTGTCTGCCTCTTTCTTTAGCAGCAGCTCCATGTTTCCGGCATCTCTGACATCCCTGGGGTCTTCACTGCATCTTCACGTTAGCTCTCACAGCCTCATTTAGCTCCCTCTCAAGTGCTGGCATCACAGGTCCTGCCTGACTCTTACACACTGCTGCCTTTAAAATCTGAACGGAGGCCTCCAAGACCTGTAACTCTTGCATTCTGCGTGCCTGTGGAAGCAGAGTCGTGACATTGATGCCAAGGTCTGCGGCTAGCTCGAGTCCTGGCTGGGTATCTGTGGACCACCACTGCAATGGTCTCTGAATACCTGAGTGGTTAAATGCAGAAGGCACCTGGGCAGCTCTGTGTAAGCCAGTACTCCAGAGAGTTCTGAAAGCAAAGTTTTTCAAATGTGTTATGTTTACATACTGGAGCCTTGGGTAGATAGGTTCCTGAGACATCTTTCCTACTGTTGCAACGCAAAGTACTTGGGTTCTTCTGAACTATCCTAATCTTGGTAGCAGCAACGTTTTTACTGGCCCCAATTTAAAGACCTTCAGTTTATGTCTTAGCAGCAACCTTTTCAAATCCTTACATTCTGCTCTCCGCCTCCCGCCACTTCTCACTATAAACTTAGGCTGAAAGCAGCCAGCAAGAGGCATGTCATGGTCTGAGTGCTACGATGATTGAAAATTTCCTCTATCAGATTAGTTTGTAACATTTATTTACTTATTTATTTATTTATTTTTGGCTTCAACCTTTTATCTTTTTTAAAAATTAAAAATAGATTTTTTTCATACACCACATTGTGATTATGGGCTCCCATCCTCCCAACTCATCCCAGATCTGCCCACCTCCATACCCACCTAAATCCACATCTTTTTCTTGCTCGCTCTCATAAGAAAACAAACCAACATCTAAAAGGAAAAAAAAATTAGGTAGAACAAAAAAAAAAAAAAAGAAACTGAATAGGACAAAGCAAACAAAGGAGCAGAAAAACAAAGAGCCAGAGAAAAAGCACAAGAAACATCCACACAGACACTCACACATCTGCAAACACAGAAATCCCATAAAAACACAAGATTAGAAACCATAATATAAGCAAAAGACCTGTAGGGTAAGAAAAAAGAAAAGGAAAGAAAAGACAGGAAGAGAAAAATGTCCAAAGAAAAGTTTTATTAGACAAAAGAACTCCAAAAGTACCACTGAGTTCACTTTGTGTCGGCTACCAACTGCTGGGCGTGGGGCCTGCTCTTACAGTGGTTTGTATTTCGTTGGAGAAAACAGTTTTTTTGTCTTTTGTTTTCTGTTTGTGAGAGGTTATCAGTTGAAGACAGCTTCTGGGTTAGGGATGTGGGCTGGTGTCCGCTTCTACTCTCAGCACTAGGACCCCATGAGGCCCAACACCAGACCCGTTCGTGTTTACATTGCTTCTGCTTTGTTTAGAAGGCTTTGTTTCCTTGGTGTTCTCTAGCCCTCTGGCTCTTAAAATCTTCCTGTCTCTTCTTTTAGAGGGTTCCCTTGAGCCATGAGCGAAGGGAGTTGGTGAAGACATCCCATTTAGGTTCCAAGGTCTCTCCCTCTCTTCGTATCATCCAGCTGTGGGTCTCTGTATTTTGTTGGGGAAGTTTCTTTTTAATTACGTTTGAAAATGTTTCTATGCACTGTTGGGTGAGAGGCTACCTAGGTTTTTGGTGTTTTGTATTGTCTGCTGGTGTTGGATTTCTGTGAGGGGGAGGGTGTGTTTGATTGCTAATGATCTGCACCTGAGGAGTTTTGAAAGAATTAAAAACACTCGAGCTCAGTTGCTCAGGGTTCCACTGTCGATCCAATAGGCCTCTTGTCGTGACAGTGGTTCTGCTGAGGTCTGGCAGAGTTTACATCTATGAAAGCACCTCTTTGTCCTGTTTGCTGAGCTTCCACAGCAGCTAACAACTACAAATGGCAAACCAGCGTGGGGCACTGACATCATGCCAGCTAATCCAACGTGAAGACAAGGAAGAGAAGGAAACTCCAGACTTCGCAGAGTTCAGTAAAGTACACTCCGGGCAGCTCCCACAGGACAGAGATTATATATGTGCAAAAATTATGAGTAGAAGGCTCCTGAAGGAAGAGGAGAGTAAAGAAGAAAATAAGCCTCTACAAAGAGAAAACTGTGAAAAATAAGTGAGGAAAAAAGCTCCGAGATGAGAGCCACAGAATGGAGGCCCTTAGAGAAAAAGAATTCAGCTGGGAGCAGGAAAAAGCCAGGTTCTTACAGCTTTTCCTGATCATGGAGCTGACGCTCCCTCCCATCGCAGGTGGTAGCTTGCTGTTTTCTGATAGCTGCATTGTATGTGTGTGAAGCTCAAGACGTTGTGTTTGAGATCTATGAAGAAGGGTATATGTTTCCCTTTTTGTGGTGGTGAAAAAGAATCCCAAACCACTGGAATGTTTCAAGTGAAGATTCTTTCCACAGTCCCAGGACCACTGTTGTGGAAGCAGGCAGGGCCTTGGGCCTAAAAGCCCAAGTTAAATTGAACTATTTTTTTTTTTTCCTGCAGATGTGTCTACAAGAGGTCCTGATAAGATACATCTGCTGTAGTGATGAGAACTCCACACCATGAGGGAACTCTTCCTGCAGACAAGGACTAGTTATTTTTCCAGCAAACCAGTCTCTATCTTAAAACTTGGAAAGTGTTTCCTAAGGGCCAACACACAGAAACTGTCTTCCAGGACTGGTGAGGTTGTGTCTTATGTTGGTAGTTGAACTTGGTCCTGTAAGAGTTAACCCAGGTGGTGCTGGTTTTGAAGGCCTGAAGGGGTCATGGAGAGCAGCTGAGGCTTGGCACTGTGAGAGGACAGGGGAGGCCATTGGTAAAAATGCAGCCTCACTAGTAGTTGAAGGCCCATAGGAAGGGGTCATATAAAGAAGTTGAGGTTTGGCACCATGAAGAGAGCCCAGGAGAGGCTATTGGTGAAAGTGCAGCCCAGTTGCAGCAAGAAGACCTCAGCAGTGTTCTGAAGATGCCAGTACCATGGGACAACCACCAAGAGCAGCAGCAGTGGAGTGGAGCCAGCCAGAGCTTGGAGGACAAACTGTGTGTGCTGCAGAGGGCAGAGCCAGAGAAGTGATCCAAGCCCTTTGGAGGAACCTAGAAGATCGTGAGTGAATTCCATATAATTGGACATTGACAATGTTTTCTGCTGTCCAAAGACATTGTCAAAGCTTGATAGAAGTTTAGTTTCATTTGGTCATGTGCATTAGAAGCCTTATAATTGTTCCTCTTGTAAATAGTTTAGATCTGTCCCCCACTTTTACTTGGGTTGTTTTCCTAATGTCTAGTTTTTTGAGTTCTTTATATACTTTGAATATTAGCCCTCTATCAGATGTGTAGTTGGTAAAAATATTTTTCCTTTCTGTAGCCTGCCACTTTGTCTGAATGGCATTGTCCTTTGCCTTACAGCAGCTTTTTAGTTTCATGATGTCCCATTTCCTAATTGTTGATCTTAGTGTCAATGCAAACGGCGTTCTGTTCAGAAAGTCCTTTCCTCTTCCATTGAGTTCAAGGCGATTCTCCACTTTATCTTTTATCAGGTTCAGTGTATCTGGTTTTATGTTGAAGTCTTTGATCCATTTGGAAATGAGTTTTGTTCAGGGTAACAAATATGGGTCTGTTTGCATTCTTCTACATGCAACCATCCAGTTTGACCAGCACCATTTATTGGAGATGCTTTTTCCCAGCTGTATTTCTGGCTTCCTTTTCAGAAGTCAGGTGTCCATAGGCATGTGGATTTATGTCTGGGTCTTCAGTTCGATTCTGTTGATCAACATGTCTTTTATGCCCATACCATGCTGCTTTTATGACTATAGTGTTGTAGTACAACTTGAAATTGACCTCTCACAGCTCTTTTATTGTTCAGGATTGTTTCAGCAATCCTGTTTTGTGTGTGTGTGTGTGTGTGTGTGTGTGTGTGTATGTGTGTGTTTTTCCATATGAAGCTGAAAATTGTCCCTTCGAGATCTGTGAAGAATTGTGTTGGAATTTTGATACGAATTGCATTGAATCTGTAGACTACTTCTGTAGGATGATATTTTTGCCATGTTAATCCTACCGATTTACGAGCATGGGAGATCTTTCCATTTTCTCCAGTTTCTTTCTTCAATGTCTTCAGGTTTTTATTTGACTTGCTTGGTTAGAGTTACACTGAGATATTTTATGTTTTTTGAGGCTGCTGTGAAAGGTGTGGCTTCCCTGACTTTTTTCTCAGGCCATTTGTCATTTGTATAAGGGAGGGCTACTGATTTTTCTGTATTAATTTTGTGTCCTGCTACTTTGTATACAACCATGCCATCTGCAAATAAAGATACTTCGACGTCTTTCCTTCCTATTCATATCCCCTTGATCTCCTTCAGTTTTCTTATTGTTCTAGATAGGACTTCAAGTACTATATTGAATAGAGAGAGTGGACAGGACTCATTTTATTCCTGATTTTAGTGAAATTGCTTTGAATTTCCATTTAAGTTGATGTTGGCTATCGGCTTGTTGTAAACTGACTTTATTAAGTTGAGGTATGTCTCTTGTATCCCTAGTCTCTCCTGGACTTTTTATTATGAAGGGGTATTGGAATTTGTCAAAGGCCTTTTCTTTATCTAATGAGATGATCATATGGTTTTTGTCTTTCAGTTTATACAGTGGATTATACTTATTGATTTACACATGTTGAACCATCCCTGTAACTCTGAGATGAAGCCTACTTGATCATGGTAGATGATCTTTTTGATATGTTTTTCATTCAGTTTTTGATTCAGTTTGCAAGCATTTTATTGAGAACTTTTGCATCTATGTTCATAAGGGAAATTGGTCTGTAATTCTCTTCTTTGTTGGGTCTTTATGTCATTTAGGTATCAGGTTAGCTGTGGCCCTGTGAAAAGAATTTGGCAGTGTTCCTTCTGTTTTTATTTTGTGGAATAATTTGAGGAGTATTGGCATTAATTCTTCTTTGAAAGTCTTGTAAAACTCTTGTAAAACTATCTGGCCATGGGCTTTTTATATTTGGGAGACCTCTAGTTAGTGCTTCCATTTCACTAGGGGCTATAGGTATCTGATCGTGATTTAACTTTGGGAGGTGCAATATAACAAGAAAATTACCCATTTCTGCTAGATTCTTCAATTTGATGGAGTACAGGATTTTGAAGTACGCCCTTGCGACTCTTTAGATTTCCTTGGGGTCTGTTGTTATAGCCCCGTTTTCATCTCTAATTTTCTTAATTTGGATCCTCTCCCTTCACCTTTTAATTTGGCTCAGGGTTTGTCAACCTTATTGACCTTTTCAAAGAACCAATTTTTTGTTTCACTGTTTCTTTGTATTTTTTTGGTTTCTATTTTATTTGATTTCCTCTCTGATCTGATGAAGTTTTTGCCATCTATTCCTTTTGTGTCTCAGTTCTTCTGTTTGTTCTAGAGTTCTCAAGTATGCTGTAAAGGTACTAGTTTGAAATCTCTCCTTTGTTATTTTCAATGGCCTTTATCGATAGTGTCTCATAAGTTTGAGAATGTTGTGTTTGCATTTTCCTCTAAAAAATTTTATATTTCTTTCTTGATTCATTTTGTTTCCTCATCCAGTATGAGCGCTTCAGTTTCTATGAAGTTTTAAACGCTCTGTTGTTGATGTTCAGCTTTAATCCGTGGTGGTCAGATAGGATGCAGGGTGGTGTTTCCATTTTCTTGTATCTGTTAAGGACTTTCTTTGTGTCTAAGTATGTGGTCAGTTTTGGAGGCAGTTCCACGATGTGCTGAAAGGAGGCATATTCTTTTGTGTTAGGATGAAATTTTCTGTATATAACTGTTTGGTTTATTTGGTTTGTGATTTCATCTCACTCCAGCATTTCTCTGCTTAGTTTTTGTCTGGATGACTTGTCTGTTGGTGAGAATGGGGCACTGAAGTCACCCGTTATCGCTGTGTGATAGTCAACATGTGGGTTTTACCTGTAGTAGTGCTTCTGTTATAAACGTTGATGCCCTTGTGTTGGGTACATAGATGTTTAGAATTGCAATGTTCTCTTGGTGGATTTTGATGAGTATATAGTGTGTATTTCTATCTTTTCTGATTAGTTTTGATTTGAAGTCTAGTTTGTCAGATATTAAAATGACTACACTGGCTTGTTTCTTCATTCTATTTTTCTTGAAATGTTTCTATCTTTTTACTTTGAGCTGATGTCTATTTTTGATGTTAAAATATGTTTCTTGGATGCAGTAGAAGGATGAGTCCTGTTTTTTATATCCAATCTATTAGTCTGTATTTGTTTTTGTTTTTTTAAGACAGGGTTTCTCTGTTGTAACTCTGGCTATCCTGGAACTCACTCTGTAGACCAGGATGGCCTAGAACTTACAGAGATCCACCTGCCTCTGTCTCCCTAGTGCTGGGATTAAAGGCGTGCACCACCACTGCCTGGCTTTAATCTGTATTTTTTTTTTTTAAATTGGAATCGTGACCATTGATGTTGAGAATTATCGATACAGGTGTTCGTTGATTCCTATTTTGTTGTGGCGTGCCCCCTCTTTTGATTTCTGGCTTGAGATTATTTATTCCTTGTGTTTTCTTGGGAATGATCAGCCTTTTCAGGTTGAAGCTCTTTCTAGTGCCTTCTGTAGAACTGGATTGGTAGATAGCTCTTGCTGAATTTGGTTTTATTGCAAAATGCCTTTCTTTCTCCATCTATTATGACTGAAAGTTTTGCTGAGTATACTAGTCTGAGCTCATATCTGGTCTCTTAGAGTTTGTAGAACATCTGTCTAGGCCCTTCTGGCTTTTTAAGTCTCCATTGAGATGTCAGATATTATTTTAATAGGTCTGCCTTCATATGTTACTTGGTCTTTTTCTCTTGCAGCCTTTAATATTCTTTCTTTGTTCTATATGCTTAGTGTTTTCATTATTATGTTTTATGGGGAATTTCTTTTCTGGTCCAGTCTGTTTCGTGTTTTTTTATACCTCTTTATACCTTTAGAGGCACCTTAGGTTAGAGAAACATACTCCAGTGATTTTGTTGAAAATATCTTCAGTACCTTTGACCTGGATTTCCTCTTCTTCCTCTACTCTTATTATTATCTAATTGGTCTTTTTGCAGTGTCCCAGATTTCCTGGATGTTTTATACCTGGATGCTTTTAGGCTTAACTGTGGTGTCATTTCTTCTATCTTGTCTTCAATTCCTGAGATTCTCTCTTCCATCTCTCATATTCTGTTGCTGAGGCTTGCCTCTGAGGTTCCTGCTTGAGTTCCTAAAATTTTCATTTCCATTTTTCCATTTTTTTCTCAGTTTGGGTTTTCTTTATTGATATTATTTCCACTTTTTATGTCTCGAACAGTTCTCCTTATTTACTTTCATTGTGTTTTACTGATATCCTCTTAAAGTCCTTGATAATATTCATAATAGCTGTTTTGAAGTCTTTGTCTTATGACTCAGCCATATTGGGTTTCTCAATGCCTGCTGTAGTAGGGTCGCTGAGTTCTCTGGAGACATACTGTCCTGGATATTATTTGTTTTTTTGTTTTTTTATGCTTGCATCTAGGCATCTGGGTTTGGGATGGTTGTAATTCCAGATGTTGATATCTGGTCTTGTCTTTGTTGGGTGGGTTTCCCATTCCTTGGATTCTGTTGCTCTCTGTGGGTCTTAGGGACATGTGGTAGCCGTGGGCTGCTTGGTAGGGAGTGCTTCTGAGTCTCTGCCAGGTGTGACCACTGGGGAATCTCAGGCAGAACTTATTTCTAGATATTAAGAGCTGACAGGCAGGAATGGGGATGAACTAGAAGAGGAGGAGGCTGAGAGAAGGGAGAAAAGCTGGGTCTCTGTGGATCCGATTCTGCATTGGTACATTAGTGCATTCCTGCTTTTTCCTCATAATCTCTTTTTATTCCATCCCCGGGCGTACAGTCTCTGGAATGGTGCTGACTATAATGTTCATGGTGAATGTTTCCACTTCTTTAGTCCTCTTTGGAAACCATTCATAGACATACCCAGAGTGTGGGTCATTAATTATCTAGGTACTTCTTTATCTAATCAAGACTGAATATCACAGCTATTAAAAAGGAAGAACTGTAAAGCTTTTGAAAATCAATATAAAAATGTTCATGGTAGTAGTTAAGCAAAAATGAATACAAATTAGAATTTTGACTTTCAGTTTCGAGTTTGACATATGAGGATCTTGTGGTGTATGATTCATATCCCCACAAGAAAGAAAGCAAACAAACTGAAATCCAATGACTGTTCTTAGGCCCATCAATCCCCCAGGACTGGCAAATCATTTGAATACTAAGTAACATACCTTACTGATTAGGTGCCCAGGACGAGAGGTCTGCAGCCAGGGTCAGCATCTGGGGAGGAGGATTTAAGCTATACTGATGAACATGTGGGCAACATGTGGGCAAGGCTGGACGTTAAGAGCCAGGAAATGAAGCCTTGAGGGGGGGGGGCGTTCTCCAGTCTTAGAAACTTTACCTCTAAGAGCTTTGCAAGGTTCTCAGGTATAGTTCAGAGAAAAATATCCTTTAGCTTCAGGCAGGAGGAAGAGAAAACCAACCATATTGAACAGTGCAGAGAGCATTCTGATTTCCCCAAAACTATCCTTAAGGGGAGCTAAGTTCTAATTCATAAAGCACGTAGGGCTTTACCAGATCCTAACTGATGTCAGGGAAGAGAATATTCAAGCACCTCCCTCTAGCCTTTCTGTCTCACTTTGGGGACAGAGTTGAGAGACACCAGTGAAGGGCACAGCTGAAGGGCATGGGCTCACCAAGATACTGAGCCATAAGCATAGGACACAGAAGCCATCCACTTTTCCTAGACCTTATTTGCTTTGCAAGTTAAGAGAAGGTCCTCAGAAAAGGAAGGAATGCTATAGGTCAGGAGCTTGGGTCTCCATAATGGAAGGAAGTGTGCTAGAGAAGGAATGAGTAAAGATAAAGACTTTCTTCTTTTCTTTTCCCCCTTTGTGGGACTGTTCTAAGAGCTAAGAACAAGTTGAAGCCAGCTTTGAACACTGCATCATCCCTAGGGATGAAAACAGAAGGTGTTTGGCCAGTCCTTTTCCTTAGCCTGGCAGCTTTAGAGAAGCAAATGAACATGGCTTTGCTGATGCTGTCTGCCCTATAGCTGGAAGCACAGGGAGGCGTGTGCCCTACATGCAGACAAGGCTACTCCCAGTATCCTTGTCTTAACCAATGGGTATTCTCAGGGTCAATGACCACTCCTCTCATGGTAACCATATAAAAGGTACCCCCAAACCCGCATTAAACAAGATTGCTCAATAACACATTTTCTTTCAAGTTCCTGTGTTCTTGCTGACTTACCAGGGCTCCCCCAAAGACAGGAAGGGATGCAGTAAGAACCTCGGCCTACCATGCTGTGTTCCTGAGTGGCTTTTCTGTCCAGAGACTGTGGACCGTGGATGGGCCACCGCTGCTCTGTGCAGAACAGCCACTGGGAACATGCTTGTGGGAGAGGATAATTCCAATGCAACACTCCTCCCCTCCTCCTCCCTCTTTATCCTTCCTTCTCCTCCTTTTTTTCTCCTCCTCCTCCTTACCTCCTCTTCTTCTTCATGTATGTGGGTGTTTTGCCTGCATGTATGCACCACGCTTGTGCCTGGTGCCTGTGGATGCCAGAAGACAGCATCAGATCCCCCGGACCTGGAGTTGCAGACAGTTGTTACTTGCTATGTGGGTGCTGTGCTTAGACTCGAAACCTAGGTCCTTTGGTAGAGCACCAAGTGCTCTTAACCACTGAGCAATCTCTCCAGGTCATTCTTCTTATTCTTAATTAACCTAAGAGAAGACAGTTGACTCGAAGTAATAAAAGCAACAATGTATTTGACCATAGCTATACAGCTAATGGAGATGATGCTTTAGGGAATGGGAAGAAGAACTTGGAATACTGTGTTGTAAGATACCTCTATTATCAATGAAATAATACGGTTATTTGAAAGTGAACTTGGGTTAGTCATAAATGAGTATCGCAGAGTTGAGAGTAAAACTAAAACACAAAAGTTAAAAACAGAAGTGAAATTGATATGTTAAGAGAGTAGATCAAAAGAATCCCACAGAATGCCCGGTCGACCAAAGAAGATAGGAAAAAAACATAAAACAATAAAAACCCATTTGAACAAACAAAATTAAGGACAATGAATATAATATAAAACAATAGTAAACATGCTAGATGTTAATCCAATCATATCAATAATCACTTTAAATGTTAGTGTTCTAAATATACCTGTAGTTGTTAACTACAATCTTTTACACTCAATTTAGGGAAGGAAGGATAGAAAGAAATTTTCACTGCTTTTGCAGGCGGCCATGATATAGAATGAGAGAAAGGTAGAACTCTTCACAGCTTTTTTTAGGCTGTTCGAAGCTTGGAGAGGGCCAGCTGACAGTGAGTCAGACTAATGTCTCAGCTCACTATCTGCACATTTAATCTCTCCAATCTGTTCTTTTAAGTGAGAATCAACACACCAACAATGGACAAACCAACCAATGAACCACCGATCAACACCCACCCTGGCTCTCAGGGCTTCAGACCTTTTATACCCTAAGCAAAAGTTCCCATAAACCAAAGCGGCACACATAAACCAAGAACAAGCGACACATTCCAGAATGACTGCACCTAACCAAATTATAGCCACCTGCATCAAGCATTCCAAATCCAACTCATGATCGTCTACCACACCTGGGATGGGAATGTAAACCTAGTCTGAAAGCCATTTTGTGTTTTTAAAGAAGCCAAAATAACGAAAACTTCTTCCAATTTAGAGACAAAGGCTGCATGAGTGGATTAAAAAAAAAAGACTATATATTTTGCCCACAAGAGACTCACCTTAAATATAAGCATATAAATAGATTAAAGGTAAGGGGATGGAGAAAGATATAACACTGAACTGAATGGCTCCATCAATCAACTGGACTTAATTGACAGTTATAGGGTATTTCAATATTTCATCTTACAATAGCACAATGCACTTTGTTCTCAAGCTCACACAGAATGTTCACCTAGGTACTGAGGGTGAGCATGGTGTTACTTGCGTCTTCCACCAGCACATGTTGGGGGAGGGAGATCAGGGTCTCAAGATTATCCTTGGCTGCATAGCTATCAAGATAACCTCCAATGGGCATGCCCAGAGGCCCATCCCTAGAATCTAGGGCTTTGATGATTCTAGATTCTATTTAGTTGACAGTTATTACTAACCATCACACCCACAATTAGAGGGAAAGTTATAGCATTGAGTGTGTATGTTAGGAAATGAAAATAATATAGTATCAGTAGTATAAACTTCTATTTTAGGAAACAAAACAAACAAACAAATAAAAACCAAATTAAGTCAAACCCAGAAGAAAAGAAATAACAAAAATTAGCACAGAAATCTGTGAATTGAAAACAGGAAACCAGTAGAAGAAAATCAGTGTAGCCAAATCACTGGTACTTTGTAAGATATAAAAACAAACAAACAAAAAACCCTGAATAATCTTCCCCTAGGCTAACTAAAAAAAAGGATGGCAGCTAATTGGTAACTTTAGAAATGGATGAAGGACCATGCATATTAAAACAATGACAAAGGAGGGCTGAGATGTCTCACTCAGCCTGACTTCAATCTCAGCACCTATGTAAAAAGCCAGGCATGGTGGCAGGTGCCTGTAACCCCAGAGCTGGGGGATTGGAGACAGGAGAACCCCTGGGACTGGCAGCAAGCCAGTCTTGCTGGATCTGTAAGCTTCAGTCAGTGAGAGACCTTGTCTCGTTAAAAAAAAAAGGCGGGGGGGAGAATGGAAGATAACTGATATTAATCTGTGGCCTCCATTTGCTCATGCATGTGCATGTATGTGCAGCCACTCACACATGTGTTTGCGTGTACACACACCTACAGACACACACAGGCACACACACACACACACACAGACACACACAGATACATACACACACACAGACATAGACACAGACACACACAGACACATACATACACACAATACAGACATGCACATACACAGACACACACAGACACACACAGATATAGACTCACATACAGACATACACTCAGACACAGACATAGACACACAACATACACATAGACACAGACACACACACAGACATACACACAGACACAGACACACACAGATACAGACAGACACACACAGACACACACAGACATATACACAGAGACAGATACACACAGACAAACACGGACACAGGCATACACACAGATACAGACACACACACAGATACATACACACAAACACAGACACACACATACACACAAACACAGACACACACACACACAGACATACACACAGACACACAGACATACACACAGACACACAGACATCCACACAGACACACACACACACACACAGACATACACACAGACACAGACACACACACAGATACAGACAGACACACACACACAGACACACACACACGCACATGTATACACCAAAAAAAATGGCAAAGGAATATTGTGAGCAGTTCTGTGATCATGAACTTGATAACCAAAATGAGATGGAATAATTTATTGATAATAACAATAATACCTATTAAATATTAAAATAATAATAACTGTTAGAACATACACTGAGAAACAGATACTTAGAATAAGCCTATTATTTTAAAAATCGAGTCAACAATTATCTCCCTACCAGGTCTGGTTATGTTCACCAAAAGCAGAGGGAATATTTCCCAATATTCTATGGGCCAGTATTTTCTTCATTCCCAACTGGACAAAAATTTACAAGAAATCAAAACTAAAGACCAGCATCTCTCATGAAAAACATGCAAAGATCCTCAACGAAATGTTATCAAGTCAAATCCAACAAGCTATAAATAACTACCCACCACAATCCCGTGGGATTTATTCCAGCTATGCATGAACATCCTTCACGTCAATAGACTAAAGGAGGAAAAGCGCGTGACCATATCAATAGATTCAGAGAAAGCACCGGATAAAATTGTGCCTCGAGACTGATTTTTATAGGTTTATGAGAATTTATTTTTATTTCTAGCCAAAATCTATACAGAAATTCTGTATGACAGATAAATTCTATTTTTTACTCCTTGCTTCTCTGAATTGTCTAAGTTTTCTATAAATTTTTCTAGATAAAAACACTTATCCTTGGTTTTCAAATCCTTTATTGGACTGACAGCGTCATGGTGCTTACTAAAAGGCTGAGGCTGAGCTGGGCGCAGTGGCCGCGCCGGTGGTCTCTGCTGCTCAGAAGGTTCGGGGAGGAGACTGTTCGAGCCCATAGATTTGAGGCTAGCTTCAGAAACACAAGACCCTACCCAAAATAGAAAATAAGCAAATCCTAAAATATAGGGGTGAAATGAGGGGCCAAAGGAAGTCTCCCTTAACAGAGTGTCCAGGGGACTTGGTATTTTCAAGTAGACCCATCTGTAAGCAGGCAAAATACAGAACAAGGAAGCAACCAGCTCTCTGCCCCACATTATTCCCAGTGATGTACGTTCCCTAAACTCTGAAAATTGCTGCCATCAATGAAAAGGAACCTTACTTGGTTCCTTTTCACACTATGAGTTATGTCCTCGCAGCAACAAAATACATCACACAAGCAACTTAAGGAGGAGTTTATTTTGGCTCACAGTTCCAGGGTACAGTGACTTCACTACATCATGGTAGTGAAGTCATGGCAGCAGGAGGTTGAGGCAGCTTGGTCATATTCCATCCACAGTCAGTCAGGGGCGAGATGGGGGGAGGAATGCTGGTGCTCAGATCTCTCCTTTCCTATTATTAACTCCAGAACCCTTGCCTATGGGACAGGTTCTGCCTGCAGCTGGGTAGGTCTTTCTAGCTACATTAACATAAACTAGAAATTCTCTCACAGACATGCTCAGAGATTAGTCTCCTAGATAATCCTAGGTCCTATGAAGTTGGCTTTCAATGCTAACCATCATACATTAGCTAAAATGGCAAGCCTGTACAAGTCAATTTTTCTCTTTGTTTCTTTCTGTCTTTCTCTGTTTGTCAGTCCCTCTCTCTGTCTGTATCCCTGTCTCTCTGTCTCTGTCTCTCTCTCCTCTCCTCCCTCTATCTCTCACATACACATACCTTTAAATTATAAATGTTTACAGTATTGATTTTGAACCATCTAATTTTTGTAGATTTGCAAACCAGGTTCTGGTTGTCCTTGGCAGATGATTGATCCTCACGGCTTTCTGTCTCTAATTCCTGCATCTTCCTTGCCCCTCCTCTTATATGGTGAATGTTTTGAGTCTTATTGTTTTGTATCTTGATTCTTTTTCTGTGACTTCACTAGGTCTGCTGCCCTTAGTAGCTCAAGTTTGAGTTCCACCCCTTCAAGGTCCTCCTTATATGGCCGTTAACCTTAGCAAAGTCAAATTGATGTACCGTACCTGTGCTTCCTTGCAACATGTGTCCCTGAGACTGAAGTGGAGTGATCCGGAGGAGGGAGGAGGTGGCCTTTGCTGCTTGAATATCACAAAGGTTAGAAAATTTAAAGCAATGAGAAGGGAACCCTGAAAAAACTATATTTTCCTCCCCAAAAGGCTCTTTACTATGGAGAAGAGTAAGGCAAAATACATAGTTCAAAGAACTTAAAAGCAGATTTATCTCTAAGGAGAGTACTTTTAATTCTGGCTGTCAGTGACTCTTATAGACTTTGAGCTTTTGAATCCATTTGTTCGCTTGGAACTCAGGGAAGCCTTGTTAAATGGAGAATTAACCATAAGCATAAAGATTTGAATGCAAGTACCTTTACTATCTTACTGTGGATACTGTTTCAGGCGGTTAAATAACACATGTTCATTATAAAAAATCTAGAAAATGCACACAACTTAGAGAAAATAACCAAGAACTATTTGTAACATTTTGGTGTATTTGTTAACTTTCTTTACAATTTTTAAACTACATTTCATCTATGGGTTTTGTGCTTTAACCAATGTTACACACACACACTCCTACATTCATACGTTAGAGTTTGAATATGAAACATTCCCCATCCCGTGTACAGAAAAGTTTGGCCTCCAGATGCTGGCAATTATTTGGGAAGTTGTAGAAATTTTAGGAGATGGACTTATCTGGAAGCCCTAAGTCTTGCCACAGATTCAGAGTAATGGAGCCAGATCATCAGGTCTGACCCCCTGAAACCATGAGCCAAAATAATAATTACTCCCGTTAAGTTGTTTTGCTTAAGCATTGGATGTAGAAATAATAAAACTAGGTCTTCTCTCCCGCGTTCTCCAGTCTGTCTCTCAGCAGGTCTCAAATTTATATTCTTCCTGTGTTAACTCAGGAACTACAACCAAGTCTCTGGCTTTTATTTAGTTCTTGAACACTCCTTCTAAACATTGTTTTAATGGTTACTTATCATTTTACTGACTGGCTTTATTAAGATTTACGCAGTAGACCCTCATTGTTGAATATTTGTGAATCTTATTGTAGATAATAGTTCACTGTGAGTCGGAGGGAAAATTTGATCCTCTTTTTGAGAATGTATCCAGGCCTACCCTTAAGATAGATTTCCTTCTTCCAGCTCTGTACACTTTTTGAGGCACTCTGAATGTCTCTGGAGCCTTGGCTGCTGTTTCTGCTACACTGTTGTCAGAGTTAGTGGGATAAATGATAATGATGGTTTGTGTGCTGATTCTCTGTGGTAGAACTGTTTTTTTTTTTAGAGACAAGGTTTCTCTTTTGTAACTCTGGCAGACCAGGCTGGCCTGGAACTCACAGAGATCCACCTGCTTCTGCCTCCTGAGTGCTGGGATTAAAGGATTGTGCCACCACTGCCCGGCATGATGGCAACACTGTTTGTGTTAACTGCTGGGAGAAGGCCCTTCCAGGGCACATATTAGGTGATAAAGCAGACAAAAGTAGCCCATTGGTTGGTTATGAATGTGCTGCTTTCTGAGCCTGTGTCATCTGCTTCCGGTTGAAGCCATGTAAGCACTTACAATACAACATCCCAGGTAGTATCTCCAAGGGTAGACAGGCCTCTGTTGACAAATATTTTCTTTTCCTTCACGGGGCACTTCTTCAGAAGCCCAGCATCTACAGAGAGTGAGGGAGGAAAGGAGATCTCCACCTTCAAGGTGAGGTGCTTGGTGAGAATGATCTGTCATGCTGGAGTCAGGTTGGCTGGGTGAGAACCCGTCATGTGGTAAGCCAGAGTATATTTACAGGTATGCGTATGTGCATGAGAGAGAGTAGGGAAACAGGCTTCTGCCATCAAGATTCTCCAAGGACTGTGCAGAATAATCTTTTCCGTGGTGATTCTGTTGGTTCTTTGTGTTCAAGTTGCCATAGCAAAATACTATAGGGCGAATGCCTAAGCAACGTGTTTAGTTTCTCCTCGTTCTGAAGCCTTCAAGGCCAAAATCAAGCGCAAGGTGGGTCCGACGTCTGGGCAGGGCTCTCTTTTGGCTTGTGGATTGCCATCTTCTTCGCGTGTTCTCACATGGCTTTTCCTTTGTGCTCACACGGAGAGAACAGCAGAAAGAAAAAGATCACTTCTTTGTCTAAGGTCACTAATATTATTGGGTTGAGGCCGCAACCTTTTTTTTTTTTTAATTAAAGATTTATCTAACAAACATTTATGTGTATATGTATATGTGTCTTAGGGTTTCTGTGACACACTTCCTCCGACAAGGCCACACCTCCTAATAATGCCGTTCCCTGTGGGCCTATGGGGGCCATTTTCATGCAAAGCATCACAATATACTTGTATATATTTATACCTTAAGTGTGTAGGTGCCCTCGGAAGCCAAAAAATGCTGTTAGCTTCCTGGAGATGGAGTTGTAGGTGCTGCGGGCTGCCCGTAACTGGTCTTTGGTACCAAACTCAGATCCTCTGGAGGTTCAGTGCGCGTTCTCGGCCGCTGAGCCGTCTCTTCACGTTGGCCAGAGCCGTTCTGGAGATGCGTGCCCACACAGCCCTGTTCTGAATCCTGTTGAAATGGTCACTAGGAGTCTGAATCATGTTTTCTATGATTTTTTTTTAACTGAATGATTTTAATGGATTTCTTATTTTTTATTTATTTATAAAAAATATAGAAAATAGAGCATCTTCTGTGGGGGAAGCGTACGGTCTTAGAGGTAGATAACAAACTACTTAAAATATTGCGTCTTTTAGAAATATTCAAATGTATATAAGAAGTTCTTCATATCTTAGCTGTTTTCATAAATACATTTTTTCTCAGGTGAACCTCAGCACTATTTCCTTATGTTTCAAAGACACACTGAGATGTCAACTGGAACCGTGCCATCTATAGAGAATTTTGCAACGCGTTGCCTTTTTTATTTTTATTTATCCGTGTGTGTGCACATGTGTGTGGAGGTTAGAGAACGGCCTCAGAAACACCGTGTCTTCTGAGGCAGGGCCTCTCATTGGCAGGAGCTCACCAATTAAAGTAGACTAGCTGGCAGCAAGTACAAAGGACATTCCCGGCTCTGCGTCCCCAGCTCTGGGATTACAAGCGTGTGCTGCAATGCCTGGCATTTTTGCATGGGTTCTGGGGATCAAACTCTGGCTCTCATGCATGTTTGCAAGGCAAGCACTGAGCCATCTCCCCAGCTCAGCACTGCCTTTTTAAAATAGTACTAATTTGTTTCATTCAGAAACATTGCTAAGTTTCCCCTTTGTCTTTCAAGTTATTTATTTCTCTTATACAGCTTTGTTGTGTTCTTCATACACTGCCCTTTCTTTGTAATAATTATACTATATATAAGTATTTTACAGTTTTTGTTGGCATTGTGAATGAAAGATCTTTCTCCAGTATACTTTCTAATGATTGCTATTATGTTGGAAAGTGTTTGCATCTTTTTGTACTAAGACACTTTATTGGATCATTCTTTAGAATATTTTATTTATTATAATTTTATGTGCATTGGTGTTTTGTCTGAATGTATGTGTGAGGGTGTCAGATCTCCTGGGACAGGAGTTACAGACAGTTGTGAGCTGCCATGTGGGTGCTGGGAATTGAACCCAGGTCCTCTTGAAGAGCAGCCAGTGCTCTTAAGCGCTGAGCAGTTTCTCCAGCCCCACCTTATTGAATCTTAATAATGCTATTATTTAATTCTTCTCAGTCATATCATCAATATGTAGCCATAGTTTTCATTCTATAAATCTTATTTCTGCTTCCTGTCATATTCCTGACATCAAGCATCAGAGAGTAGATTTGTCTTGGTCCTAATTTTACTGGAATGTTTCTAGGTTTCTCTATGGGCCAACCCATCCTGGACACTTGTCCTCAGAATTGTTCCTTGCCTTCTAATTCTATTGTTCTGCAGGGGACTGAATGCAGCAGGTCGCATGTCCCAAGGCTGCCGTGTTAGCTGGTTTCTGGAGTTGGCAGCCAGTGAGCAATCCTAGCAAGAACTGGTGAGCAGAACAGAGGGAGAAGCCAAGGCGATCCTTTCTGGTTCTCTGCATCAGGGAGCAATCCCAGCAGCAGGTGCTGCATGCTGTTTATGGCTCCAGTCTTGGGCACACTGGTGTCTCTGTGGCTTCAACTTCTACTGGGTGAATCTGGTCCCTGGACTCAGGAATTAAAACCTTGGTTTTGCTTCTCCAGCTAAACTGTCCCAACAAGAGGGCCTCTGTTGTATTATCCACATTTTAGAGGGCCCCAAATAACACAAGCACACTAAAAAAACTATTGGAGAACCATGTCTTTGGATTCCTCGAAGCCCTTGGTAAATACAGTACAGGCTCCAGGGAAACGCTTTGTAGCACTTCCTGTCCTGTGTCCTTCAAACAGGACTATTGCCTCAAGGTTGTATTGTATCTATGGTAGGGACTGTCTCTGTTTAGGAGCATCAAGAGGATCTGAGGGCAGAAACAATCCTATACAGAAGAAGACAAATCAATTTGTTGGTCTTGCCTCCTAGACAGTTTGCATGCAGGAGATTTTGAATAAGCACTATCATTTCCCTTAATTCATGAACACTCATTTCCCTCTTCCTATTGTGTTCCAATTCAAAGTTCTAGAGTGAGTGAGTCTGAGCCCAGCAGCTGCTATCTTGTGGCACTCAGCTTGGCCCCCTGGCAAAGCATCACCTGGGCTTGTTGACATTTATACCCCTGAGCCCCAGCATGGAAGGGCATGAGCATGAGAGTCTCACCTGTGTGTCCAATGGCTCCCTACTATCTATTGTATGCAACTGTGCCTTAATTGTATTCAGACCACATCTAGCTTCTGGGTGAGGGGTGTCCATCTCTAAGGGGATGTCCTTATCCCTGTTGGGTAAAGGCTTTCCAGGTACAGCCTGTTAGGGGAAGAGCACTCAAACCCCTCTAAGTATCTCACCTCTGCTCTATAAGAAAACCCAATGAACTCAATGGTTCCCCTGGGCGAACTTCTGGATCTGCCTTGGCTTGTTGGAAGAAGGGATAGAGGTGGTTTGTCTTTCCCTGGGAAGGAATTTTAGCTGCCATTACTATGGTATTTTGTAACAATTGGACACAGTGACCAGTGTTTTGTAATACTAAGCAATTCATGTTGTTCTTACTTAAAACTGTCTTTAGTCTTGGCCTGAATTTTAGCGTAAAGTTAAAAAACGTGCTAACAATATGTATGGCACATCGTCTGGATCTGATATGGAGATGTAGCCTCAGTTTAAGCCAGTGCTCATGGTGTTCTTCAGAGAAACCAAAAGGTTTTTAATATCTCAAATCTATTCACAGAAGAACTTCACTTAAGTGAAAACAAAACAAAACTACAGTAATTTTAAGACAGTGACAGAAATACTGATTAAATGCTGCTAAAGCCATTGATTTAGAAAAGATACGAGTTATATTAGGAGAGCTAAGGGAAATAATAGAAGAGTCAGGAGACTGTAAAATGACAGCATATGTGACAGTGGCAGAGGATAAAAGTATATAACATTGATACATTAATCGCTCTTCATATGCGATTGCTGCACTGTTTGATATACAAAACCTTAAAGTAAGAAATGTACGGCACTTCCAATGCCAGTGTTACTACTGCAGGCAAAGCAGGCTGCTCAGGATAACACTCGCCCAGTACAGAGAGATGAGAGAGCAGGGAAAAGGGAGACGGTAAGTGTAGATAACCAGACTGGTGTTCACGTTGAGTGGCCAGGAGGCATAAAAGCTGCAAGAGCCAAGGAGACACTTACGGAGTAGAAGGCAGGTGGAGGGAAGATGAAGCTTAGGAATTGGACTCTGGAATTTGGAATGAGTCCAAACATGGTGGGCGGCAGAAGCCAGCAGAAACAAGTGATCTGTGCGTTAGTGTAGGAGAGTTAAATCGGCAGCTTGGTTCAGAGCAGGTGAGTCCCTTGGAGAAGAACTCATTTATGACACTCACGTTGTCTCAGCACCAGATGAATGAAAAACATAAATAAAAAGAAGAATTGTTCCTAGGTGTGGTGGAGGAGAGAGTCTACTGTAGATACGAGGGAGAGCATAACCAGAGGCAGAGACATCTGGGAGAGTCCAGAGTGAACACGACCCTGAGCTAGACCATGGGAGGAGATGGGGAGGGAAGAGGAGAGACCTAGGAGACCATGAGGCCAAGAGGGAAAAGGGTAAGAAAGGGGAAAGGACTGGCATAGCCAGAATGGCTCAGTCACAGAGGGACCAGAGACTGGGGGAAGGGCAGCCCAGCTCAAGGATGAGTTCAAGGATGCGGGCAGGATATGTTAGCCAGGATGACCCTGTACAGGAAGGAACTGAAGGATGCTGGGAGAACCTGGCCACCTGGTCTGCTTTCATATATTAAACAGGTACCTCGGCCAGCGATTTGTCCTGGGTTTGAGACCTAATACTGTAAAGTTTCTGAAAATGGAAGCAAGATGACCAGGCGTGGTGGTATAGAGACAGGGGTTTGAGGCTAGCATGGGCTACATAGTAAGTTCAAGGCCAACTTGAGTTACACAGAGAAACCATGCTTCAAGACCAAAACAAAACACAATAGAACAAAGTTTGGGGCCAGTGAGATGAGGCCAGGTAAAGTGCTTACCACATAAGCCCAATAACCTGAGTTCGATTTCCAGAATCACATATAGGTGGAAGAAGAGCACAGATGACACAAAATTGCCTTGTGACCTCAGTATATGCTACGGCATGAGAACCTCCCTCTCTGTAAATCATGCATACACATGTACATGGTAATATTAAATAGACAGCACAGCCAAAGTCAGGGTGGGGAGATGGCGCAGTGACCAAAAAGCACTTGCCACACAAGCACGAAGATCCCCAGAAATTCATCTTTAAGCATCTGTAATCTCATCTTTTCCCACAGAGAAAGGAGAGGCTGGTACAGGAATTTCCAGAAGCTCAAGGGCCAGCTAGCATGGCATAAACATCAATGATGAGATCTCATTTTAACGTGGAAGTTGGGAACTGACACCTAGGGTTGCACACACACACAGACACAAAGGCTGGGGATGCACTCAGTGATAGACTACTTTCCTCCTTAGCATGCATAGAATACACGTATGCATCGTTTACAATGTTTAAGGTTCTGTCTTTGAACCTTAGTACTGAAAAGAAAAAATAAGCCTTACAAAATATAAATAGTATCTTTATAAATTTTGAACAATACTGTTCCTTCGACATATAAACCACAATGGTTTGGTTGATAGTTTGTCAACTTTTATTTATAGAAAAACATAACAACATATTTCAAATTTTGTCACCATAATATTTCTAAGACAGAACATGTTTTTATTTGACAATCTATCATTATAACATCTAGAACTTTAGACAGAGCATATGCATGTTTTCACGGCTCTTTTAGTGTTAGGAATAAGCATGGCCTATTAGTGCAGGGTAAGAGTGGCTTTCTGCTATGGTTGCTTGGCTGCTTGGGTTTTCAGTGATTCTTTCATTTTGCATAAATAAACAAGTACAGGTTTGTTTCTTGAATGGTGTCCTTCAAAAGGTACGTGAGTCAGGTGTTGTAGTACATACCTATAAGCTCAGCACTCAGGCAGCTGGGCAGGAGGATTGAAAGATTAGAGGGTAGCCTGGCCTATACAGCAAGTTCAAGCTTGTCTGAGCTATGGCAGCAACACACAGTCTGGGTGGATGGGTTGCAGTCTTGTTTAATACTTTAGAATGTAACTATGTAGGAATGCTGCTACTGTAGATATAAGAAGTTAAGAAGAGGTCATTCTGGAGTAGGATGGGTCTCAATCCCATCCACGTGATAGCTTTAGCGGACGGTGTGATGACACCTGAGAGAAGATAGTCATATGACAGCAGGGGAGAGACTGGAGCCAGGTGTCTGTAAACCGAGGAGTGTCAAGGATTGCCAACAATCCAGGGAAGCTAGACTAGACAAGGAAGCTTCTGTTCTGACACCTTGAGTCTGGGTTTGAACTTCCAGAACTGTGAGACAACAACTATCAAGTGTTTTAAGATGTGCAGTTCATGGTGACAGGAGCCCTGGGAAAGTCCTGGGAGCATGCTAAAGGTACTGTTAGCCTTTGGGCAAGTGTTTCTGCACACCTGCTGAGTCACAAGAAGCATGTCTCTTTCATCTTAGCAGCGACTTGGGAGCAGCCCTCCCGAGTGGATGAAACAGTTCACACCCCTTCCAGAAGTGCACAACAGTATTTCCTAATGTCCCAGCCAACAACACTGTCCAGCAACAGACTTGTCCACTCTTCCTCCATTGGATGGTAACACCAGTACTTAAAACATTGTACTCTTCAGATTACTAATAAGGTTGAGTTTTTAATGTGTTAATTTTCACTTGAATGTCTTCTCCTGTGATTCTATACAAACTCTGCCCATTTCTCTCTTGTGCTATTTGTTTTATTCCTACTAACTTGAAATATTTCTTTATTTCAGGAGATGGTCTTATTCACTTTAAACTATTCCTAGTTAAGGGAGAGCTTTTACGTATCAAGCAACTTTGTTGGGCTTAATTGGTTGTTTTGTTTTTTTTTTCCTAGTTTCTAGTGAGATGATCAAATAGTATTTATCTGGCCTATTGAAATGAGACACCTGTAATTGTAAGAACTTTAAAAAGCAGAGCAGTTAAATATTTATGGGCAGAGGGAATGATATGAGGCTTTTGAGAAGATGTATAGAGGGCATGTGTAAGAGAGTGGATTTCCTTTAGAAAACAGGCAGGAGCCTTGTGCAGGGTCTGGTGGGGGCCTGGGTTGGAGTTTTCCTGTACAGGCAAAGTGCAACTACTGCAGAGTTTTGAATAAAAGATAATTTGAGAAGATCAATGTGATAGGGTAATAGAGGGAGAAGAAGAAAGAGAGCCAACAGAGGACTTAGATGCCAGATATGTGTTGATTTTTACTGCAATGATCTCAAGGAAGAAGAAAAAAGGAAGCTATATAAACCAGGATGCCTCTGTGGTGAGCTGAGATTAAGACAGAAAGTCTTTGTAAGGATGAGTACCTGTTCAAACATGATATTAGCATCTCTCAGTCTCAAGAAACTGCTTTGGAAGGGCTGAAGCTCAAAATCATTTTGGGGTTACATACAATGCCAAATTGCGCAAAGTTAATTATTAAAACAGAAATACATCTTCAACTCCAACACATGGGAAGCAGAGGCAGGTGAATCTCTAGGAGTATGAGGCCAATCTGATTTACATGGTGAGTTCCAGGACAGCCAGACCTTCCCCTCTCCCCTCCCCCAACTCACACACACACCTTTCCATGGATGAATACTGATATATATTTACCAACTTTTGTTTTGTTTTACTTCCAGTTGTCAATGTGAAGGAGAGAATTTTTAGACTGAGGTGATGTGTTGGTAGAAAAAATATGGCAGCTGAAGACAGTGTGGAAGGTGTTCTCTTAGTTAATTTTCTCTTTCTTTCTTTCTTCCTTCCTTCCTTCCTTCCTTCCTTCCTTCCTTCCTTCCTTCCTTCCTTCCTTTCTTCCTTCCTCCCTCCATCCCTCTTCCTTCCTTCCTTTCCTTCTTTCCTTCTTTCTTTCTTTCTTTCTTTCTTTCTTTCTTTCTTTCTTTCTTTCTTTCTTTCTTTCTTTTTCTTTCTTTCTTTCTCTGAGAATGGGTTTTTTAACTCTGGCTGTCCTGGAACTCATGAAATCCACCTGCCTCTGCCTCCCAAGTGCTAGGGTTAAAGGTGTGCACCACATCGCCTGGCTCCTTGGTTAACTTTCTATTGGTGTGACAAAACACCATGACCAAAAGCAACTTGGGGAGGAAAGTTTATTTCATTGTACAGCTCACAGGTCACACTCCATCACTGGGGAAGTCAGGACAGGAACTCAAGGCAGGAACCTGGAGGCAGGAACTGAGGCAGAGGCTATGGTAGAAAGCTTCTTACTGGCTTGCTTATCTTTCTTTCTTATAGTACCCAGGATGACCCGCCCAGGGTGGCACCACTCACAATGTGCTTGGCTCTCCCACATCAATCATCAATCAAGAAAATGCCCACAGATTTTCCTACAGGCCAATCCTATGGAGACATTTTCTCGATTAGGATTTCTTCTTCCCACATGACTCTATCTTGTGTCAAGTTGACATAAAAATTAGGCAGAACAGGTGTGAAGGAAGTCTAGGAAAATATCTATCTGCTCTAGGTGGACTGAGTTCCAGGAAATGAAGCCGGCATCCGGTGATATCTGAACTTCTGCTGCTGACTTAGAGAAACCTGGCAGAATATGAACATTGCTTCAATCAAAGGTGTGTGTCTGAGTAAATAAAGTTCTTAATTAAAAAAATGTAGATTTTACAAACTGAAAATCGTGATTCCAAGAAAGCGTAAGAAGCAGATGATTTGTGGGCTCCTGCAAGAAATGGAGCACAGAAGAATTCTACTTTGTTTATGTAAAACCATGACAGACTGCCAGATTTCCTTCATAGGTACCTGACCATTTGATGCAGCACAGGGAAAGAATGGGGAAATGGGCACTGTCTGAGCTTCCTTTCTATGGAGAAAAAGTGGCTTCATGATGGCTGATATCAAGTATAGGAGGGGTGGCTCTGTGGAGGACGGATCAGATACCATCCCTGGGTCTTCTGAAGGCGAAAAGAGGGGTCAATGGCCAAAAGTGACAGGGGTCTAGAGTATGACTCAGTATAAAGGAGAACGATTTGACCATCTAGACCATCCAGTAATGGAGAGGGCTGCTTGCCCAGAGATCGACTTCTTCACTGTGTCAAAGTATAAAAGCAGAAGCTGGGCATGCACTTGCTGGGAAACCACCTCAAGATTCAGGCATTATTTTGTATTTGACTCCAGAGTCACTTCTGATTTTGAGTTTTTATGACTTCAGGACAGTGCTAGTGTGAGCAGGAAGAAACGGGAAGAAAGTGATGCTGCAGAATGGGGTAGAGGAATTTGAAGCTGGATCATGGAGTTACAAAGAGTAAATCATAGCCTGGTGTGGGAGCCTACACCTGCCATCCCAGCACCTGGAAAGTCGGGGCAGGAAGCTGTAAGTTCAAGACCAGTCCAGGAAATCTAGTAACATGTTGTCTCAAAAAATAAAATAGAAATTCTAAAATAGAACAAAAAGTGGTGTGTGTGTGTGTGAGAGAGAGAGAGATTGGGGATGAGGTGGTTTGAATAAGAATGACTCCATATTTGAATGCTTAGTCATCAGGGAGGGAGTGGCACTACTTTAGAAGAATTAGGAGGTGTGGCCTTCTTGGAGTAGGTGAAAATGTGTCACTGGGGCTGAGCTTTGATATTTCAAAAGCCCAAGGCAGGCCCAGTTTTTTTCTCTCTCCCAATGTAGAACTCTCTGCTCCCTCTCCAGAACCCTGTCTGCCTCTGTGCGGACATGCTTCCCGCCACGGTAGTGGACTAAACCTCTGAAACCATAAACAAGTCCCAGTTAGCTTTCTCTTGCCGTAGTCATGGCTTTTTCACAGCAATAAAACACCAAATAAGACTGGATGCACAGCACCTGCCTAGACTGCATCAGTCTGGTTCCCAGCAGGACACACGCACACATACAAAGACAACAATAACAAAAAGATACTCTGCCTTGGTGAAGACTCCATCAACTTTTTAGACCTAGGCATCAGTATCATCTTCAAGTGATACAGGGCTGCTCAATTATACTTAAAAGGAGGGAACCAATCAACATCTTTTGTAGGATTTTTGTGTTTTCCCCAAGGGCAACAACTTCAAAATAGAATGTAGATGACGTTCAGAAAAGGGGATGGCAGTATCCCATATAGGTGCCCTTCCTAAGATAGGCCTGAAACAGCTGAGGACTGTGGGATTGTGGATAGAGCACATCTCTGAAAGCAGGCCCCAGGGCAGGGGAAGAAAGTTAAAAAGGGGAGCAAGTCTGGCAGTAATGGCTCATGCCTTTAATTCCAGCACTCGGAGGCAGACTCTGAGTTCAAGGCCAACCTGGTCTACAGAGTGAGTTCCAGGACAGCCAGAATTACAACAGAGAAACCCTATCTCGAAAATCCCGAAACCAAAAGGGGCGGGGGATAGAGCAAGAGGGGAGCAAGAATAGACCGTGGGTACGCTGGGCAGGGGGCTGGAAAAGAGGCTCGCGTGTGCTTTTGCGCTAAAGCTCATGAAGACTGGAGAGGGAATCAGACCAGGCTGTAGTGCTAATTTTGCTCTGACTTCCCACTGACCTTGTAGGTTCCTCTTCAGGCACCCCGTTAAGTCAAAAAGCACTTCTAACCGGCCTTAGGGAAGCAAAAGCTTTAGAAATTTAAGATGTCTGCGTGTATGGCAAATGTATCCCTGTTTTCAAGGGCACAAGTAGGAGAATTGATGAGAAAGGAAGGTGAGAAGACACCGCGGCCGAAGTTGTTCGGCTCTACCACAGCATCCCAGGGAACTAACTCTGAGGATGGTGTGGACTAGAGACCACGTGCCTACTACAGCTTCTAGATGAGCCAAGCACCCGAGAACCAAGCGGACATCCTAAGGACTGCTATCTCTTCTGTGAAGTAAATCCCATCACAGAATTTAAAGCTGAAAAAAACAAAACAAAACAAAAAACAAAAAAATGAGGCACGCCCCTCCCCCACTAGATGGCACTGAAACGCCTTGTTCGCGATTTTCAAAATGCAGGAAGGGGAAAAAAAAGAATATGGTGGAGGTGCGTTCATTTTGACTCACAAGCCCTGCTATGCAGAGCTGGGTGACTAGGGCACCCTCTTTCTCCCAGAGCAGCTCTTTATCTCGCAATGGGGGGCCTCGACTTGGGAGAGATGGTGAAAACGAAGGGTGAGCTTTTAGAATGAAAACCCCAGTATGTGGAGCCGGGTGGGAGGCTCCCAGCCTTTGCGGTGCTGTCTCACGTGAGAGAAGCAGGGGGCGGGGCGGGATGGGGATGGATCCGCTGGCTGGGGACCACCCCTTCAAGGTCTGGAGTCCAGTCCCACCTCAAAGAGGCCCTGCAGAGGCAGTTATAGAGGGATCATGACAAACCCCACACCGAGCTTGCCTTTAACTCTTCCTCTCCTTCAGCACACCTACGACTGCCCTCTCCACCCCATTGCATTCTCGTCTGGTCTTGATTTGTCCCTTTTTCTTGCTGAAGGGTGCTGCTCTCCAATCAGCTCCAGGTGGAAACGCCAGTAGCTAGCAAGGTAGTGCTTATGGCTTTCTGGAGAAAAACAAAAGATCAGACGCACTGGAGACACGAGTGGCCAAAACCCGGGGCTCAGGGGTTCAACTCTGCGCCGGTTAAAGACGGTTCTCTAAGCATCCCTTTCTTTAAAGAACTGTGGCGACTTTAAGAGGATTTTCCACGGTCAAAAGAGAAACAGGAGACGTAGACGTAGGCATCAACCCTAAATTTATAATAATACACGTAAACATGCTACATGCCACATAAATGTATATATGTGCATAAATATGGATGTGATGGGTCTCATACCTACCTAGACACCATTGACTTGCCTGGTCAAAGAATGAGGCTCAGACATTTCGTGCCTGGAAAATGGGCGGTTTAACTTTAAGAGGGCTAGAAAAATAAGAGATGAGGCTCACGTTGCACGGATGACATCACTAGCTTTTGGCTGCGCGCTCCGTGTTCTCGGCAGTGGGGTTTTAGCCAAGGCTGCAGCGCCTGGAGGCCGAGCGAGCGACAGCAGCTTCCTCGGGCGCCCACACCCGGGCAATGCGATTTCTGGAGCCCTTGGGGCGCAGCCTGGGCTCTCGCTCCTCGCGGGCGTCGGCCGTGCCTGCGAGGCCCGGAATCCTCGGCGGCTCCAGGAGGAGGTAGGGAGGAGAAGCTGAGGTACCCAGGCTCCTTCTCCCCCACCCTCGACCCATTCACCACCGCCGCGCGGGGAGCCGGATCGCGGGACGCCGAGGCCGGACGGAGTACCTCGCACGAGGCCGAGGGATCCCCAGGAAAATGGTGCAGTCCGAGAGCGGCTGACCCCAGCTGGCCAGAGCGGAGCAGGCGCTGGAGTGCCCGGGCTCGGGTGGCGGAGAAGGGGGCGGGTTACTCGGACCCGCCGGGCCCCCGGTTTTCTTCGTGCTCTCTGCATCTGTTTAGCGCCTGGGCGGCTCGCACGCAGGGCTGCGGGAGGCCAGGTGAAGCGAGGCAGAGGGCATCTTGGAGGAGGCAGGGCGCACACACTCCGGGAAGAAGGCACCGGAGAGGCTGGCGGCTGGGCGGGCAGCGCGCCACCGCTGAGCGACCTGTCCATGGTTTTGAAGGAGCTCGGAGCGCCGGGGGTGCGCCCTCCTCTGTGCATCCCTCCCCTAGCGCCCGTCAGCTGCCGCCCGGTCTCTGCAATCCCTGGTCGGGACTAGTCGGGTAACGTCGCCCGGCTGTCCCCAGCTGTCCAAGAGCGCGACTGTCTGAATGGAGAGGCCCGAAGCAGGCCACCCGGGAGCTCTCGGGGAAAGGCAGTCAGAGACCGTGCGTCCGCGGGCAGCTCACCTCTGAGAGCACGCGTGGGCTGGCGGGAGCCAGGGACCTACTGGTGACCAGAGGACCGAGGCTTTGAAAAGACCCGACGCAGAGAGGAGGACGAACAGTTCTAGGCGCGCGTCCCGGGCCTTGGCTGCAGACCGACGACGGGAGAGTCCCCGAGCGGCGTCCATTCCCCTGCCTGAGTGCCGTGTCCTCACACCCCCCTCCCAGTCATCCCTTGGAAGCCAGGACCGTCACCCCGGTCAGCACGCTGCACAGAGAAACCCCAGCAAGCCCCGCCGCGCTCCAGGGCGCTTGGCATTTAGTTTGCGGTAGCCGAAGCGGAGGGTTAGGACAGTCGCCTCCCGAGCGGCGGGAAGCGGCCGCGTTGAGTTCGCCGCCGCGGGAGGAGGCTGCACCTGCCCGGAGGATGCTCAGGACCCTGCGGGAGCCTCTCCGGATCAGAACTTTTTAGGCTGCCCGCCCCGATCCCCGCAGTTCCCTGGCCGCGCACCCGCAGGTGGGGGGCCGAGGGAACGCCGCGGCGCAGATCCCCTCCTGTCCCCACCCCCAGCTCGGCCGCCCGCCGCTTTGTTCCGGGCGCGCCGAGGGAAGGCGAGGCTGCGGCGGATCATGCCCATGGTGTAGCCGCCAAGCGGAGGCATGGCTGCCGGAAGGTTGCTGCTCTACACGGGGCTTTCTCTAGCGCTCTGCGCCCTCGGCATGTTGGCCGTGGCCATCTGCTCCGACCACTGGTACGAGACGGACGCCAGGAAGCACAGGGACAGGTGCAAGGCTTTCAACACCCGCCGGGTCGACCCCGGCTTCATTTACAACAACAACAACAACTTGCCTCTGCGCGCGAGCCGCTCGCGCCTGGACCGCTGGGAGGGCAAACTCCTCCGGGCCCGGAATCGCCGGCAGCTGTTCGCCATGAGCCCCGCGGACGAGTGCAGCCGGCAGTACAACTCCACCAACATGGGCCTCTGGAGGAAGTGCCACCGGCTGGGCTTCGACCCGGAGATCGCCGCCCTCATCCGGAAAGGTAAGCCGGAGGCACGAGGCGTGGCTCTGCAGAGAGCCAGGCGCCTGTAGGTAGGCCCCGCAACTCCTAGCCTCTCCTGGCGGCTACAGGCTGTGGCAAATTCAGGTTCTGAGTGGTCCAGTTAGCTAGGCCTGGCTGAGCCTTGGCGTGGGCAGAACTTGCCTCTCCATAGCTGAGATAGATTGTGGTTTTAAAAAAAAAGGCTTCACACTCTCTGTTCACCTGCTGTCTTGCTCTTGTCTGTCTAGATTCCCATGGAATCTGCCCCGCCATGGTTTTGTTTTTTAAATCCAGGATAGTGCTTCATCAGCCTCAGAGAAGGAAGGGAATCTCCGACGTTGTGTTTCTAGAGGAAGCCCTTTAAGAATGATGTGTCAGGGGTAACTGAATTTTAATCTTTGTTTTAGATGTTGAACTGATTCGATCAAGGGAAACTGGGGGCGGGGAATGTCTCCCGCAGAAGGCTGTATGCACCCCAGAAATATTTACTTAGTAATGCACTGTAGAAGTCATGGTGTAGATATTGGTCATATAATCATCAATAAATTACAGCCTCTGCCTTATAGGAGCCCAAAGCGACTATCCAGAAGCATTCCGTTACAGTCCTTTATTTCTTCTTCTGGAAAAGTGGTTGTCAGAACCACTGTCAACCTGTCTTCACTGCACACTGTTGACGGTGTGCAGTGAATATCAGCAGTCTAATAAACACCTCCAAAGTAACACCGGAGTGGGTACATCAGGAGAAAAAAGACACCATTTTCAGATTTATATAAAACACTCAAGGTATATAAAACAGAAAGCAAGCAAATATTTGCTAATAACACTTGATATTTGAATATGATCACATGCATTGAAAAGTCTGCCTATGTGATGCAATTTGTAAGTCCCGTGTGATTTATATGTTGGAAACCATCCTGTCTCATCAGCCTGCTGAAGTGCTGTTGGAGGTGATGTGCTTTCACGTCTCTCTGAGAGGGGATTGTAGTCCTTTCTGTGATGGCTGCACCCTAGGAAGATGTGCAGATTTTAGACCTTGTTCCTCTCCTCCCTCATGTGAGAGGAACTTCAACTAGTGAGCAGTTGACAACTGTGCTAATATTTGCAAATGTGCCTTGAAGCTAAGACATAAAGCGATTCTTAATGTCTCATATCCCCACTACGTTAACTAATGCTTTAAAATAATATCCGAGGGAATTGTACTTTGATTTACAAAAGTATTCAGAAGAAATTGTTAATTTGAAACACCACCACCACCAACACCCCGCCCCCCCCACCACTACCAATAATCAGCTATGTAAGGATGAGAAGCAGTGGGTATGGTCCAAGAGGCCAGCTCATGTTTAGTAGGTGAGGAGGAGAGGTAGGAAGGAGAGTGAGTGTCCATCTTGGCATTTGTTGTGCAGCTCCTTGGAAATGACTAGGGATTCCAGTTTTAGGTATGGGTGTGATGGTGGTTACAGGCTTCCTACCTGCTTCCTGACAGGCTCTCGGTGTGGTCTGACCCAGGTGGAACTTTGTAAGGATGTGCAGGGTGTTATGGGGCTTGACTGAGAAGCAGGGAAACAGGAGGAAGCAGGATTATTTTTCACAAGTGGGGCTTTCTAACCATTTTCAGATCAATGGTATTTTATCTGTTTTCTGCTTTCTTTAAAATGGAAATGATAGGCAGCTAGCTGAAGTGTCGGGGAGAACTGCTAACAATGCCTGGTGACACTGGCAAGATTTGTTGAAGGACATTCTTGAATTTCCTTCCTTGACCCTTTTAGAGCAAGACTGGTATCCTTGTGTCTGGTATTGGTTGACCTCACTTAGAGAAAGAGGAGAATGGGACTTGTGGCTTCTGGTGGCTTCATCTAGGCCTCTGGTTCCATCTTGCCTGATTGGCAATCTGACTAGAGAGGTTGACTTGGTCTGTGCATCAGAGAGACTGGTTACCATAGTGACACGTTCTTCCGTTGAAGCTGGAAACATAGTGACAGGGAAAGGGAGAGGGGAAGAATGAACAACATTTTGACTTTGTATCGACTGATTTTTAATTGCAGCAACAGAAAATGGACACTCACAGCAGGGGGATTAAATACACTGATACCCAGAGTTGGCAGGGCATTGTATTTCACTTGAACTAATGGGAGTGCTGTTCCCCATCACCTCAAATACAGCAATCACTGTCAGCTGTGAGCACTTGCTTACCATGGTTGTTTCTGTCCTTTTGGCATTCTTGTTAGGTATTATTGAGATAGATGGCATGCTGGGCTTATAAATCCGGAGAGACCTAAGGTCATCAACTTCATTTTTTCTAAACCTCATAACATCATCATTGAAAACCAAGTCTTCCCTTTCTAAGCAGCAATAGACACATTTTGGAAACAAGTGCATTTTATACAAATAGAATTTGTAGGCAATTCTAATAACATATAGAAAACAATTTCTAGAATTAACTAGCATTTGTCCTAGATGGGCAGATTTTATAAAGAAGTTAAAATTGATACTTCTATATTTAAATTTAGAACATCTGAAGCAAAGACATTTGTCTCATTCATTAGAAGCCCCGAAGAGAACTTTATCTCTTTTTTGAAACATTTTCTGTTATGACTGTGGGAGGTATATTTTGGGGAAAGGGAAAGGAACACCAGAGAAGAGGTTGTTCAAAGGCTATTTTAAATGTTATGGGAAAATGTGCATTTTATCTTAATGATTTTATTGCCCTAAAGGGTTTTGTCACTTAAGTCAGTCTTTGCATTGAAAGTGTTGCCTGTGCTTTTTGAAAGAAAGAGGAAAAAAACACCAAATAATTAAGAAAGCAGAAGTCCAACTCTATAAGACACGGAGATGAAGCATCTCAGATTCATGTTCTTTCTGGAACTGATTCTTTTCGGTGCCATATGCCACAGTTGCATTTCTGGTGGTGACACTTGTCTCATTATTGGACTGGAAGTTCCTGGAGGGCAGACAAGATGTGTATTTGTAACACATGTCTACCAGAGCCTTGGTTCTTGGGAAATACCTCATAAAAATCAGGCTTATAAATGTATCCATCCAGAGCCAATTCTAGATATGGGGATACTTATGTGGGAATACAAATTGTAGATTAGTGGGAAAATCATGATGGAAAAAAAGAAACCAAACTATGTGACTGTGAGTCCAGGTTAATGTTGTAACAGATGCTAAATGAGACACCAAGGAAGGATTTCTTGTGCAAAAGCTTTGCCAAAGGAATAAAAGAAACAACCAATTCTTTTTGGGTAACATATGCCACCGAACAGACACACGTTACCCAAAGTCGTTTTCTTCCCATGCTAGAGAAGATTTTAGTTATTCTTTTCTTGGAGGTAGGATTGAGTATGGGATGTAGTAGGGGTTGATTACTCCAAATTCTTATACGACTTTGTCAATGAGGAGTCTTAAACCATGTCCTCTTCATTCTAAATTTCATCCTTTTTTTTTTTTCAGAAAAGTCAACACAGGTACTGAGGGCAGATCAATGGCAAGACCAATTTCTAAGCTCAGGTAACATCCAGGTAGCTCTAGGTAAGGCTTGTTACAGGGAACATTTTATATCTTTGGTTTATTCTGAAGCGCTATATTGATGGCGTTTGAAGTAAGCAGGTCTTTAGCTGATGTATATATCTTTTCAGGGTCTCACTATGTAGTCCTTGCTGGCCTGGAACTCACTATGTAGACCAGGCTAGTTTCAAACTCATAGGGGTCTGCCTTTCTTTGCCTCTGAAGTACTGGGAGCAAAGGTGTGTGCCACCATACCTAGACTTTAACTGACCAATTCATTTTTTATCGTTTTAAAATTTGCCTTATAATAATAGGCTTTAATCCCAGGAATTTTCACTGTCATGAAGTGATTGTTCTTTGAAAATTATTTTAATGGAACATTGTGCATATTTAAATTTTAATGCTGTAATCAGAAAATACTTAGAATAAGCACACGTATTATATGATGACTTGGCACACAGGACTAGGATGAGAGATGAGTGAGACCCGTTAGTGCCACAGGGAATACATCACAAAATGTCAAAGCAGCCACAGAAATGGAGCCAGAGGACCATGGAGGAACTGATGGACTCCATGGGAGGTGAGATGGGGTCCGGGGTAGAGAAAGCTGTTCTGGGAAATGAGATCTGAATAAGGTTCTATTGAAGTGTGGATATGGAAGGGCATTTCAGACAAGGGGCTGATATTGGCAGGAGCTGTGACGTGTGAGACAGCAGTGTGGCCTCCTGAGAGCTGATTTCTGAGGTGAGGGGGGAGCAGAGTAGGAACTGGAATGCAGGCAAGGACCAAATCCAGGAGCTTGTTTACCAAAACCTCCAGAGCTGCACTGCCATATGTTCCTATTTAAGAATAAAGGAACCACAGTTCGGTGGAATTAAAATCTCCATTTCCTTAGTTCCACATTATAGATACTCAACGGCCCCACGTGGCTGCTGGTTGTTGTTTTAGACTGTGCAGACTAGGGTGAGGGTTCCCACCATCAGAGAAAGTTCTGTTGGACGGCTCCGTGTTGAGCTCAGAGCCTCTGAAAAGAACAAGCTGTATTTCAGATGAGGATAATTACACAGTCATTTGAATGTAAATTTCAGAGTATTACTTTGCAGTTTAGGAAACTTTTTGCTTCTTGAATATTTTGGGCAGAAGGTTGTAGTTCAGGGTCATTTCTGCCATTTTGTTGAAGTTCTAGCATTGGTTCACAGAATGTGTGTATGCTTCACTCCTCCTCCAATTTCATTAAAAACAACAACAACAACAAAACAACGGATCTATGAAGCAGGCATGGTGGTTTTTTTCCTGGAGCCTCAACCTTTGGGATGCTGAGATAGGAGAATTGCAGTGAGTTTAGGGTCAACCTAGGCTACTTAGTGAGTTTGGGCTAGCATGGGCTACAGAATGAAGATCTCAAAAAAAAAAAAATTCAAAGTTCCCACTCAGTAATATCAGCCAAACTTGACACCAGGTACATCTAAAAGCTTTATATACATTTAATAATTTACTGTTTCGTAAAACCCTATGTGGTTGATATTCCTCTTATAACATTTTTTTGAGAATTTCATATTAGAGCACTATATTTACATAATCTCCACCTCTCCCTCTCCACACCTCAACTCCTCCCATGTCACTTCACTCCCTCTTGGATCCATGACATCATCTTAATTTCACACACACACACACACACACACACACACACACACACACACACACAAAACTTACCGAGTCCGTTTAATGGTGCTCATATGTACATGCATTTAGGACTGACCAATTGGATAACCTATCAAGGGTCTTGACTGTGGAGGCAACAGAGTCTCCCTTTCTCGGTAGCCATTGACTGCCTGTAGCTCTTGGGGTGTCACTCTATAAAATTTTCCCATCCACGTGGCATATTGGCTGCTGTGGTTATTATGTGGGTCTTGTTTATCAATCAAATTGTTGAGATTTCACAGCTGTAGATATTACTAACGTTACTTTAATTCCCATTTTATAGCAGAGACAAACAAGGCACACAGAAGTAAAACAATTTGTTAGATTTCTTGGGCAGTGAATCAAGGATTCCAATTCTGGCTCCAGATTTGAGAGCTCACCTACCTGCATGTCTCTGTGGACTCCGCTGGGGCAGGTGGAGAAAAAATAGTACATTGATTCCCCACATTAAAACAAAAGAAAGCAAGCAATACTTCTAGGGTTTCTATTCTATATTAAAGAAATGAAGGCAGTCCACACAATTTTGCTGATTGTTTTTCCGTATTTTCCTGTGTTTTTGGTCTTAATTTTCTCAGTGTTATAAATACTGAAGTTTTATAGACACAAAGGACACGGTCCTTTTGTGTGGAGGTGGGGGTACAACTCTATGGAATCAGTTCTCTCATTCCACCTTGATGTAGGTTTCAGGAATTGAACTAAGGTCATCAGACTTGCAGAGTAAATGCCTTTGCTAGCTGAGCCATCTTGCTGGTCCTGTTTTTGAGACAGGGCCTCTCTCTGGGACTTGAGGCTCACTGTTTATGCTAGGCTATGGCCAGTGAGCCCCAGGGACCTTCCTGTCTCTGCTTCCCCAGTGCTGGAATTATAACACACATCACTATGCTTTTTTTTTTTTTTTTTTGTGAGTGCCAGTCATAGAAGTCAGCTCTTGCTTGTATGGCAAACACTTGACCAATTGGAAGACCTTCCTAGCCCTCATATGGTGGGGTACAAATCACTATTCATATATGTTAAATGTATGTCTACATGCGATAAGTAAACATACTCTTAGTGACACCCTTCTTCCTCAGTAGTTCCCAAACATAAGTGACCAGGGAGAGATAAAGATCAGACAGCGTACTTTGTGATTTGGGTACGACATTTGTTAGTTCACAGATAGAGCAAAGAAATGTATTCGAACCCCATTGTGTTCAGAACAATTTGCTGATGTTTAGGATGTGTGTAGACAAAGAGATAGTTTGGGATGGGACCTTTAAAGGTACAGGGGTCCTTGTCCCAAGGGAGCTCATCCTTTGGCTCAGTCTTCCAAGATGATTGTCACGTGTGAGTGGATCAGGCTCTCCCCTTAGAGCTCACATTAGCATCAATTGTATCAGCAATCAATTGGTCAGGGAATGCTGGGGTGTGCTCTTTTTATTGAGTCAACAAAGTCAAGAGCCTTATTTCTGTTCTAGAATGTCAGTTTACTTCTTCTTTTACTGGTGGATCAGTAAAGATCAATTAGAAGATCAAGTCTGTATGTTTCACTTGAATTGTCAGTTAAAAATATGTCCCCCCTCTGCTATTACTAGGAGATCCCAGGCTTGCAGGCAGAATGTTGTACACAGTCTGGGTTGGTTTGAAAACACACACACATGCACACACACACAGACAAACACAGACACACACTACATCATTCATGTCTAGGTGTTTGAAATTAAGAGTCTAGATGCAAATATTTTGCCAATTTATTGTTTCAAATAATATGCATAGAGAGGAAGATGAACACAGCTTGATGGATGCATTGTGGATGAAATGAAGGAAAACAAAGGAAAATAATCCTTCTTTCTTTACTGGACTTCTGCAGTTTTTTTTTTTTTTTTTTTTTCCTGAGACAAGGTTTCTCTGTTGTAACTCTGGGTGTCCTAGAACTCACTTTGTAGACCAGGCTGGCCTTGAACTCACAGAGATCTGCCTGCCTCTGCCTCCTGAGTGCTGGGATTAAAGGCATATGCCACCACTGCCTGCCTACTTCTGCAGTTTTAAATAATGCAGCTATTCCCCCCTCCCCTCTCTGTCTCTGTATGCAGGCGAGAGTGTTAATGTGTATGCCGGTATATGTGTATGTGCGTGTAAGTCAGAGGTCAACTCAGGTGTCATTCTTCAGGAGCTGTGCACTTTGTCATTTGAGACAGTGCCTCTCATTGAGACCCGGGGCTCTCAGATAGGCTAGGCTGACTGGCCAGTGAGAGTCAAAGATCCTCCTACTTCTGCCTCCCCAGCGCTAGGATTATAAACACACTACAGTGCTTGGCTTTTTAGTGGATGCTGAGGATTGAACTCGAGTCCTCATGCTTGTACAGCAAGCTCTTTAGCAACTGAGCCATCTCCTCAGTCCTGAGAGTGCTTGCACTTTTAGGAGAACGTCTTTCTGTCGGATGTACAAGAATGGGTTTGGGTTCTAAAAACCCCAGCTCCTTCCACGCTAGCACGATAAAGTTAAATTTAGATGGAGAGTAGATAATAGATAGATGGCTGAAAGGTATGAAGAGAGGGATAGGAAGATGGTGGCGGGGAGGGGAGAATAAGAAAAAGCCCAGAGAGGCAGCAAACATGTCTAAAGGGATCGGCGGCAGGTACTAGCTTGTATCAAGAGGCAGAACACCAAGCTGCTATTTTCTTACTGTTCAAACAAGTCTCTTTTTCTCTCAGTCAAACACCACTTTGCAGATTGGAGCTAAGATTTTAGCCCCTCCTCTAAACAGAGACAGGTGGCAATGGATGAACAACCATGCCAATATTACTGAACTATATACTTAAAAATGGTTAAAATGGTAAATTTTATGCTACATATGTATTTTCTCCTATGTCAGTTATCTTGCCTGTGATAACCAACTTAAAGAAGGAAGTATTGTGTTGGCTTGTCAAGACAATTGTCTTGTCTTGACAATAGACAACAGACAATAAGACAATTGAGAATAGACAAGACTATTGTCAAGGCTTGTCTTGGCTTACAGTGTGGAAGGTTTTGATGCATAGTTCCTTGACTCTGTTGTGCTGGGTTCCATGGTGAGAAAGTACATCAGGGTGGGAGTGTGTGGAAGGGGACAGTACTCTTCTCACAGCAGCCGGGAAGCAAAGACAAGAGGAGGAATGGGGTCAAGGTCCTAATACTGCCTTCGAGGACATGTCTCCAGCGACCAAACTTTCTTCTAGTAGCTCCCATGTCCTGAAGTTCCTTGGCTGAGGACTGAGCTTCAACACATGGGCCTTTGGGAGACATTCAAGATACACACAACCTGGTGGTGGTGGTGCCCATCTTTAATCCTAGTACCCAGTAGGCAGAGGCAGGTGGATCTCTGTGAGTTCAAGGCCAGCCTGGTCCACAGAGTGAGTTCCAAGATAGCCAGAGTTACAACACAGAAACCCTGTCTTAACAAAAAATACAAACAATAGCATCTCTCAACTGAAGTAAATAGAGAAAGAAATGTATACATTTAGTAAAGGAAGTGTTTGACTCACTTTAGCATAGAAAATACTTCATAGCAAAGGCTCTTCATCCATTCAGCATAATTAAGTGCCTACTATGTGACAGGTGACAGGCCACATATGCTTGGCATATGTTATAAATGCTAATTAAATGGACAAGATTCATATCCTTATAAAGTTTATGTCTAGCCATTTTGGAACATTTAAATGGTTTCCTTTTTTAAAGTAAAACAGATTTTTGGTGGGTTGTCCCCTCTCCCTCCTGCCTTGGAAAATCAATCCCAGAGCCTTGTCCATGCTAGGCAAGTGTTGTGCTACTGAGTTATCCCATCAACCCCCAACATCAATATATAAAACAAGTGGAAGTAATGAGAAATTCCTTGGGTCATTTAAAAATCACCGAATGAGGAAAATTTCACTGTACTTGTTTAAAAAGGATTATTGAGCAGCAACTGTGCTAACCACATTATCTGGGGCGGAGGCTCTTGAGCAAAACCCAATCCTTGCAGGTTCCTTTCTTCAAGAAGGTATAGGAGGGGATGAATGAGTTCCATGATTGGCTCTGCAAGAGAATTCTGGTGCTGGGGCCCCAGGCATTTTGATGCCATTTCAGAGCAGCCAGGCCAGGCTTATAGAAAAGCAGACAGGAGATTCTAAGACATTTTTTAGAGAGATGCCTGGGATGATAGGGTGAAATTTTAGCTTCCCTTAAAAAAGTATTAACTCTGGCGGGGTAATATGTGTCTATCATTTATTCCTCTGTACCTCAGACTCCATGCTCTTCTAGGAGGCAGCCATAGTCAGTAGTTTCCATAAATCATATCAGAGATATCGTGTTCCAACAGTTAAAGGCAATAGCACTAATACGTATATAAGCCAGGCAGCGAACAGACAATTTCAAGGACAAAAAATATTTATCGTTTATAAATTTTGTGCAAAGAGGTGGTGTTTAAAGGGCCCTCCCAGGAGTCCCTGGGAATTGTCTGAAGGTGATGCCGAGGCAGGGTACAAGCTTCAACACGAGTTTGACAGGTTGGCTGCTTTTATGGGAACTACAATATCTGAATTATTTCAATTGATTTTTTTCTGGCGTCAAAGTATTTTGCCAAGAAAAAGCAATTTACCCTATCTTAGGTCACCTCCTACATGTCCATCATTTCCTGCCTTTTAGAATGCTCATTCATATTCAGGGCCCAGCTCTCGGACACTTTATTTGCTTTAGAGCATCTCATTCAGCCTTTGCCCCGAGCTCCCTTTCAATTTATAACAGTGATTCTATTTAGGCAATTTGAACCCTTTTCCCCACCGTGTTGGGTATTTCCCAGGCCATGGTGGAGTAGGGCTGTTTTTGCCTGACAGAGGCTCTGCGCTGATGTACTGGTGAGGATCAGCTGTCTCAACACTGGAGAACAGGAGACTATGTTATAAAGTTGAAGAATACACACATGTGTTTGTGCCTGTGATTATATGAAGCCATCTAGAATGCCCGTAGTGTTTCTGTTTGTAATAGCAAAATAAAAATAATGTATAAATCCACAAAAACCTAATAGCCTACTAATAGGGAATGGATAATAAGTTATATTTATTCAATGGAAACTAGCATAGTCTATTTAGAATACATGTGTCCACTTCTGGGCATATACCCCAAAGATATAAGTTAACAAAGTCACATAAAATTACTGCACATCCATGCTTATTGCAGTACTGTTCCCAATAGCCAGGTTGTGGGATCAGCCTCAGTGTCTGCCAACAGATACGTGGATAAAGAAAGCGTAGAATGTATGCACAATGGCGATTTATTCAGCCATAAGGAGGAGAGAATTGATGTCATTTGTTGGGAAATGGGTACAACTGGAATTCATCATATGACGTGAACTCGGTCAGATGCAAAAAGACAAACTTCACTTGCTTTCAGTTTTGACTCTTAGAATTCTTTGTTGACACATATGACATGAAAGTTGGAGGGGGATGATGGGAAAGAGGAGGGGGATAAAAGAGATGGAGTAGGCGGGGTGAATATGGTCAAAGTCCATAACATACTTGAAAGAAATCGTCTATAAGAAACCCAACGCAATGTACAATGAATATCCACCAATAAAATATTTTTAAAGTGTCACACATATTTACAAATGGATAAACATGGATTTGGGTGAAGCCAGCATTGTGAAAAACAGTTTGGAGAGTAGGATGACATTTATATGAAGTTCAAAACCAACAAAAGAGGGTTAGGGACACATTTCAGTGGTAGCACTCTTGCCTCGCATGTGCAAAGCCCCAAGTTCAAGCCCTCATATTGCATAAAACAGCAAAGACAATATTAGCTATTGCTTACAGAAGCGCACTGACATTGTATATATAAAAATATACATTGGGATGATTAACACATAATGAAGCATAGTCTTAATCCTTTCCAAAAAGTGGTGAGAGAGAGAGAGTTGGGAAGGGTGTCAGGAACTTCTTAGGGATCTGTGATACTTTGTTAAAGCAACAACAAAGAACTCAGAAAAGATCTAAGGCAGACAAGGCTTCATGGAAGGTTGTTATCATTCAGTCTATGGATACCAGCCTTTTTTCAAGTAAAATTCTTGGCAACCTTTGCATCTAATGCTTCCTGTGAGTTTAAAAAACCTGTCATTGGTGACAAGAGGTATCAAGAGAAGAAGAAAACCAGGTAACTGGTAACAGTTTACACTTAAATAGCCACAAAACAGGCTGGAGGAGGAACTAATTTAAGTTGTATTCCTTTCTGCTGTGGATTAAGAAGAATCAGGCTTTGTACGATTAATTGCTGAAATAGGCATTAATGTGCAAGTTATTAGGATCTGGTTCTATTTCCAATTGCTGGTGGAGAAAAAAAAAAAAATCAAGAATTCCAAAGTCTAGATTGTAAACTAAAGCAGTCCCTCAGGTAACTCGGTCAATAGTGAGCTTTAAGTGGACCGAACACAAGACAGTGTAACTAGCTATTGAGTGTGGGGACAAACCAGGGAGTGAGCACAAGCTCCTCGGAAGGCCTTTTAACCCCAAGGGAAACACTTCAGTGTGAACTGGTAAAGAAAAAGGTTAAGGACTGGTTTTAAAGGGGTCAGAATTGTACTTTTCTATTTTAGAAGTTTTGTGTCACTTTTGAAACTGGATAAAAATATGTTAGGAAGACTTTAAATAGTTTTATTATTGATGAATATGATGCATATATAATTCTTATTTTTAAAATATGAGGGTAGCTTTAGCCAAGATCCTCCATTTTTATGGTGACCTGTTCCTTCCCGTTCTATTTATACAAACTGTGGCTGGAACAGAAAAATCCCATCAGAATTTTAACAAGGACTCCATTTTCACCTGAATGCTATAAAAAGCCAAAGCTGAGCCCTACCTTACCAAGGAATCATGGCAGTCCCCGGGGATTTTAGGAATGTGAAGTAGAATAACTCGGGTGCTGTATTTTGATAACCATAGGGCTGGAAGGAATGGTTGCCCAGAGGCAGCCCAGATTGTCCTGACTGCTCTGAGCCACTGGGTTCCTTGTGGTCTGCGGGGGTGGGGGGATGGGGGGCGGCACACTGTGCTTCTGGGTGAATGACCTTCCACTTTGGACAGGGCTAACCTCTTGTGTCTTCAGGTAACTCCTCTCTCTTTCTTGTCCCGGTCCCTCAATGCTGTTAACATTAACAAAGCAGAAGGTGATTCATAGCGGTCTCATTCTGCTGTCAGCAGTGATTTCACTTCTGTCTGCTTCCTTCCTTTCCTCAGGGATGTTCCCACCCGTCCATATCTGGGACTACTCTTTCTCTTTAAGAATTTTACTTCCCTTGGCTTTCCAGGTGCCATTCTCTCCTGTTCAGCTTCATTCCTTTTTTCTTTTTAAATTGTTTTTATATTTAAACATTTATAAACTTACAGAATAGTTTTAAGTGGAGCACACAGACTGCGTGAAACGCGAGGCTGACAGTGGATAGGCAGCGTCTCCTGAGTCTAGAGCGTCTCGTTGTTTCCTTCACACAGTGGATCGGAGTTTTTACGACCTACATTACATCTTCAGTGTAAGGAAAGACCACCTTCATCTTTCAGTGGGATCACCCAATTGGCAGAGCACTGTCCTTTGAGGCCAGGGGACCAATTCAAGTCCCACGTTTCAGCTCTCCTCTCATTCTTTCTCCTTATCTGGCTTTTCTTTCTCAGCCTATGTGTATATTCTACAGAATTCCACCTTTCCCTTTTCCCTCCTCCCCTTCTCCTCCTCCTTCTCTCCCTCCTCCTCCTCTTCCTCCTCCTCCTCCTCCTCCTCCTCATTGTCATCATCATTCCCATCCAGGTCTAAGGCTGTTTTCATTCCTCCTGATGTCGAGGTTGTGCTGGGCATCTCCAGTTCTAAGACTTCCATCCAAACATCTTGCTGATTGGATCTCTCCGCTTGTCTCATCCTTAGATCCCAAATAATATAGCACACATTTTGGTCCCCAGGCCCATTCTTTTTATTTTCTACATACTGGGGAATGACCTTAGCACCTTCCTGCTCTGCCTATCCAGAAACTAGAAGGTCATTTCTTTTTCTTTTCTCTTTTTTTGTTTTTTCCGAGGCAGGGTTTCTCTGTTGTAACTCGGGCTGTCCTGGAACTCATTCGGTAGACCAGGCTGGCCTCGAACTCACAGTGTTCTGTTTGCTTCTGCCTCCTGAGTGCTGGGATTAAAGACATGTGCCACCACCACTCGCCTTAGAGGGTCGTTTCAACAACTCTCTTCTCTCTTGTCCTCCTTACCCAAGTCACTCTCACTGTTAATTTTTTGCTCATCTTTTCACCTGGTGCTGCTGCTGTCTTTAGGTGCTGATCACCTGGGCTCCGCATCACACTCTGGATTCCCCGTTCTGCAATCCCACCTATTTTCAGTGGTTTTCATTTAGAGTGATCTTTCTTAAATGCATTCTTTAGTTGTGTTATCTCCATCTTTAAAACCGTTCAGTAGCTTCCTATGGATGTAATGATCAGGATAAGGATCAACATCGTTACATTGTGCCTCCCAGGTCTAGGAACAAGCCCGCTCCCTCCCCCATCTCATGATTTTATTCTTTTCCCTTCCTTTTTCAACAGCAGATACTGCTCCAGCCAGGTGAGGTTCACTTATGTTTTGAGGGACATTTCATCATGAAGTTCCATTTGCCTAGAAACTTATTCTTCTTAGTCATGCTTGCAAATTAGCCTGGCCAGTGTTTATCAACCCCAGAGGAGTCAGCAGACCCTCCTCCTCCTCTTCTTATCTGATGTCCCGCCTTCCACACCTCTTTCTCTTAGGCTTCTGCTATATACCCAGCACACTTCCTCCTGACCAACGGTGCCGCTTGCTTATATTTATTTCCTTACTTGTATGTTTTCCTATTTTCGAGACCATTGAAGTATTTTTGAACATTTTTTGTCTGTTTTACATAAGGCAAAGATGTAATTCATGGACTATAACAGGTATGTAATAAATATTTGCAGACTGAACAAAAACCAACTCAGTTACTAGACTAGACCTGGAAATCTCATTTGAGAGAGACTTACAACTTCACTGGACTAGAGGAACTCACCATTAACAAGCTCCTGCCGTGAATAGTTTCTGTAATGCAAATGATAAACTTCAAATCGCTTCCTTTTTTAAAACGTTGGTAGTTTCTTTTTTAGTTAAAATTTAAAAATAGTTTTTGTTTTGTTTCATTTGTATCGTGTTTTGCTTGTATGTGTGCAGTGGTGGTTTGAATGAGAATGTCCCCCATAAGCTCAGATGTTTGAGTGCTTGGTCCCCAGTTGGTGGTGCTGTTTGGGTAAGTTTAGGAGGCGTGGTCTTGCTGGAGGAAGCGTGTCACTGGGGGCGGGCTTTGAGACTTCAAAAGACGTGTGCCACGGTGAGTTTGTTTTCTTTGCCTCCTGCTTGTGGAAGCTCTCAGCTTCCAGCTCTAGCCACTATGCTCAACTCCAGCCTCGCTTTCCCAGCAGACATACTCTTATCCCTCTGGAACTGCATAAGACAAACATAAAAGGCCTAAGACTTTTATAAGTCGCCTTGGTTATGGTGCTTTATCACAACAAAGAAAAAGAACTAATACAGATATCTATGTACCATTTACTTATCTGGTAGCCACAGAGACCTGGAGAGGGTACTGGACTCCCTAGAGCTGGAGTTACAGATGCTTGTGAGCTGCCATGGGGAGCTGGGAATCGAACTGGTTTTTCTGGGAGAGCAATGAGCACTCAGCACTGCTGAGTCATCTCTTTAGTCCCCAAGGTTGGTAGTTTCTTAAAGCACCCATTTTGTAACAGGAGAATTAAGCTGGGGAGTGGTGGTTTACGCCTTTAATCCCAGCACTCAGTAGGCAGAGGCAGGTGGGTCTCTGTGAGTTCAAGGCCAGCCTGGTCTACAGAGTGAGTTCCAGGACAGACAGAGCTACAACAGAGAAACCCAGTCTTGAAAAAACAAACAAACAAACAACAACAACAACAACAAAAAAAGGAGGATTTAAAGTTTGGACTATTCCTGTTTTCCTGGATCAAACCTTCTCATTTTGATCTTGGCTACTTTTTGATTTTCCTTTTCTCTCCTCAGCTGGTCCTTCCAACCAGAATGTCAATAGATAAGAGAAGTCTATCTCCCTTTCTGCTCTTGCCACAGATCCAAACTTACATGTGGGTCTTTTACTGGTGTGTTTGACTACTGTCCTAGGACCCCGCTGCAAGCTTCTGATAGTTATCCCCAGACTTGTGTTAAGCCTCCCTCTTGAGTGCATTTAGTGCAGCCTTCCTGGGTCATTTGTATTAGTTATTTCCCATAGCTGTGGCCAGAATGCCTGAGAGACTACGGACCAGAAGACTATAAATGGAGATCTTATTTATTTTTGCTGACAGCTTCAGAGATTTCAATCAACAGTTCTTCGCTCATGGTAAGACGATGATAGAAACATGGGGTGCAGACACCTCACAATGGAAATAAAGCAGACAGAAAGGAGAGGACTAGGCCCAGGGGCACACCTCTTGGGATCCACTTCCTCTGACTAGGCCTCACCTCCTAAAGTTGTTTTTTTTTCCCCCCCTGAGACAGGGTTTCTCTGTTGTTAACCCTGGCTGTTTGGAACTCACTGTAGACCAGGCTGGCCTCGAACTCACAGAGAGCTGCCTGCCTCTGCCTCCCGAGTGCTGGGATTAAAGGCATGTGCCATCGCTGCCCAGCTCCTAAAGTTTTTTTGACCCAGCCAAAATAGTTCCACCAGCTTAGGACCAAGTATGTAATACACAAGCTATAGATACATTCAATTTTCAAACCATAAAACCTTTCACAGTGATTTTAGATTCGTAAGAACCGGAAACTAGACCGAGCCTACTGTAGTTGCTCCTGTCTACGTTATACCTCAGCTCATCTTTTACAGCTTTGACAAGGAGAGTGTCACCAACGGTTGGCAAACGTGACAAGCACCTGCTCTCCGTTCTTGGCCACATCCTGCGAGGCTCTGGCTGCCCGTCCCCTGTCTCGGTCTCCTGGATTTTTGCAGCACTTTCTGTTTGACTCTTCACCTTCTAATCTCATCTTTTGTCAACGCTTTCTATTCAGAGTGATTTTTCTTAAATGCGGCTCTAATCATGTTACTTATTCATCACTTGTTTTAAAAGAAAGCCTTTCCGAGGCTCTATCTACCATGTACCAATCAGAAGCAGGTCTGTGGTCCCTGTCATGTCGCCACTGTGGTTGTTACTGTCGCAGAAGCGCTCACTCCCTAAGACAGGATTCAGGGAGAAAAGGGTGTCTGTCCCGTCTAGCTAGCGTGTCTGTGCCCCAACAAGGGATCTGAGAGTTGTTCTTTCCTCAGGCTCTCCCGGAGGACTAGATGCTCTTTGGAAACGACAGTAACCATTTTTCAGGAATGGTCATCTGACAGTCAAGGCTTTAAAGATGTCTTTAGATCTGCTAACAGCCTAGCCCGCTGCCATCTAATTTAGATAAGTAGAGTAATTCTTCTGTTGTCAACGGGCAAATATAGACACAGCTGCACCGCTTGGCTCCTTAGCCTGGGCTGAATAAATGATTCATATCAAGGAAACATTTTCTGTGACCACTATAATTCCTGGATTTATATTAGTTAAGTCTGTGCTGGGTTAAGCCGGGAAACAATTTCCAGTACTTTCTTGCCCGTGCAATCTAATATGCTATTGGCCAAAATTAAGATTGCACATTCAGTAGTGACCATTAGACAGACGTTTCAATTGAACTCTATGCTTTGAAAGGTTTGGCTTAGTGGTAAAAACATTAATTATAAAAACTGTTTAAGAGTTACGTGGTAATGTGAATCTTGTAAAATGGTAGGTATCCTTTGCCCTAGAAAACCCTTTTGTGTATCTTTATTTATATAGCCTGTAGGAACCCAGAGGCTTTTTTTTTTTTCAAAGTGAAGATGGCTTTTCCTCTCATTAGGTCAGCAGAGTTGCTAACATTTCAAAGGAGGATGTTTGCTCCCCTGCACCAACAGCATGCCTGTGTGGACTTTTATTACACATATCCGTATTGGTATGGTGGCTGCTGGCCACTTGTAAGATCAATAAGCTGCTAAAAAGAGAGATGCATCAGAGACCATAATGGCTTCTTCACAGAAGACAGCTCATCTCCCAGGTAGTGAAGTACATTTAGGAATAACAACAATGATATTCCTGTCTTAAGATCCTTACTATTTAGAAGAAAGAAGTAGGCTCTCTGCAGGTGATGAGACCTGCTGTAGAGACTCAACATGTTAGGCATACATCTGAGCAGGGCTTGTGTTCACTGTTAGCTGAAACCAAGGCACATCTAGTTTGTTCGCATAGAATCATCCCCAGACACAGGCAGAATCAGTTCCCTTGACATCAAACATTACTTGATTAGAGTTATTTTCTGTTGTTCCTTTAATCAAAAACATTCTTGTAATCTGAACACTGATTTTGAAGAGTCTTGGATGAACAGCATCAGTGAGGACAATGGAAAGGTAAAGAACCTGGCAATGAAGTCACATGGAAAGAGTTTGGAGTATGATGGAAACGCACAGAAGGTCATAGAAAGCTCCTTGGTTAAGGTTCTTGGATTGAAGGCTGGGGACACATAGATCTACCTGTGCTGAGCATACATAACTGCATGTGAGTTTTGAGGTCCATATAGGATAAAAGTGCAGTGGGTTTCTTCAGTGGAGCAGCAATTTCTATTCTGTTCCTCTTCATGAAACGATGCATGCAGCAATCACGCAGGTTATGTAGTAAGTTATTCAGCGTTTGATGAACACCTTAAACACTTAGGAGCTTAGGGTGCAGTCAAGCACCAAGTACTAAAAACACTGTCTACACGGAGTCTGTATTCCAGTGAGAGACGTCAAAAAATAAGAACACAAAAGAGGATAATGTATAGTGCCTCAGAGAAGATTGTTGCCGAGAAAGAGCGGTGTGGAGTAAGAATTGGAAGTATAAGGTGGTGGGCTGAAGTTGTTGATGGGTCCTCTGGTCTCTTTGGATCATATAAATCTTTCACCTTTTACTTAAGATTTTCTTGGAGAAGTAAAGTTGTGGATGGAGTGGCCCCTCACTGGGAAAGTGGCATTTCAATAAAGACCTGAAAGGTGCAAGGAACCAGATTGAGGGGATATCTGAGGAGGAAATTTTAAGGAATAGCAAGAGCAGTGGCCCCATGGCTAGCATATTGGAAAAGAAACAAAGAGACCAGAATGGGGGGCAAATGAAGAGGCTTGTAGTTTTCTAATGGAGAAGAACTACCCCATATAACAGGTGAAGGTCACAGAGGGGTCAGATGGGAACCTGTTGTAGGATTTGAAGATAGGAGGGACACGGTTGGATTTATGGCTCAAAAGAATCAGAATCGTGCCGTTGGCTCAGTTGATAATAGATTACAACAGGGGCAAGTTTAGAAGCAAGGAGAACAGCCAACATAGATGACAGCTGGAGTCAGAGTGATGGGAGAAGACAGGGTTCTGGAAACATTTTGAATAGAAAGTTGTCAGGGTTGGTTGATGGGTCAGATGTAGGGAAGGTAAGAAAAAGAGAGAAAAGATGATGCTTTGTAAAGGAGCTTAATTCTAAGTTTAAAGAAAGATGTGACAGCTGGGCTGAGAAAGTTAGATCAAGACAGTCTAGGTTTTTAAGTTAGAGAAAGGCATACCTGAAGAAGATGATACCTAGGTATAGAACTGATGATGCAGGAAAGTTAGGAGGGGAGCAATGGTCAGAGCAGCAGCTGGAGGGACTGAACCAGAAGGGAAGGCAGAGAAAACTGCTGGACAGGAACACAGCCCAATGGGAAGCAGTGCTTTAGACAAGGCAGGGGGTAAGAATCGTAGAATGTGATGGACGTTACCAGCCATCTTGCTTGTGCTGCAGGGTTAAGGGATGATTCTAGCAAAGGGCGTTACATTTCTATCACTAATTAGAAAGAGGTTCTTAATGACAGTCCGGAAAGAAGGATTGTGGAGTGAAGCTTGCTTACTACATTCTCTTGACCACATGATGGTTTACTTTCTGCTTTATTAAAAAGATTGATGGTCTGGGAGGCCTGGCTCTTCTAAGCACCTGGTGATTGCGTGTTCTGAGATGTTTTGCCCTTAGGTGTTAGCTGGGGTGGGGCATGCTATGGCCTGGAGTAGACACTCAGAAAATTTTTAAAAAGGCTTCTTGGTTAAAAAGATAGGACAGGGCTGGGGAGAAGGCTTCATGGATAAAGCGTGCTGAAATGGGTTGTAATACATTGTGTACATTTGTGACAATCTGAGAATAAGTAATAGCATTTGTTTTAAAAAGATGTAGGAGGGTGTGGCAGGCCTTCTGCAATCCTAGCACACATAGGGTAGAGACAGGGTCTCTGGGCAAGCTGGCTACCTACACTAGTGAGGTCCATGGGCTCTGGGTGCAGGAAGACGCCCTGCCCTAGTAAACAAAGCGAAGATCGTGAAGAGCTGTTGAAGAAGATACCTGAAGTCAATCTCTGGCTCTACATGCACACATGTGTATTTGCACATGTGTATACATGTGTATACATGTGTAACCACTTCCTCCTACATGCAAATCACATGCACATACATACTTCCTAAAAAGAGTGTGTGTGTGTGTGTGTGTGTGTGTGTGTGTGTGTGAGAGAGAGAGAGAGAGAGAGAGAGGGAGAACAAGCTAGAGTATTTTGTCCTAAACCTCAATTGCTGGCTGCTTCTCCTATAGGAATCTGTAACCAGTGGCTTCTGCAATTTTTCATTTAATAGCTTCATTCTAATTAGAATTTTAGGGTGCTTTGGCTCTGATGACATTGGCTCCCCCCTCTTACTTTTTTTCTGTGATAAAGCTGCTTTATTTTCAGGCTGAATAGCCACATTCTTGCCTTGTCATCCTTAAAATGCTGCACCATGCGTGTCTGCATTTCAGTCTCCAGTTGAACGATGGGAACCCACAGGGCTGCAGACATCACCCCCATTGTCTGTTGTACTGTAGATTTCAGTGGGAAACAAAGCCCAGGGATTTCTAGTAACTTCTCAGAGACAAATATATTCCACAATTAGAATAGGAATTAAAGGCACAATATCTTCCTTTCTTGGAAAAAAGAGAGTCTGGCTATAATGCAAAAATTACGAGCTACATTATAGGTAATCACTTTGCAGGCTCTTTGAAAAGGTGTGGATGGCACTAGTCTCTTTTATTTCCTCCTTGGGGATTCAAGAGAATCCAAGAGATTCTAAGAGAAACTAGAGAGCTAAAAACAGTGAGAGGCGCAGGCAGGGTAGAGTGTCACCTTTGCCTCCACACTCAGGAGCACTGGGGAGTGTCCCGATTTGGAAACCGTTTGAGAAACATCATCACTGCCTCTGTAATTTCACCTGACTTTTGACTCTCCCCTCTTACCTTTCTGATTTGAGTCTGAGACTGCTTGCTTCTAGCCATAAGCAACTCAGTCCTGCCCGAATGCCCATACAATGTCTTTAGGGTGGATGTCAGGACCAATTTTACCCTTTCAAGCTCTTGGGAACATTCTAGCGTATGATCTTTCCCTGTTATGTTATTGCTGCTTTTCAGCTTGGCTGTCTCAGTACAGAGCTTTATTTAATCTTCTATTACCTACTTGCACTCTTTCAGTAGCTGCTGATTTTCTCAACTCTGTTCTTTCCCTCTCCTTCCCCCTCTCTCTCCCTCTGTCCCTCTCCCCCTTTCTTTCTTCCTCTTTTCCTCCCACTCTCTCCTCATTGCCCTGTCTCCATCTCTCTCCCTCTCTCCTTCTTCACTTTGTGAGAAAAGGTCTCACCTGGAGCTCATACATTCAGCTAGACTGGCTGGCCAATGAGCTCCAGAGATCAGTCCTTCTCTTCCCCCGGGGCTGGGTCACAGACAAGCGCTGCTGTCCCCGGGTTCTGTGTGGATGCTGGGGAATCTGAACTCAAGTTCTCATTCCCAATCGCGTCTCTTCATCAATACTTCTTTAAACAATCAAGCTCTGAATCACGTCAGCAATGTGTACGGCATGTGAAGATTTGTGTATTCCCAAGAGTCGAGAAGGTCTGACAGCTTTTTGGCTCTTGCAGGGTGGAACCAGCTAGGGGCTATTGTCTTCTCCAGTGTTCTTCAGCCACCACATTCCAGAACACTGCCTCATAGTCCTGGGTTACATTGGAAAATGCCTGTGTGTTTTCCTGCTTTCTACTCACACCTGTCGCTGTACTTCGGATCTTGAATTTACTCTTAAAGGCTATGTATAAAAAGTCTTAAATAGAGATGGTGGTGCACGCCTTTAATCCCAGTCTTTGGAAGGCAGAGGCAGGCAGATCTCTGTGAGTCAAGGCCAGCCTGGTCTACAGAGTGAGTTCCAGGACAACCAGAGTTACAACACAGAACCCCTATTTCACAAAACAAGGCAAACAAAAGAAACAAACAAACAAATCCCCCCGCCCCAATGCAGCACTATGGAAAGTGGTGGAACCTTCAGGACTTGTGGGAAGTTATTAGGTCACTGGGGGATTCTGTCAAATGGCATTTGGACCATAGCCCCTTTTTCTTTGTCTTTATCTCTATAGCTACAACTGAGCAGTTTCCTCTGACATATACTTCTGCTATTGCTGTCCAACATGCTCTCCAGAGACTCAGAGCACTGGGTCTGCCTGACCTAGGACTGGGATTCCCAAAGCCATGAGCCCAAGAAAATGTTTTCTTTTATAAGTTAATTATCTCATGCATTTTGTTATTTTGATGGAATACTGACTGACACACCTGCTAGTCTGTAATTGTATCCATGGAAGTTTCCAGATGGCTGAACAGAGACATAGATGTTGTTGATGGCTTGACACAGCCAATCTGTGTCTCTCTATAGACATGGATGGACTGAGGGATGGTGTCTGCAGGGCAGATGTGGCATGATTAGCCCTCTGGACAGACAGATACTTCCCCCTCCTCCATAATTGACGTTCTTCTGGATGTGAAGGATAACAACTTGACAGGTATAGACCACTATAAATATTTTGCTATGCTTTACTTTAAACCCTAAGTCAAATGACTCTACACAGAGGACAGAGAGTACCTAGTTTCTCACTCAACCCTTTCCCTTTACATAGATACAAAGCCAGATTATTTTTCCCATAGCCATATGACTGGCCAGTGAGCTATCTGTCCCATGAAGTCCTTCTGTTTTCTAGTTTCTTCTTCTACCTTCTGTTTGGATGCTGATACTCTGGGAAACATTGGAAACTATGGATTTAGTATGGTAAACCCTTGGAATGATACATCCTGAATACAAGAAACAGTGACTTTTCCTGTTTGGGTAGTCAATTGGACTTCAGTAAGAAATATTCTTGGTAGTTATGCCAGTGAGAGTTTTTAGAATGCATCTGTTACAGTAGCTAAGGTGTCATTATTTACTAATACATATAACAATTTAATGATCTCAGTTTCAATGTGACATTGCAGCTACCATTAAGACAATGTGGGAACCCTCTGTCCAACAAATGCTTGCTTATTCTTACAATGCCAGCATTGTAACAGGCTTTGGCCATTTGTGAATTCGTCTGTATGCATTTGTAACAAAATTTGAAGAAGTAAAAGATCACGTTAGTCATTTTTCTTCTAAATTTTTAACTATTGTCAAGGATTGTCTAGTCTAATTTTGGCTATTATTTCAGACTCTAAAGGATCAATCTACCGCAAATCTTTGTGGACAGTGGGGTGCCAGGGCTCTCTCCATGGTCCTGAAAAGTGTTACGTTTGTAAAAGTAAATCCAGTACATTTATAATTCTTTCTTCCAAATCTTGTCACCTTTGGCATCTACCAAAGTCCTTTCTAGAGAATGTACCTACCAGGTAGTTATTCTTTCCTTAAACAACCGTCCTTTCCTCCGGAGTGAGCATGCCAAAGTTCTCTATTCCTGATTTTCTGTTCTGACTCCTGTTGTTATGAAAAACTAAAGCCATGCTTCAAGTTCTTTTTGCTGACAATGTGAATCCCCATGAGTTTTTCCCAGCCAAAAGGGTCTTCTCTGTTCCCTTCTCTTTTACTCACTAACTTAAAGATAGCATCTGTGCTAACTGAAACTTGGCATTGATAAAAACTCCCAGTATGGATGAGGACACTCACAGCAGATTAAATATGGACTTATTATATGAGATCTATCAGGTTTTAAAGGACGCAGTTAATTTATTATTGTTATTTTTTTAGTTCTGTGAAATGTGTCATTGTCATTTTGAGGATGCATGAAATCACTTTGGATAGTATGGTCATTTAAACAGTATTAATTCTTCTAAACCATAATCATAAAGGGTCTTTCCATTATTTATATCTCCTTCAATTTCTTATTTTTAAATATTTTATGTGTATGGAGATCTTGCCTCTACGTGCATGCGGGGGCCTGAGGAGGCCAGAAAAGAGCATCAGATTCCCTGGAACTGGAATTACAGGTAGTTGTGAGCCACTGTGGGTTCTAAGAAATAAACTCTGGTTCTTTGCAAGAGCAGTCATTCTCTTAACGGCTGAGTGATTTCTCCAGCTATTCACTTGAATTTTAAAACCTTTTTTTTTTCTTTTTGGTGGTATGATGTGGTCAGTCTAGCCTCTCATTTAAAAATATTTTCTATAGAAGGTGAGTAATTATGAATGTAGATGTTGAGTACCTGGTTTCATTGAGCACTATCTTTATGAACTTGAATGGTTTCGATTCCTCAGTTTCTCTATCTGTAAAAAGGAAATGATATTTGCAATCTACTTACAGATTTATTATGGTAACTGAATGAACAAATTGATACAAATAAAGGTCTTAGAATAGTTCCTGGCAAATAGTAAGTACCGCAAAAAAAAAAAAAAAAAAAAAAAAAAGAGTCTCATTTTGCACATTCATCACCTCTAGGACAGAACTGGATCCAGGTACTAAAACCAGTCTGAGCATTTCTCATCATTCCTGGCAGAACTCAATCCAGGGGCAACTGGGAAGTCTATTTTCAAAGATCTTGGCCTCCACTATCAGAATATTTCCTTCCCTTGATATGCCCCACCTTATAAACCATAGCTCAAACTCAAGCGTCATGCCTCAGGATCTATCTGCTCTTTTTGTTTGAAGCAGAATCTATCTCTTGGACCTGAGTCTCGCTGATTAGGTTAGGCTGGTTGGCCAAGAAGCTCCAGGGCACATCTTGTCTCTGCCTCTCTAGCGCTGGGGTTCCATGTGTGCCACTTGTTCTTTTATAGTTAGGTGCTTGAGATTGAACTCTGATTCTTATGCTTGTAGGGTAACCATTCTACAAACTGAACTCTCTCTGCAGCTCCTTAAATCCTTTGCAATTAATTAAAGTGCTTTTCTGCTTTCCTTCCAGTTGTAGCATTTCATTTCAAGGAATAATCTGAGAAGACCCTTTATTTTCAGTGGCAATGAACAGTAAGGCTCAATGCCTGGTCCTTCCCGGGAAGATTTGCTATAGACATGGAGACTAAGCTATAAGGTAAAGAAATAAATTTTCAATGTGAAATTTAAGCCATTACATGGGATACATATTTTATGGCTACACACTTCTTTCCTATATAGTTATAAATATTTACCCTTTCACTTTCTTACATGTCTGCCTCTGACTAAGGGTTTGCATATTAATTTATTCTGAATTGAATTGTCATTTCACTGAGTGGACTTACATGTAGCTAGCAAGTTACTATTAGAGAACCATAACGAACATCCCTCAGAGGTGTTTATCAGACCAGAGCTCCACGCTCAGTAATATTCCCATCTCATGATCGAGCATAGGAGTTGGTTTGTACTGCTGTAGAGTTACAATTTCATATATAGCAACCCAGTTAACACAATTGTTGTTAATTGCAGATTTGGTGACTGTCTTAGGGTTTTATTGCTGTGAAGAGACACCATGACCATGGCAACTCATATAAAGAAAGCATTAAAAAAATATTAGCCAGGTGGTGGTGCAACAGGCCTTTAATCCTAGCACTTTGGAGGCAGAGGCCAGAAGATCTCTGTGATTTTGAGGCCAGCCTGGTCTACAGAGTGAGTTCCAGGACATCTAGAGTTACAACAGAGAAACCTTGTCTCAAAAAACAATTTTTTTTTTTTTTTTTACTTTTTATTTTATGACATTGGTGTTTTGCCTGCATGTATGTCTGTATGAAGTGTCAAATCCCCTGGAACTAAAGTTGCAGACAGTTGTGAGCTGCCATGTGTATCCTGGGAATTGAACTTGAGTCCTCTGGAAGAGCAACCAGTGCTCTTAACTGCTGAGTCATCTCTCCAGCCCCTAAAGGAAAACATTTAATTGGGGCTGGCTTACAGTTTAGAGGTTTAGTCCATTGTCATCATGATGGGAAGCATGGCTGCAGGCAGGCAGTCATGCCGCTGGGAAGAAGCCCAGAGTTCTACATCCAGATCTGAAAGCAGTAGGAAGAGACCTGGCATCTGAAACATCAAAGCCCTCCCCCAGTGACAGACTTCCTCCATAAGGCCACACTTCCTCCAACAAGGCCACATCTAATTGTGCCACTCCCCATGAGCCAATGGAAGCCATTTTCATTCAAACCACCACAGTGACATTTAATTAATCCATTGTGTTGATTTGAGTCAAAGGACTGACTTTGACTTCCAGTTCCCTTTGGAGCTTTGGTCTGTGAAGTGAACATGGTATCTCTTACTCCAGGCTGTGGTCATAGTCACCTGGGCATCTTCAGGAGATGTGGATTTTAAGACATCAACTTTACATCTTTAAAAGCTAGCTTCTAATTCTGTGTGCAAGTCACCTTTCTGTCATTATTATTATAAAAATACCAGAAACCGTTAACTTACAAAGAGGGATGCTGTACCTGGGTTCATTGTTTTGGAGGTTTCAGGCCTTGATTGTTTGACCTTATTGCTTATAGGCCTGTGAGGAGGCAGGACATGCTTGTGCAAGTGGGTGCTGAAGGTACTTACTCATCTCACAGTGGCTAGGAAACAGAAAAGGAAGGGGACAGGGTTCTAATATCCCATGCCGATTAAAACCACACCATTGAATTTGGTTGGTTGGGCCAAGTGTTCTGACACAAGATGTCTTAGTTACTTTTCTATTGCTGTGACAAAACACCATGACCAAGCAACTTATAAGAGAAAACATTTAATTGGGCTATGGTTTCAGAGGGTGAGAGTCCATGCAAAGTCATGGTGGCAGAAATAGCTCAGAACTCACACTTTAAACCCCAAGAAAGAGGCAAAGAGGGCACATTGGTAATGTCACAAGTCTTTTGACCCCCCCACCCCCAATCCCACACCTGTGACACACTTCCTCCAACAAGACCACACCTCCTGATCCTTGTTTCACCAACTGGGGACCAAGTATCCAAACATCTGAGCCTATGGGAGCTATTCTTATTAAAACCACTATACAAGGCTTGATTAGGAATTATTGGCTTAATCCATATTTAAGTTCTGTTAGAACTTTTGATTAAGTGATCATTTTCTCCCTTTAAGAACTTATCCTGTACTCTGTACAAGTGCAAACATTGATGCTGGGAAGGAAGAGAGAGATGCTCACATTTTCTATCATCAGCTTGGAGGAGACAGCAGGCTGGACTTTGCGACTAGAGACACAGGACAACTGGTCAACCTCCGAGATGTTCCTGATTCAATCTGGCTCTCTCATCAGCATGTGGCTATGTTATTTTAGTTTTCATAAATTTATAGAAGTCTCAAAATACTCATATTCTTACATAAACACAAAAGCATGCCCAACCAAATAGAAGTTACTTTTAGCCTCTCTGAAGCTTGTCTGCATATTTAAGTATGTAGTATTTATAACATTAGGCTGGTTTTATGTACCTTTTAAAACCAATTCTAAAATTGTTCCTCAAGAAGAATTCTAAATTTTTTTGAACAATGGAATAATTATAATATAGGTCTCAGACTTAAAGCACTTAAATTTCCCCTGGGGAACACCCCACCGAGTACATGCATTCTGGCATTTGTTTAAACAAACAGACGTCTTCATGTACTCTGTCTACTTTATGAATTGACATTCTTTGACTGGAGAATTCTCAAGGCTCTTACTTTATTCCATGGCCCTTTGGATAGGAGAAAAATTAATTTCTAAACCCTTTATTTGAATTCCATCTCAAGTTATTAAAATAACCCTCTGAGATAGAGCCTCTGAAATATTAGGTAACTCACCAAATTCTAAATCTGTCACCCTACAAATTTGGACAAAAAATACTTTGGCTCTTTTGAACCTAATTTGAATTTGGCATAATTATGCTAAATCTGTTGCCTGTTGTCTAATTCTTAATTAATTAGTTAATGAATGACAATAAAATATTTCATGCAGTCTTTGTTTTTCCCTTTAGACTTTAAAAATTAGAATAATAGATTTTTACCTCTTTTGTGTCTCTGTTTTGATCAGTGTTGATACAGTAACATTAATTTCTTCAGATACAGACCTAACTGTAGATTAAAGAGCCTTACGTGGGATGGCTAAAGTATCAACTCATGTTTTCTCTGGTGTGGGTGAAGATGCTCCTGTAGCTTGGGGGAGGGCTTGGGGTTTGCTAGCTGTTTGTTGGCATTTTTGGTGGCTTGGAAGCTGCTGTCAGGGCCATAGTTCAGAAACATATCTCAGACTGCCTTAGTGGTCCTTGCTATTTTATTTGATGACAGCAAACAAATTGTAGAGCTGGTGAATAACAGTCAGTTATGAAACATATACATACATACACATATACACACATACATACATACAAGTGTGTGTGTGAGTGTGTGCATGTGCACAATATATTCCTTAAAATCCACTCTATTTTAAGGTAGCAAACATTTTCATTGTGTTGGGATTTTGTTTTAATGACTGTAGTGTTAAAAATCACATTTCCATTGTGTCAAATTAGCCAGAGAAAAGGAACAATCTGACCCAGGGGTCCTCTCTTGGCATCGCACTCCATCTTTTTTCCTTTACTTCACGTTGTGGGGTAGTGTTTTAATATGCATGTGTCTGTGTGCACTCTATGCTTACTTATGTGATAGGGAGGATTTAAATCTTTTTTAGTAGGTTTGATGGGGATGTTTGAGGTGAGAATCAGTAAAAAAGAGGGAGGGCTGTGGAAAAGTAATTGCTACTTGATGGCAGAACGAGGCACTGTAAAGAGGTTAGCAACCCTTTTTTTATTGCCTGCAATGCAGAGATTTTGTAATTAGTAGTTTCATTAGAGAGTGCAAATGACTATTAAATGGTTCAGCCAAACAAAGCATTCATTGTATTGGAAAATTTACTGTAATCGGATAGAAAAAGTACTGGTTTTGTAAATCATTTGTCAGGATGGGGAGAGTTTCCCTATTTGGAACCCCTCTCGTATTCAAAGAGTCCCCCTCAGGTTTTAAATGTCTAGGTCATGGTAGTTTGGAGGTTCCACTGGAATCTACCCGGCAAGATTCTACTGCATGGCTTCCCTGGCATCTGCTGCATGGCTTCCCTTGTCTAGTAGCACAAGACACGTTTCTTTCCATTGATGGAGATTGGCATTCTGCAGGTTTTTGGGAGTTGGGACAGTTGTGCTTGGCAGTGGTCCTGTCACTACAGATTTCATTTGGTAGCTCTCCTACACTGCTGCTATAAGGCCAACAGAAACGTGCTAGCTTCTAAGCATATGCAAGTTTCCTGGCATAGAGAGTGCTTATGGGGCTCTGCCCACACACCAACTGTCTCTGTTTAGGAGTAGCTGTCCCTATTTTTTAACCATATTCACACTTTGTCGATCTAGAGGGGTACGGTGTATTTTAATCACGCCCCGAAGCGGCTTTGTGGCTAGGTTAATTATAGCCCTCTCTTATATTTGCACAGTGTTTTTCAGGCTTAACAGTTTTCCCACTTACCACAGATCCTTTGATTTCTCAGGCTTCCTTGAGGTAGGCAGGGTACTTCTGTTTCACAGAGGGGAAGGCTGATGCTTAATAGATTATGTCCAGTTGTCCAGTTAAAGCAGCTGAGGTAGATGGATTCATGTTTCAGGAATCTCCATTTGGACATCTCTCCATTACAAGCTACCAACTCACTGCTGTTCAAGGCCCATTGTCCTTGGTTAGTTCTTTGTCAATTTCACATAGGTTAGCCACAGCCTTCTGGGAAGAGGAACCTCAATTAGGAAAATGCCTTCATCAGATTGCCTGTAGGAAAATGTGTGTGTGCATGTTGCATTTTCTTGATGAATGGTTGATGTTGGAGGCCCCGTTACACTGTTGACAGGTGGTCCTGAGTTGAATAAAAAGGTGCACTAAGCAAGCCATAGAGAATAAGCTAGTCAGCAGCGTTCTCCTGTAGCCTCTGCTTCAGTTCCTGCCTTGAGGTCCTGCTCTGACTTACCTGGAGGATGGACAACTTATTAAGCTATAAGGTGAAATAAATCCTTTCCTCCCCAAGTTGATTTTGGTCATGGTCTTTTCCACAATAGAAATAGAACATAGAAACAGAACATAGCAAAACTAAGCTCCTCACACCCCAAGCGGGTTCTCTCATTCCTTCATGTGGATCTCAAGGACCAGAATCAGGTTCTTTAGCCTTGGAGGCAAATGCCTCCTTTACTTATTGAACAATCTTATCACCCCATTTGGGATTTTCTCTAATGCTGTTTTATATCTTCATCCCATCACCCAGTTTTCTATGAAGGGTGGGGAGGAAAAAATATCGTCCTTTTGTGTTCTAGACGCCTTTGTTCACCTGTTGTGTGGCCTTCCAGAGGCAGAAGCGAACCTAGGCCTGCTGAATCACAGCTGGGGTGTAGACTGTGGGGGCAGGAAGTAGAGGTGCCATTGGTCCTGGACTTGGACAGCCAGAATGAGTCTGTAAAGCAGCAGGTGCACCCACTTTGTGGCCTGTGTCTTCTTTGATAGAGAATTAAAATTCAGGTGCTTTCAGATTCTTAGGTACAAGCTTTACCCATCTCTTCTTACACTTTGCCTCAATTAGAGTATGTGTCATAATCCTTTCAAACCTACTATGATCTATGTGCATATCTGTCCTATTGGTAATGAGTTAGTTGAAGGAAGGTACCCTATCTCATTTGTCTGCTTGTTCCTACATCTGTCACCCTGACTGGCATGCAGAAGGCATTCAATAAATGCTGGTTGGCTGAGTTAAATCTTTTATCTATCTATCTATCTATCTATCTATCTATCTATCTATCTATCTATATCTATTTATTATTTTAAAAGTCAGTATTTTGGTATATAACTCTGGCTGATCATGAGCTTACTATGTATCCCAGGTTGGCTTTGAACTCATGGTAATCTTTCTGCTTCAGCCTCCCCATTCTGGGATTAGAGGCATTCTCCACTACTCCCTGTGATTGAATGAATGGAAAGCTTGGAAGGAGAACTAGGGCTGCTGTTTATCTTCCATGTAGTTTTAGGGAGCAAAATGGAAGCAATCCGAATCTGTGCAATAATGAGGTGCATTGTTTGAAGTTGTACCATGAATATTCTTCCATCTATTTAATAACAATGTTGCCCACACATTTTCCTTTTAAGGTTTATTTATTGGCAGATTTTACTAAGACTGTATTAGTGCTGGGATTATGAATTTCTCCCAGGAAGCCTTTATCAGTGCAAAGAAGACAGAGTTGATTGGACTCAGGATCCTTGCAGGAATCAAGTCCCCTGCATTGTCACTGTTGGGAGACACATCTTTCTACCTGGGACAGCTGGCTACAGCATAACAAAATGGAAACAATTTTCTTCTTTCCTTCCCTACCTACCCTAACACGTGCAGCCAAGAACCAGCAAATCTGTGCACCTTCAGAGCTCACATTGCTGGTTCTTACTGAACTGAGCCAGATCAGAACCTTTATAAGTTTCGAGTGAGCAAGAGACAGGCTTTGCCTTTTCTGGGCCTGCTGAGATGCAGGGCTGCACCCTGGGTAGTTGGCAGAGCTGCAGGCTCTTGGGATTTGGCTGAGCTGGCTCCGGCTGCAGGAGTGAAGCACCCTCGTTTTCAGCCATGTAGGTCATGCAGTGACAGGCTGATGTGGGCCTTCTGGGGGCCTCTGGAAAGCTTTCTACTGTGAACACGAGATGTGAGAGTCTGCTACAGGTGACAGAGACACATTAGTAGGTGCAAGGAGACCTGCTCATGACAAAGTCAGAGCCCTTTATGGATCTGAAGATGCAATCAAACTTTCAGGACTTTTGTTCCCTCTATTGCGGTTTTGTTTCTGTATCTGGGCACTGTCACCAGCCACCTTCACTCCTCCCCAGTGCCTCTTTGTTTTAGGGGTAGAAGTCCAAGATCAAGGTATCTGCAGGGTTGGGTTCTTCTAAGGATTGTCTTCTTGACTTAATTATTGATGACTATCTTTGCCCAGCATCTTCAAATGCCCTCTTTCTGTTCCTGTATGTGCCCTGATCTCAGAAAAGCAGCAGTTTACATTAGCTTAGGGCAGCAGTTCTTAACCTGTGGGTCACAACCCCTTTGTGGCTTAAATGGCCCTTTCACAGGGGTCACCTAAAACCATCTGCAACCATTTACACTCAGATTCATAACAGTAGCAAAGTTACAGTTATGGAGTAGCAACAAAAATAATTTTATGTTTGGGGGTCACCACAACACGAGGAACCATATTAAAGGGTTGCAGCATTAGGAAGGTTGAGAACCATTGGCTTAGGGCTCCTTTTAATGGCTTCATTATCTCTGTAAAAACACAATTTTCAAATTCAGTTTTATATTCTGATTTATTCTGTACCGGGGAATTTAAAGAAGTGAGTCAGTCAATAACATGGGCTGATGAATGTCTGGACTCAGCATGGAAAGAGTAGGAGGTTTGAATTAAATCCACCATTCCAAAGAATTACCCTCAGTCCTAGTATGGCTTTTCACCCAAACACCCATTCCTCATGGAGGAGAAGGAAGAAGGGCTCTGAGTAACAAGTGGAGTGGAGGAGGGAAGGTCAGATTCCTAACCTGTGGTTGTCTTGAGCTTAGCTTCACTCCAAACTCTGTTCTAAAACATCGAATACTTTCTTTCTTTTATCTAGATATGAATGGAAATGCGTATCAATGCAACCGTCATCTAGATACTCTTCCTAAATTCTCTCAGTTGTAATGACTTCTTCCAAGTTAGACTGCTAAGGACTAGGAAGGAAAACGCAGTGTAACTTCAACTGCTCTGCCTAGCTCCGCAACAAAGTGTCTGGTCTTCGGAAGCCTTTGAGATTACTGCCAGAAATATACACAGGGTTCATTTAACCCTCAGGAACTTTTTAATGAAACCCGTAGAAAACGTCACTAGGGCCAGTGAAGGGAAGGTGCTGGTTTGTATCTGTGCTTCAACGTGACTGAGTAGTTACCGTTTGGTTCCAAGGTATGCACTGAGTCTCAAAATGGGATAGAAGGTTTCCTGGTGAGTGATGCCCAGGAGCAACGCTGTAGTCCTTTCTGGCATGTGCATTTTTTACTGTAAGACTAGGAACTGTAAATAGTTTAATGTTAATTTCATATTCAAACACACATGAGACAGACAGCGAGAGAGAGAGAGAGAGAGAGAGAGAGAAAGAGAGAGAGAGAGAGAGGGAACTACAAAATGGATATGACTTTTGAAGTGCAAACCTGCTTCTTTTGTGTATGTGTGTGTACATGTTCATGTGTTATGCATGCATGTGTGTATGGGGTAGGGGTGAGCATGGATATATGTGAATATGTATGTGGAAGCAAGAGGTCAACAATCAGGTGCCTTCCTCAATTGATCCCCACATTTTTTTCTTTTTTTAAAGAGCAGAGCCTCTCACTGAAGCTGGAGCTCACTGCTTTGGGCTAGCCTGACTGGCCAGTGAACCCCTGGGGATCTTGTGTTTCTCTGCCTCCCCAGCACTGGGAATATAGATGCAATACCACCATGCTTAGCCTTTCTATGTGGGTTCCGAGGAATCAAATATGGTTCTTGAGCTCTTGTAGCATGCACATTACTGGCTGAGCCATCTTCCCAGCCCCAAAGCCTAAATTTTAAAGGGAATTTAGGGTGTGATGGGCCATGCACTCTTTTCATTTACTCTAGGAGCACAAGTTCATAGTCATTTACTCTTTAGAGTTTGATGGATTGTAGGAAATTTTAGAAGTACTTAAACTCTCCCAGAAATACCAGGTGTTTAGAGCCTTTTTTCTGCCTTAGGCTACTTTCCAAAGTAGCAACCAGATAATTCGTTGAACACATTTGTGTAAATGTGCAAATAAATGCTAACCTATTAATGGGAACACAGTGGTCCTTTCTCCGCATCCCCATCTCCACTCCTGGATACACTGTGCATATTTTAATTTTGACTTTTAGTTTTGATGTTGCAGCCTCTCATTTGCTTAACACAGATTCACTGGGTGCTTCCAGCATGCCACGTGCTGTTCTAGGCATCTGAAAAGTGAAAAAAAAAATCCGTGCCTGCCAGAGCCTGTATTCTAATGGGTAGATAATAATCAGAATACATGAATAATATACTATGCTGGAAGCTGATGAGTATTTCGTAAAAATAGAACAAAATAAGGACATACGGATTAAGGAGGTGGAGTATTGGCTTGGGAAGAGGAGAAGCCAGTGTGATATGATGACACTGAAGGAGATAAGACACTGAGAAATAGATTTATGGGGAAAGAGAGGGAAGGGTGAGGGAGAAGTCTACACAAACACCCAAGTGACTGGTCTGTTTGAGAAACAGCTAGAAGGATGGGTGGAATGGAGAAGAGGGAGTAGGGGCCAGAGAAGCAGGTGTTCCTGTGGGACCAGCGTAAGGCTTTTGTCCTGAGATGGGAAGCCACCAGAGCAAACTGAGCAAACTGATGATGTGATCCACTTTATGTTTTCAGAGGACCATTCTGGTTGCTCTGTTGATACCAGGTCATCAGGGGTGGATCAGGGAGATCACCTGGTAGGCTGTTTTCACAGTGGAGGCAGGTGGGTGGTGGTTTCAGCCACACTTTGGCAGTGGAGGTAATTAGAAGTGGTTGGATGATGCTGGGGATTGAACCTATGCCCCTGTTCATGCTAGCCAAACTCTACCCCTGAGCTATACCCCAGCCCTAAAGATATTCCAAAGGTAGAGTGAACAGAATTCACAAATGCATTGGATGTGAGGGATTCTAGAGAAAACCCAGGGAAGGATCCAGTTTTGCTTGCCCAAGAATGGAGTGGCCATGAACCAGGATGAAGGCCATGATGGTTAAAGTGGCTTTGATGGAGATACGGGTTTTGGTTTTAGGGATGCTAATCTAAGAATGCCTGCTGTACATTGGAGACTAGGCACTTTGATATATGTTTAGAGTTAAGCAGTGTGAACTGGACCAGAGCTATGAACTTGAACATTTTTTAGTATGGGTGGTATTCCTAGCTCTCACTAGAGGAGATCATCAAGCGGTAGATGAGAGAAGAAGGTTGGGGCACTACAACACCCTGGAGAAGAAAGGGAAGAGCAAAGAAAGCTGACAAGGAGGGGTTGGCAATGGGCCAGAGTTTATGGAGTTCTGAAAGCCAAATGGGGAAGAGCTGGTCTTTGTTGGATATTGCTGGTTGAATTAATGAGGGCTGAGAATTGATTGGGTGGGTGTGGCAATCTGGAGGTCATTGGTGGTGGTGGTAGGGGAGTGAGAGTCTTACAGAAGCAGTTGAAGAAGCAGTGGTGAGAGATTTACTGGGCAGTAAATGGAGAGAACTCTGCAAAGGTGAGCTGTTCTGAAGGTCATAGGAATTGGAACATTGGTTGGGATGAGAGGGGCATCTAGGAGAGGAATTTCTAGAGATGGGAGACATAAGAGCATGTTTGAGTGGCAATGGGAATGGGCCATGGAAAAGGAAACTCTTTAATTTTGTCTCAGGCAGATTTTTTTTTTTTGGACAAGGATAAAAAGCAGTCATATTCTTTGCCAAAATATCACAAGAATGATCTGTTGGCCACATACTAATAGTCTTCCCTTCTGAAACTTCTTGAGCTGGGCACCCACAGTTCAAAACACCCTCAGCACTGTCTTCCATGCCAGAAGAAGCATGGCCCAAAAGCCCCTCTTAAAGTGTCCAGTCGCTTTTCTAGTCCAAAATTCCAAAGTGCTCCATATTCTTCCAAACAAAAGCATGGTCCGGCCTATCCCAGCAATCCCCCGTTCCTGGTACCAACTCCCGTCTTAGTGTTCTATTGCTGTGAAGAAACACCATGACCATGGCAACTCTAACAAAGGAAAACATTTAATTGGGGCTGGCTTACAGTTTGGAAGTTTAGATCATCATGGTGGGAAGCATGGTGGCAACATAGGCAGTCATGGCGCTGGAGAGGTGGCTGAGAGTTCTCCATCCGGATGGGCAGGCAGCAGGAAAAGAGACACTGAGCTTGGATTAACCATTTGATACCCTGAAGCCCACCTATAGCAACTCTTCCTCCAACAAGGCCACACCTCCTAATCCCTGTCAAGTAGCACTGCTCCCTAATGACCAAGAATTCAAATAGATGGGACATTTTTATTCAAGCCACCACAGAGAAATTATAGCTTTTGGTATGCACAGGCCTTGAAATGCTCTTACCCAGTCCCCTGTCCTCACTTGGTCTCAAAGGCCCACATTCCTTTTCTTCAGTGCACTCCATTCAGTTTGCAACTGAGCACTCATTGGCAGAAGTTTGCTTGCTTGTAAGTGCCACGGGGCAGTGCCAGCACCTGGAGCCTCACCACAGGAGACTCACTGTTAATTCTGCTCTGGCTAGGACAGTACCAGGAAGCTAGTGGGAGCTTGACGAATAGGTGTGGGATGAAAAGTGCATCTCACCCTTATAGCGGTTAATTTGAGAGGAACTCATGGTAGGAAATGGTGTACTGTCCACCTGGGTGCTATGGTTCAATTTTTCAGGGATGGCAGAGTTATGACTTTTGATGACAGGAGAAGAATTAATGATATGAAATGAGAAACTGTTCACTGAGTGCTATGACTTCTGAAGATACCAACAGGAATTAAAAATCGAGTCTTGGAGCTGAGAGATGACTCAGGTTAAGAGTGCTTACTGCTCTTCTAGAAGACCCAGGTTCAGTTCTCAGTACCCATATTAGGCATCTCAAAATCATCTGTTAACTCCAGATCCAAAGGACATGAATGCCCTCTTCTGACCTCAGGCTGTCTGCACACGTGTGGCTTATACACACACACGCACACACACATACACACACACCTTTAAAAAATGTTTCTTAAGCAAAACCCAAGTAGGATTTTATAATTCAGATTTGTTGCTTAAAGGACAAAATCCTATCCTGTTTTAAACAGCTTACTCATGGGGAAAAGTGGTGTATAATAGGAAAAATGACAATTATATTTTAGGAGGTTTTTTTTTTTTTTTTTAGTGGTTTTATTTAAAATAATATCTTTATATCCAGGTATGGTGACCTGTGCCTTTAATCCCAAAACTTGAGAAGCAGAGGCAGGAGGATCTCTATGAGCTAGAGGCCAGCCTGGTCTACGTAGTGAATTCCAGGCTAGCTAGAGCTACATAGTAAAACCCTGTCTCAAAACTATCTTTAAATTTTGGACCAGCTATCACCAAGGGTGCAATTGTGGCACGTAATCTTGGGAGCAATCAACAACTATCTAATTGGACTTAAGGTCTACTGAGTACCAGGTAATTCAGGTCTAGTACTATAAACTTAGCCAAATATGGGTAGCTGGTGAGATCCTGGGTCCCCAGAGGAAAACCTATTGCTTACCATTTTCCTAAGGCAATATACGTCCTAACGGTATCCCAAACACTTACCCACAAGTCAATGTAGTTTTCGCTGCTCATTGTTGAACCTTCTTTTTGCAGCACATGGGAACCATCACAGAAATCTATAATTGGCCAAAATGCAGGGAGCAACTGGCTGTGGGGTGTCCAGTCAGTTAATATTTTTACATCCTGAACTCTACATCTAGGGCTCAGGAAACAGATGAACAGGGAGCTGGAGAATTTTAAGTGCCAGAGGAACAGGACACCAGCTGGAAGGTTGTGTCTTCTGTACACAGCAAGGAAGTTGAACCCATGAAATCTCAAAACTATGGTCCTCTGATCAAGGTCTGCACAATGACAGCACTAGCTGACACACTAGTGAGGATGGAGGAAATCTCACAAGCCCCTCCCCTTCGATGAAGAGCTGCAGATGACTGATAGATGCTGAGAGAGGGAGAACCCATCTTTCCCAAGGACAACCCCCCCAATAGGTAACCTAACCCAAAGTGATCATTCCTAAATAAATAAACATAGAAGCAACACTAAATTTTCTGTATGTGATTATTATTGATCTTTTATTCATTTGACAGCTTTATGGATGCCCGTCATGTGTCAGACACAGTGCAGCGGAGGGTTTCAGTGGTATTAGACAGCTCCTGCGTGCAAAGGTTTACAGATTTTAATAACTGAGAGAAAGCTCTTTTGATAAATAAGTAAATGGTGAAAACTTCACAATACCATGTGGAGTATGAAACCGCATCCAAATTTGGGAAGAGCAAATAAATACTGATTTGAATTATGCTGGTTCCCCCCTGAGGTGCCGTGCTCCATACGTAGAGGCAGCATTTTTGAGAGTTTATGAATGTGTGCTCAGAAGTTTATCCACTAAATATGCAGGGAATTGCTAGAGTATGAGCATTTATCGATGCATGTTCTTCCTCTAAATGTGACTTCTCCTCTTTTAGCCCTTTCTCCATCAAGGAAACGCCTGGCACACAGTAGGAGCTTGTGAATAAATGATCACTGACTGATTAAATTCTGTACTAAAATTTCCGAGAATGACAATAGGCATTCTCCAAAGGCACCGTTGTGGACCCAGTATGGGTCTCCCTGATACTTGTATGTTGATACTCTATCCCAAGAGTGCATTTGTTTGGAGCAAGGAATTCATTGAGGTTAAATGAGATTATGTGGGTGGGGTTCTGATTAAATATAATAAGTGTGCCTATCAGAAGGGACACCAGACTGCTCACATTCTCTCCATCTTCAAACAAACTGAAGAAAGTTCAGGTAAGGGTTTAGCAAGAAGGCAGCCCAGTATGAGGCAGGAGAAGAGCCTTCACCTGAAGCTGCATTAGGCTGATGCTTTTTGGCCTCCAGAGCTGGACATCCATTGCTTAACACACACACAGCTGCAAATGCAACCTCCGTGAGACTCTTGCCTGCCTTTTGAAGAATATAGAAACTGTTAATCTTGTTTTTCTAATATGCTAATTTCCCATTTATAGTACACAAGATTGCTTTAGTATCTGACATCCTTCCTGTCAGTTATTGGCCTAGGGAATGCTCCTTAAATATGGTTTGCTTCTTGCTTCAGCTGTAGATATGCCAGCTTGCATAGATCAGAGTAGACACATGTTCTAAGGTTTTGGAGGGATTTACTGATGCTAATTTTAGATTGAAAAAAGTACAAGGATGAAGGGTCAGATCTAAAAAGACTGGCCATCATGTTCTCAGATATGGTGGTGCTGCAGCACCTTACAGTGATGATTATGATTATTGGTGCTGATGCTGCTGATGTCGATAATAATAGTCCCGGGAGGAAAAAAGCAGAATAAACCAATACTGTCAGGAACCATATTTGTATTTACTTTTCTATTGCCAGAAATGAGTGTTTGCTTATGTCAATATTTTCACTCTGATTATACCCCCTCAATAAACTAAAGTGTGTGTATTAATTTATAGAGGCAGTTGAAGGTAACAGTCTTGTCATTTCTTGACAAAGCCAGAAACATTAGTCCCTAGATTAGAAGTATTAGGGATGCACCATTTACAAAGTCAATAATTGCCTCTCCTGATATTTGCTTATGTCTGATCTTTAGTTTTTGCACACACACATATTAGTACACAGGAAGAATCAGTTTATAGGGATATTTTCATATGCTTTTTGGGCTAATTCTAATTGGGAAGATTTAAGCAACTCAAAGCAGTGTTTCTTCACAATCTTCCTCACTGACTGTGCTATTCATGGATGAGAATTTAGCTGCCTATTTAGAGTCACAGGCTAAAGGACCAGTCCCTATTCCTCTCCTTGCTTTGTCATTCCTGCATGCTTGGTGTATGTGTGTGGGGCTGTTTTTATTCTCTATAGCCATGCAGCTCTTGGAATCCAGGGGATTGCTGTGGCAAGAACAGCACAGAGCAGGCCTTCCTCTCATTTGTCCCAGAAGAGAACTCATTTGGACATTCTCAAAACCACAAGTCCTCTTCTGCAAATAGCTCTTCACCTCCCTTGGCCAAGGTGATAAATGGCATTTGCTGGGTTAGTGGACAAGAAGTGCATTTCATCTATCTTACTGCTCAAGCCTTTCATGTGGGAAGAGCAGGAAAAGGAGGGGAAATGCATTGTGACTTAGAATTCCTTTGTATTTCAGTCCGAGGAGGACCATGAGGTGTCAGTAAATCCTCTACCAGGTGTCCAAATAGTAGGTAGCTTCCCCTAAAGCCAACCAGCAGTTCACAGATGGCAGGAAGTCTTGGGGACATTTGAGAGTGGCTGCAGGATGAGAGGATCCCTATCCAGGTTGGCAAGGCTGCCAGGCTCTACCCATGGTTGAGAGGCTGCTGGGGCGCAGGGCTGTTCTCTCGCTTCCTGACCAGTACCTTGAAGTATTTTTTACTTATCTGTGTGTGTGTGTGTGTATGTGTGTGTATGTATGTGTGTGCGTGTCTGTGTGTGTGCATCTGTGTGTGCATCTGTGTGTGCATGTCTGTGTGTGTGCACGTGTGTGCGTGTCTGTGTATGTGTGTGTGTCTGTGTGTGTATGTGTGTGTGAGTCTGTGTGTGTGTGTGCGTGTGTGTGTGTGTGTGTCTGTGTGTCTGTGTGTCTGTGTGTTTGTGTGTGTGTGTGTATGTGTGTGTCTGTATGTGTGTGTGTCTCTGTGTGTGTGTGCGTGTGTGTGTGTGCATGTCTGTGTGTGTGTGTGTGTCTGTATGTGTGTCTGTGTGTGTGTGTGAGTCTGTGTCTGTGTGTGTCTGCGTGTGTGTGTGTGTGCATGTCTGTGTGTGTATGTGTGTGTGTGTGAGTCTGTGTGTCTGTATGTGTGCGTGTCTGTGTGTGTGTGTGCATGTGTGTGTGTGCATGTCTGTGTGTGTATGTGTGTATGTGTGTGTGTCTGTATGTGTCTGTGTGTCTGTGTGTGTCTGCGTGTGTGTGTGTGTGTGCATGTCTGTGTGTGTCTGTGTGTCTGTGTGTGTCTGTGTCTCTGTGTGTGTGTGTGTGTCTGTGTTTGTGTGTGTGTGTATGTGTGTATGTGTGTGTGTGTGTATGTGTGTGTATGTGTGTGTGTGTGTGTGTGTGTCTGTGTGTGTGTATGTGTGTCTGTGTGTGTCTCTGTGTCTGTGTGTGTGTGTGTTTGTGTGTGTGTGTGTGTGTGTGTCTCTGTGTGTGTGTGTGTGTGTGTGAGCATGTGAGTGCATGGATGTGTACACCTATGTGGATGCATGTGGAGACCTCACAGGACTTTGGGTGTCTCCCTTTATCTCTATTTCAAGATCAGGTCTTTCTCTGAACTAGAAGCTTGCAATTTCAGCTAGGCTGGCTGGCCGGTGAGCTCCTGGAAATCTGCCTGTTTCCACCCCAGTACTGGGGTTAATGGCACAAACAGCCGTGTCCAGCTTTTTTGTTTTATTTTATTTTATTTTAATTCATTTTGTATGTGGGTCCCGCGTGTATGAACTCAGCACTCTTACCCAAAGAGCCGCCTCTAGCTCTGGTCTTGAATACTTGTTTGGCGTTGTTCATTTTCTGAGTCATTTCTGACTCAGTTGCTTGAATTGAAGGGGGAGGGGAGCAGCCAAATCCTCTGCCCTGTTCCCTCACTGTCCATCTTTGCCCTAAGATCCTGGAACTGAGTCTGACACAGCTTGAAGCCATCTGACTTGGAAACTTCCAGACCAGAAAGGCATGGAAAGCTCAAGCCCAAGACTGCCTGGGACAGTGCCACTGCTGGGACGCTTTCTTCTTGTCTTCTTTCTCTTTCTGAGAGAATCCTCCAAGACAGCCAAAGCCCATCCCAGTATTTGCTCCTTAGTAGGCCCTTCCCACCGTCCCAGCAGAATGGGAGCACCTTATCTCTAATCCCTAATCCATCTGTTTCTCCAAGGTTCCTCTCTGTGCGCACTGGGTAGTGATCGGGGCCATCACCAGGCTGAGGGAACATGACATACTCTTTGTTCTCTCCTCCACTCTGATGACACATTGCTTCTTACTGGGATTTGGCAAACGCTTGTAGAATTTAGTGAGCTACTATTTGACTTTGGCACCATTCTGTTACCTTTGAGCTGCACAGTGTCAGGTCTCTGGGTATGGCCGTGTACAACTTCAAGCAGGGGAAGAGGGTTATTTAGATAACATGGTTAGTGTATGAAAAGGCTATATAAAAACTGAAAGCCATCACATAGAGCCTTGTCATTTCCACAGGTGAGGCATTTCAGCATAATATCAAGGATAGTACATGAGTAGTCGAAAGAGGTAACTTAGGATCTGGGAGTATGAAGCTAGATGATCACAGTTGAGTACACAGAGGAGGTATGGGATGAATCTCGCTAGTACTGTGGTTCTCAGCCTTCCAATGGTGTGGCCCTTTAATACAGTTCCTCATGATGCGGTGACTCCCAACCATAAAATTATTTTTGTTGCTACTTCATAACTGTAATTTTGCTACTATTACGGATCGTAATGTAAATATCTGCTATGCAGGTATCTTAGGCGACCCCTGTAAAAGGCTCATTAAGACCTCAAAAGGATTGCAACCCACAGGTTTAGAACCACTGCACTAAAAAGTCAGCATTTCTCCTTTAAGAAGTGTTATGCAGTAGCTGAGGGTGTCAGGCATTTCTGTCTGTGTCCTGTCTTACACCCTCTCTGCCCATCTTTTCCTCTAGCTGTTGCTGGGCAGCCAGGGTCTCACAGATTTAGATGAATGGCATCTCCCTCCAGCTGCACAATCCTCTGTCTTTTTCTGTACCAGACTGTCTGGGAACCAACCTGGGACTCCCATAGAACTTTATTCTTGAGCCACCTACATGAAGACTTGAAGAGGAGACTAGACTGTATGTTGACTCTTGACTAGCAAGGGCTTAGAGCTTGTGACATAATGTCCCTTTCTGTCCTTGGCTGGGTGGTTTTGAGACATTCAACTCATCTCCTTTAAGGGTCCCAGAAGGGCTGAGCCACACGGAACAGCCCAGTGAGGCCATCGGTTGCCAGGGTCACAGAGCATCGGCTAAGAGCAGGGTTTGTGAGGACTAAACAGGAGGGTTGGACACCAGGACACTCGTGTTTGGGGAAGATGACCTGTCTGTAGGGTTAGGGTTGAAGCAGAAAAGACTCGTATGGCCTCTGAGTTGTCTTAGATTGTTTTAATTATAATCTTATTTAACTATTCGTTTAAAAAAAAAAAGCTAGGTGTACACGCCTAGCACGTAAAACTCTCATATAGTCACAAAACCACTAGAGATTCACACATTAAAAGCAAATAAAATGACAAAATCCAATAAAATTCAAATTAACAGCATTAATTTAATGTGATGGATGATGGATTTTGTGCAAATGAAATTGCTGTTGGCAAACGCGTGTGGCGCTGACAGCTTGAGCTTCTCCTCTGGGTTCAGGGTATCATGTGCCTCGCAACGACACCCTTCTGCTGCCTGTTTTTCTCTTTGAGTCACTGAGAAACCTTTGTCTGGCTGGGACCAACCGTGCTATTTACATATCGAAGCTGCCTGTGTTCTGTTCTCCCAGGCAGAGACAATGGAAGCACTGTCCATTGTGCTGCCGTGAATAGGAACAAAGGTAGATGCTGACACTGCTCCACAGAGCAGAGAGGAGGTGCTGGGAGGACACTCAGGAAGAGGGTGGGAGGACAGACGGGAGAGGCTTGGGGGTCTAGCCTTCGCTTACACTTAGTTTAACCCACAGTGTCCTCCTTACTACAGAGGAGGATGCCAGAGTCAAGTATTTACTTCTTCTGGGAAACTCAAGGGAGATTGCTTGACTTTGCGATTCCAATAAAATGAGCGCTGAGATAGTTTTCTGGATCTAGGTACCCGTCATTGGCATCCTGGCTAGAGTGGGATTCCGGAGAACTATAGCATTGTGTATGTATGTATATACTGTCTCCAGCCCCATTGTGTGACAAGGAACCAGTGAGGAAAGGAAGCTTGGCTGCTGAGTTGGGATGGATGCAGTGTCTGAGTGCTTGGGGCCCATCCCTGTACCCACCTTGGCTCTGTACCACCGAGGGCTGTTTCCTAGGCTTAAGGAGGCTCTTGGAACAGACTGGGCTCTGTTTAAAAGCCTGCCTTCTGTCTCTGCTCTCTGAATAAAGGCTAGAGGTGAAAGGCAGCGAGGCTGGGTTCGGGCAACCTGGGTTTCCATCTTGTATTCATTGGGGAAAGTGTCCCTGTATGTGAAGGGTCAAGAATACAGGACGTGAAGGAGGAACAAACGGGTTATAGTTCAGAAGACTAAGCTAAAGAGACTGCACCAGGAGAGAAAAAATCTAAACAATCAAGAATCCTATCTCATCATTTCAGAACTTGGTCATTTGCCTCTTTGGATTAAAAAATATTGACTTATTAAGAATTTTATGCATCATGTTTTGGCCATATTTATCCCCCATCTCCTCTTAGAGTGACTCCCACAGGATTCCATAACCACTCAACTTTGGGTTAAAACAAAAAAGAGGAAGCAAAATTGGGGGGGGGATTTGTGGGAGAGGGTTGGAGGGGGATGAATATGAACTTCCCATTGTAGGAAGTTCTCAAAGAACTAAAAATAAGGGTGTGGGGAAGTACAACCCATCAAGCTCATTAGGGGCTGGGCCATTCTCTGGAGTGTTAGACCCACCAGAGGACAACCCTTAAAGAAATGTGGTTCTTCCTCTTTCAGTAGCTCTCAGCTATCAAAGGCTCCTCAGCTGAGGGTTGGGACCTTGTGTCTCCTCCCTCCCCCCTCATGATGGGGCTCTATCTGGCTCCAGCTTGCCCGGGCCTGGTGCCGCTGCCTGTCCTGTCCGACAAGCGCTGTTTCCTTGTCATCCACATCTTTGGCTCCTACTCTCTTTCTACCCCTTCTTCTGCAATGATCCCTTACCCCTGGGAAGAGGAAGGTCAGAAGCTTGCCTTTGCAAAGAAGAAAAAGTAAATGGAGAAATGGTGAGAAGAAGCCAGGCACAGTAGCGTACCCCCGCAACCCCTGCAACCCCCGCAACCCCTGCAACCCCCGCAACCCCGGCAACCCAGCCCTCCAGAGGCAGACAGAGACATCTCTTAAAAACTTGAGGTGTGGCTGGGCAGTGGTGGCGCAAGCCTCTAATCCCAGCACTCAGGACGCAGAGGCGGGAGGATCTCTGTGAGCTCCAGACCAGCCTGGTCTACAGAGTGAGTTCCAGGACAGCCAGGGTTACAACAGAGAAACCTCCCTCCCCCCCCCCAAAAAAAATAAGTTGAGGCCTGTGTGTAAAAAAGAAATACAGTGAAGGAAAAAGCGTTGTGAACAATTTTGAAAGGGCTTTGTCTGCAGCCCTTCAGAAAGCCTTTCTTTCTCACATTTATTTTGCATTCAAAACCAGAGTTGCTAATTACGTGGCAGCCCTGTCTGTTTATCATAGCTGGTCCTCAAGAACATTATTTGGTACTCGGTGGAGTCAGACAGGCCTCATAGTAATTTGAGTTCCTCCAGGAGCACAAGACAGGATGGAAATAAGGAAGCTGGAGAAGACTGAATAGCTAACCAGGTCACTGTTTCCTGGGTGTTCTGGGAAACAATGGTGAAAACTCATCACTGCTCTGGGGCCAGTGAGGGTGCTGGGCAGTCATCCTTCGATCCACTGATCCTCTCCAAGCATTCATTTGTTGTGGACCGTGGAGGGTGGAAGTACAACTGTCTGACTCTTCTTTTCTCTTCTGTCCCAGTGGTATGGTGGCCAGAGGGAGCTGTCAGGCAGTGGGAGCTGGCAGGCTTAGGATGGGCCTGAAGGGTCTGGGGAAGTCTCAGAGATACAGGCTGAGTGTTTGGGTGTGACACTAATGTAGGCTTCATTCCTCATCTAGCATGGAGTGATCTAGTGTGATTTTTATCTTGGGTATACTCTGTCTGGTATCAATTGCTAATTGCATAAATCCTGTCAGATCCTCCAATCTGTGTGCCACCTACACCTTAGAGTGACTCTTGACAAACATTTTTATGAATCTGCTTTGATACATTTTGATGATCCGTTTGCTGAATGTCTTCAGTGACGAATCTCTAACTTCTTGGTTTGGCTCAGCCTTGCAGATGGTATGTGTGGAGGGGAAACAGGGAAATAAAGGAGAGGTGGGGAGAAGAAACAGGACCTTGCAGATTGAAAGAGGCTCATGAAGCACCTGGAACTAGAGAGGTCTCAGGTTAGATCTGTTTTCATTCAGGTACAGCAGTGGGTGAGGCAGGATGAGGCCATAAAAGTCCCTGTGGTCTCTCCTTGCCTTCTGATGTTGGGGAGGATCAGGGTCGTCATCATCATGCAGTTAAAGGGCTACTAGGGCACAGTCTACTTTTACCAAGTCCTCTGGTTGTCATGGTCAAGTGCTCAGACAGTGGTGGGAGGTGAGGCAAGTTGAGATAGATCTCTTAGGTGTGGGAAAGATATTGGTGTTGAGGAATCTGGATTAGAACAGAGAGGCAGCCATCAGTAGTGTGCTGAGTTGGCCCAGATTCAGAAGCCCTGGATGGAGTCTTGCCTTGGCATCTCATGTCTTAGACAAATTCAACTTGTGTTGTTGTTTGAATGTGAAATGCCTCCCTCCCCCCATAGACTCATGTTTAGACCTGTGCTGTTTGGGAGGATTCAGAATCTTCAGGTGGTGGAGGCTTGATGGAGGATGTGGGTCACTAGGGGCAGGACTTGGGGTTTCATAGCCTATCCCACTTCCTGCTTTCCTTCTGCTTCCTGAGGGAGATATGATGTGACCAGCTGTCCCCTGCTCCTGATACCATGTCTTCTCTGCCACAGTAGATGCTGTGTCCCCAGAACCAAAACAAACTCATTATTTCTTAAGTTGCTTTTGTCAGGATATTTTCTCACAGCCACAGAAAAGCAACCGAGGCAACTGTCCTTTCTTCACACGATGGAGTAAGACAGTGGGACCATCCCACTTAGGTTAGTGTGAAGATTAAATGAGCAAATACATCTACTTAGAAAGAGCTTATTTCTGTTAGTTGTTTTAAATGGTGACATGCTTTAAATGTTTACATTCAATAAAACGCTTTTAATAAAATAATATAATACAATGCACTTATGGTACTCACGAGGTAATTACGGCTTTCCTAAAATGTTAATTCACGATATACATTAGTGGGACACAGGTTTTTAAATTTAGTTTTGCTTCTTATTAGTACTTTTTAATCAAAGTAAAACAGTGGTAACAAAATGCCACTAAAAGTCCCCTGAGGAACAAAGCTATCCCCTGTCTCCAGTTCCCCAGGACAGCTGTTTAGAGGCAGCTACTTCGGAGTTTTTTGGTTATTTTCTCACACATCATTTATTTAAAAATAACATGCTGCTATTTCTTGGACAGCTCTAGATAACTGATTTGGAGGTTAGCCCTTGTAGTCTACCCTTTATCCACGTCTTTCTGATTCTTCTCAGTATAATCAGTTCACAGTTTTTGGTCAAAACCCTTGTCAGTATTTATGGAATTCGGACCGTGTAAATAACATTTACTTCGGAGCCAAACTGTGACCTCTGGTTGTGTTAGCTTCTTGCACATCATTTAATTTTCCTAAGGATAAATAAGGAGAAATTTTTGGTTAACCCGATTTTTAAATGTATGTTTTATTCATTTATGTGTTTGTGTGTGTTGGGGGTGCATTTACGGTGTGCCATGCATACAGAAGTCAGAAGACAACTGTGGGAGTTGGCTGTCTCCTTCAACCAAGAGGATCCTACCCCAGGGATCAAAGAGGCTTAGTAGCAAGCTGAGCTACCTCCCTGCTCCTTGCCTTTTTATTTATGGATTGTCAACTTTCCCCAAAGATTCTGGTAGGTCTTCCAAGTAAGCAACTGTCAAGAAGGGTTCTCCAACACCCACCGTATCAGATAATGTGGGTTCCATTTCTCTTCACCAGACCCTCTTCTTTCTTGCTTGACTTGGGTTTTTCTTTGAGTGGTTAGTACATACAAGCTTGTTGTCTTAGATTATCATTAGTCACTCTCCTGGTTAGGTCTCCATTTTTTTTTTTTTTTTTAATGGATGCCAAGCCTTGTTCCCACCCCCAACCCCAAGGCTGTCACGCATCCTGTGGTAGCCTCTTTAAAAAGAGTGTGATCTTTGAGTTCTCATTTGCATGAAAAATGCTATTGTTCTTGTCGTCTTGGGTGATAGTTTGGGAAGAGAATTCTAAATTGAAATTGTCCGTTTTGAAAGCATGAATCAATTGTTTTCTAAATAATGACAGACCGAATATCTCTTAACCTCTTTGTATGGGGCCTGATATTTTCATCTTACAAAATTAGCATCATCAAGTTAAGAGCCGTTCTTTTCTGGGTTCTGTGGGGGTACGTCTCTATCTTCCTTTTGATACCCCCTTTCTACTTGCCGAGGTCATGGCTTCCTTTTCTTTCTTCAGTAAGAAACTTCCCTCTGCCTTCTGTGCTCCAAAAATATGTGTCTACGTTTTTTATCTTGATGTCTTCTGTCCTGTTCTCTTTGTCTTTATGGGTCAAAGACTTTAGCATCTCTTCTTTTTTTTTGTTTTTGTTTTATTTTATTTTATTTTATTTTTTTGGACAGGGTTTCTCTGTGGTAATTCTGATCGTCCTGGAACTCACTCTGTATACCAGGCTGAGATCCACCTGCCTCTGCCTCCAGAGTGCTGGAATTAAAGGCGCGTCCCCCCACCCCCACGTTTAACATTTTCTTTAAAAAAAGATTTATTTATTAAGTGTGTGTGTGGGTCTACCCGGGTGCCTAAGGAGGCACAATGAATTACAAGTGGTTATGAGCTGTCTGAGGAGGTGGCTGTTGGGAACTGAACCTGGTTCCTTTGGAAGAGCAGCAAGCACGCTTTAAATGTTCAGCCATCTCTCCATCCCCCATTTTGTCCTTTCTTGATCCTGTAATACATTCAGGTTTTTTATTTAATAACTAAGACTTGTTGGGTTGGGGGAGGGGAGCACGCACACAAGGCTAAGTATAAAAAGAAATGGAAGTTTGGAGGAAGAGGATCAATATGGAAAACAGATTTCAATGGAGGGCCCTACTATTTTACTTTTTGTGATGCCAGGGACTGAATCCACAGTTTTACGTATGCTAGGTAAGGACCCTGCCACTGAAGTACATACCGAGTTCCAGTGAAGGACTTTGTGACAACAAAGGACTTTATCAAGAAGGAAAAACAAATCGCATTGAAGTCTAGGCTGGTTCTATGTGATAACGCTGTGTTGACGCTGTAGACTAGGGAATTGGAATTTCATTGTAAATCCATTATTGATGATGGAGATTTATCAATGAGCCATTATTGCAGCCCATTTTTTTAAATGCTGCAACATATAAGGATTTTTATGCTTCACAGCACCTAGAGTGCCATCTAAGAGCACAAGATTGTAAAATAAAGGACATTGATTATGCAAAACAAGCTCTAGCCTGTGCTGGGAGGCATGGCTCACCTCCATCAGAGGCTTGCCACCAATATCTTAGAAGACAAAAAAAGGCAGTGCCCAATGCAGAGCGTATGAAAGACGTGGGACCAAGTCTAAATATGATTATATGGGCATAATATAGCCCAATGGAAGGGAGAAAATTATGGGTAAAAAGTTTTCCATTTTTACCTTGTTCATTTTTTCTTCCTCTGCTCCTTTTCTTCTCTGTAAACCTGAAGGCTTTGAACGAAAGGTAACGAAAGGTAGCTTGTTTGTTTGTGCTGTAAAGACAGCCTTTAAAGTGAGTTTGCTTTCATAGCCAGGCATGCTGTTTCTTGCCCATTTGCAAGTGGGTCTTAAGGTGACAGGTCATTAAAAAGGACAGGCTAAACCATGACAGCCTGGCTTTGGTCAGCCAAGCTCAGTCTAGATTTTAAGGAAATGGCATTTTCTAGACACAACAGGGCAGTTGTATGCATGCACTCACAGACCTTGGCAGCATGCACAAGACCTGCTTAAAGCTCAAGCCAGACCAAATCGCAGCATGAAGGATGGGAAGTGAGCGCAAAGCCCCCAACCCAAGAAGCTTTGAAAATGATAGATGCTGGGAGAGGGAGAATCAGTTTTCTTCAATGGTGTGATTCTGGGTATATCAACCACACCCCAGGGCAAGCCTCATGCTTAGGGGTAATTGTCCCATCCAAAACTAACTCCAGGGTTTTTTTTGTGTGCATTTTTTCTTTTTTATTTCTTATTTTTATTCTTTAAGAGAAAGAACATGAAATTGGGTGTGTAGGGGGTGGGGAGGACGTGGGAGGAATTGGGAGATAGTAAAAAAAAAAAAAGAACCTCTGTCCAACCCACACCAGCTGTAGATGCTGCTCTGCTCCCAACACGCGGATGCCGCCCCAGCTGCTTCTGCTCCCGTTGGTTTTATTCCTCTTCCTTTGTTCTAAGGTTCTTTCAAGTGCACTTTATGCTTGTGCCATCTGCCTCAGTGGGTCTGTTCTCTGTTTTCTGATGCTTTCTCAGGGACATGCGGAAATATAGAACATATATTTAAGTATTGGGGAAAGAGACTTCTAAAAGCACAGACGTCTAGGAAGGTAGAGCTGAGCTTTGCCAGGCTGAGTGTTGGACGGCTTGGTGGTTTCCGCTGTCCCTGCCTTATGACCGATACCCATGGGGCATTGCCAGGTACACAGATAATTTCCTGAGGACTGTACTGCTCTTGGTGACCTTCAGTTGTGGATAGAGGAGTCGTTCTTTATCTATTTCTTTATCTGTTTCTTTCATGTCAGCCCTGAGCTCCTGGAGTCCATGGGAAGGAAGTGCTTGGCACCCTACAGAAGAGTAGGCAGCAGTCTGTCCAGCCTCAGACCCTGGGCCATATTGATGACCTTAAGAACTCAGGCAGACCTTGACTTTGGTGGGTCTCAGCTTTCTTTACTGTATAATGAGAAAGCCAAATTGTTGCTGGCCTTGTGTACTAGACCTCTGGTTCTCAATCTGTGGGTCACAATCCCTTTGGGAGTCAAATGATCTAAGACTATCTACATATCAGGTATTTACATTATGATTCACGACAGTAGAAAATTACAGTTATGAAGTAGCAACAAAAATAATTTTATGGTTGGGGGTCACCACCACATGAGAAACCGTATTAAAGGGTCACAGCATTAGGAAGGTTGACAACCACCTGACTAGACTGTCCTGAAGCTTAGAGGCAGATGTATATGGTAAGACTACATACTGATTTGTCCTTCAGAATGAAATCAAACACTCAGATTTTAAATGAGCTTCTGTGTCAATGGACTCAGATTAGTGTAGGTGATAGCAAGTATCAAACACGAAGATAAATGAGCATCCCCCAACTCCTTTTCAATAAGGGGTGGGGGGATTGCTCCCTAGACCGTTGACCTCCGTGAGGACAGGACTCCTGTTTGTCTTGTTCCAGAGAGTTCTTAGAGCAGTCCACACTTGTCAAAGTGAAAGCTGGTTAAATTTTATTTGTTTTCTTTCCCTAGCATCTAGCACAGCGCCAGGAAAATAATAAATATTTGTTGAGTTGAATGCTGAACATATGGCATTGTAAGAATTGTGAATGTTTGAGATTGCAGCATAAGCAAGGTAAGGGTGTAAGTATTGTATTTTATTTTCCCTAAGGGGGAAAATACTATGTGAAATAAAAACCTTTCAAAGAAGATTGCAAAGCTGTTTTCACTACTCATCACTTTCCCGTCCTCAGAATTTCAATTCCCGTTGTCTCACCAGTCAGAAGAGACACATAATTTTACAAAAGCTTCCAGCACTGCAGAGGCTGCCTGTCCTCTTTCTTTTTTCCTCTGTCCTTTCTATATGAGGGTTTGTTGGAAGTTAAACATTGATAAAAGAAATATCTGAAGCCCTCTACTGGGACGCTAATTAGTTGTTTCTTGTCCTGGAAATAATTAAAAAAAAATACTTCTGAGAGAGTGTCTGTGTTTGATTTAGAAGATTATCTCTCTCCCACCTCAGCCTCAGGTTTTGATAGCTGACATTCTCAGGTGTCTCTAATTAGCTCAAAAGGGGTTAAGACATTTAAAAAAATTCTCAGAAAAATTAATTTTCATTTGCTCTGACTTAAACAGATACGCCTACATCTTTTCAGAAGGAAGAAGGCTGCTATAAAGTCTAGCAAAAAATAGAAAAAATAAACTGAAACAACTCAAGTTTCCTAACTGTTCAGAAGAGAGCAAAGTCCGGTGCTACCTCACCCGACACTTACTGGAAAATGAAGATGCTGTTTTAATTGTAATTGGCATCTGCAGTTCCCTGGGCAAGGGAAGTCAGTTTGCTAGAACATTCCTTCTAGCACCAGACGATTAGGAAGTTAGCAAGAATGCACCAAAGACAAAATTGTACTTTCCTATTAAAGCCCAGCTTTGCAGTTTCTCCTGGACCCTCTGTAATCTCGTCTTTGCCAGTAGATATTATTGAGGGGGGCAGTCATGAGGGGACCCCTGCTCTACGTGCTGAGGGATCCCTTCCCTACAAGGATTTGGTGGGGGGAGGTGGTTAGAAGCAGGAAGGGAACAAGTCACATATCAGGAGGTGATGAGACTGGGTGGAATGAGCGGCACACAGACGTTCAGAGAAAGAATAGGTGGCCGTGGTCAGGATGGAGAAAGAGGACATCAGGGAGAAGGGCTGTGTAGGACGTCTGGCTTGCAGGAACATATTAAGGGAAGATTATGGGACAAAGATGGGGGGTAAAGTGTGGCAGAGGAGAGGGTGTGATGTGGGCAGGGGTGTTGCGGTAGGCTGAGTGTGAGGGAGTAGAGGTAGAGTCTTGTGTTTGGGGCTGAGGTCTTGATGCCTTAGATTAGTGCTCTGTTATTTTTAGAGCGCTTCCTTAGACTCTTACACAGAAGGCTGTTGCATAAAATGGGTAGGAGAGGAGGTGTGTGCTGGAGCCAGCAGCGTCTCCTCCCGACATCCCTTTCTTCTACTCTGCTCCTTGTACTAGAAGTAAGTGGAAAACCACCAATAGACGTGGGCCGGCTCTGGAGCGACATGTCCTGGGGGATCATCACACTAATTCACGTTCACATACAATCTTATGTTGTTTTTGTCTTGCTTAGAGAAGACGTTGGACACCCTAAGTCCGCAATTAGTGTTTAGTGTGAAAAAAATTATACAAACAGTAGGAGATTTATCTAGAAAAATCCTGGAGGAAAATTCGAGATGAAGGTTCCTCATCTTTCCTAGTGGCCATGTCCTGAGAAGGTGGCCCTGTCTTTCTCTGCTGTCTACCCAGAGTATGAGAGGGAGGATAGCCCGTATTTTTGTTGGCAAAAAAGGCAGGGAGTATAGAGGCTTCAGAGCTGTATGGGTCTGTGACAGATGTGTCACTGTCCAGCCCGATCTTGTACGTGGCTGAGCTTCACAGAATTCTCAGCACAGAGTCCCAGGAAGCTGTGCAGGCAAGAAGAGGAAAACAGCCATCAGCCACTCTAGTGTTGCAGAAGTTTATTTTTAGTTATATATAAAATAATTGTTTTATGCACTGTTGGGTGAGAGGCTGTCTAGGGCATTTTGTATTGTTTGCAGGTGTTGGATTTATCTGGGGGTTGTTTAATTGCCTATGATCTGCACGTGGTATCAGTAGAACACCTGAGGAGTTCAGAAGGAATAAAAACACCTGAGCTCAGATGCTCAGGGTTCCACTGTGAGTATAGCAGAGGCCATGACGGTGGTTCCGTCTGCTGAGGTCTGGCAAGGTTTGCAATTATGAAATATGCTTCCTTGTCTTCTGGGCTGAGCCCACACAGTAGGTATACAACTATACTTTAGCACTTTTTTTGGGCACAGAAGTCACAAAAGGGGTCACAGGAGAGTGTCTGTTTCTTGGCCATTTTGTCTACTTAAGTCCTTTCTCCTGCAGGGGATCATCTTTTTATTATTATTATTCGAAAGTTAGCTTGGAAATAATTTTTTTTAAAGAATATTTGTTGACCTTTGCTTGAGCATAGTTTTACATAAATATGTATCTGGCCAAATGTCCAAAATGTTAGGCCTAAGTTCTAGTCTCTGGAACCTGTGACTATGGGCTTATTTGGAAATATGGCACTTACTGATGTAACAAAGCACCTTGTTAGCACATCATTCTGGATTTTGGGTGGGCCTTGTATCCAATGGCAGGTGTCCTGTAGAGGAGAGAGAGAGAGCCCCTTGAAACCCAGAGATACACAGTGAGATATGCCACTTAAAGAAAGGCAGACTTGTAATATAGGTATGCTCAGGATTCTAGCAGGTCAACAGAAGCCAGTAATGAGGCATGGGCAGGTTCTCGTCAGGGCCTTAGAAGGAGCCAGAATGCTGACATCTTGCTTTTAGATGCTTTGCTTCAGAACTCTGAGAGAATAAGTTTCTGTTGTTCTAAGGTACCCAATTAATAATAATTTGCTTTGTCAGGCCTGGGAAAATATAAAACCATGGGTACAGATTCTTCTCCCATCTATGTATGACTGAGCACTGTCAGTCACCTGAGTAGTTGTTTCTTCATTTTTTAAAGAATTGCTGCATGTATGTCTATGAACCTCCGGTATTCCTGGTATGTAAGGGGGTCAGAATTAGGCGTCAGATTCCCTGGAACTTGAGTTATAGACAGTTGTGAGCTGCCAAGTGGGTGCTGGGAGTTGAACCTGGTCCTCTGGAATAACCAGTGCTTTTATCTGCTGAGTCATCTCTCCAGTCCCTCTTCAGGGCTTTATTGTTCCTTTCCTGGGAGGAGTTTCATGCCTACAGAGCAAATACTTCATATTCTAAGCTCAATTTCTTTTCTACTTTATACCCTCTTCATGTTGCCTCTGGGATCTGTACTTACCTGAGTGAATCTCAGTATGTAAACAGATCTGATCTCTGGTCCTTAAAGGCTCTGTCAATTCCTTCTCACTAGCTGTTGTGCCCCTACTGATGAACTGACACATAGCTTACTTTTCAAACTAAGACCATCACATTTATGACAGGTGTTTTATCGGTACTGTCTCAGGCAATGGGACATCTGGTCGCCCTTCTTCCTGGTTGTAGCTAGAATTTGAAAACTAATCCCATTAGCCCCCCTTCTGTTCTTGCCCATGTTCAAGTCATGTCTTAGGAGGAGTGGGCCTTGAATCACTAGCCTTCCTAGGCCCTTTCTTCTTGCTTGCTTGTTCACTGCAGAGGATGACTTTCTATTTCCTTTTAGCCCAGTATGTGTCTTCAGACTTCGTTGGCATGGATAGATACTTGTCCCCATTCCTGCCACTCAGCATTGTAAATATGATTTTCTACAGCAAACGAGAAGATTGGGCTATTTTGGCCAAAACATCAGTTGACCTGGGACCCTTGGAAAAGGACAAAAACCAAACTATATTAAATAAGTGATTTTACTGGACACGGACACAAAGAACGTGCCATATTTCATACAGGGATTCATACAGGGATGCCGCATCTGGAAGCATCTTCAGCTTATGCTGTGGTGATGAGATTTGCAGGAGGCAAATGTCATTTCTTGATTCCCACATTACCACTGCTTCCAGGAGGTCAGAGACTCACCCAGTGCATGCTCCTTGTGGGGCAGAGGCTGGCCATATTCTCTAAAATTAGCCTCTTTGCCTCTGCTGTTGTCATAAACAAGAAGCCTTCCAGAGGATGCTTGCCTTTACCTCCAGTGACCTAGAAATGTTAATTGCAATTAAACAGCAGGATCGGAGATGTGTTAACCATATTGCTCCTCAGGAGGAGAGGATGACCATGTGCCACAGTTTCATATTGAGTTAGAATTAGAGAATTTATTTAGTGACTGGCAGTGAACACCTGCAAGACTCCATAGTAGTTAAAGAAACCTTCAGTTGTCCCAGGGTGATGAGTTAGCTACAAGCTGAATCCTATCAGGGATTGATTCCCTGAGGGCAGGAATTATACTGTGTTTCATGTGTCCTGGATACTTGACATGATCTTGGTAGCTCAGAGATACTCAGGAACTGTATACTGATTGTCTTGGTCAGTGTTCTATTGCTGTGAGGAGACATCATGACCAAGGCACCTCATAAAAAAACAATTTTAATTAGGGCCTGCTTACAGTTTCAGAGGTTTAGTCCATTATCATCATGGCAGGAAGCGTGGCAGCACGCAGGCAGACACGGTGCTGGAGAAGTAGCTGAGAGTTCTACATCCAGGTCTGCAGGCAGCAGGAAGAGAGAGAGAGACTCTGGGCTTGGAACGGGCTTTTGAAACCTTAAACCCACTGCCTGTGACACACTTCCTTCAACAAGGCCACACCTTCTAATCCTTTCAAACAGTGCCACTCCAAGTATTCAAATCTATGAGCCCATGGGGACCATTCTCATTCAAACCCACCATGCTGATAAATGAGCTATTCATGACATGAAGGGCCAGCATTCCCATTCACTGGAGATGGCAGTGGTGTAGATGTCTGAGATACTCCATATTCCCAAATGTGAGTCTTTATTTTGTTCAGTTCAACTTACCTTAAATCTTTTAAATTGAGGTATGAGATGTATATCGTAGAGAACTCAAACTGTGGTGAACAACTCTATTTTGTTCCCTGTTGCTCAATGGAGGCCTTAGGTGCACTGTGGGTCATGAAGCTGTTAGAGGATTCCCAAGTCACTCATGGAGGTGGGTGAGAATGTGGTATGTCCTCCCATTCCATGAACAGAGTCTTTATATTATATGTCTTTTATCCATCACAAATAGATTTTTTTTTTATAAACACATATCCTCTCTTGCTCAATGTAGGTTTATGAACTCTATGGGGGCAAGAAACATGTGAGGTTATCTTTAAAACACAGTCATAAGGAGTGAGTGGGATGGGGTTCATTCTTCCCTTCCACGTAGCTCAGTTTTTACCCTTTGTACACTCATATCATTGGCACTTGAATCAAGATAAGGAATATTTCTAATGCCCAAGGAGGTTCCCCTATGCCCCCTTCCCATCAGCAATTTCTGCCAAATCCAACCACTCTTCTGACTTCCATCAGCACAGGTTGGTTTTGTTTGTTCTTGAATATATATATATATATATATATATATATATATATATATATATATATATAGTATGTGGTTTTTCAAAGTCTGGCTTCTTTCACTCAATATTATGTCTGTAAGATTCACCCAAGTTGCTAATTGCTGTGAAGCAGCAGTTTGTTCTTTTTATTGCAGGGAGGTATCCCATTATATGAACATACCACAATTTATCCATTCTACTGTCTGGATAGTTTCCAGTTTGGGCTATTATGAATGAAATTATTATGAATGTTTTTGTTCATGTCTTTAATTGCACATCTATTTTCAAAGTTCGTGTTTTTTTCTCATGAGAACGGAGAGAATAGAGAGAGAGAGTGATGATCGTAAGAACCGAACCTTATTGAAAGCTTACTGTATGTCAGGAATTATAGCGAGCTATTAACTGAGAGCTCCATTGCCAGAGCCTGAGCGTCCCTTTTCAATCGCCCCATCATTCTGCCTTCTAATTCCATACCTTAATTAGGAAGAACTGAAAAGCACAATGACCTTTAAGTTCGAACTGAGTACGTGATCATGGTCTAATTTTACTTTTTGGTTATTGCCCCTCTAGTTTTCCAATATTACACGGTCTGATGTAAACCTTTTGGTTATTGGCTCTCCTCCTCTGTTGTTACTCCGTCTCTTTCAGAATACAAACTTAACAGTACTGGGGCTGAATTCTCGGTTCTCAATGATATTCTTACTTACGATAGAGCTTGGACTATTGGTTTTGTTACTATAATAAACACCTGATGAAAAGTGCCTTAAGAGGGCTTTATTTTGACTCAGGTAAAGTCTACCATGACTGAGAAGTCTAAGAGGCAGGAACCCAAGGCAGCTGGACGTGTCGCGGTCAGCAAGGCGGGAGATATATGTTGGCCCTAACTTTCTCCTGTGTCTTCACTCTGGGAGCCCAGCTCATGGGATGGTGCCAGCTGCAGTTAAGGTGGATTTTCCCACCCTGATTAGCCTAGTTTAGAGTAGCCTTAATGGATATGCTCATCATCTTGTCCCCAAGTGATTGAAGATCAGTGTTAACAGCACAGAACTATTAATCTGAAAGATTATTTACCAGCAAATTGTTTATAACTATCAGAAGACATTTGCTACAGAATTCTCTTGGGCCAGGCTATCCGACCTGGCACCACCGACCCAGAATATCAAAGGTAGCCACTTGACTTCCTTTGCTCCCAGCTTATTTCCTGCTGGCATTTTGTATCGCCTTATTGTTAACCTTTTATTAAGTTGACTTATTTTTCTTCATTGAGTCTTTATTAGCATGTAATAAAATACCCAGATTTTAAGTTCCCCAATTGATGTGTATTGGCCGTTGGGTGGAACTGTCACCTGAAACAAGATGCAGAGCATTTCTATCACCATCACTGGACTCCTCCTCTCTCAGTTCTCCATGTCCCCAAACCTATGGGCTGAATTTGTGATTTCCTTCAGCAAGGTTAGTTTTACCTAGTCTTGGTTGACATGTAAATGGAAACATGCAGCATTATCGAGCTATCAATATTCCATTGTATGAATAGTTTATACTTTGCTTATAAATATTATTGATGGACATTTCGGTCATTTCTAGTTTTTGACAAATTGAATACGTTTGTTATGGACATTGTTATTATTTTTGAGATGGGGAGTTTTCATTGTGTTACTCAGGTTAGTCTTCAATCCTGGACATAAGTGGTCCTCCTGCTCCAGCCTTCCAAGTTGCTGGGATGACAGAAACATGCCACCATGACAGGCCTTGCTGTAAACATTTTTATGAGAGTCTCTTTTAGACACATATTCACATATTTCACTTCTCCCAGAAATGCCTAGTGTGCTATTATTCGATAAGTATCTTTAACAAGATGTTGGAAGTCCTCAAAAGTGGCTGAACTATTTTAAACTCCCACCAACCACCTGTGAAGAGTTCATTTGCTTTGAATCTGGACCCATATTTGGTATCGAACATGCAGCTTGGTCTTAACTACCTCTGCTTTCTCCCAAGTCTATTCTCTTCCTTTTCAGCACAGATCTGGGACCTCTCTTCCCAGCTGGAGTCCTCTGTTGTTTTAATCTTGAGACAGAGGGTTTCTTTTCCTTTTCCTTTGCATCCCTCACAGCAGGGTCAGCTTCTGTGCTTGAGAAACTGGAGATTCTTAACTCTTTCCAGATGTTGCTGTCCTTGATTAGGAGGTCAGAAGTTCCTATGGGGCCTCCCAGGCCACACCACCATTTTCTACTGGATTCTTGGCCTTCTTTTATGTATATGAGTGTTTTGCCTGGCATGTATGTGTGTGAACCACATGTGCGCCTGGTGCCTGCAGAGACCAGAAGAGGGCACCATGTCCTCTAGAACTGGAGTGACAGATAGCTGTGAACCACCAGGTGGGTGCTGGGAACTGAGTCCCAGGTCTCTGAAAGAGCACTCAGTACTCCTCAACACAGAGCCATCTCTCCAGCCTCTGGATTTTTGGCTGTAACCAAATGTAATTAGAAAATGCAACTTGTGAGAATGGGGAAATTGTGTGATTCAATCAGCATTTCCATGTAATTTCAACTTCCAGAGTAGTACTAAAGTGTACTGATAGTTGTTTGATGAATACATTTTAAAACTAGGACAATAAGCATGTTATTCTCTGGTCAACATTCAGCAGGTTGTTTATTAGGACACTTTGGTAGTACCACCATTAATATTTTGATGTTTTTCCTCCTGAAAAACATGGTGAAATGTGTACGGGAATAGCCAAAGCAACTGGACTGAAGTTGTTACCGATAGGATGGAGCTCCTGCATTGGCAGGCTGTCCGGCTGTCCGCGTGGCATGGTGGAAAGGGCTGCTCGCTTCCTCTGCAGAACGCCTCTCCCTCCGACTGGCAGAACTCCTGAAATGTATATTAGTAAGGACTTGTTTCTTGGCATAAAGTATTCTTATTTTCATGAGTTCTCTTCCAAAAATTGAGATTTTTTTTTAGAAAAGGAAAAGCCATATGTATCCGTAGAGAGAATTAGTTTAACAGATCGCATTGCCAGCTCCTTCCTAAAGTCTGGGAAAAGAAGACACAGGAAATGAGAAGGTAGCCAAGGTGGGTTCAGCTAAGGGAGGGCCTTGCTTTCTGAAAAGCAAAGGTGGTGTGTGTGTATGATGTGTGTGATGTGTATGCATATATATACATATATATATATGTATGTATGTATGTATATACATGTGTGTGTGTGTGATGTGTGCGGTGTGTGGTGTGTGTGTGATATGTGTGTATGTATATATATATATATACATATATGTATATGTATGTGTTATGCGATATGTGTGTAGTGATGTATGTGTGGTGATTGTGATGTGTGTGTATGTGATATCTGTGCACATGTGTGTGCACATGTGTGTGATATGCATATGTGTGTGTGGTGTGTGTTTGTGTGTGCATGTGTATGTGTGTGTGTGCATGTGTATGTGTGTGTGCTGTATGTGCATGTCTGTGCGGTATGTGTGCATATGCATGCGTGTGCACGTTGGGAAGGACAACACGTGTAGTGTGGATTGGGAGGTAACGTGGACTTCTGAACCCAGGAAGCAGAGAGCAGGAGGGAAGGCTGTGACAAAAATGACCTTATTTCAAAATTCAGTCAAGCTGTTTAAGACAAGTGGCTCTCTGCTTTCCTTCTTTTCTAAAGTCAGGAACCAAAGTGACATACATATTTTCAGGAGTTTGTTATCCGATATAAGGCACTGTGAAAGCTCAAGCACCTTACATCTCCCAGGTGCCCCCTTTCTATGGAACGCTCTGGGCATTTTCTCAGTGATCTTTAATCCCTTCTTTCCCCATTATCTCTCTGTCCATTGAAATCCACGGTGGTCTCAGAGTGAGTCTGGCTTTATCTTTCCAGGGAGCCTGATGGTTTCTACCTGGGCTCATACTCGTTCATGAAAACCCCAATTCTCTCTACAGCATTTCATTTCATCCGCTCGCTGGTATCCAACCTGTGACTCTACAGTTGTGCATGCTTGATAGTACGGTCCTCATGAGACTGTGCTCCTTCTGTGGCTTCTCATTGCAGGAGAATGGGATTTCCATCCTGTGGCAGCCCTAAGGTTTTCAGAGGTCTGGTTCTTGTGTATGCCCTCCATCTTGTTCCCCTCCGCTTTCTCAGCCTGATTTCAGCTGTTTCCCTCCTCAGCCTTATTTTCTTTGGCTCTTTTGCTTGTTCATGGCTCTCTAAACACATCAACATTCTCTTAGCTCCTCAGATCAGCAAGCCTTTTTCCTGATGCAGGGCCTTTGCACATACTATTTCCTAAGCTCCCAACATTCTTTCTCTTCTCCTCACAGGACTCAGTCTTCAAGTCCAGACTGATAGTTAACTCTTCAGTGAGGCTTTCATAGTCCACTTACCATTTATTTACTTACTTTTGTAAATTTTTTATGTGTATATATTACATATATAATATATAAATTTTATATATTTATTAATAAAACTTATCTCTTATAATGCTTTTGGAGTTATTGAGAAATTGAGCAGATGATGCAGAGAATTTCTAGGTGAGCCCTGTCTATGGTTTCTTACATGAACATACTGCCTTACTTCAATTAATGAACCAATGACGCGTTAATGTTGATTGTTTACTCAGATTCTCTTACGTTCTACCTGGTATCCCCGACATCCTTTGGTTTTGTTTGTTTGAGCATCCAGAACACCCTATTGCATTTAGTTCTCATGTCTCACGGTCTCCTCTTGGCTGTGATGGTTTCTCGGACTTTCCTTGTCTTTGATGAGCTTGGCATCTTAGAGCAGCATCGCTCCAGGGGTAGTGTAGGGTGCTCTCTGTTGGGACTTGTCCAGTGTTTTTTCTCGTGATTAGGACAGGTTGTATGTGCTGGGAGGAAGACCACAGAGGCACAGTGTTGTTTCAACACATTGTATTAAAAGTCCAGTCTGTCACTGTGATGCATACGTGTTGACTTGGTTGACTTTGGTCACCTGGAAGCAGTATGTCTGACAGTTTTTTTTGCTTTTTGTTTTTTTCCTACAGTCACCCTTTCCCCGCTCTTTAGACTGTGTTCTTCAGATGGGAGTCATTCAGCATAGCCCATTCTTAAGGAGTTGGAGCTATGCTGCTCTGCCTTTCAGGATGAAAGATTTATATAAAAGTACCCAGAAATTTCCTGCGTTCCTAGCTTGTCTCCTCCCTACTTATCAGTACACTCAAGAATGGGTTTATATCACTGTGAACACACACACATGTGTATTCACACTTTGGGCTGTGATCCAAATAGTTGGTTTTCCTGCTTCATTTCTTCCATCTTTGGCCATGGGGAGGGAGCTCTTTCAGATGAAGCCCCTGATGCTTTGGCCTTGTCCTACCCGTGCTTCTTTTTAAAGTTTTTTCTTTTAATTAATAATAATAATAATAATAATAATAATAATAATAAAACAATGAGCTGTTACTTTCTGTCATGATACTGAGTTCCAGAATCATCTTGCGCCATTTCTACCCTGGTCTTAGAGTTAGCTAAGGAGCATGGATTCCTTTGGAAAATGGCATCGAAAACCAAAGCCTGGTATTAGGTGTGTCATTGAAATGGGACGCTGTCCTTCAGGTCTCATCTTCACCTTATTATCCTTCCCTCCGCAGCCCACGGCACATGATGCGATTTGCTTTGTTTGTTTGTTTCTTTCTTTTTTTGAGACAGGGTTTTCTGTTGTAACCCTGGCTGTCCTGGAACTCACTCTGTGGACCAGGCTGGCCTCGAACTCACAGAGATCCGCCTGCCTCTGCCTCCAGAATGCTGAGATTAAAGGGGTGCGCCACCACTGCCTGGCTTTGCTAGCTTTCCTATCGTCTGTCTCCCCACCTTCCCTCCTAGCTCCACAGGGTCAGATGTAGTGTTCTCCCATGGGGCCTAACACAAAGTGAACTCCCGAGAAGTGCTCATTGGAGGAAAGAATGAATGAGAAGCAGGCTTTTATGAGAGAAAATTCCATGGTTCACTCAATATTTGGTGAATCAAAGGTAAAATTTAATATATGAGGAGTAGTTTATACTTTAAAAATATCTAGATGTATTTTATTTGTATGAATGTTTTGCCTGCATGTTTGTATGAGCACCATCTGCATGGCGGTGGATGAGGAGGTCAGAGACGGCATTGGATCCCCTGGATCCCCTGGATCCCCTGGATCAATGGTTATGGATAGTTGTGAGCTATTCTGTAGGCGCTGGGAATGAAACCAGGGTCCTCTACAAGGGCAGCAAGTACTCTTAACCACTGGGCCATTTTTCCAGCCCCTGGTTAATGGTTTTTAAAAAATTAGTTTTTTGGGTAGGATCTTGCTATGTAGCTCAGGCTAGTCAAGAATTCACTATATAACCCAGGCTAGCCTTTAGCTCACCATCCTGTCTTAGTCTCCAGAATGCTGGAATTATAATCAAGGGCTACCACACCCAACAACTTTACAGATATCTAAGTGTAAGGGTTAGAGTTTAGGCTGGGCAAAAGCAGAAAATATGAAATTGAGACACACATACATGCAGATCACTTACAAGCTCATTAGTGGTGTGACATCTATACTTTAATTCTAGGCAACTAATTAAGAATTGTGGACAGAAAAGGCATCTATGAAGTCTAGGTGAGCATTGCTTTCTGCATGTGAGGTAGCTGAATGGTAGAGACTCATTTTTATGTACTGGTAGGTGTGATAATGATATCAGGATTTTTTTTTTTCTTCTTTTTCTTATACTAAAGTAGGGGAGCCATGGGCAAAGAAGCACAAATGGAGGAACAGAATGTGTTGATGGCTTCAGGTCTGCTGAATGCATCACTGTAGGACAGAAGTAGACAAGAGACATGAAACAGCACTGGGTTGGGCTGGCTGGGCTGGGGGCTTGAGGCGGGATGTCCGGGTGGAAGGGCCAGCTTAGAAATTCCCAGCTTCCGGAAGACAGCGCAAATAAGAACACCCAAGAAACCACCCCTACTGTTCCTACTGTTGAGAACTGGACACCGTGATGCTGTGAGGCCCATGCAGTTGGGGTGGAAGTCCCACCTGCCTGCAGAGAGCAGGCTTCAAACAAGCCAAGGGGTCCAGGAAGAGTCGTTTGCTTTCAGACAGAGGCAGAAGCAGGGCTAGCCGGGCTCGGAGACTTGGGCAAAAGGGAGGCAGGCTCATTCATCATCGGTGGAAGTCAAGGAGGAGCCAGGGCGAAGGGTGTGGTGCAAGGACTGGAGTCTACAGAGCAGACTCAAGGCTTCGCTGTCCTCTAGGTCGCGACGCTCAGATTCACTGACTGGACTTAGAGAAGCCTGAGACAGCAAATACTTTAGGGTCAGGCGGACAAAGCTAGTCACATGACCCTAACTCAAGGTAAGAGCAGAATCCAGCCTGATGCTGCAGGGGTCATTATTTGCTGTTTGACCTTTAACTCCGGCATAATTACTTTTCTGAGGAAATCATTTAAGGTCACTTTAGGTAGCATGCTGAGTCAGTCAGCAGGCCTCGCTATAAGCCTGCAAACTCAAAGCTTTGTTCCCGTGCTACAGAAATACTGACGTTTCTCCAGCCCCAGAAGACCCTTGGCCTGCCCCTTAGCCTCACTCCTTATAGCCTGTGCGGTCAGAGCTCCTTTCCCAGCTCCTGAGGGAGGGTTGAATGAGGACTATTTTCCACCCCTCTCCACCACACTCAGCCCTGGGATTATGTCCTTTGGGATTGTTCTCAGATCTGCCTTTCCCTCGGGGGCCATACACCGCAGAGTTAACTCTTCCTAGCCCTGCTGTGCATAGCTTTCTTGGCTTCTGGAGCCTGAATAAGTCAGTCCAGTGGCTTAGCTTGGCTCTATTTTTAATGCCCCCTTCTGTATGTGTACTTGTTGTGTGTGGATGGCCATGCATGTGTTCACAATGTGGAAACAGAAGACATCAGGTGTCATCCTCAGGAAGCCCATACAGTCCCTTTGGCGCAGGTTTCTCACTGGTCTGAGCTTGTTAATTATGCCAAGCTGGCTGACCACTGAGTCCAGAGATCCTCCTCTCTCTGCTTCCCCGTGCTTGCAAGCATGTTAATCACTCTTAAGTGGGTGCTGGATATTGAACTCAGGTCCTTGTGCTTGCAAGGCAAGAACTTTGTGATGGAGCCATCTCCCTCACGCTTCATTTATATCTCTCCAGGAAGAGGAGGAGGAGACCTTTGTTTACTTATTTTTTGTTGATTGTAGAAGAATCATCCAGAGTTGGCAGCTGAGCAGGTGAGCTCATGTCTCTCTGAGATGGTTGGGAAACATGAAGTGTCTTCTGCTCTTTAAGTCAGTAGTTCTCAGGTGTGTGTGTGTAGGAGAGAGAGAGAGAGAGAGAAAGAGAGAGAGAGAGAGAATGAGAGAATTTAAATAGTGCACCAGGGCCTCTGCCCCAAACAGCCTTTGTATTCTTATTGTTCAGCAGCATGTGCTTACCAGGGCTGGAAAGGCTGAATGAATACATCCCAGGCGACCCTTCTGTGGTCATCCTTCTTTGTTTCCCTTTCCTGCCCAATTACCCATTTGTTCTTTTTTCTCTCTAAGCCCTCAAAGTTCTTTGCTTCCCCTACTTTGGATGCTTTGGTGGCCTCAGGCTGTGTCTGCATAAGAGGATTTGGAGGGGAGTTATGGGGAGGCATTTGCAGTTGGAAGAGCATCTGTCTATATCTTCTGTATTTGTGTTTCTGTGGGTGGGCATATCTATAAGGGAATGAATATTGCATGAATTTGCATTTTGGAGTGTGATTTTCCTTTTGTTCGGTGTATCTTGAGGAGACATGAGGACTGATTTATATGTGTGCAATTGTCTGATCTGGAAGGAGTGTTTCTACTTCCCTTGAACCAAGAGTCAGCTAAATTGGGGTTTTGGAGTGGGGGACAGTTAGGGAAGGAAAGATTTGTCGGGGATAAACAACCTCTCTTCCCCATCTTCCACAAGAAGGGTACATTTAGGGTAGTGGGGAGCAGGGGTATGGGTGCAGAGGAGGTGAGGCTGGGGTGATGGGGTGGGAGGCAGATGGAGGAAAGCCGAGTAATCCCTGTTTAGCAACTTGACTTTTATCTCAGAGGAGTCTGCGGGCAGGAAGATGTGATGAGGTATTTGCATTTTAGAAAGACAAATGGAACACAGAGATGAATTTGAGGGGCTCATGGATAGAGACCTGGAGGCTAGGTAAGAATCCTTAAAGGATGGAGAGGGCTGTGGTGAGATCAGTAGAGGGAGAGGATGGGTTAAAAAGATTAAAGTAGCAGTGCCTAGAGATCTATTGGGTACTGGGGTGAAGCAGAGGGGCCCTTAGGAGCCATGCTCGGGAGGGTGTACACAGTGCTGTTGTTAGCTCAGACAAAGAGGATGGCAAAGGACCACACCAAGCTAGACAGGGAAAATGGCTGAGCCGAGGATGGATTTAATTTGGGGTACCCACAGAACATCCAGTTACAGATGGTAAATAAGCTGTTGGGTATAGAGGTCTGAATTTTAGAGAAGAAATATTCATCCATTTACAGATGATCTCTAGAGCTATAGATGAAGTTATCCAAAGGACACTTAAGAGGGGAAGAAAAGAGAGCACTGCTAGCTCGCCACGGCTACCATAGCAAGTTACTACAGAGTTAGTCACATAAAACAGCACAGGTTTAATTTTTTTCCAGGACTGAAATGGGCAGTGAAACCGAGTCCCTTCTGGATGTGCTGGGTCAGCTTATTCCTGATCCTTTCCACTGGCTTCCTACACTTCTGGGCGTGTGGCCTTCACTTTGATCACCACACTGTTTTGTCTGATCTCAACTCTTTTTCCATCATATTGAAAGGATCCTTGTGGTAAAATTATCTTCCCAATATGAATCTTTCACCATGTAAGGTATCATAGTCTGAGGTGCGAAAGATTAGGACATGGATATCTTTTGGGAGGCATTATTCTATCTGTGATAAGCACCTAAGGCAGAACTCCAAGATTTGCCGACATCAAAGGCAGATAGAGGAATGGGGGGAGCAGAGGAGGCAGCTAAATTATAGTAAGGAGAACCCAGAGACTGTGGCTTGAGGTTGGGGATATCTTTGGGTAGAAAGAACTAATGGGGATGCTTGATCTTCTTAAAGTCAGTAGATTCTACAGGATAAAGATCGAAAACTGTCCATTTGATCACCAAGGAACAGTTCTTTCCTTCAGTGAGTATTCATAGGGCACTTTGTACTGTCCACTAATCTGGGAATGGAGACTGTAATAGGGATGGAAGCAAATCTCTTGCTCTCATTCTAGTTGGGGGAATACAGGCAATAAATTGGAAGTAAAGAAACAAGATATATGATTGGAATGATTTGTAAGGAATCAAGTTAACAAAAGTGTGAAAGTAAAAGATTAGGAAGGTCTCTGAAGGGGTGACATCTAAGTCTATCTGTATCTGACTGACAAGAAGAATGAATGATTAGAATTCTGGGGATGGCAGTCCATGAAGTATCTAGGGAAAAGACTTTCCCTTGGGTGAGCCCATCTTGTTGGGGACAGAGAGAAGCCTGGGGTGACTGTCCTAAAGGTAATGAGGAAGTGGTCAGGGATGTGTCTTGGGTAGGCTATATAGGTCAGGGGTTTGTGATTTGAATTCTACTTAAGGAGTTTAGATTCTGTGCAGAGCTTTTGTTGTAGAGAGCAAGAGTGAAGCATAAAAGTTGATTGCGGAGAGAGCTGGTACTGGCTTGGGCTAGGATTATAGTAACTTTAATGAGTTGTACTGTGTTCCCCCCAAAAGATATGTTGAAGTCCTAACTAACTCCTAGCACCTGTAAATGTTCTTGTACGATCCTTATAGATGTATTAAACCGAGATCACACTGGATTAGGGCAAGCCTAATCCATCATGACTAGAATGTAGATTCTACCCCTGGGGGGAACATTGTGTGAGTACCATTGAGGCAGAGAATGGGCTGGACTGATTCCAATGCAAACCAAGGCTACTACCAGAAGCTTGGAGCAGGCAAAGACCCCTGTAGGTCACAATGGAGCTGTGGGTCTGCCTACAACTTGCTTTTGGACTTGTACTAGATAATACAGTTCTGCCATGTCAAACTATTTCGTTTGAAGAGGACTTTTTTTTTTTAATGTTAGCTTTGGGAAATTGGGAGGAGATGGCTCAGAGGTATAACTGACAGAGTTTATAGATAGATTGAAGGTAGGAGGTGAAGGAGAAAGAGCAACTGAGGACAAACTTGATTTGTGGTCAAGCAACTGGGTGGCTGATGAGTCTCCTTTCTAAGACTGGGAAGACTATTGGTGGAGCGAGTTTGGGGACAACTCAAAAAGTGACCGTATGAGTCAGCAGCTGAGCTGGAGGTAATATTTGAAGGTTCTTGGCATATAGATGACACTGACATAATGAGGTAAATGAAACCACCCAAGAAGAGTGAGTTTTTGACTGGCCTTGAAAAGAAGAAAAATAACTTTCAATTTCAGATACATTAGATCCTGGATCCTGGTGGGAATGTATACTTTCCCCATAACACCTACAAGAGTTAAATTCAGTGTATATTTCCTTTACTAGTCTGGTTAAGTTCAGCCTGTATTTATGTTATTTGATCATGTTTGAAAACATGTCCAAAATACTTTGAAACTCATCCCATCAAGAGGTAGAGTCTGGACATGCATGGTAGCACACGCCTTTAATCTCAGCACTCTGGAGGCAGAGGCATCCCTCTGTGAGTTGGAGGTCAGCCAACTCTGTTTCCAACAACCAAGATAAACATAAAATAAAGTAAAAAAGAGTTAGGTTTTGTTCTTCTACTAAGCTCCACTCCTCCCCTCTTCCATGTTGTACTATCTTGAGATAGTACACTTTGGCCAATGAGTGTTGTTAAAATGATGCTCAGCTCATTTAAGAGCCTAGCTTCCAGAGGGTCTCCGGCTAATGATTTTGCCTTCTACTATGTGTGGAAACCGGGCTCAAGTGCTGTAGTTGGAGAGAGTGAGCGAACTGGGTGGAGGCCATCTTGGATTCATGTGTACTGCTGTCTAGCTGCAACCAAATGAGCGAGTGCAGGTGCAGCAAACAGAGGAATGAGCTGGCCCACAGAGTTGGGAAAACAATCAGTTGCTGTTCTAAGGCACAGCGTTTCAGGGTAGCTGGTTATACAAACGGACACCCTTGGCTTAGAGCTCAGGATCTGCGTAGTCGGTATAATGTAGAGGGAAAGAGCTGTGCGCTGTTCAGGGGCATATAGAGAAATAAGAATTTAACCTAGTTGCGTAATTAGATGGAAATTCAAAAGGTCACAGGATAATACATCGTTCACTGAAATGATAAAATACAGGAGGCACATTTCAGAGACAAAACGGCATCCATTCTTAGGTCATTCCTTCGACAGGTATTTAAGACCCTGTGCTCTACAATTATGCCTGGCAGGGTGGTAGGTGAAGGTCGCAGAGGAGAAAAAGATGAATGCTCTGAACATTGTCACAGACTCATGGTCTTTGTTGTTGGGTGAACATCATGTCTGTGGCTAGGACGGCCATGGAGGTTCCTTATGATAACGGCTGTCCTTGACTGGCCTGTCACTGGGTCCCATGTGTTCACTATTCCTCATTATTAGACCTCACCACACTCCTGTCTGGTGGTGGACTATTCTTCTGCAGTCCACAGATACTGGGCATTGATAAGGAGAAGTAGCTGGGCCAGGATCACACAGCTGGAGAAGAGGATGAGTTACCAACTATTTGACTGTCAGGCGCATAATTTCTCTACCACAGTATCTAGTAGCCATGAGTCCTCCACCAGACTCTAAGGCAGTGTGTAGGTTTAGATGGGAGATTGGGCATGATGGATCCTGAGGTCAGATGAAGCCCTTCTACTGGGCTGGTGGCTGACTCTGGGAGGCTTGATGCGGAATGCTATCACCATTTTGGAGGTGTCATCTCTATCTTGTGTTCTGCAAAAGAGAATTGGGGCTTCAGCAGGAATGAAAAGGCCCAGCGAATCCAGATCACCACAACTTTTTTGTGGAAGAGACTCTGTTTCTGCCCAATAACTTACATGTAGAGATATCCCCTCTCACACAATTTTCTCACTGTATTACGTTTTCAGTGCAGTGGGTGGTAAGTGTAGAGGCTAAGACCTCTTTCGGTCAGTGTTCCTTGCTTTTTGGGACTCCTTTGAACTGCACATGTGGACCTACTATGTGCTGTCCCACCCATGGAGCAGTGTCCAACAGCAGGGTCTGGGAGCTAGAAGAAGGCTTGCATGTCACCGTGACTCTCAGGGAATGACATCAGTGAGCCATTGTGGGTTGAGGGGGTGGCACTGTGCAGTTGGAAGAAGCCTGGTGTGGCTGCTGTCCTGAGAGTAGGATCAAGAAGGAAGAAAATGGAAAGAAGATTCCAGCCAGTGGACAAGACTCAGCACTCAGGATGGGATACAAGCATACAAGGACATGTGCCCAGAGGGCCTGGGATGACCCTCAGTCCTGCAGTGGCCTAGATATAATGGTGCTCTTCCCAAAGTGGAAAATTTCAACCTCTACCTAGGCAAACACTCTGTCAACTTAGTGACAGCTCCATCCCTCAGCCTCCACCTGATGTGGGATGTTCCCTACAGGGAGGCCATTCTTACTGGTTTGGGAACAGTGTCAATGCTGGCCACCATCTCTGAGAAGGAGGGACTCAGAGTTCTGACAAGTCATGCTGACTTGCCTTCAAGACTTCGCAAGGCAGGGGTCACTTCAAAGATAATTACTGCATCTCTCTTGCTTCTTGGTACACATTTACAGAAACTGCATCTCCATAAGTCCTGAAATACAGGGCTACTGTGTGAGTGGAGGTTACTTCTACATCAACAGACTGGCCTTTGGCCTGACCGGCCCCTTCTTAGAGGGGCTTCATATTGTCTAACAGTCTTTGCTGTTTTATAACTTCCTGAGGTAACCTTGGCTCTGTCTTGGATGTAACAGCATTGTAGATTGCAGAGTTACATTAGCAAGGATGAGGGGTAGGAGGAGACCTGCCAGTCCAGGGTTCAGTAGAACTTAGGGAGCTCTCCATCCAGAGGGATTCCCCTTTTCCCTTTGGACACAGTTGGCTTTCCAACTGGATAAGCATTTAGGTGGCATCTGGTAACCTCCCTCCCGCCCTCCCGCCTCCCAGAGCTCAAAGACAAATCTCAAATATGCCCTTTTCTCTTTGTAAATAATAGTTACTTTTCATTTGCTGATAGTGATAGCTTGCAGTGGCTGGGCACCTTCCACATTCCAGAAACTGTGTTAAGCATGCCTTGGAGATGATCTTATTTAATACTGGTTGACCCTACCAGCTACTGGACCCACCACCTCATAGGTGGTGAAGTGGAGGCACACAGAAAGTAGGTAACTAACCCTAACTCAGGGAGCTGGGGATGGCACCAGGAGCTAATTCAAGGCTTGAGCATGCGTGCTGCCTCCAACTGAGGCAGAAAAACATGTTCTCAGAAGAAAGCTTGTGAAACAGCTAGAGTCAGCTTGTAAATCCTTAAAAAAATGAAAATAAAAAAAACCCCTAGATAATCTATAGTCTTTCTACAGAGAATCGTGGTTAGTATTTTTTCCAGTTATATGTTTGTGTAGGTTCTAAAGAAAGTGACTTAAGGTATTAATTTATAGATTACTTTTCCCCACTTTACATTATGTTTTGAACATATTTTCTAACACCTTGATTTTTAGTGGCTGCAAAGTACTTCATTATACAGGAATCCATAATTTACTTTAAAAAACTGCCCCCCCCCTGTTATTGGAACGTTAGGTTGCTTGTAAATTTTGTTGTTATAAATAATGTCATGACTAGCAACTGTGCGTTTGTATCTTTGCGACTCAGAGGCCTGCGTGAGGGTAAATTCTTAGAAGTGCTATTTCTGCATCAAAAGGCACGCACACTGAAAGGTTTTGGTGTGTCTGCAGACACACTTTCCAGAAGATTTGCACTCATTTATTTTCCCACTAGCAGAATTTGAGAGTCTCCATTTCTTTACAACTCTGTTAACACTGTCTGATCCATTATTTTTAAAACTTTGATAGGTTCCTCAGGTGAGACATATCTTCTTTTAAAATAACTGTTGATATTAGACACTTTATGTTTACTGAACGGTTGTTCTTTTGCCAATTGCTTTTACTTTTGTTAGAATGCTCATCTTTTTCTTATTGATTTGCATTTTGCTTTTTGGTATATTGAGTTATGACATGCCCTTTTGTCATGTATGTTGACATTCAACATATATTCTTTTGTCCATTTTTTAATATACAGAAGTTTAAAATTTCTGTGTAATCAAAATTTCTAGTTTTTTTCTCTACTGTCTTTCCTTTTAGTTCCGAGCAGGGTTGCTTCTATTTGGCCAAACTCGAGAACACTGAGAGGCTGCAGTGTTGAGATATTGGGGCTCTGGGGGGTTAAGGAGTTCTGAGAGAACACATTCGGTAGAAGTGAATCAGGCACTCATTGCACAAGGACAAAGCTCCTGGGACCTTGTCAACAGAGATCTGGGTGGGAATTCTTTTGTTCTTGGTAATTCTGTCCCTATTCTTTCTCTTTGAATACCTGTCTGTGTGGAAGTTGCTGGATTCTTTGTTTTTCAGACACAGCTCAGGCTGGACTTGAACTGTGAATTTCCTGTATCTACAATCACATTCTGGCATTCCAGGTGTGCAATACCCAGTTATGGGGTACGAGGGCTTTGTGCCTATTAGAAAAACACTCTGCTGACTGAGCTACATCCCTAGTCCAGGTCTTCTTAGCTTTAAGGCTATCATCCCCAGGGAAGAGGAATAGCCCAAGGTGTGCTGGTAAACTGGCTCTGAGAAGCAGCAAAAACTGTAATAGCTCCAAACTGTAGCAGTTACCGATTTCGGCGGGATAAATTTCTCTCTCTGTGGCTGACTTTGCCCCCTCCCTTCAACAGTGACAAATGGATCACAAAATTAAGCTCTCATTGCTCAGGAGCAGGCATGGGCTGGCTCTACTACACGATTAGTGACACCTTCCAAGGCTACCAGCATCTATGTCAAAAGGAAACCTCTGTCTGCTCTGTGGAGCCAGGCTCAGCTCAGGGCATCCGGAGCCCTGGCAGGCTGATTCGCGTTCAGGGAAGACTCAGTTTCTTGCCAAGCAGGGTCATTTTCTCTGTGTTATTCAGCCACTTCAAAGCCTAAGGGCAGGCAGGATTCTTGCACCAGGCATCTTAACAGATACAGAGTGACCCACTTTCAAAGACTCCCCGAAGCAGTGAAGCTTATTGCCCATTTCCAGAATGGTCCTGCTAATCTCTCCCATGGTGATGATTGCTCTGCTACTAACTAGCCGCATGACCTCCAGCAGATGAACTGCCCTCCGTGGGCCTCTGCATTCTTATCTGTAAAATGACATGGTTAGAGCTGATGCGCCCCAAATTCTACTCCAGCCCCGCCATCCTGTGATTATATGGATCTTTGAGCGACAGCAGCGTTTATAGGAATGATATCGCTGAGGTACTGTTCAGCCTGGCTCATAATCTGTGCAAAGCAAAGAACTTGTAAAGTCACCGGGGGCAGAAATGTTATTTTTGAGTAACAGAACTTAGTAATATAACACAAATTCTGAAAGGGGAAGAAATACTAAGTTACGTTTCTTCATTCCAGGAGAGGGACACCCCAAAAGATGGTGGGGTTAATAGATTCCTCTCTGATGCTCCTGGGGGTACCAGTTGAAGTATCTAAAGGTCCACTTGGGAAATCAACAAGAACTCTTAGATAGACTCTGAATTATGGAGGGATTATCCAGGTTCAATCTTGCTTTCGTGCGTCTGACTGCTTAATTACTTACTTGGTTGGTATCTCAGATTTCCTCCATTTTCTTGCAGCCTGCAGGGAATCCCTTTGATGAGGTTGGGTGGTACAGGGAACAGCAGGTTGAAGCTGGCAGGTTGATTTCATCTTGTTATAAGGCTCCAGTAGACTTTTTTTTTCCAGGTCAGGCCTCAGATGTATCTACTAAGTGATGCCCAGTTGGGGCATTCCCAATATTGTGGATCCAGGCTAGACTTGGCTGCCAGCTGCCATTGAGGGTCAGATCTTCATGTGGCTCTTGGAGTATGTTTTCTGGGGTCATTGCATATGGCTCTCATCATGTTCTCTTAACAATGACAAAATGACATAGAATGTTCCCTAAGACGTCGGCGGAGTTGTGGCTCTTTCTTACTTCTGTCCATTTTCTATTGGCCGTGGTAAGTTACATAGCCAAAGCCACACATCCCTGGACAGACATGTTTGTTCCATGCAGACTGCCAAATCACATGGTGACCCTGAGGACAGGAAGTCTGAAGATCTCAGAATAGCCACGCCATCTACAGGAGTGGATGGCATAATTCCTCCTGTCACACCGTGGTCCTAGGAGAGAAGTCCTCTTCACTTGGGCAAGAAATAATGTGTAGGACAGGCTTTCTCTTTTCTGCCTTGCACATATACCAACTATTTAAGAAGCAGACAAACCAAAAGATGCAGCAACAGTAACAGCCATGAGAGCCCAGGAGGAGTGCTGTGGGCATGTAGGGTAAACACTGCTGGTGACCAGGTCCTACAGCTGTGTATCTATGTGTGTATGTTTGTATGTGTATGTGGAGGTGTTGCTCAGGTACTGTCTACTTTCATATGAGACAGGTTTTCTCACTGGCCCAGAACTTGCTAAGTAGGCTAGGTAGGCTGTCACTGAGCCCCGGGGATCCATCTATCTCTACCCGTCATCTGCTAAATCACGTGTGGGTCCCGTTACACTCAGTTCTTTAAAATATTGGTTCTAGGGATCACTCCAGCTATCATGCTTGTAAGGCAAGGGCTTTAGAACTGAGCCATCCCCCTAGGTGTGAAATAGGGGTAAGGACCCCACTCTCATCCCTCACCTGTGCCTGTGGCCGCCGAGAGGGAGGGGTGACTATGGAGCTTCAGGCCTGATGTTCAGCACATTGTCCTCATGCATCTCTGACCTGTATCCTTAATGGATGGATGCCATATCAGCCTTCTCCCTGCTTCTCCACCCTGCCCTTTGCTGCCTTTCCCAAGCTCCCTATCTTTTCATATTTCTGGCCTTGAGTGAAGTCCTTTCCCCTCCCTTCCCCTCCTTTCCTTTTCTTTCCCCTCCCCTCCCCTCCCCTCCCCTCCCCTCCCCTCCCCCCCCTCCCCTCCCCTCCCCTCCCCTCCCCTTCCTTCTCTGCCCAAGTTGTATTTTTCCTTGAAGAGAAGTCCCACTCTCTCTCGCTGTGAGCCATCCGTCCGCATCACCTCCTTTTCTCTACCGTTTGGTGTGTAACCTCTTGCGCCCTCGCACTGTCAGTGCACCCATGCCAAAAGCTCTCCGACGGCACCATCTAGGTGTGAGGTCTCTGTCCCCGCCACAGGCACTTCCCTAAGAACAGGCTTGAACTTCAGTAAGTACTTGCTGAATGCTTTTTTTAAAAATGAATCCCAGCCTCCTCAAAGTGTTCCTTTATCTGTGAAATATGACAAGACAAGAAGACTAGCAGGAAAAACAGGACTCTGGGGGATTCTGAGATAAGAGGCCAGACCTGCAGACAAGGTCATTCTCTGTTGGAGCCTGGCCCTGGTGATGTGGTCTCAGGTGACCCTCCTGAGCCTGTAGACAAGCTGATAAGCTGCTGGACCACCGATTGGCCAGCTCTCGGGCGTCTGGAGAAGCATGTGTTCCTACTTCCTGCCAGCCTGTGTGCCAATGGAGCAACTTTTTTGGACCAGTGGAGCCTGCGGTAAAGCCAACATCTCGCCAGCACCGCCTCTGGTGTCTGGTGGATACTCTCCTAGAGCTTGGGCCTGAGGGTGACCTCCCGAGGAGTCAGAGAGGTCTGAGACATGGAGGCTAAATTGAAATTGGGGGTTATAAAAAGTATAAAGTTGGAAGGCGCCAGCAAAGGAGGGAGGAGCTTTGGCAGGTCCATGTGCCCTTTGTAAACAGTTTCAAGATATTTATACCCCTGGCTCTCCTCCATCTTTGGGGATGACATCACCATACACCCATGGCCCAGACCTTAGACCAAAAATGCTCTTCGGTGCCCCCTTCCATCACCTCCCTTCATCCCTCCTTTTTCCGCACCAGTGTCCCTCTCCTGGCCATCCCCTGTGTTCACTATCCCTCCCTTTGTCTCTTTCCAAGGTCTTCAAAATAACTTCTAACCACAGCAGTCCCCCTGCAGTCCTCTTTCCCCCTGCAACCAGTCTATGTGTTATCAGAGCCAGAGTGATATTTAGAAACTATAAATAAAGTCATTTCACTCTCTCATTCAGAATGCTCAGAGGGCCTCTAGTATTTCCTCACTCTGGAAAGAATATGATGGTTCCTCAAAAAACTAAATGTAGAACCATCATATGATGCAGAGATCCCACTTCTGGGTATACACCCCAACGAATAGGAGGCAGGGCCTTCAAGAGATGCATATCCGCATGGGTGCATCGGTAACACAAATGCTATTGATAGATGAGTGGATAAATACATATTTGTATACATATGATGGTATCAAAAGAGGGAATTCTGGCAGGTTACAGCACAGATGAACCATGGGTACTGTGCTAAGTGTAGTTAGCCAGGCACAAAAAGACAGATATTTCATTTTTGAGACAGGGACTCACTCTGTAGCCCAGGCTGGTCTTGGATCCACTACATAGCCCAGTCTGGCTTCTAACTTGTGGCTTTCTTTCTTTAGCATCCTAAGTGCTAGAATGACAGGAGCATGCTAGTGAGTCTACTTCTGTGAGTTGAACTATTTGTTCCACTTAGAGGAAACAGATTCATAGAGATGGGAAGTACAGTGGTTGCAGGACTGGAGGTGGGGTGGGAGCTTGTTATTTAATCAGTCTAAAGTTCTGGTTCTTCAAAATGTAAATAACTCTGGAGTCCAATTTCACCACAATGTGAATGAACTTACCGCTACAAAACTGTATCCTTAAAAATGGTTGAGATGGTAAATGTTAGTTATGCTGTTCTTACCACCATTTACAGCCTCCCACTTTGACAAGGATCTGGGGATCTGGTTCCCTCTGATCAGCCTTCTCTCTTGATGGCACGTGTTCATCTCTTTTCCTGGAAGAAAATCTGCAAGGCTGGTGCCTTCTCGGGGTCAGGTCTTGTTTCACATTGAGCCTCCAATCCCTCCTCTGTTTTTACAACTCCCACCTTTGGCTTTTGTAGTCTCCTCAGTCTGGAGGACAGCGATATTGTCTTCATCTCTGACTGCACTCCGTGGCTGGGAGAGTGCTTGCGTTTGACAGTGTTCTGTAGCTGCCAGTCAGGCTATTTTCTGGGCGTGCTTTTGATTGGCTGTGAGGAGGGCATGCACACTTAGCTGTTCTCCTCGTACAATGTGTCTGCGTTAGGCTGGACCAGCCTTGATGGGCTCGGTGATGGGAACGGGCCTGACGAGGGACAAATTTGATTGACCTTCATAGAGATGAAATCACTGACTTTGAATCCAGCACATGTTTTAAAAATTGGATTTCTTTCGTGCTTAAAGCATTAGGGAAGGAACAGAAAACTTTGTTGACAATGAGACAGGGTCTGCTGTACAGTGCCTGTGTTCTGGCATGATGAAGGCCTGAGTGGCCAGGCCATGGAGAATTGCAGCAGTGGCAGATGGGTTGAGAGGGCTTGTGTGGGCCCGTCAGCCAGAGAGACCAGAAGCACGCCTGTCTCATTTTGCTTTCTGTTGCTGATATAAACACCATGACCAAAGCAACTTGGAGAGGAGAAGGTTTATTTCAGTTTATAGGTTACAATCCATCACTGAGGGAGGGCAAGGCAGGAACTCAAGTCGGTAGCCAATAGAGAAACACCGCTTACTGGCTTGCTGTCATGGCTTGCTTTTAGATTTTTCTTCTTTTTTTCTTGCTTTCCCTTCCTTCCTTCCTTCCTTTCTTTTTTTCTTTCTTTCTTTCTTTCTTTCTTTCTTTCTTTCTTTCTTTCTTTCTTTCTTTCTTTCTTCCTTCCTTTCTTTCTTTCTTCTTTCCTTCTTCCCTCCTTCCTTCCTTCCGTCCTTCCTTTTTCTTTTCTTTTCTTGTCTTCTTTTGAGACAGGGTCTCACTATGTAGCTCTGACTGTTCTGGAACTCACTCTATAGACCAGACTGGCCTCGAACTCACAGAGATCAGATTGCCTCTGTCTCTCAGGTGCTGGGGTTAACAATGTGTGTCACTACAGGAGCTCACTTAGCTACCTTTCTTAAATATTCCAGGCTCACATGTCCAGGGATGCCGCTGCCCATAGTGGGCTGGGCCCTCCTACATCGATTAGCAAGAAATGCTCCACAGACATGCCCACAGGCCATTCTCAGGGAAGTAAGTTTCCAAATTCTGCAGTTGACATCCATTCTTCTCAGGTGTGTCTAGGTTTGTGTTAAGTTGATAAAAACTAATAGCACAATTCACCTTTGCCAACTTGACACACAAACACAGTACCATTAAACCATAATTTTTCCGTATTTGTCCCCGAGATCTCATGTTGATATCATAATATAAAATACAATGTAACTTTAAAAGTTCCACAGTCTTTAAAAATTTCATTGCTTTAAATGTCCAGTGTCTCTTTAAAAATTCAAAATCTCTTAACTGTGGGCTCCTGTAAAACAAAAACAAAACAAAATAAAATCAAGTTAAATACGTTCTTATTTGAAAAGGGAAGAGCAGGGACATAAAAACACATGTAAGCAAAACTAAAGTCCATGAGTGTAGCCCAAATCCTGTAGTTAAGCAAGGACATCTGGGACTCATTCATGGTCTTCTGGCTTCAAAGGCCTGGGCAGCTCCAAAAGCCAAAATCCCTGCTATCTATAGCACTCACAGCGTGTCTCCCAGGCTCAGACCAGCTCCTCTCCATACTGATGCTGCCATTGGCAAACTTCTATCATCCTGACATCTTCAATATACTGGGGTCTCCATTGCTATGAAGGCTGCACCTTCACCAATGGCCTCTCCCAGACTCAGCAGGGAGACTCTGACCCTGTCCCACAGTGCCGTCTCAGCTGGTCCCTTCATGCTGTCAAAACTATTACCGTGTGGGAGACTCTGAAACGTAATCCGTTCTGCTGTGAGCTGAATGTGCAGCCTTGGCTCCCCTGGACCACAGCTTCTTTGAGCTGACCCCGAGGAAATATTTCCCGTAAGATTTTGCCTCAAGATGCTGGTCTCTTATTAATCACAGCTGACATTTCAGCTTCAGCTGGGTAGCATCCATTGTCCCAGTAAAGCAAAGGTTTTCCTTCCACAGAGTCTTAATTCAAATATGTCACATGACCCTGATGGAATCTCAAGCTTCTCTCTGAAATTTCACAAACTAGACCCCCATTGTTTGCATTTCTGCCAGCATCCTTACTTTCCAACCTCCCACTGAGCAGCTGCATCAACTCTGAGCATCACATGGCTTTTCCAGTGCAACGTTTCAGATGTTGAACTTCTACAGTACTCCCAAGTCCTACAAAGTCGGATCAAGTCCCTACTCTCTGGTACCAATTTCTGTCTTATTTTGCTTCCTGTTGCTGTGATAAACATCATGACCGAAAGCAACTTGGGGAAGGAAATTCTTATTTTAGCTTACAGGCCATAGTTCATCATCGAGGGAAGCCAGGGCAGGAGTTCAAGGCAGGACTTTGAATGCTGCTTACTGGCTTGTATAGCTACCTTTCTTAAATATTCTGGGCCCATCTGCCCAAGGATGGCACTGTCCATAGTGTCATCAATCAGCAGTCAAGAAAATGCTGCATCGACGTGCCTATAGGCCTATTTGACTGAGGCAATTCCTTAGTTGAGATCCTGCCTTCCTGGGTATGTCTAGTTTGCGTCAACTAGAACAGGACTCTCTGGGGCTCACAGAGACTGAAGCAGCAGACCCAGGGCCTGCATGGGTCAGCCTTAGGTCCCCTACATATATCTTAAGGTTTTTTGGGTTGCCGTTCTTGTAGAACCCATAAAAGTTGGGGTGAGGGTGTCTCTGACCCCTTTACCTGCCCTTGGGACCCTCTTCCTCCTGCTGGCTGGCCTCGTCCAGCCTGGGTAGAGGGGCTTGTGCCAGGCCTTGTTCTGTCTTGTTAAGACCTGTTTGATTGGTAACTCTGGGAGGTCTGCTCTTTTCTGAGGGGAAGTGGTTGGGGGCGTGGTGGATCTTGGAGAGAGGGAAGCCGGGAAGAGTGGAGGGACGGGAAGCTGGGGTTAGGATGTAGAGAAGAAAAGAAATTAAACTATTGTGACAAAGGGGAAAAAAATCCACAATGTTGTTCGAGAGTGTGTCTATCTGTGCATATAAGGATGAATGCATGTCTGTGTGTATGTGTGCGTGAGGGGGTGTCTCTATGTGTGTCTGTGTGTGAGGATGAGTGTGTGTGTGTGGGGTTGTCTCTATGTGTGTCTGTGTGTGAGGATGAATGTGGATGTGTGTGTGTGTGTGTGTGTGTGTGTGTGTGTGTGAGAAGATGAATGCTGACTGTGAGAATGAGTGTTTTGAATGTTTATGACGGGGAGAGAGTGTGTGTGAGTATGCCTATGTAGAAGAGAATGATTTTGTGTCCTGTTGAATATTACTGAATGTTGAGTGTGCAAGATGGAGGGTTTGTGTGTGTGCATGTGTGTGTGTATATGAGTGTGTGTGTGCGCGTGTGTGTGGAGTGTGTATATTTATTTTTCTTTGCACTTGCATACTGACACGCATGAATCTGTCCTTTGCTTAGCAGCCAGGAGTCCCTTGCCAGGAGCTGACTCTCCAGCTGCCCAGCAGTCAGGTGCCAGGACTGCCTTTGTTCACCTGCAGGGCTTGGCCAGCTCTCCAAGGATTCCCCTTTCCCACAGCAACCACAGAGAAGCCTGGAACGGGGTCAGGAAGCCGTGTCCTCTTGGAGCCTGCCGTGTGGATGCCTCTAGTCCTGTAGCCACTCACACTCTGTCGTCCTGCCCTTTCTCTCCAGCCACGTGCCTCTCACCTTGTTCTGTTCATGTTTAACATCCCTCAGCTGTCCCTGGGCTCTGTGGCCTGACTGTCCTTTGGACCCTGCCAGGCCCTCTAGCACCCTGGATGCTGCAACTGGCATGTGCTACACCCTGGGCTTTTCTAGGTCGGCCTCTGCCTATGCCCAGGCCTGGCACCTGAGCAGCATTTGCATAGCGAGATCAATGCTTAATGAGTATTTGTGGAATATTTTCGAAAGAAGCAAAATGAGCCCAACTCATATATTTTCTTCTCACCACCACTGCCTCTGGGGAAAAAGGAATATCCAGCCCACTGTAGAAGTTGACATGCAATTTAGGTTTTTGCCAGTGCACAGTTCTTATCTTTCTAACGGTACCAAAATTCCCATTTCATTTCATTAATCAAGATGAGCAACATTTTCTTGAATTCAGTCCCTTCAGAAGATGGGAACTAGTATAAATGGTTTTCAAATCATGATTTTAAAAGGCGCTATTGTGCAGGTCACTAGCTTTCGGCTTTTATGGAGTGGAGAATTTAGCTCACAAAAGTGTGTATGAATGGAGGCAGACTTCGTTATCTATCGGAGAGCCAAGGATTGGTTGTGAGTGGTGCTAAGCCTGCATGCAAATCCATCACTTTATTGGCAAAGGAAGCCTGTCTTCTATAGAACATTTTGTGCCTAAGGTCGGTGGCAAGTTTTACCTAAAACAGATCCCCATCCAAAGTTGGGGTTTTCAGGCAGCAAATGGCTAGTTTTTGCTGCATTACTGACCACCAACACAACATCAACGACTTAAATACAATCTCTCTCACGCCTTCAGGGTACTGTGGATCGGTTCTCGTCCTGGCTCTGATCTCTTCTAGCGAGGTGGTCCCACAGTTCTGCACCTGTGGGCCAACAGGGGCTTGCCTGAGGTCCTCTGTTGAGAAAGTTCTTCATGTTTTTTTAATTATTCCCCTCAAAGGACCAGCAAGTCAGCTTCAGTACCTGTAGAGGGAATCCTGGGTAGGCTAGGAGTTCAAGTTTGGAGCTGGTATCTGTCACATCTATTATATTAATTATTTTCCTTGTCATTGTGACCGAGCACACGACGAAAACAATTTAAGGAGGAGGAATTTATCCCGACTCACGTTCAGAGCACTGTGGCCCATCGTAGTTGAGAAGGCACAGTGGCAGCTATGGCTTTGTCCACAGTGTTGACCAGGAAGCGGAGAAAGGGGATTGCCAGTGGCTCTCCTAGCTTTCCCTTTCCCTCTTTAATCAGTCTGGGACCCCAGCCTATGGCATGGTGTCCCCTATATTCAGATGGGTCTTTCCTCCTTAGCTAAGCCTCTCTGGAGACACCCTCATAGACATCAAACGGCGAGCCTCGTTAGTGCCCTAAACTCCGAAGTTACAGTGATGTATCAGACAATGACAGACTGCAGGTGTGAGAGTATTCCCCCAAGAGCATACTGGAGCCGCAGAGTTCCAGTGACATCGTTGTCCTTGTGGTGATGCCGTTGATGTTGCAAACGCCCTGCAGGTACAGAATTTGGCCTTATGGGGAGCATGTAGTTCTTGGTAATGGCAAGAAAAGACTGTGTTATTGGTTCATGTGTTTGCTATATATATTAATTTAGACTGTGCCGTTTGTTTATTAAATCAAAAGCTAATTGTAAGGCAGCATGCTGTGTTACACCAACAGCAACCTTGTCTATTTTGTGTTTTTCGGGTCTCATATGAATTTAAAGGCCATGGCTGTGGCTTCGGGGGTGGCTCACTGGATAAAATTCTCGCTGTGCACAAGTGAGGGCTGGATTGTGGGTCTTCCAGCACCCACATGAAAATTGGATGGGTGTTCCCTGTGATCTTAGAGCTTGAGAAACTGAGATAGATCTCTAGGGATAGCTGGCTAGTCTCGCTAGCTGAATCAGAGAGTTCCAGGTTCAGTGAGGTACCTTGTCTCAGTAAATAAAGTGGAGAACAATCAAAGAGGATGCCCAGCGTCTACCTCTGGCCTTCAAACACATGCACACATATGCATGTGCACCTACATACATGTGAGTCCATATACATGTGACCCCCCCCCCCCCCACATCACATACATTCATACACCATCCCCCAAAGAGAAAACAGGTTATGACAAATAACCAACACATAGCATTTAGGTTTGTGTAAGGGCACATTAGGGTGTTTGCATAATGATGAAATGCCCAACGACACCACACGCCTCTCAGAATGTGTCCCTGTTGTCAAGTGACATAGGATTATACCTGAGCCAGTCATGCCCTTGGCTGTAGATTAGATTACTGTTCTGGGTAATAGACAGTATACCCCACAGACACTTAGAGGAACCATTTGTGTAAGTGAAAACAGAGCAATAGTTTGGTGCTTGTAATGATAGCTTATTAGATTAGAAGGAAACTTAGAGGCAATCAAATCCCAGCAAAACTTTTATTTTTAGAGATTAAAATACTTAGATACCAGAGACCATACCTATGGCAATCTTTTTGTTTCCTCCAAATATAATCCTCCTGGATGCATTTTCTAATGTGCTTCTGCCTTTTAATAAAAACTAGGTACACATGACAATGGCATTTTTAAAAACACTATAGTCTTTGGTACGTGGAACTCCATGGTATGATATATACGGAATTAGTACAATTTGTAGATGTGTTGCTGAGTTCACAAATTGATTACAATATAAAATATAAGAACCCTATCAAGTCCTCTCATTAGGGAGATTGGCAGCTGAGTGTGCGGAGAGTAAACCTGTACTTCAGCCTGCGTGCGAGTCAGTGCTGCAGCCCTGGTGTGCAGGGTTCTCATCTAGCAGCGAGGCACACTTGAAGAAGCAGAACTGGGCCAGGACTGGAGCATCTGTGGCTCTCTCCTGCTGGCGATGGGCCCCGAGGGTTCACTTCATCTCTCTGGTTCTTTGACTCATGCCAAAAAATTCTGGGTTGGGCTGGATGGAAAGCCAGTTCTAAGGCTGAAGAGTCCAATTTTTCATATTGGTGATAGAAATTACATGGAGTTTGTTTGACTGTTAACAGTGATTCGTTTGGGGGTTGGGAGGTATGGCAAAGTGCTTGTTCTACAAGTATGAAGACTGGAGTGTGGTCTCCAAAGCTTTTGTAAAGAAAGCTGGGTGCAATGGCAAACACGCGTAATCCCAGCATTGGGGAGACAGAGACATGTGGCTCCCTAGGGCTTGCTGGTCAGGCAGCTTAGCTAAAATCAGTGAGCTTCAGATCTCAAAATATAAGGTGGATGTCTCCTGAAGAGCAACAGCTGAGGTTCCCTTTTGCCTTCTACACATATGTGCACACAAGTGCCATGTGCACAAGAGGGGGGGGGGAGAGGGAGAGGAGAGGGAGAGAGGGAGAGAGGGAGAGAGAGAGAGGGAGAATTCAGCTGGGCTCCAGTGAACAAGATAATCCGAAAAAAAATGACTACATAAAATAGAGACTATTTCCCTTTCTTATACAAAAAGTGGTCTGGAACTAAGCCTCCCGGGTTGATAAGATGGCACTGAGTATCGTCAGAGATCCAGGCTTCTAGCTTTCTCTTCTGCCATTTTCAGAAAGTGACTTAATTCCCAAGCTAACCTTAAGGTTGAATCACCTATCAAAATGGTTGCCAGAGCACCAGGAATCACCATCAGTGAGTAAAGAGAGGGAGAGAAAGACCTTTTAGAAAGTCTTGCTTTGAAGTATGTGTAGATTTTAGCACAGTTGCAGAGATGTTATAGAATTACCACACAGCCTTCATTTACATGTTATGTAATCATGGTGCCTCGATGGAAAGCAGAGGCATTTGCGACGGTGCTGGAGTATGCTCTGGCTGTGGTCTTCATTAGGATGTGTGTGCCCACGTCCCCTTCTGGATCCAGACCCCATCCTGGATCCCACTTTGTATTTTGAATTCACGGTTCTTCAGTCTTCCTTGGTCTGTGACGATTTGTCTTTCCTTAGCTTTCTTGAGCTCAGTAGAATACTGGCCAGCTATTGTGTAGAGAGCTCCTCAGTGCAAGTTTCGTGATGTTCTCTCCTGAATAGACTGAGTAATGGGTTATGAGCGAGAAGTTCACCATAGGGTGTCATGGCTTGTTCCTGGGGAACCTTCATCACTTGATTAAGACAGCGTATTCTGGGTGTCTCTATCATCAAACAACCCCACCTCCCTTCCTAGACTCTTGGTTAGAGGCAGGTCTCTTGTATGCCTCACACACAGGGAAGGGGACTGAAGTGTCCCTTGCAGTCCCTTTTTTTGTAGGGCTCAATCCTGGAAGTCCCACTGAACTTCTGTTTTATGGCTGGAATTTGCTGCTGTGTAGTAAGTGGTGAAGGGCTTCCACAGGCTCAAGCTGTCTGAGCCCAGACTCCAAACTTAGGCTCTCATACTTGTTAAAATATGAGTCAGGCAAATTGCTTCACTTGTCTGTGCCTCAGTTTGCTCTATATTGAAGGGATGACCAAGCCTCTTAAGATATTCTTATGAGTTTGTACATAGAAAATACTTAGCCCTGTGCCTGGAACCTAGTAAGGAGTCACAACTGTTAGCCATTGGCAATGCTACCTGTCCATGCTTAGCTGCAAATGGGACTGAGAAATTTAGGGTCCTGCCTCACCCTGTGGAAGTAATAAACCTAGCTAGCTAAATACTGGGATGTTGTTACTAAGGAAGAAAAGGCAGGCTAGGTATTTAAAGAGAGCCGGCAGTATCTGCCAGTTTGCTGTACGCAGACTCTGGGCTGCTAGATCTATAGTAGACAGGACTGTGATGAGATGACCCTCTTTCCCAGTGTAATATCTCCAGGGACAGACTCCATGCTGATTTCTAAGGGGTCACGCTGGACCTCAGGACAATGAGAAACACAGATGGCAGTCAGAAGAGCTAAGAGGTCACCAGGGAAGAAGGGTCTTGCTGAGTGTACTTGATCATCAGGGAGCAATCAGCTTTCCTCCCTGCCTCCAAATCCCAGGGAAAGGCACCACTGGAGAGCTCCCACGCAGCACACACGGCTGGAAAGCAAAACATGCCCATTGGAAAGTGTTTGACATATTTTCTTTCTTTTAAACTTTGAATCCATAAAGGAAAGGCAGTGCTTTTGGAGATGGCCATGAGGTAGGTGGGTTAGAGGCTTTGCAAAGATCAGAGCTATCCTGGAATATCTGTCAACAGGAATGGCTGAGAAATAACATGCCTGCAGATGTGCAGGTCTGACCTCCGAAGGACTTGCAGGAAGGGCCCACAACCTGCCCAGTCTGATCTGTTATGTTCCACATGCTCCTTCAGGGGACAAAGAGCAGCTCCAGGAGTTGAGGGTTAGATCACTTCAAGTCTTCAGTTTTGAAAAGTGAGCACAAAGAAAAAAGACCAGGAGTGGTTTGTGCGCCTGCAGATGGAATGTAAGCCCTGTAATTATAACCGCAGTGGTGCCCAGGTCTGAACCCGACTTCACTTCCTGAAGCTTGGCTCCAACAAGGCCTCTTAATAAGCACTCATTCCCCTTCCTTGTCATTGTGTGAGTGCCTTGGAATGGACGATTTCCGTCTAGTCTGGTGCTAACTCTCACAGATCCGTACCTCTCACGCCATGCTATGTTTGGAGAATGGTGGTATTCAAGGTCACAGCCAGAAGCTGGTCCTATAGTCAAGAGTTGTCTCCAACCTCTTTGGGCTCCAGTGCCTCATCTGTAAATGAGGGTGTTAACCTCTGTGATCTGAAGCCCCATGCAGCAAAAGCTTCTCTAGACTCTGTCCTTCAATGCTGGGCTTAAGAGAGCACCTCTTTGCCCATGGTGTCCCTCAGCACCATCCATCTCTCTGGGTGACTTCATGCAGCTCCAATGCAAGGCACTCTTCTCCACAGCCTCAGCAGCCAGCCCATGTGAAGAGGTGCTATGAGTGTGTGTGACCCTCAATTCTCCCTGTGGTCAGATTCTGATAGGAACAATAACCCCAAAGCAGATTTGAGCCTTTCACCACTTCATCACATATAAGTCTGTGTCATTGATGTCTCTCACTTGTTTTCATCTCTTTGATGGCAGAGGAGCCTGATATGTGCTGTCGCAGTGGACTTCCTTCTGTCCTTTAAACTGAAAGCACTTAAGAAAATGCTCATGCCTGCGCTGATCCCAAACACATAGTTAATGAACACAGTATAGCTGTGTTTCTCATTTGAGGCTGCTCCCCTTAAAGGCCCTGATAAAGAATTGCAGTCAGAGCTGGCTGCACTGAGTGTGGTCTCCTCTAGAGGCCAGTTTGTGGTCAGTATGGGAGCACCTTCCCATCATGTGTTGGGGAAATAGCTATGTTCTGCTACTCTGAATACAGACCAGCACCCCATCTCCTATTTGCACCTACATTTCTGGAAAAGAAAATCACCTATCATTTGGCTTCCTTTCACACTTTTATTCAGCCACTCGCTCTGAGAACATGCTGTGGCTGAGCTCTCCTATAACACTTTAGCACCCCATCTTCTTCACATACATTTTCCTAACATGTTTTGTTTTCATGCCAGCTCTCTGAGATGGCCAGGACAGAACTCTGAGTCCTGGAGAAGATGAATGATTTATGTTGGAGATGGATTACTTAGTTAGACCAATGCTATCTCTCCCTCTCCCTCTCCCTGTCCCTGTCCCTCTTCCTCTCCCTCTCCTTCTCCATCTCCCTCTCCCTCTCCATCTCTCTCTCCCTCTCTCTTTCTCTCTCTCTCTCTCCCTGTGTGTGTGTGTGTGTGTGTGTGTGTAGGCCAGGGTCCACGTTGAATGTCTCCTCAATTGCTTTCCACCTTGTCTTTTGAGACAGGGTCTTTCTCTGAACATGGACAAGCCCCAGGGATCCCCCTGTTTCCATCTCCCCAATACCACTCCATTGGCATTTGCACTGATGCTGGAGAGCTACCTCAGGCAAGCACTTTCTTGATGGAGCTGTCTCTTCAGACTCCATCTTCTCATCTAGAACCCCTGATGTTTTGTGTTGTGACCTGGTGTAATTTGGTTGACTCCTGGTTTCAATTCATCCCTGTAGAGACTTTGAAATGTTTCGTGCGTATTCGTGTGCTCTGATGTATATGGCCTGTGTGTAGCCCATAGATGCCAGAGATTGATGTTAGGTGTCTTCCTCTATTGCTCTTTACCTTTTGAGGTAGGGTTTCTCAGTGAACTCACAGTGCACCATTTGGCTAGACTGGCTGGCCATTGAATTCTTGGGATCCTCCTGTCGCTGCCACCCGGTGCCATGGTTATAGGGGATCTGAAGTTAGGTCTTCATGCTTCATAGCAAGCTCTTTATACACTGAGCCACCTTTCTCGTTCTGGAGACCTTGCATTTAATGTAAACTTCATGGTCTCTCCTTGCACAAATGAGTTCTACTTTGGAGAAGGCCTCTAGGCCTCACAGGTTGGGAGCTAGAGTTGCTCTGTGCTCATGAACTTGGCCTTGAGGACTATAATGTGTGGAATTAATTGCATCAATGACATGAAACAGAAAATTTCAATAAAGTTATCTCTTCTTCAGATTTGTTTGATCTCCATCTTTGAAAAATGGTTCCTCTGAGATATTTCCTTAAAATTCTAATTTATCTAATTAGTATCTAGACATCTAGACACATGGCCCTTAGGGTGATCCGGGCTCCGTGGGACCCAGTGGCACAGGATCAGCAAAGAACAGTTTCAGTGGTTGTTTTTCGTATGCCTTAGCTATTTACTGAGGTCTGGACATTTGCAGAAAACCCTGATGATATCAAGGTGGAGACGACACCCATTTTAGCTTTAAAGCTTCATGGAACATACTAGAAGCTTTAGAGATTATAGCACCATTTCCGTTGTTTTGTTAAGATTTTATTTTACTTTTAATTATGTGTGGAGTCATGTGCACGTGGGTACAGGTGCACACAGAGGTGTCGGATCAGAGCTGGGGTTACAGGTGGTTATGAACTGCCCGGTTCGAGTGCTGAGAACTAAAGGTGGGTTCTTTGCAGGAGCACTGTGGGTGCTTAACCGCTAAGCCAGTGCGGGAGCGCACATGTTTTTAATGGCATGCCAACAATGTTTAGCAATATTTGTACAACTCTGAAATGAAGAAGGAGTGTAAAAGTCACCCACAATCCTTTCCCTGCCAACTAAAGCTGTTTTCAGTAGCCATGTTCCCGCTTACTTTGTGGCCACATGAATACATAATTTCTTTTGCATAAATTATAGTTTTTCTCCAACAGAATGCAAATATTTTGTCATTTCATTACTCAGCTACAATCGGGTGTATATTTCTCTGCTCTGGCTTTAATTTCCCGTATTTTCTTTCAACATTTTTTTGTCATTGTGCTTTTTTTTTTTTTTCACACACAACTTTAAAACTCCCCCAGGTTATATCCTTCATCTAAGTTTCCTCAGATGCAACTCCTATGTGAAAGATTTTGTGGTTTTTGATAGATATGGTCACATCATTATTGAAATGAGGCTGTATTAATTTATCATCACCAACAAAGTGTGAATTAATTCTCATAACCTGAATTGTCCACAGATGAGTTCCTTTCATCTAGAACAAATAATTCTTGGGGTCCTTACAATAATATCCCCATGGTTGGTTGAACCTTATTTCTCTTATTATAGAATTCTTTTCAATGAGATGTGATCAATGGTGAGATCAGAGATAAGTGACAGCCTGCACGTACTTCTTACTGCTCATCTGAAAACAGGGATTACCAGTTGCTCCTCAATTGTTATAAGGACCCCACAACAGCATTTGTATAATTGCTCTGTAAATGATACGAGAACAAGCTGTCACCGATGATGTAATTGGCTGCTTTGTATGCCCTTTGATACTTGTTTTGACCGACCCTGCACAGAATGATGGCCATTCAGTTGATACCAACTGACAGAGACTCCTATGAAGTGCATTAGTCTGCACAGGTGGAGATTTCTGGGTGAAGGCAGGCATGTATTTTAGTGAGAGAAGGCCTTGGAAGTGGCTTAGATAAAACGAATTCCAGACCAGTCCTTGGTAAACAGCTGTGGCTTCCTTAGTAGCCTGGGTCCTGTGTTGACCCCAATATTCTAAGCCACAAAGGAGACAGTATCACATGCCTCGTTTTTTTCTACTCTATTCTCTGAATGGTTAATCTACAATTTGTGAATGGGCCAATGATCCTAATAGGTTCAGGCTTCACATACATACACATACCCCTCACACACATACAAAATATAAAATCCATACTTGAAATATAACTCCAGTTTTTAATCTTGGCGCCTACTCTTATGTCTATAACAGGCCTATTTCTGTTTTAAAATCTTGAATATTTTGAGCTTTTACTATGTGATTGACTAGATCGTGTTTTACACACATTATCTTATTTTATCACCTGGAGATGCTGTGATGTAGGAACTACTGTGGAATTGTTTTACTGAATGGGAACAATGAGACCATGAGCTTAAGTAAGCTGCTCATAGTAAATAGTAGAGATGGGATTAGAACTCATGTCTTTGTTCAGATTACTTGACTTTCTGACTTTGCCAGATGCACACTGATTAACTGAAGCAGGCCTATACAAGCACATTTGTCGGGACTTGTTTTCTCTCATGTTACTACCGCTGAGAGATGTTTTCAAATCCATACAAAGTGGAGTTCTGTGGTGTCCAAGGAGGGGCAATTGATAGGGACAGCTGAGCCATGCTGAGTGAATGTGCACGTCTTGGTGACAGGATGAAGACAAGGGAGTGTGTGCCTGCAGATCTTCTCAGAGTCTTTGAGCATTTTTAAAAACAAATATTTGTCAAAGCACCTGCTTTGGGCAAGTGCCGGGACTGCAGTCCTTTTGCTGTGTGCTCACTGTGTGCCATGCTTTGTGCTGGCATTCTATATACATGTCCTCCATTCTGCCAGTTGATGCTGTGTGGTAATATGCTGCTCTTTTACACTGGAGGAAACTGAGGCAAGGGGAGATCAAATACCTTTCCTAATGTTGCAGAATTGGAGACTAGATTCCGACTAACAGGACAATGAGCATGAAATGGTTGAGTTAATGACTTCATTTTATCCATGAATTTATTGCTTCTTTCATCTGTTAATTAATAAACACGGCTTGAGAGCCTCTGGAGGGCTGCCGGGGTGTTAGGTGCTGTGTTCTACAGTGAAATCTCTTTATCCCTCATGCATAGACAGTGCTGCTTCCACAAGATCTGTGTTAAAAAATGAATCTCAGTGCCAGCTCAGCGTCCCTCTCTATGAGTTATTGATCAGGGAGGCCCACAGAGCACCAAAAACAACACAGGCTATTGCTCTTGCCCTTGATTGTCCACGATAAACACATGGTAAGACTCTGTTGCTGAAGACAACGTATGTTTTGGTTTGAAGGCATAGAGAAATCAGTTTTGAGCTGAAGAGGAAACTCTACCTGCTGATTAGTTTTCATAATGCCAGAAGGAGCTTGCAAGGTATGGAGGGAGAAGAGACATCAGTGGTCTTATCCAGCAATCGACTCTGCATGCTGCAATACTGATCTACCAGGGAAGATGCACACGTTGGTGCAATAGTGGTTTGAAGGCTATAAGAGTAACCACCTACTTTCTGACTGGAATTTGAGGCCTGCCCCAGAGGAGGGATTTCAAGCCTGTTTTGCAAACCTGATCAAAAGCCCATGTCTGGGGAGGTCATAGCACTATGTGAAACCCACGCTTGTTTTGTTAAATGGTCATGTTGTCAAACTGTCTTGTATATATGTATATCTATGTTTATATCCATAGGTTTATGTTGCTGTCAATCTTGGTCAGAGAAACTTTTTTTTTTTTTCAGTGAGCAGTGGTTAATGCAGAGATTCATGGGTAGTCAAAGCACTTAGCATAGGCAATGCTGAGTGTTCAGCCTAATGGCGGACCACTCACGCTCTTACGGACACTTGTGCTGGTTAGTTTATATGCTGGTAGAATTACTTAGGAAGAGGAACCTCAGTTGAGAAAATGCCCTATGAGATTGTCTGTAGGAAGTCTATAGGGCATTTTTTATAGAATGGTTTGATATGGGTAGTCCCAGCCCACAAGGGGCTGGTGTTAACCCGGGTAGGGGGTCCTAAGTTGTTAAGCAAGTGGGCTGAACAAGCCATGAGAAGCCAACCAGTGAGAAGCATTCCTCCATGGTTTCTGCTTCCGAGTTCCTGCCTCGGTGTTCCTCAATGGACTCTGACCTGGGGTATGTAAGCCAAGTAAACACTTTCCTCCACAACAACGAATTTGAGGTATAAGAAAGAAACAATGGTGTGTTTAAGAATCAGAACAAGTCGTCTCTCCCTTTCTCCCCCCCCCCAACACTATTGAAGTCTAGGGAGCAGTGAGATGTCTCAGGTGGGTAGAGGTTCTTACCACCACGTCTGATGGTGTTGGTTATGGTATTTTATCACAACCATAGAAACCTTAACTACGAAAGCAATAATTTGACGCAGTGAGTTATTAATTAAAAAAGAGTTGGGAGGCAAATGTGGTGAGAGTCTTGATGGGGGATCTAGAGGAAGGTAGTGGGGATGGATATGATCAGAATACATTGTATAGACATACGAGATCTTCAAATAACTAAAAGCCTAAAAAAAGGGTGGAAAATGTATTTGCTGTTACTACTAGGGTAGGTATGAGTAATGTCACGTAGACAGTATCAGACTCCGCGAACCTGCTTGTGATAGGGGGTGTGGGGGGGATGTTTCTCAACTTGAGCTGAAACTGTAAGTTGTGCTAATGAGACTGTGGCAGACATTGCACGGAAGCAAATAACCCAGGGCTGAGAAGGGGCCCCCAGCATAGGAACACTAGTGCATTTCAGGGTTCTTTGTCCTCAAAAAGTGGAGCTTGTCCAGGCCCACTAGAGGAGGCAAGCCAACTTCTAAGCCTCTTCAGAAGTCACTCGTGAGGACTCAGCTGTCTCCAGGCATGGGCAGGACCAGGGCAAGGCACACCAGGAGTGCAGGGACTGTCACTTGCTGCCTGGGTGGGGGGAGTGACGGCTGGGATGCTGAGATGTAGACGGAGTGATGATGATGCTAGTTTGCTGTACATAATTATGTGTAAGTTCCATCCTAAAGCAAAACTAGTCATTCTCAATTAATTCTTTTGTTCTCCTCATTAAATCCTAGTTAAACTATTCCTTGTGGTATTGTTATAGGCGAGATCTTCATGAACGTATCTCGGTATGTGTGTATTAGATTAGATTGAGAGAGACCTAACAGGTGAACAGAGCAGGCTTCTGAGAGTGTGTAAAGCTGTTCCTGGAGATGACCGATTGGCAAGTGGCTCAGCAACTGACAGGGTAAAGACCCATCCTGACTGTCACTGGCACAATTCAGCAGCCTGGAGGCTCAGAGGGAACAAAAGCAGAAGTAGGGGATAGCCCACCAGTGTGAGCCCACACTCTCCCTCTCCACATTCTGGCAGGTTCCTCTGCCATCATCCCATGCTGTGGCGCTCTGCCTCAGGCCCAAAGCAATGGAGCCAACAACCAAACTGTAATGAGGAGCCAAAACTAATCCCTTGTGTTTTGAGCATTCTGTCACACTGATGAAAAGCGGCTAGCGGTGAGACTGAGACACGTGGAAGGGGCAGGGCTGTGTTTAAGGGTCGGAGACTTATCCTAGAAACAGCTGTGTGTGACATAGATGCCACTAGTGCCCCTCCCACAGCACAGCAAATGTGGCCAACTAGTTCAGCAGAGCACAAGGCTTCAGAATCCTCTCCTGAGCACAAACTCTGGCGACTCTTAGGAATTGATTGACACTGGCACTCGGGAGGAAATCATTCCAGGTTTAAGTCATCCTTAAGTGACCTCAAATTAGATGCACATTTCATATGGGTTTTCAAGTTGTTCATGAGAGGCAAGCTACCGTCTATGACATCACCATACCTTCAGTCACAGCCGCAGGCTAATCTTTACAAACTGACCACCAGTATAGTCTTCCCCAGACACCAAGTGGGGAGGAATGGAAACAGGTGGCCACAGAGTAACTGGTTCCATTACATTTACACACGCTGCGTATTTCATTCATCCGACTCAATCAGGAAACATTCATTATCAATTTTGTGACAGGCGCAGCATTGGGTACTGGGAATACAAGTTCAACGCAGACGTTGATAGCTTCCAGGATATTGCAGTCTAGCTTACATTATGTATCTCAGTTGAGCTTCTTGAGGGGAATGATGTGCAGTGTTCACCACTGGATCCACCAGGTCGAGGATGATGTGCAACAGTCTTAGGGAAACTTAGCTGGTCACTACTGCAGAGCTTCAATGGTCATACTGACTGTAGACTTCAATAGTCTTGATATTTTTATTCTCTCTTCCTCTCTCTCTCTCTTCCTCTCTCTCTCTCTCTCTCTCTCTCTCTCTCTCTCTCTCTGTGTGTGTGAGAAGTGAGGACACAGATGTAGAGGACACTAAACAGGACAACTTGTAGGAGTCAGCGGGTCCTGGAATGAAACTCAGCTCGTCGCTGGTGGTAAGAACCTCCACCTGCTGAGCCATCTCACTGGTCCCTAGACGTCGGTGGTCTTATTAATGTGCCTATATGTGTTAGGTTGGTGAGCAATCTAAGGATAAGTCTCCGACCCTTAAACACAGCCCTGCCCCTTCCACGGGTCTCAGTCTCACCACTAGCCGCTTTTCATCACTGTGACAAAACGCTCAAAAAACAAGGGATTATTAGTTTTGGCTCCTCATTACAGTTTGGTTGTTGGCTCCATTGCTTTGGGCCTGAGGCGAGGCCTTTACACACTCTCAGAAGCCTGCTCTAGTCATCTCTTAAGTATCTCTCAGTCAAGAGTGACCATCAAATCCACACTCGGGGCAAAGCAGAATTCTGGAAAACAGAACTTGCCATGTGTTTGGCACCAGCTCAGACAACTGGAAGAGATCATGTCACTGGGTACAGTGGACTGAGCCTTCTTCATTAGTCAAGCCTCGGCCACAGAGCATTTAGTCAGGCTGAATGGACAGAGCAGGCTCTGAAAAGATTCCAGAAGATGCTCCCTCTTTTACCACATTATCCGGAAGGAATTATCCATTGTGGAAGGTAGACACATAGACATTTCACCTCCACCCACATCAATGTAATAATTCATGGCCATGTATTCTAGAAGCATTGATAGAACAACTGACCACAAAGTTTGTTTCCAGATTGCTTACGCTTTCTGCTGAAACTGGCACAAAGCAGAAATGCCTCTAGAAGGAGTTGTAGAATCTTAACCTTAACTTAGAGTGTCACTTGCCATCATTATAAGGTCAAGTGTTGGGTTTTACTGTAGTGCAGGTGGTCTCAATGCTGAGTGGCTTTCTTGCCCCTGCATTAACTGGCCCCAAGTTGTTCTGGCTCACATCCTCCTGTGTCTTTGTTCTGAGTCCTTTGATGGAAGCTCACAACTTCCTGGCTACTGTCAGTTTGCCAGCTTTTAGTAGTTCTATTCAATTATAATTTCTTGTTTGTGATTTCCTGTGGGCTCCAAATTAACAAAGTATATGTTCGTTAGAATCTGATCCAGGAAGGAACAGCAGGCTCTAACTGCAGGCAGAGGGACTGGGGCTTTCCTGAGAACACGCGTTTCCCTGGTGTGGGTGTTGCCTCGCTCTGAAGCCTCATCACTAGCTTTTGGGTCATCACCCTGCTTCTGCTTAGTTGAAGTTGCTCTGTTAGTCACTTTCAGACAATGGAGGTATAACTGTGCTTGGAGAAATTTACTGGTTTTGTGAATATGCCTTCCTGTTCAGAGACTCCAGATGCAAATATGAAGCTTGAGATAAATTTTCTAGATATACTTTCTTGGAAATTTGGAAGGAAAAAAACTCCCAATAATGTAATTTATTTTCTTGGATTAGGCTATATTGATACTAATACTAGAAAACTGCAGAAGTTAGTTCCTGCGATAAAGGGTCAATAATAATTTAGGCACTGTAGTGGCAGAATATGTCAAATAAGAAAGTAGGTGAAGTTTGGGGAAAAAATATCTATTTTTAAAAAATTAAATTTCAAAATAAATTTTCTTCCATCTGAGGGATATAAGGCGAGGAAAGGCTGTCTGGTGAAACAGTTGTCATCTGAAGCGGCTGTATGACATTAGTCAGCCAGCCCGTCCTTCAGTGTGCCTGCAACGTATCATCCTTGTAATTTGCTGGGTCATTCACAGCTAATCCCTTTATTGATTCCCCATCCCAACCCCCAGATCTTGCTGACATCCAGAGATTAGGTTTCAAGAAATAGTTGCAGGTCAGGTTCTATTTGACAATATTTAGAATTTGAAATTACCCCAGAAGGGAAAAGGCTGTGGGGAGTAGGAATTAAATGGTAGAGACAGGGCGAGGTATGGAAGGTGAGGCTGAGAGAAAGAATGTTTTCATACTAGTGTCAGGGCAGGTCATGCTGAACGACTACCCTTTGTCCCCTGGGCCATGAAAGAACCACGGTTGACGGACCCCTGGCCAAGTTGCAAAAGGGTCTGTTGAAGTGTAGTTTTGTGCCATTTTGTTCATTCAGCACTTTCTACCTCTCCCATAGCTTTCTTCAGTGTTCTCTTAGTGTCCTTTGACCATTTGGTTTATCCAAACTCCCACCATCTATTCCTCCCATGTTCCTGTGCTCTCAGTACCTCTTGCTGTCAGCTGACTTCTGTTACCCTTCATCTCAGCTCGTGGTGGTTCTTAGCTCTTCATGGAGTAAAGCCTTTGAAGCAAAATGGTAAGAGATAGGTTTTTCCTTTTGTGCCTATTAATATGTCAGGATGGTAGAGTAGGTGATTGTCTTCTAAAAACTAACAATATGAGTATAATCAAGATATATGCTAAAGCATAAGATTCTTTGTAGCACCACCTTGTACCTGCATCCTGCCCCTGAGACACAAGTAATGCTCTGCGGGTGGATTTCCTATGCAAAAATGAGCCTGAATGAGACATGGTTATACATTAGGAGTTATTTTACCTCAGTATATCCAAGTCAACATGGTGGGCTGTATACAGAGTACTATCCTTATGTTTTTAATCCTTCTGAAATTGCCTTACAAAGAACAATGGTATCTCCATCAAGCTACAGATTTTATAATTGCCAGTTACTAATGATGTGGCATAGACCTTGTCACCTAGTTCCTCTGTCCCTCAGTCTCTTTTATCTCTGGAATGAGAAATCACACCAAAGGTAATTTTCAACTGTAGAATTCTAGATTTCATGGTGTCCTGTCTCCTGGTGCTCCTAAATCCCATTTCAGGAGTGTTTCATTTAAGAAAAATTTCTTCAGTATCAGTCCACTCATCTGCCCACCAATCCACCCAATCCACCCATCTACTCCTCATCCTTTCTTTTACCCACTCACCCAACCATCCATCCACCCACCTACCCATCCATCCATCCATCCATCCATCCATCCATCCATCCATCCACCCATCCACCCACCCACCCATCTACCCATACATCCATCTATCCATCCATCCACCCACCCATCCACCCACCCACCCATCCATCCACCCACCCACCCATCCATCCACCCACCCACCCATCCATCCACCCCACCCACCTACCTATCCATCTATCCACCCACCCATCCATCCATCCACCCACCCACCCATCCATCCATCCACCCACCCATCCATCCATCCATCCATCCACCCACCCACCCACCCATCCTCCCACCCACCCACCCATCCTCCCATCCATCCATCCATCCATCCACCCACCCATCCACCCACCCACCCATCCATCTATCCATCCATCCATCCACCCACCCACCCATCCATCTATCCATCCATCCATCCACCCACCCATCCATCCGTTCCATCCACACCAACAAATGATAGTGAATTAAGAGGCGGGATGGTGAGAATTAAAAAACAAAAGAGAGTGTTCTCTCTTCTCTGAGGAATTCACATTTTAATATTGGAGGTAAAAAATTAAATAGCTAGATACAAGAAAATAATGCAAATTTACATCATGACATGTCTGTAAATGTATCTTTAAATGTGTATTAAGAATATAAATCTTAGCCAGGCAATGGTGCTGCAAGCCTTTAAATCCCAGCACTTGGGAGACAGAGGCAGGCGGATCGCTGTGAGTTCGAGGGCATCCAGAGTTACCACAGAAACCCTGTCTCAAAAAACAAACAAACAAGCAAACAAAAAAATAAAAATCTTTTGAGGTCCTAGGACACAGTGAGTTGTTTGTATTTGCTTGTTGAAACTTAAGTAGAAATATAGACTTCAGGGTAACCAGATAGCCCAGCCAGCTAGGCAAGGGTGGATAGTAACTGGCTGGCTTAAGTAAGGTCTCAGTGCAGAGTGGTTTCCCAGTAACATTTGATAGGAGTGGTTGGGAAGTTGTATCCTACCCTCTAGTTCTGGAAGGATGCTACTCATTAACACTGCTTTTATTTTCAAATGAATGTATATTTGTCACTTAAAAAAAAATCTGTAATTAGTCTTAGCTGTCAATGCCAAAACTGTGAGTGACATAAATTCAGGTTCACAGCCAGAATCTGGGACCAGTGATGCCACAGATCTCTCTTCCGTCGCTGGGCCTTGGACTCGTCTACTGAACTGCTTCCTTATTCCCTAAAACTGCTTGGCAAGTCTCCTTTCCTAGGCACTGATCCTATCAAGTTTCCCATCTCCTTCTCTAGAATCAGAGCTCCCAGCTGCCCAACTAGGAAGTTATTCCCAGTCTGAAGAGCACTATGTCTGAAACCCACCATCTGACTCCCTTGACTATAACCTGTCTGGTTGACACTTCAGTGATATTTTCCCTATTGGTCATTCTCATTCAGGCTTGCCCTTGAGTTGGTAGTCTTTATGTCCAGGCTTGCTCCTTCTACTTGCAGATCCTTCCCACTTAGCTTTTAAAATCAATTTACCTCAAAACAGCACTTAAAAGAATTGTGGTCCAAGTGAATGAAGAATCAGAAACTAGGAGACACAGGCCTACTCACTGGACAGTGGTCTCAAGACACTGGTACTGAAAAGACCCACTGAGCATCCGGGAGGTGTTTAGATGCTTCCTATTTCACCTAAGTCAATTCTAATGTTTCAGCAGGAATCAGAGACCAGTAGAGAAAAGAAGAGGGTGATTCCACCTGGCTGAAAAGGTGAGGGAAAACAGAAAAAAGACATAGACAGTTGTATCCAGTGGCCACTGTGTTGAAGTGGTGTTCATCAAGGAGTTGGTATAAGTCATTATCACATAGGACCAGATGACACCAAATGCCTAAATTTTGTCTCTTGTCAGAACCTTTTATCTGAGAAATATATGTTATTGAATGAAATAGGTGGAATAGTATCCTAAATGGCTAAAACTTCTAATTATAAAAACACTGTTGACCACGAGTCATTACATAGAGGCAAAACTCTGTTAAAAACTGTCATTGCTGACCTCCCCCTAGATGGAAAGCATTCAGGGTTTCTCTGTTGTGACTCTGGCTGTCCTGAAACTCACTCTGTAGACCAGGCTGGCCTCAAACTCAGAGAGATCCACCTGCCTCTGCCTCCTGAGTGCTGGGATTAAAGCCGTGTACCACCAGTGCCGGGCAACCAAATAGTTCTTTAGGTTTGTTAATAAAAAAAAAGGCTTTCTTTAGATTTGAGTTTTCTTCTTTTCTTCCTCTCTGTCCCCTGTAAAATAAAAGACAATTATGCATTGCTTAAAGTTGGGAATACATCAACAGGCAATTTCATTGCTATGTGAACATCATTGGGTTACTTACATAAGCTAAGATGTAGTCTCTCGTTGAACAAAAGTTACATGGTTGGCAACTGTACATTATAAACTAGCGAGGCTCAGGTTATCTTTTATTAAAATTTTAGAACCTCTTGCTGTGCCTGATACCTAATAACACAAATGAGTGATAATTCTAAACACATATGAAGTTAGCATGTTTGAGTAAACAGCATTTTGGGCAGTGGGTCCTGATCTAATGAGTGTGTTTTATGGCAGAGTTAGCACCCTGCACAAACAGAGGAGCCAGGTTTGGTCCCAGCAGAAGAATATCACCTTCAGACATCAGAGGACTAGTCCCATCTGAAGTCAGCCACTGTCACATGTCTCCCCAAGCTTTATGTACTGGAAACCCTTTCCCTCATCTGAAGGGTTTTTCCCAAAGGAGAGACATTCTTGTGGATTTCTTGGGGTTCCTCTCCCTCACTGGATCTGCTGGAGAAGACCAGATCATTAGCCATTACTCATGGGGACAGTGATTAATTTCAGAGCTTGAGGAAATGTTAGGACATTCATTCCATCCTAAGTCTTAAGGGCATCTCTCCTCAATCATCCTGTGAAGTGTTTTGCGCAGTTGATGGGTATGTGCTGGCTGAACTTGAACGGACTGGTGTGAGTAATAGCTCTGCAGCTGCTTGATTGTCTCAGTTCAAGTTTAAGCATGGACTCTGTGTCCTCTTTTTCATTGTCTTTCCTCTGCTATTGTTCCTTAGGGACCCTGAAATTCCTTGTATAGGCTTGAGGGGGTACCTTAGACTGTCTCACAGCTTTCCAAATGCTTTTGGCTGGAGGGCTCTGCCATCTCTTTTTGGAAGGTGTCAGAGCACATCTCCGTCTCCGTTTGGCCTCACTGTCAGACTGCCCTGCTGTGCACTGTATCGGATGTGTGGGAGCCTCTGCTCTCCTAGCTTCTCCAGACTTTGTGTATTCTGTCTGCAGACTGGCCTCCAGGTCCCTTGGTTCTCAGTTCATTAGAGAGAAATCACACCTCGTGCTGTGCTGCTTTGGGTATGTGGCAATGTCTTACAAAGACTTCTGGCAGTTGGCTCTCTGTTTTATTCAATCTCTCTTCCCTAGGGCTCTGGCACAAAGCCCTGGAGCTACAGCCTAGGTACTCAGAGCAATACATCCCTCTGCATTTGGAACAATCGTCTACTTACTCTGACCCATTATCCTTGGCCCAAGCTTATGCGGTGACCTTTTTGTCAGGATGAATATTTCTCAGGTGTTCTTGTCGGTTCCACACACACTCTGGAAGGCCTGGAGAGGAACAGAGACAGGTACTCCTGCAAGTACACTGGACAGATTCTGAATTCTAATCAGCATCTCCCAGCTGCCGCTACCCTATCAACCCTCAGGTTGTGCCAGGCAAGCCTAAGGCCCAGGCAGGTTAGATGCTCACAGGACCAGTACTCTGACGACCATCCTAAGCGTAATGTCAGTGCAGACTTTGGTCTGTTATGAGCTTGTCCTGAGAATTCGCTCCCTTCGAAATGAAATGTCAATTTCTTAAAACCTTTCGGGTCCTTAAAATCTTGTCTTGTTTCCTGAGCACGGAGACTTTACACTATAAAAGGGGAAGGCAAATAGTTTGGGTTGGGCATGTACGCGCTGGTAGAGAAAAAAGCCAATTGTCTATATGTGAGGGAGACCAGTTCCTTTTATGGTCAAAGAGTCAAAGTCATGAGTAGGAAACCAGACTGCGTCCTATGGTGTGAGTAACTGCCAAAAATTGAGAGTCATGCCAGTGGTCATACACCTCAGGACTGTGTGAATCTATATGAGTTTGGTTTTGGGGAATCCACAAAGATCATGTCTGATAAACAGAGTTGATTAGAGGTTGCACCTGACAGGGCTATGAGCTGTGAAGCCGAGGTATGGGGCAACATGGTCCTGCTCTCCTTCTCAGGGCGCTTGCATTTCTGTCCTCATCTGCTCTTTTGACTGGGCTGCCCCTGCCTATGCTCTTGCTATGTTAACGTATAGTTTGTTTACCTTGGTTAGTTGCTTTGGTATCAGCCAATCTCATGGCATGCTGTCTATGCTGGCAGAATGCACTGTTGGTGCTTCTCGTTTCTTGGTCATTTATATAGTCCAAAATCCTCCGCTAAGTCCCAGCTCATGGTTAAGTTGCTCCATTTTCTAGGAAGACGGAACTGTTGTGAAGGTGATTGTCTTCATCCCCCGCAGACACTGAGCAGTTTATCAGGGCTGTGGGTGGTACCGGCCCCTCTAGCACCAGGGCACTGGTCCCCATTGCAACTTTCAGGAGAAGTCGTAGCTAACACGGCAGAGTATTGCAAATCCTGTCCCCAGAGAGCTTCCTCTAGGAGATGCTCATGAAGTGACTTTTGATACACTTATTTATTTTTCCTTTTATTGAAAATAGACTTTTTCTTCACAAAATCTATCCTGATTATGGTTTCTCCTTCCTCTTCTCCTTCCAGTTCCTCCTTGCCTCCCTTCCCATCTGGATCCACCCCATTTCTGTCTCTCCTTAGAAAACAAACAGCTTTCTAAGGAATAATAATAAAATAAAATAATATTAACCCTTGCCGATTCTGGATTGTATAGGTTGACTGAAACAGCTTTTTTTTTTTTTTTTTGAGACAGGGTCTAATGTAGTTAATGCTGGCTTCAAACTTTCCGTGTAGCTGATGGTGACCTTGAACTCGGGATCCTCCTGCTTCTATCCCCCAAGTGCTAGGACATTGGGCTTACATTACCATACTTGGCTTTGTGTGATGCTGGGGACCGAATGCATGACTTTGTGCATGCCAGGCCGGCACTCTACCAGGCCAGCCATGCCTCCAGCCTCCTGAACCATCATATACCTTAACTTGCTGTACCTTTGCAGCTAACCTTTGAAACAGGTATTCCCACTCTATATGCAGACGAGGAAACCAAGTCAGAGAGAAATTGAGAGGCTTGCTGGTAAGTAAGAGGAGACTTAAGTCTAGGCCTTCTGACCTTCAGCCCAGGGTTTCTACGTCCCATACATCATCCATCTGTGCCGCACAGCCCTGTTCTTCCCTAGGTGTTATGAGGAGATAAAACAGAAATAAGCTTATGTTTTAGTTGGGATAACCTGCAAACAGCATCCATTAAGACAGTAATTTGAAAGCTGATTGCTCTGTGCTGGTGATTGTGACCTTGAAGTGCTCACGTGAGAGGACACAGAAATTACAGGCTGCTATGCAAAGTCTGGGATGCACTGTGGACTGGAGATAAGCCTGCAGAGAATCAAGGTCACGTACTTGCCCAAATTCTGGAAGCCCTGCAAACAGCCAGAGTTATTTGTTGGTAATACTGAGCTGGAAGAGATCCTCGAGCCCTGCTGCCTGAGGAAGGTCCAGAGCTGCAGTACCTGATATGGAATGAGCTGATAATGAATAGCAAGCCCAGACTGAGGAGGTCACCGTGTCTTTTGGAAAGACAAGAGTGATGAAGCCTGCCTAGCTCTGAAGGTGTACGCTGAAGGCGTGTTTCATCTTCCCAGCACCGTGTGTGAGCTCGCTGAGGACATCATGAGAGGTTTTCAGAGCCCTTTTAACGTAACCTAGAAGGGACATCAAACGCTAAGAGTGAATCCCTCACTACAATGTAGTAGCACATAGCCAGAGGCAGGCCTTGAAGAGCCGTTTCCAAGAGCAGTCCTCCAATGGGTTGGCTGGCAGATGTACATGTTTGAAGACGGTTCTTCCAAGCTGTGGCAACAGGACTCATAGGAGACAGCTAGTAATGAATGCAAGGAATATCTGCAACCTAGAAAGGGGCTAGCTCAGTCTGTGGCAATATCCCAACAGGCAGACAGTGGGTAGAGGAGGGAGCACTATGTAGGATACCGTGTTTACTACTGACTTAGTGCCTCAGTTGGATCTTGCAGCCAGCATTGAGCTTCCAAGGGTGTCCACCCACATTTGATGGCATCTGGCGAGGGGGAAGGAGAGTCCTCAACGTTGGAGGAACAGGTCATCTCAATCAGTTTGGTTCTAGTTAAGGGAGAGTAAGACAGGGGCCCATTTGCCAGGACAATGCTAGGTCAGAACAGTTAGTGTGGGAACTATAGTAATGGCTCCGCCTGAGCCCCAGCTTACACTTGACTGTGTATTGCACATGACTATCCTCTGAGCCAAACAACTTCCATCTTGGGGAGTTCACTTGCTTCTCCTTGCAAAAGGATTATTCAAGCTGGACTCCCAGAAGCACAGGCAACTTATGGGCATCTACACTACAGAGAAGTAGACTCTCTCCTCTCAGCAGTGGATAACCATTTAGGTATCTGTTTAGAGATCTTTAAGCAGGAACGGGTTTTGGCTAACCATGTATGTGCCTGCTTCACAATTTGCCACTTCAGTAGCCCTCCCCACTTCCAGAAGGGAATGTCAATAGGCCCAGTCTCGTGAGTCCTGTGGGATAACCAACAGCTGCTTGATTTTAGCATGGCAGTAGAACTGGAGGACAGAGTTCCACGACACTCCCAAATCTCTAACCGTGAACAACCACTAGTGCCAGTTTCTGTATGTTTCTACACAGACATCACAATGCGTATGCAAACAGACCCCTGCCCATCGATGCGTATGTATGCCTGGCATCCCTTTGCCCCCTTTAATGCCATAAATGTAGCATATTTTACACGCTGTTCTGTACCTTGTCTATGTTTCACTTAATCTGTCTTGTAAAAGCTTCCCAGATAATTTTATGAAGAGTTCTGTCTCTTTTAAATTGACTGCACAGCCTTCCCTTGTGTGGATATTCCATAATCCATTTAATCAGCCTTCTATTGATGGAAACTCAGCTTATTCTTTTAAGCAGAGTGGCAATGAATAACCTTGTGCATATGTCATTTCACACCTGTGAGATTGCATCTCTTAGATAAATTGCTAAAAGTGGAATTTCTGGGTCAAGTTGAGCCTTTGTAATTCTGAGAGATGTTGATGAATTGCTCCCCAGAGAGGTTGAACAAATTTACAAAATTTATACTCCAACAGCAGCAGCCTGTGACAGTCTTGTTTTTTCCACACCGAGACCATTCAGTGTGCCATCAAGGCTTAGGCAGGAATGATACTTTCAATGACATCTCACTGCAGAGTTAATATATGACTCCCTTATACTGAGTGTTTGTGAACATCTTCTCATGTGCTTAAGAGACAGTTTTATTTCCAAGAATGATCCATTCATTTTCTTGGCTCATTTTAAAACAGGAATGGGGTGTGTGTGTGTGTTTTCCTATAAATTTGCAGGTGCTTCATGCTTGAGGTAAGTTGGTCTTTTTTCTATGACATACGTTGCAAATATTTTCCTCTACTTCTGTTTTCATTTGCTTATGGCATGTTTGGCTCTGTGAAATTTTGTATTTTTCGGTAGTCAATATTTTAAACCTTTTCTTTTATGGATATTAGAATGTAAGTTACAAAAGCTTTCTCTCTGACTGCTGGTTGGTTTTTGTCAACTTGACATAGACCTAGACATACCTGGGAAGAAGGAATGTCAGTTGAGAAATTGCCTCCATCAGATTGGCCTGTGAACATATTTATGGGGCATTTTTTTGATTGCCAATTGATGATGGAGGGTCTGCCCTGCTGTGCATGGTGCCATCCTTAGGCAGGGGACCTGAGTTGTTTAAGAAAAGTAGCTGAGCAAGCCAGTAAGCAGCAGTCCTCTGTGGTTCTGTTCCAAGCCACTGCCTTGAGTTCCCGCCTCAGTTAACCTGTAAGTCAAATAAGCCCTTTCCTTCCCAAACAGCTTTTCGTCCTAGTGTTTATCACAGCAATAAAAAGCCAACTAGAATACTCTTCAAGGCCCGTAAAGATTTTCTCATCGCTTCTTGTAGTACCTTTTGGGTTGTTTTCTGTTTTTTTTCTTTCCCCTCAAAGAAATATTTGATGCATTTGGAGTGTCTTTTGGTTTGAGTCACATAGTGCGCATTTGGTTTTATTTATTGCTAAAGAGCGTTGCCCATTTTTCTCAACATCATTAATCGAAGACTCCATCCCCCCTCCCCACCTCCAATGAGAATGCTGCTGTTAGTGTAGATTACCATGTGCTTTGGACTGAGCTGGGTTCAGCTGTGTTCCCATCTATGTTGCTTACCTCCTAGGCAGGATGGGGAGTCAGGGTTCCGGTGGACAGGAGCAGAGGCAGATGAGCATGGTGGTGAATGGAGGGCTGTTCTCTTGGAAAAGGGGACCTAGATGCTGTTGCTTGGCAGAGGGAGGGGAGGTGGAGAGCAAAAGAAAGCCAAAATCTTCACATACTCTATCTCTTGTAAGCAGAAAAAAACGTAAGCAAATGGAAACTTCTCCAGTGCTAACCACCCAAGCCTCCTTCCACGTCACCCCATCCCTGCCATGATCTGTTCTCCCTTAAACTTGTCTCCTACCTTCCTACCCCTGCTTTACAGCTTCTTCCAACCCCTGTAAGGAGCCATTTCCGTTCTTGACTCTGCCTCCTAGAGCCTGGATCCCTTAAGAAAGCGTCCTTCCAGGCTATGTGGCATTAATTCTGTTCATCCCAGTGGCTGGAGTGATTCCCTAAGGTCTTGCAGAAGCAGCTCAGAAGACGGCTGTCTTGCCACCTTGTTTCTGAGTGCTGGCTGCTGATCGCAGTGAAGCCCGGAGGAAGCTACGGAGCCCAGAAGCCATAGGAATGGTGTTCTTCGGGGAGTGTTGAGCTGCCTTTCAGGGAACGGTTATCTCATCACAATGAGCTGATCTTCCCCACTCACCTAGCCTGTGTATCTGGGGTATATTCCTTTGGGTTAGAGCTGCGATTAGGGGTTTAGGAACCCATGTTCAACCACCAAATATCATTGTCATAGGCCAAAGCTGAATCCTACATATTACTTCTCTGAGTGTGCCAAGCATCAAACTGTATTTGGCTCTGTGTTCTGCCTTTGGCTAATAGCATCCCAGGCAGAGGTGGGAAGGTACGTTCAAGAGCACTGGTGTAACTGATACTCAAGGGGCTAGGACGAGGGGTGGTAAAAGATGCCAGGGACATGGCTGAGGAGAAACTGACCTTCAGTACACCAGTCAAGAAGATGGGCTGGCAGGAGAGGCTGTGTCATGGATTTACTTATCTCTAGTTAAACCAGCCCAGTATATGCTTGCTGAATGGCATATTTTAAAGGATGTTCTTGATGTCTGCCTCATCAGATAAACCTGTGTTCTCTGTGGGGCTGTAGGATAATAGCAGTAGTGGTCATTATAAAGTGCCTACCATGTGTCAGGCACTAAGTGTTTTATCTGTGCTAATTCATTACATTTTTACAACACATCCCAGGGGGTAGATTATACTCATGTCCCACTCTTTCAAAGTAAAGACACTTAGGCACAGAGAGTTTCATTGATTTGACTAAAATCACTCCCAGAAAGTCTCAAGGCCCGCATCTAAGCCCAGGCGAACTGGCCCCTGAATCAGGCTCCTGTCTGTGTACCATGGCTGTCTCCATAGTAGAAAATGAGTAAATTGGTCACTATTCCTATTGTCATTTCTGTTTCCTAGTACAACTGGGCCATCAGGATAAATGACCACTTCACACTTAATCTAGTCATTTAAACATGAAAATAGTTGATTTTTTGAGTAGCGATAGAAAGAGAAGCATCATTATCTATTCAGTCTTTTCCTGTTCTTATTGTGACATTTAGCTTCTATTCACTTTTAAACTAAGGCTTACAATGGGTGAAGAGGAAAACAATCATTCACCTGGGTTGGTTTCTCAAGTATACCTCAGCTCCTCCCATTCTGTCACAAACACACAAGATCGCCCCTGCGCACACATGCCCTCCCTCACGGAATCAGGAGAGAGATGCATCAGTATTCCATGACTCCCTTTTTACGCGAAAAGTAGAAAACTTAGTCTTCTGGACACAGCCCCATAGTGGAAAAATAAGTATTCATTCAGCTGTTTGGAAATGTCTGGGCAGTTGTCTGAAATGCGCGGTTTTCATTTGGCTTCTCCATCTTAGGGAGATGCGTACCAGAGGGAGGCAGATCCCTGATGGACAAAGCTTTTCTAATCAGATCTTGACCCGACACCCAGCAGCAGGGCCTGTGGCTGGAGGGAACATGGGGCTGTCCTGGCGTCTGCAATTCTGGTGACTCATGAACAATCATTTCACTTTTATCTGAAGAAGCAGGGATGACAGATCTCTAACCCCGTTTATCTTCTTGCATCCCTCCCCTTTAGGACGGCTGCTTCATGTGGAATTCTTAATTTAAAGGAAATGGATGTTTCCCTCTGGCCCGGGAGCTGGGGATTCTTATCAAAAGTGACATGAAAAAAGTGTGGGACTGGCCTTCCCCCCTCTTACAGACCCATCCTTTCTCACTGCTGCCCGCCTCCATCGTTGTCTCCCCATCTCCAGATCTGTCTCCACTTCCTGGCCCCTGGAGAGAAAGCATGAGCTCATTGTTTTCCACGAAAAACCAGATCTGGTCTCCTTTTCGCCTCGTTTGTCTGTCAGAGTCCAAAGATGGATGATCATTCCATCAGCGGAAAGTGTTCCTGGAGGAGCTGCAGACTCCAAGCTGGGTGTCTGTGTGCTGCTGGGGAGGGCACCATGGTTAGGGCCTTGGCAGCTTGCAGTTCTGAACTTTCTAGAAGGTTATTAGGGATGTGATGGGGACACAGGAACAGATTATTTACTACACCCCAAGTGGTAATTCAAAGCCATGCCTCACCTTCTCATTCTTTCCCATGAAGTGTGTCTCAGGCTAGAAAATACACGAGCAAAATAGGGAAGAGGGGGGGCCAGAAGCTAGCAGGGGTGATGGGGTAATCACAGTGACAGCTCATTCTTTATTTCCTTTTGTGAGGAAGTGACTGTAAATGCCATTAAAAAATGTCTCATTTAAAACCTACAAAAGGAGTCAGAAGAGGGGGGGAAAAACATCCAGTAGCCCGGACTGAAGAAGTTAGGATTAAAAAGACCATACTTTGCACCAAAAAATGAGGTGACCTTTAGCACAGAAGGTTGCGTAATGTTAGATGCTGTAATCTTCAGTCAGGGCAAAGAGTGTCTTTAGAAAGTCATGAGAGGATTGTGCTGAACAATGAGGGGAGATGCTGAAAGAACTGAAACTACAGTCTTTGGCATTCTCCGTTTTCATGAGAGAGGTAGAGTGGGTCACCTTCCTTTTTTGTTTCCTAGTTGGATTGTTGGTGACCAGATGAAGTAGAGGAACACGGTAGGTCATGAGAGATAATGCCTTCAGTTCAGCTCCCCTGTTTAAGGAGGATCTAGGATGATTCAGAGGGAGCTGTTGATCCAAGCTGTGGATCTAGGAGCAATGTTCAGAATTTCGAAGAAGGTGGGGGCTATCAGATCCAAGGGACACAGACCAGCAGCCAGGGGGAGGGAGCTCTGGAAAGCCATCCAAAGGGGCTCTCAAATATGTGGTAGAGGAGCCACTCAGGCAGGAGCCAGGGTGCTGAGAGGTCAAATAAGCTGTGCTGTATTGCCTCAGTCTCATTTTGGGGTCTAGCTCTTAGACATGTTGCGCAGGGTGAGATATGTAAGCCAGGGTCTCTCTTGGTGGCTAAGTGAGGAAGTAGGCCTGGGCCTGGCAAGTCAGGATACAGGCTCACAGCAAGCTGAACAATCACACACAGAGAGCTTTCTTAAAATGGATTGCTTTCTGCATACATGGGGATTTGTGTATGCCTGGGCAGAGTTCCCCTCAACCCCACTGTGTGGGGGAGACTTTAGCAATGGCTTGGATGAGAACGGGAATGGCCTGCTGCTAGAACCTGTGGGAGTAATTGCTAATTTGTAGAATGACAAGTTCATGATCCAAAAATTCCTTCGGGGTTGGAACAAAGAGAAGATTCTACACTTTGCAAATAAATGGAAACATTTTTTAAAAAGAAGGAAAGTAAGAAGAAAAACAAAAGAAAGAAAAAGAAAAGGAAAGGGAAGAAAGACTGTTGCCCAAACATAGGTGGGATTTGAGTTGGCAGCTGACTTAGCTCATTGAAGAAAAACTACATTGGCATATCCCTTGGGGTGATCAGCCTTGTAATCAGACTGTTCACAAGGCCAAGAAGGAATCAAACTAAACCCTTTCCTCCCTAAGTTGCTTTTGGTCATGGTGTTTATCGGAACAATAGAAAGCAACCGGGACACCCTCCAGGCCTGATAAAGACTATTTCTCTCTCATTGCTTCTCCTTGTACTTTTTGACTAGATTTTTCCCTCAAAGACATTTGATCACTGTTGCATTGAGGGCACTTAGATGGGGAGAGCATGGTCATGAAGCTCTGCATGGATCTGACCATATGTGGGAGTGACTGTGTTAGTGGTCTGTGGCACTCAGGGGAGATTCTCACCCATGGATTGGGTCTTGAAAGTGGCCAGTGTGGTGATGGATTTTTGTCATCATATGGTTGGGAGAACTTGGGACTCTTCAGTTGGGAAGGAATGGAGATTCAGGTATGGGGTGGGGCATGAAAGTTGTCTTCAAATATTTATAGGCTGTTGTAAGAGAGGGATGCATTTCTCTAGAGGCATAACTAATGATGAAAGCTTTCATTGAATGATCACTGTGGAGCAGGTTTTACATGGGCTATCTTATTTAGTCCTCATCAATCTTATGAGCAGAGCACCACTAATATATACATTCTGTGGATGAAGAAATGGAGGCCCTGAGAGGTTGACCAGTTGTCCCAAAGGCTCCCACTACCCTGTGAGTAGAGACTAGAATGTGGCTGAGATTTTGGTATAGGGTTCATGTTTTCAGAATCTTGTCTTCTGCACCTGTGTGTTGCTTCAGTGCTAGCCTCTCTGTAACCTGTGATTATGTAAGCAAACATTTCACCTTGCTTTAACACAAGAATTGTGGAATTAGTAGATGCTACAAATTCACACAAATGGAAACATTTTGCTTTATATAAAAAAAACACTGCGGAAGCTTAGAAGGTCCTCACTTTCTTAAAGAATAGCTTCATTTTCTCCATTTCATTTTACATGTGAGTGCTAATGTGCCTGTTAAGTTTGAAACCCAGAATTGCTACCTGATAATTGTGTGTTGAGAAGGGTTATCTATCTAGGCTTTTGTTTCTTCATCTATGAAATGGGGGAAATGACAGTGCCTGACTTTTGTGCTTTGTTCAGTACCAAATACAGAAAGCATTCAGTAAGCAACAGCTGATATTAAATAAATGTAAATGTGTCAAACACCAACTTTACCATCAAGATCAATAAATAAGGTGAGCCTTTATTGGCTACTCACTGTGGATGGAGAATATAAACCCCTCTATCTTAAAGCTTTTACTAGAACTAGAAATATGTGATTCTTATACTAATAGCTGTACAGCACTGCTTCGTCATAGTAGGGAGCAGACCAGGTTAGGGGGAGGTGTATGCAGGGTGAGAACTGTGGCAGCAGGAGGGATGGGACATGATGGTTTTAGAAAATGAAATTCTCCATGTGTAATCGGAAGGCCCCTGAACACTACTCATAACCAACACTAATGTGACACAGGATGGAAAATAAGTATTTAGGATTCAGTTAATGTAGTGCATACAAAACAACATTAAAAGGTCATACTGATACCACAAGCTCAAAGCTAAAGCACATGAAAATGGAACACCCTGAAAAGCATCACAAGTAAAGACACAGCAAACACTTTGCCTTGATAAAGAGAACAGTCAGGCTGGGCTGGCAGCAGCTGGGAGCCCTGTAAATCTTTCATCACAGAACATCTGGGAGGAGCAGAAGGTGCTGAAGAGAAGGATGGGGGAGGTGGCAGGGACATTTCTCATGATGAGCTTCTGGGGAGAGTTGCTTTTTAAGTAGAGCTCTTGTCAACATTGCTAGCTGGTTGTCAAAGGCTTGCCCCTTCCTCTGTTTCTGTGGGGCGGGGCTGATGGAGGTGTGGGATCTACCACCCAGCCTGTCTTCCTGATCCCTTGGAGTGACCCTGGTTTGCTGCCTGCCCTTTTCATCATCTCTAATCTCAAATCTCTAACCCCTTGGACCCTACTTCCTTATGCGCTTCTAAAGAATCCAGTAGAATGCTCATGTATCCAAGAAATGTCTTTCCTAATGCCTTGGGGAGGACATCAAACAACCCTTTCACAGGGGTCACCTAAGACCATCTGCATATCAGATATTTACACTGCAATTCATAAGAGTAGCAAATTACAGTTATGGAGTAGCAATGAAAATAATTTTATGGTTGGGGGTCACCACAACATGAGGAACAAAGGGTTCCAGCATTAGGAAGGGTGAGAACCACTAGTCTAGAGGAAAATCTCATTGCTTCCTCTCCCTGCTAAAATGTAATTTAAATTTTTTCTTTGAGTAAATGCTTTTTAAAGATGAGATGAAGGTTGAGTATTAAGCTCTCACTGGTTTCCTCCGCCTCCTCCTCTTTCTCTTCTTTTTCTCCTTCTGTTTGTTGTTGACTTTTCATCTTTTCCATGTGTTCTTTCTACTTCTCTTTAATCTGTCTTTATTAAGTGTAGGCTGCTAGCCAGGCCTTAGGCTAGAAATATGACCAAGATCTATCAGCCCAATGGGAGAGGCAGAGAGAGTGAGCTTCATGGGGCTATGACATGACCACTGACAGGCTTGACCTCTGAGAAGCCCAGATGGCCAGTCTTCATGGGAACACAGAAGACAGGCTGCTACCCCTCCTCTCCTCTGTCCTCATTGTCTTCTTTTGTCAGTGGATGTGATGAGTTCTTCCACATGTAGGACTGTGGCTGCCTTAAGAACCCTTGTTTCTGGGGAAACTTCCACCAAGCGGGAGTCAGTATGGCTGTGGTGTCTGACACCACAGGATGGGATGGGATGGGATGGGATGGGAACCACAGTTTACATCCTGGCCACCTCCTGGCTTCTAGAGGGGACTCAGAGATGGAGCTTCATCTATCCAAATACCCACTTTGTTCTTCATGGAATCAAGGAGTATATGGTAACATTTTCCTCAAGGAGTTGCCGTGATGATGTAGGGTGTAACACTGGATAGCAGTAGAATAACTAACATATGCCACGTATGGAACACATCCTTTTTATTGTCAACAAGAAAGGAACTTTGAAGACTGGGACTGTAGCTCAGATGGTGAGTTGCTTGTCTTGCATTGTGTTTGATGCCCAGAACTCATGTGAAAACTGCCAGGCACAGTGGCATGCACTCGTAATCATGGTGTCGGGGAGGTAAAGACAGGAGAATCAAGTGACTGGCTGGCCAGTAGTGCAGTTGGATCAGTGAGACACTGTCTCAAAAAATTAAGTGGAATGCTAAGGAAGACACCCAACATTGACCTCTGGCCTCTATAGGCACACATGTTCAACTACATAATGCTTCCTGTATGTACCATTCAGTGGAGGATCCCTTTGATGGGCACACAGACCAACCTTGATCATAGCTGATGCACCATTTCATCCCTCCCTTTCTGTCCCTGGTATTCATGCACTCATTGCCCCTCAGAGCTCCAGCTTCCCCAGTTTCCTAGGTCATAGTGTGACATGTAACAAACCATAATGTAGATCTCTTGAGTGTTGTTCTATGTTTTGGCCACATCATGTTTAAGTAACTTGATCTTGTCTCCTTCCAACCATCTTAGGACCGCCATTGATAATAATTTTTTATTTATTGAGTACTTGCTATGTGCAGGGGTAACACTAAGTACTGATGTGAGTGTTGACAGGTATGCCTCAGGTCTGAAAGGAAGGATTTGCTATAGAGAATGAATAGATCTGTCTTTTCCAATTCCTAGTTCCCAGGACTCCCTTTGCTATTGGAGACTTAGAGGCAGAGGGTGAGGTAGGGAGAGGTGGAGATTCATGCTGGCAGGATGGAGAAGGGTGTGTTTGGAGGGGGCTAGAGCTAGGGACATGGTTGAGGAAGAAATGAAAGAGGAAGAGGTATGAGCTGCCTCTGTCCCTCCCAGCTAGCCTGTACCTTCAGCCTTCCACCCTCCCCGCTGCTCTAAGCACCCAGGCTGAACTGTTTCCCTCCCAACTTCCAGTTGAGTTTAGATATTGGGAGGTGTTGTCATGGGAGCAGTGAGAGGTTGGATGCTTGTTTCATTTCGCCCTGGATGGCTAGGACTCTTTCTCCATATGGCCACCCTCTACAGGTTCTGGTTTCAGTGACCCCCTCTGGCCCTCCAGGCCCAGGTCTGCTAGCTCCTTTATTGCCAGCCATGGATCTCTTCACTATCCTTCCCTGGTCTCTAAACTGAGTTTTGAGTGCAGCATAGTGTTGTTTCTTACAGGCATGGTGTTGTTGTAAGCAGATCTCTAGAGCTTATTGATTTTTACATAACTGAAGTTTCACACTTGTGAACAATCCTTCATTCTCCTTTCCACTTGTATGAGCTTGGCTATTTTAGATTCCTCGTGTAAGGTAGATCATGCAGTCTGGTTCTTCCATGTAGTCCTGTATGCTGACATCTCTTCATAAAGAGTGAATAGCATTGTTTTATAGATATACTGTAGTTTTTTCATCTCTTCATCCATCCACACACCTTTAGGTTAATTCCTTCTTTGGTGGTTGTGAACGATATTACAATAATTGCAGGGGAGCAGATGTCATTTGAGATATAGACTTCAATTCTTTTGGATATTGTTTAATTGGTCCTATGGTATAGCTCCATTTGAAAGTTTTTGAGGACTCAATGACTGTACCAGTTCTATTCCCAATCTGTAAGGGTTTCAATTTCCATCCCTCTCTGAGGTGGAGTCTTACTGTGCAGCCCTGGATGACCTGGAACTCACTATGTAGACTAGGCTGGCCTTGAGTTCACAGAGATCCACCCAAGTCTATCTCCCGAGTGCTAGAATTAAATGCAGGCACCACCATACCTAGCCTAGTCTCTCTCTCTCTCTCTCTCCCTCTCTCTCTCTTACTTTTTGGAAGTAGTGATCTTAACAGGTGTAAGGTGATACTTCATCATGGCTTTGATGTGCATTTTTCTGATGATTAGTGATACTAAGCCTTTTCCATTCACCTGTTGATCATTTAAATACCATCTTTGGTGAAATGTCACTCAAGTCTTTGCTGATTTTAAAGTTAGGTTTTTGTTTTGGGGTGTGTGTGTGTATGTGTTTGAGTTAAATTGTCCTTTAAAAACTTCTCTTCAGTCTTCTATTTGAGTGATATGTGTCTTGCTGGGACTCTGGCCTATGAGTAGGAAGGCCATAGCTCAGGGCCATGGCAGAGGCCATGGGGGCAGAGGTGGTAGGGGTAAGTGCACGTCGAGCCTCACTAGCCAGTTCTCCCCTAGTTGTGGCTTCTTAAAGGCTTTGGAGGCTTTGGGCTGGAAAGCAAGTGGGGGTGAAAGTGTCTTTGCCCTCCTTTCCTGATGAGGCCCCCAGCTCGCCTTCCAGATAGCCACTCTGCAGCTCTCACTGCTGGGAAACCTGTCTGCAGCCAGCAGCTCATGTCCTGGGCACACGTGTTGGGTACCCAGATGGCGCCTGTGTTATGGAAGCCCAGCACGCTGACAGGACCTGCAGACACACGGATAAATATTTTGCCTTTCTTTTCAGGCAACATTTGAATCTCTCCGATTTTATTGCTGCCAAAAGCATGATGCTTCCAATCTCGGTGGCGAAGCAAACAGGGCTTCCGGGAGGTGGAGGCAGGGGCTCCTGCTTGGCTCTCGGGCCACCACCTGCACGGCCTGGACCTTCTCTTGCTGAGTGCATGGGCTGAGTGAGCTGCAGGTGGAGAGGCCGTAGGGGAGACAGCTCGTCCTCCTGTAACCTGTACGGGAGGTTTCAGTTCTCCTGGAACCTGTAGTCATTTGTTGGGTTTGTGCCAAGGCTGGGTTCCAGATCATTTTGTTTGATTTTTTTAAAAAAATTATTGTATGTAGGACAAAAATTATTGTATGTAGTTAGCTCACATAGCATTTTTTGTTGTTGCCGTGCAAAAGAGACAAGGCAGCCACTCTGGAGTGCAGGGTTTAGTATACAGAGCAGCACCCAGGTACTCCAGGTGGTTCCATATACAGACCATAACCTACCCTGACGTGACGACTCCATCCATTGCTGGGAATTCTTATTTTAACCTTCTGTTCTTTATATCCACTTCTGGTTTTTCTTTTCTATTCCCTCACCTAAGCGGGGTGGGGGGGGGCATTGACCTACATTTGCCAAGTATAGTGAGGCATGGATCCATGACCACATGAGGTTAACTTCTGCCTCCCTGTGATTGACAAGCCCCTTCTTGTTCAGATGGGGTGTGTGCTACATGGTCTCTCAGAGTTCTGCAACAACCACCTCCTCATATCCAGTACACTTTTAACTTGCCCCAATTATTTTAATTCCTGGCATGTAATAAATTCAGCTGGACTCCGTCTATTGTGGCTTTCCAAAGGGTGCCTCGTGTTAGTCATGCCTGTCTTCAGAGGGTAAGCTACTGGTGTGTGCCTTGTGCCAGAGGCAGGAGAAATAAAGATGAATGGATTAGACAATGTCCCTGCCCTTGAGAAACACAAAATCTAGTGGAGGAACGAGACATGGACATAAGATACAGTCAGTCGTGTCTCCCTTGCATGGGAAGATAGAGAGGAGGAGAGGTTAGCTCAGCAGCCAGCACCCAACACCCGGCAGCTGGCAGCCAGCAGCCAGCACCCAGCACCCAGCACCCAGCACCCAGCACCCAGCAGCTAAGCACTCAGTTTCCCCGATGGTGGGGAAGGCTTTGCTGGGAAGATGCCATGTGAGTGCCCCCTCAGCATCTGTCAGTGTCATCAGACTCCCTTGATGGAGTACATGGTCACATTTTCTTTGTAAGATATGGGGTGGGGTGTAGCTGAGTGGAAGGAGGTTTTGCACAGACAGCCCTGAGTTCTAATCCTGACTGAGTCACTTAATCTTATCTCACCACTTTCTCACCATTTGTAAAATAGGGAGACGATGGCCACACTGTAACATACTCAGTGAGGTCGTACAGAGGATTAAATGGAACATTAGCTCTATCAGAATTGTTGGGTCAAGTACGGAACCCAGGAATGGGCTTAAAAATGCTGGTTCCTCCAGATTTCAGGGAGCCTGGATAGAGTGTCTCAGTTGTTCACCCCAGGTGTCCTGGACACATCTCTGTGTGTGCCGTGACATACATAAGATCAGGAACTGCATAACCGTGCCGTTAGCTGAGCTAGGTTATTTTTGTTATATTTTACCTAATGATGGGGACACTTTCAGAAAAATCTGTCCTTAGGAGGCTTTGATTCATGTGAATTTTAAAGAGTATGTTTACATGAGTTAAAGTTGCCATGACATCAGAGGCCAGCGGTGCTGTTATCTTAAGGGACCCCATCCTGTCTGCGGCCTGGCTTTGCTTGCAGCACTGTGTTGCATGTGACTTTATTAGGATGGCTGCCATGGAGAAAGTGAGGATAGAGAAGAAAGATGGGACCCTGGGGACATGTCTGAAGTAAGACAGAATTTGATGACCAGGAAAGAAGGGTCTCCTAAGGCAGAAGTGGCTTCAGGGATGATGTCATAGGTAGAGGAGAGGTGATGCTATTAATAGAAATTATGCACTCTGAGTGCAAGCATGAGGGATTTGAGCTACGGCGGCGAGGACTGTCTGGTAGGTGTGTTTTCTAGACCGGTCAAGAGAGGAAGGCAGGACGAGGTGTAAGGAGGTGTGTTCAGGATGGAGTGAGGAATGTTGGGACATACGAGAAGCCACAGGAGCTTTGTAGGTTGAACCAGAGGTAGAGGGGCTGAAAACTGAAGATACAGGGAAAGAGTGCATAAGCTGCCCTGTTAGAGGAGTGTCCTGCAGTAGCTGGCAACTGGGCAATTGTCCAAATATGATTTACAATAAGGCTCCGGTTTCACAAGGCTTTCTGTAAATTATTGCACTCCACCAATTGCCAAGTTCCCCACTGACAGTGGGCCGGGGGGGGTCAAACAATTCAATCAGGTGCCACCAGTTATAAATTGAAAATCAGTGGGGTGCAAAATGGATTACCATCAAAATCCATTCAGGTGAAAAACCAAATCTCAAAACCCCTAACCTTTAGAAACCACCCCTTTCCTGATTTTTCACAATGCTCAGACACTAAGTTTTTAATATCCCCTAGATAATAAACGTCAATAGAAACCTCAGGAGGCTCTATGTGAGGAGGGGGTCAGCCTACCCAGCCTCCCTTTGGGAACCCACAAATGTGACAGGTGCCTGAGTTAATACCACTGCAGTTCTGTTAGATTCTGAGACAGCAGTTCTCAAACTTAGACAAGAACCACCTGGAAGGTTTAAATGTATCAGCCAGGCTCCTGCTTGGAGTTTCTGTGTACATGGCGTTAGGTTGAGAGGAAGCCTTTCTAACAACTTCCTATGGGATGGATGTTCACGCTGCTGGCCTTGGGGCCACCTTTAAGGATCTTTCTCCTAAGATATAGGAGCAGTTTGGAAACTTGACTAGCCCAGCAAGCTGATTAATAGTGACTTTTAAACTTTCTTTTATTTTTGAGATTATAAGTACATCATTCCCTCCTTGTGTTTCCTCCCTCCAAACCCTCTCATATACTTTCCCTCACTCTTTAAAATCCATAGCTCTTGTCTCATTCATTGTTGTTCCAAGCATGCATGTATATGCATATACATATATATTCCTAAATATAACCTTCTCAGTCTGTATAATGTTACTTGCATGTATGTCTTCAGGGCTGAGCGTTCGGCATTGGATAACTAATCTGTGAACTCATCCACGGGTAAGGCAATTCTTCCCCTGCTCAGCATTCCACAGCTGTCTGTAGTTCTTTGTGTAGGCCTGAGGATTCGTGGTCTTTCCCGAGTCCACTTCTGCACACCCACTGCTGTTGTCCTTGCTCAGCTCATGTTGATGAAACTTTATGGTGAAACTTTATATCTCCTTTACTAGGAGACATGGTCTCACAGCAAACTCCCTGATGCCCTGGCTCTTACAATCTTTCTCCTCCTCCTCCTCCTCTTCTGAAATAGTCCTTGAGCCTTGGATGTGGGAGATGTTCTGTAGATGTAGCTCTTTGGACTGGGGTCTACAGCTCTGCACTTTGACTGATTGTAGTTTTCTGTGTAGTCTCTCTTTTGAAGAGAAGTTTTACTCGATCAAAGGTGAGGACTCCACTTATCTGTGGACAAATATTTAGAGTGCAGTTAGGGATTATGCTGGGCCAGGTGCCGAATCTGTTGATGGGCCACAATTTTGTCCAAGAAACCTGAGAAGAGAATGGTTCAGGGAAGACCAGCTTGACTTGAGAGCCTTGTGTTCAGGAGGGAGGTGAGGAGGATGGAGAAGAAAAAGGAAGGAAGCCTTCTTGTCCCTGTCACCATTCTAGAAGACGCAGGACTGAGGGCATGAATAGCATCATTAGGACTGGAGCAAGCTCTCTGGCTCGTGGGTGGAAACTGTTAATTTCTTTGATTGTAAATGTGTGTGTGTGTGTGTGTGTGTGTGTGTGTGTGTGTTTGTCTATAGTAGTGTGTGCGTGTGCATAGGTAGACAAGAGGACACCCTCAGTGTTGTTGATAAGCATTATTACTCAGGTTCCAAAAACCTTTTAAAATTTCGGAAGTTGATTTAAACTAAGGCAAACATGAGCACTGCTTTTTAAAAAAGCTTCAAATAGTCTGAATTTTGAATCTTCCAATTTCTGTGTGATCCTAGAGGTGTATTTTTCTATCTATCTAATCAGTTTCATCTGACAGTGGTTATTTTATTTTATTTTTTTTAGTCAAGTTTTTTGTCCAGTATAAACTGCAGCCGTCACCAGGCCGGACATGAAACACGTCCCTTCCTTGAGGACGGACACGAAGCTCCTAGGATGCTGAAGAGATGGTCACAGCCTCACTCACACTTGCTTTCCTGTTTGCCTTTTCCAGGAGAAATTGAGAGATGCACATACATCAAGTACCACTACTCCTCAGCAACCATCCCCAGGAACCTCACATTCAACATCACGAAGACCATTCGCCAGGATGAGTGGCATGCTCTCCGTAAGTGCAACTGCGTCTCTGGCCGTGACTGTGCTGCGCTGTCCCTTGGAGGGCTGGGGGGGGGGGTTGTCCATACTTTCTGAGACCCGTGGATGGCCTCAGAACACCGGCATGGGTCTGCTCTCTATGATGACCCACATCTATGGGTCAGAATTGCCTGCGTTGGTTCTCATTGCATTGTAGATCTGTCAAGTTTGGTTCTGATTTCATTGTAGATTTGCATTTTAGATTTAAAAAGATGGACCCAAACAAACAAAAACTCAAACCACTACCTGACAGTGATCTGAATTTATTCTTCCGGTAGGCATCTGAAATTTTATCTACTTGATGGGATCTGCTCTTGGGACTTAACAACTCCAGCACATCTCCAAGTTGCTTGAAATATTACTGTAGCACGCAGTCCCTAGTGTTGTCATTTGTAAAGGGCGAGGCACGCTTGTGGGTTCAGGCTGTACCCGGGGGATTTGCTTCTAGGTGGAGGTCATTAAGCAGGAGGGTCTGCCTCTGCTCACAAGCTCCTGTGCGCCCACAGACGATAGCAGCTGGCTCAGATGCAATCACTCAGCAAAGAGAAGAGTTTCTATGCCCATCGGTTGGGAATTTCTAGGCTAGGGATCCTTACAGACTAACCTTATGATGAGACAGTAAGTTAATGAGCAAACAGTGTTGGTTAGCTATTTTTACACTTCTTCTCCATGGGAATCCACTGCCTGTCTTTGGCAAGAGAGCTCTCACTCACTGCTGGCCCCATTCTTCATGTTGCGCTAACTGTCCTGGGGGGAAGCACGGTGCACTTCTATTGAGTTTGCCAGGTATTCCCACATCATTTTTTTTTTTTTTTCCGCCCAACATCTAAAGGATGGGGCTATGATAGCCAGCCTCCCTTAGTTGATGAATTCTGAGGAGGGCAGTTCTTTGAGCTAGAACAGCCTCCTCATCTTCATTGTTATCTTCTTACTTGGTTATCATGGCGTACGTGGAGCCTACCAGGTGTAGTCCACTTGTTGGCTTGACTTTAAGCAGCTGCAGCTCGGGGTGGGGAACAGAGAAACACAAGAGAGGAAGTAAAATCCAAACAGAGTATTCACTGGTTGCCGGGGAAAACCCACACAAAATTGGCATCGAGGTGATGGCCCTTCAAGGCACGCCTAGTGTGTGGTGGCCGAGCAGGTCCCAGAGGATGGCCCTGCAAGTCATACTGTTGCCACTCTAGAGGCACCAAGTAGCGTGTGGGGACAGACAGCTAACGTTCAAAGAGTGTTCCCATGTGCTAGCCACTGAACTAAGTATGTCACATTCATATTGAATTTGAATGTGAGATTGGCCTTAGAGACGCTAGTAATCAGAGTTATTAATTTCTTTTGGATGGTAGGGATGGAAGACTCCAAATATAGAAGTGTATGGTGATAATTTCTGATTTCTTACAATGCACCAGTCTAGTAGAGTCACTTAAAGGGATATTCAAGGTGCATAAGTCTTGTTGATTAACCACATAAGTATAATAGATTCTGGGATTCATAATAAGATTCAGATTTCTAAGAGGAAAAAAGTTACTGATATTTCCAATTCAAATGCACTCAGCCTGACTGAAGTTCCCGAGTCTTTCTACATACGAGGCATGTACTGGATATCAAGGCCATATGGAGCTCTTTTAAGGAGCTAGAGTCTCAGGGTGGAGAAGGGTAGGGGTGGAGAGAGATATTCACAAGGCAAATAATTACAAGGCAATGTGATAATTACAACATAGTAGAATTGCCTCAAGCAATTAAGATAGTTTGTGGGTTTTTTTTTTTTTTTTTTTTTTCAGCCAGAAGGAGAATGATTTCAGTGTAAATTGCAGACACTTCAAGGGAAGCCTGGTGGTGAACTCTATTGGCTGTGGCCATGGTGGATGTCTAGAGTTTCCAGAGAGCTCGCCATCCTTGGAAGTGTGCCACATGGCATCGGCCAAGACAGAAAGCTTTGCGGGGTCCTCTCCGAGCTCTGTGTGTCTCCAGGGTGCTCATTCTCCAACTGTAGTGCTGTTGGGTTCTAAAAAATCTAGCGTGCAGCTTCTGCAGCCAGGCAGTGGGCTGACTTCTATTTTTAACAGATCAAAGCCATTTCAACGACTGATCCACGCAAAGTCTCTAGCCCGTGGTGGTGGGTGAAGCTGATGCTCCCCTCTGGTGACGGATTCATTTGCCTCTTTCATGGAGTCGCCTAATGGGCTATTAAGCTGGCAGAGAGCATTTGCTGTGTCTGACATCTATGACAGCTATTTTAAGCCAGAGGGGGAGTGATCATCTGTCACAGTTGAAGTTGGTCCTAAGCATAACTGGCATTGTCGGCGTGATGGGGAAGCGTGGTTTGTGTCCGTGTAAATATTCAGAGGTCAGATTTTGATGACATGAGGTAGGAAAACCTTTTTTGAAATATCGTGGAAGAAATTAAACCTATTGGGGAACACATGTGATCAGTCTGAAAAATGTGGAAACACCCTACCCCAACCTGATTTCTTGGGCTGGGGATGTAGCTCAGTGACAGAGTACTTACCCAGCTAATACATGCAAGTCTCAGGATTTATCCCCATAACTGGAAATTTCTTAATTTCCAATTTCTTAATATCATTGTGTGCTTTGATGATCTAAAGGGAACAAAATAAATTCATCTGCTTATTTTATAATTTGACCATAACATCTTAGGTTTTGTAATTTTCCTCGGATAAGCTTTTTCTTAGAAGAAGAAATAATTTTTTTGGGGGGGGGGTTGTAACTCGTTCGTTTTGAAATAACTTATGACAAACATTCGAATTTTGGACCACTCACTTTGAGTCATGCACTTTCCACTGGGAATTTGTATGTGGCCCGATCATTGACCCCTGTTTTAGAGACAAAAGAAAACAAGACAAAACCTTTCAAATAGGAAAAGGTACAATTGGGCTTAAAGCTATGTTATACATTCTGAAGAGCTAACTTCATCCACAGGAAGCTTAACTGTGGGGCTCTTCTACCTCATGGTCATATGAACAGCGGGTGAGATGATAAAATGATCCGTAGGGCGCCATGCTTCAGATCCTCATGTGTAAAATGCTTACCCATGGGTCAAAGGCTGGAGGGGTGTCTGCGCATGTTTGCATGTGATTAGCAAGGGCTACAGAGGGGTGATCTTCATGTTTCAGTGCTCGGGTGAGTTGTGCCGAGGTTCTGACCCCAGCTTGGATGGCAAGGGTCAGTGAAGTCTCGTGGATGTCTTTTTCTCTTCTTTCCCGTGGAAGATGGCAGGACTCCTTCTAGCACTGGAATCTGTGTCCTCGGTCCACGCAGGCCTGGCTCTTCTTCACTGTTGACTCGCTTTAGTTCCGGCTCAGGTGGGCAGCAGGGGAGAGGTGGTTCCTTCCTTCTGTATTGCTCGTGTTCTGTTCTCCTCAGTCAGATGTCCTGCCGCATTCCAGGGCTGGAGCAGGACAGGACAGTGTCACTGGCCATCAGGGAGTGGACGGTGGCCTCAGGAGAGGCCAGTGCCACTGTTTGTGTCAGTTGTCTGCTTTAATGCTCTAAACATGATAGAATCCGGTTACCGGTGGCCAGGAAGCTGGCTGGCACTGTGGTGGCATTTTGATAGCTCTTCTCCCTTCTCTTACCAGAATACATCCCCAGGGGCTCATCATAACCCACAATTCAGTCTGAGGGCCAACACTTGTTTAGTAAATTCTATGTCTTCAAGCATCCACCCTCCCCCAACCCTGGAGGTCATCCCAGATGGCTCTACCTTTGTCCTTCCTGTAACTGCGTCCTTTGTCCTGTCCTGTCTGCACAGCTAGTCTCCTGCGTACTTGCTCAGGGGACATCAGGGGCAGATGGCTGGGGGTGTCTCTGAGGGGCCTGAAACTGGAACCCAGCAGCTGGGGTGGGCTGGCAGAGCCACCATGGCGGAAGCTGCCTCAAGGGCAGACACTTGCCTGAAGAGGTTGGCCCTCCCGGTCCTGACTTCCTGTTCTGCCTGGCAGGTTCTCAGTGGGTGCTGTGCCTGAGGTCCCTGGGTGAGTCTCCAGACCCAGTCAGCGTGTATATGAGCTCACAGTTGTCATTCTGCTTGGTGTAGGCATCTCAGATATAGGTTTCAGCTCACAGTTGGTTGCCCTTGGCAGTGAAGATCAAGGAGGTGGGACTCCACTCCTGAAATCAGATCTTCTTCATTATCTTTTGAGAGGCTAAGAGCCAAGGAAACTAGATAACTGGATTTTTTTTCTCTCTGTCTCTTTTTTTTTTCCTGAAGCCTCCTCCTGTCAGAACTGAGGGTTTAGCTAATTAGATTGGATTGCCACATTGCACATTTCTAGCTGGCTGGGAGGGAAATACAGAGGGAGGGGAGGGGAAGGGGAAGGAAGTAAGGAGGGAGGGAAGGAAAGGAGAGAGAAGACATTCTTCTCACTTCCTGGCCTCAGGCCACAACCCCACCCAACATGGATTCACATACATTGGCCCTGAAGCTATGCCCCAGGTACACAGAACATGGTTACAAGACCCAGACAGACATGGTTTCACCTGTCTGTGGGAGTCGTGCACCCTGGTCTGGCGCTGCAGTCATAGGATATAGAATATTTGTGCTACACAGTGATCCATGCTGCAGCTAGTCTGTTGCCTGCTGCAGGTGTGGGGGATGTGGAGAAAGTCCAGCCTGTCTCGGAGAAGAGAGAGGAGAGGAAGAGAGGGAGACAGAGATAGAGACTTGTACAGGAGACAAGGCATTGTAATCAACAGTTACATAGTTAATTCCTGGGAATTGAAACATCCATCCTGGAGGGAGGAGAGAAGCTCATGCAACTTATCAGGCTTAGGGAGGGCCAGAAGTGACAAGATTTACTGGGTTTGCATTAGCAGCACCAATGGCTGTGGAGAGGGGCAGCTCCCATCCTCAGAGTTGCCTGCAAGCTATGCGGGAGGGAACTCCAGGGATGCAGTTTTTTGAGTTGTCACCTATGCTGGGGTAGGATTTTCAGTGATGCTGCCACCTTTGAGTCACCTATGTTCCGCTAAGTAACTCCTCATCTATCCTATATATCCTGTAAGTAACCTTAATAATCTCATGGGTGTGCTAAGCTAGACTTGGGTGGAATTGTTTCTTTGGTTTGTTGTCTGGGGTGAATGGATATTTGTTCACATCACCCCCCCCTCCCACCCCCCCACCGCCTCCAAACAGCCAAACAGTATGGACTCACTGCTAAGAGGGACGAGAAATCATAGCTCAGAGCTGTCATGCTCACAGGGACACCAAATGTCTGCTTAGAGCTCAAAACTCTCATAGGTTAGCTCAGTCTTGAGGACCAGCTCTGCCCAGGCTGATCTGAGGAAAGACGCCATGGCAGTGCTGCTAGGCCGCTGTAGGCTGTACTTTGGCCTGCCTCTTCTGGCCTCTCCTGTACACTCTTCCTCTCCATTTGTTCTTTCTAGAATCAGAGGACCTATTCTCAGTCTCAGGCTCCCTCCAGGTGCCTCAGTCTTGCTCACCTCTTGTACCACAGGTGGTGTGTCGCTCTCTCCAGTGACATTGGTGTTGGGTCCAGAGATCGACTCACAAAGACTGGGACTCAAATGGCATGCAAAAGCAGAGAGCAGTTTATTGATCCAAAACCCAGCATCCTGGGTCCAGCACCTATTGATAGGCGAGGACCCAGAATTGGTGGCTCACAGGCATTTTAAACACAGAAAGGGGAATTCCAGTAGAGGTTAGATAGTCTTAATCCTGATTGGTGGACAATGGGACAGTTAAACATGGGTCTGTTTCTGATTGATTCAGGTGCAAGAGGCCAACTGTCCGCATTCTTGTGACAGATGTCTACCCATGAAATAAGTTATTCCTGTATTCGCAAACCGTATAAGGATACCAGGTGCAAATGATCAACCTTAAGATAAAGCCCTTCCACGTTTCTGTGGTTGTCCTCCCTTCTGATTGGCTGACACTGGGTGAGGGGGAACTTTTATGGTCTTTTCCTAGAACTAGGGACTTTCCAGGCTCAGGCCCAGGTCAAGCCTAAGATAGAGCCCAAGAGCAAAATGCAAAATGGAGTCACTAGGGCTCTTCAGTTGGTTTTATGGCTCCGGACTTACATTGGTTCTTTGCTCAATGGCACCTGCGTTTCCTTTCTATGACACCTCAAGCTAGTCCATTCATCTTTAAACAGATCTTCTCAAGTCTTTCTTCCTATTTGGACTTTTCAGACTTCCACATCTCGGAGCAGGATGGATTCCTGGTCCTTTATGCCTCAGCCATCCTTGGATGGTGAGACAGGCTTGTGGACCAAGGGGCTTGGGATGGAACTACCAATAGTTATGATACACTAACCACGTCTTTGTTCACATGGGCTGTAGTCCATGGTGATTCCTCAGAGGAATGCAGTCTGTTGCTGTGGCTCCTTTGCTGATAAAGTAACTAGGCCAGGGAGCAAGGAGCTACCTGGAGATCCATCTCAGCCTCAGAGTAAAGACTCAGAATCTAGGCCTGAACTTTGGCCTTCTGGCTATAGTTTTTTATCCCCCACTTCTGTTTTTGTCTTATGTTATGTAAAACAGCCTAATGAGGTAAACATCCCAGGCATTAGAATCTTAGGCCTCCTGCAGTGTCAGCCATTTTCCTTCTTCTGCCTCTGCTTCTGTGCCCGGCCAGTGCTAGGCTCTTGCTGTCTGCAATCTGTTGTGAGCTGTCTCTTGCCTGCAAGAGTGGCATCCGGAGGGGCCTTTAGGAGCAAGGAACCATCTCTGGATTTGGGAAAGCTTGGTGGCACGGAAACCCAACCAACAGAACCTTGCTATATGTTGCCTGGTAACGGAATGTCCTTGCTTTTTGCACACCATTGCATGTCTCTCTGCCCTAGCTCCTGCAGGGAACATTGTAAACCTATTGGGACATCCAAACAGCCTGCAGCCCAGAGGCTGCCCTGAGTCTGCTCTCCCAAGTACCCCTGTGGTGTTCCTGCAGCAAACCAGGCAGAGAGCACAAACCCTTTAATAGAAATTGCACTGAGAGACCCCCTCCTTTTGGCAGAAACTCAAGCAGGGACATTTCTGCTCTGTGCAGCTCTCCTGCCTACCCAGATTACTTCTCCTTTATTCCACTCTCTTACAGTGGAATCTTTAACATACATGCCAACACCGATTCACCTGCTTAGCTAGTTGGTCTGGTAAAAGCCAATGCTGAACATGGGTGGGCAAGAGGGAGAGTTTGCTTTTGAGGGGTAGAGGAGGACAGAGTAGGAGTGGAGTATGGTACAGTCTTCTGTGTTAAAGGCATCCATGTACTGAAAACCATCTGAGATCTATTGTGCTGGCATAGCAGCAGCCTTCAAGCCACAATTCATCTGAATGTACAGGTCCAATTTTGTGCTGGGAATTAGTCAGAGCTCTGGCCTGGAGGCATTCTCGCAGCTTCTGCAGATTGGAAGTTGTTTTCTGCTGGCTGAGTAGAACGCTCTGGATGCCACCAGGGGGAACTGGGCACAACTCACTGGCTTCCTTCGTCCATTTGTTCATTTACTCATTCAATATCCATGGAGTGCTTTTTCTATGAGAACCCCCATGTTAGGCGCTGGAGGGGATATTAAAAGGTATTCTGCCTCCCAAATTGGATGATATATTTCTAGGTGCTGGCCAGGCAAGGAACCAAACTGCTTGTTGTTTGGTGTTTATTGACTATGAAGAGTGCGTAGGACAATGTTGCCAATTTATATATATCACGGGTCCCAACTTCCATACTTAAGTCAGCAAGGATTCATTGTGGGGAAAATAAAAGCAAAATTTAACAGAAGGCTACCAGATCACAGAGGCATGGCGTGGTTTTTTTTTTTTTTTTTATATAGCATGAAAATGTGGGGACTATGCTGTGACTGCCTGTCTTGCCCTCTCTTGCAGGAGTGGTCCAAGCTCTAGGTGCTGCCAAGGGAGCTCAATACTGTAGGTGATTCTACTGACAGTTAAGCCAATCAGAGCTCAGTGTCCAGCATTGATTGGTACAGTGAAAAGGTGGCCCGCGGTGCTGGCTGAGTGTGCCAACACCAAGGACAGCTCAGAAATGGGGTGCTACAGCAAGGGGCCGATGGGATACGGAGCCTGCTTTAGCGTATCCTCTCACACAGGCTGTCTTCATGGGGGTATATAACTCTGGGGATTTAGTTCCCATCTATCCATGTTGTACTTTGAATAAAGCAGCATGGGTGAAGTGAAGTGAATTCCCCCCCCCCCTTTTTTTTTTCTTTTTGCAATATGTTTTTAAATATCTGGCCTCAAATTTCTGTCTTGGATCTACAAAGCACTAAATTACTCAGAGTCAGGCTTCACTCTGGGACACTGGGTTGAGTTGGGGCTCTGCTGTCTCTTCAGATATTTGACCCCAGGCAAACAGTTTCAAGTTGTTTGAACCTAGTACATGTCATCTGAAAAACCGAGGCGGTAATTCCTGCCTGGAGACCTATTATAAGGTTTAAATGGAATAAAATGATTCATTAAAGATCTCTTGGTAACAGCACAAAGTCCGATGCCAACCAATATTAGATGCTTTAGTGTGGAAACCAAGGAGTTATCCCAGGCACTGAGGTCCTTGTGGGACTAGGGGAAATGCCTCTGCAATGGCATTTCACTGATTGTAAGACTTTTCTGTTCTATTGAGGGTGACCTGCGTGGATGGGCTCGGCTTGCATGAGGCTGTGTGAATTGTCTGCTGTGGGTTTGCTGTGCACACAGGTGTGTACACTAGGAGCTCACATTAGGTGTGTACGGTGTGGGAGTGGGAAATGGCTGAGAGAGTTATTTTGTGACCATGGCTTATTGTGAAAAGAGTTCTAGAGCAGAAACCCTGAGTGTTTGAGATCCTCAGTGGGAGAGCAATAGCCCCTAATTTATCAGTTGTATCCAATAAGAATGCTGCTTAGACAGCAACATGCTTCTAAAAGAAGATTTACATACACACTGTCTAAAAAGCAACATTTCTGAGCTCTGAAGATAAACACAGTGTGAGAGCATTTGTAGTGAAATTGCCCTGGCTCTTATGAAAGCTCTCTTCTTCCTGATGTAGCCCAGCCCCGCCATCCAGGAGATGCAGCCTCTCACAGGTACTTGGGCTTGTTGCTGAAGGATCCTGTGAGAACAGAAAAAGGCTGAGTATGCAGATGAGTGGGAGGGGCAGCAGTGGAGAAAGGATGCTATTTATTTTCAGCATCTCCCCTAGCGGTCCATAGGGCTAGTCTTGGCCGAGGGTGTGGCTTCTGCACATTTGTGTTGCTTAGTAAGAAGGACCCAAACTTCAGGGCAACGGGTTACTTTACAGATTGCCTCTGAGATATGGATGATTTTGGGAGCTGCCCTCTTCCTACCTTAGGTTCTTTGCTGATATTTCTCATCTTTCCCTGTTACTTAATTCTGATTTGAACTTGGCAGTCATAGTGAGTAAAGAGGTCTACATAGTTCCAGTCATTGTGGCTTCCCTGAAGGTCTTGACGGGGGCAATAAAGTCTTAATGGCATCTGGCTTGCTTCTCTCCCTTTGCCTATATTCTACTCCTTGGGAAGTTAGTGTAGAATATGGCGAGCCATTCTTAGATTTCTTCCAACACAATATTCTGTTAGCACTGTCTAAAGGAACTTCATGCTGTATGATAAGTGTCTGCACTGCCTAACATGGTAGCCACAAAACACATATGGTTACTGAGTATTTGGAATATGACTACTTCACAAAAAAGACACTAAAGTTGGAGAGAGACTCACTAGGGGAGAATGGGAAGAGGCAGGGGGATGAGAGGGTAGTGTGTGTGTGTGTGTGTGTGTGTGTGTGTGTGTGTGTGTGTATGTGTGTATGTGTGTGAAAATGACCAAAAATTATTATATGCTAGTATGAAATTGTCAAAGAATTAAAAAAAAAATATGACTACTTTAACCAAGAAACTTAGTTCTAAATTTTATTTGATCTGAGCTAATTTAAACTTAAATAGTCATAGGTGGCCACTGGCTATTGTATGAAACACCGCCATTCCATGTGAGCAATCCTTCCATTTCTTACATGGATGCTACTTCCAAGTTCTAACTTGATTATGTGCATATTAAAAGCACAGCCTTGTAGGTTACTTAGACACCCTGGCCCTTTTCACGGGGAGAAGAGTGCATATTTCTTTATGTCCATCAGATCCTGTCCATTCTACTCTTGGGCTCCCAGTACCCACAATACCAGAACTCTTCAGATATTACTGCTGTTTTCTGCTGACCTTGGCTCCATGTGAAGGCAAGAAGGAAAAGGAAGGAAGGTCCCACCATGCACCTGTGCCTGATTTTAGCCAGGCAGTCACAAGAAGGTTTTCCAGGAAGTAGCCCCAGCAGGAATGCTGGGAGCCCCAATACCCTGGCAACATGGTTGAAGTCTGTCGACAAGGTTCCAGACTCCCAGGCTGGGAATTTTGGCTTACCAGCCCTTTCTCCTCTTTGCTATAATGGTGACAAAAGCCTTTCATTATGTCTACATGGCCTAGTAATACCTTAGCTGTCTGGTGTTAGCTAAGAAGGAGAAGCGGCCATTTTTTACTCAAAAGTAATTGTCATTGTAAAATATCTTGCAGGCTTCTAAGTCCTGGCATGTGTAAAGCTACCTATCCATATTGATAGTAACAGATAGAAGCAAAAGGAGCCTAGATAGAGAAAAAATAATATGTACCAAACAGCTAAAAACTATAAAATAAAAACCTTCTTTGCCTACATGGCACTCTGCTCTGTTTGAGGCAGACAGAGATATTATTCAGCTAACAGTATTAAGTCAAATGTTCTTTCTTAGCAAAACAAGATAACCTCAAAGTTTGTAAGTCTGCAGGAGGAAGGACACCTGGCTCCTCCCCCCTGGGCGTGACTGCATCTACATATGAAACCAGTTCCTCTGAAGGCCTGAGCAACATCTACAGACCAAAAAACTATTTGGCTTTTTAAACCTTTGGCCAGAGCAATTCTCTCTTTTTCTGGTGTGGGCCATTTCCCTGATAATGTATATTGTAAGTCTCTCCCTCCTTCTATTCTTGGTGTGATTTTTCCACTGACAAGGCGCATTACATTGTCAGTCTCTCTCTCTTGCCCCTCTCTTTCCTTAACATGTGTACTGTTAATTCCCCTATTAAAAACTCCTGCGTTTTACTTCTAAAGCGTGTTCCACGTGCCATTTTAAAGCGCGATCATGTGTGTCATTTTCTTGGGTCCCATAAAGAATGAACTACCCTGTTCGTTTGTCATTCCTCCTTTTTCCTGCACTTGTACTCCCTCCTGCGTAGAGTTTCCGTGAACCCATTTGTGGGAAAGGCTGGTTCCCTCTACAGAGGAAGAAAGGCAGTGTTTTGCAGGAGGAAGAATCTAGGCTGGAATGCATGTGTGAAGGCACTCCTTGGAGAGCACTAGCTAGGAGTGTAGCCTTGCAGTTTCTTGATTCAGGCTGTAATGCCCGGGGCCTTGATCCACCCACTGAAGAGGGATGATCTGGAGCATGTGGCTCTATAAGTAATCCCTCAAGAAGCTAGTACTGGAGGCGGATGTGACTCCAGTCATATCTGCACAGGACCTGGGTAACAAACAGGTCCTGTGGTGAAGTGGGCCTGTCTGTATCCCAAGATCCTCTGTGGAAGCATTCCTCTGAAGCAATCTGCTGGGGTTTCTAGGAAGGTGACTGAGATGGAAGAGATAAGAAACTCCCCAAAGCTTTAGGGAGAGATGTACTTGGGCACTGGATCCAGGGTGCTGTGATTGCAGAATTTACGCTCCTCTGGGAGCTACCCACATCTCACCAGGCAGGCCCATTCCCTTCTTTTCTCCCAGGGGATCACTCCTCTCCATCTTCACCCGTCCCCCACCATGCCTGTTCCTCCCAGCCATTGCCTGATGTAAATGAGGCAATGAGCAAGCAGGCTGCACCCCTCCATCTAAGAACTGGAACATTCAAAAGAAATGAAAGAAAGCTATTTATTTTCCACTTCTTTCTTTCTCGCTCTCTTTTTTTTTTTTTTTTCATTTAATTACTGGTATCACAACAGGATTTTTTTTCTATTGCTTTTCATTGCAAATGTATAGTATTTCATCTACATTATGAGTTAAAGAGGCTTTTGTGGACTACCCTAAAAACCCAATCATCATTTATAATAGACAGGACTTCTTTGGAAATGGATTCTGAATTCTAACTAAGTGGCTCACAAATGAGGGCATTAGAATAGAAAGCTGGAGTCTCTGCATCTTTCTACTTTCCAGGCAGTTTCGTCTCTGAACTTGCCATCCCCACCCTGCCTACACCTGCCATTCTTAGGCAGGACCCTGACCCTCACCCTCATGCCTGACAAGCCCAGAGCCCTTGGTGAAAGCTGACTCCCAACTCCCTGTTCTCAGCCCATAACTAGCTGCTGATCCAACATTAATGATTGTCCCTTGATGTGTCCTACAAAGGCTTATATGAATGAAGCCCAGAAACCCAACCAAGGAACATTAAGCATCCTTGGTGCTGGGGATTTTTCAGTCTCCGCCTCCAGTCTCAGTTCACATTGGTAAGATGAACTAATTAATATACATCTCCCTGAGGCTGTCTGCTTGGGCACCTGGCACCAAATTAGAAATGAGCAGTGAGAGGTGTGTGTGTGTAAACTTCTGAAGCCGAGAGGCTGCTAAACACGGGTGTGGAGGTGACACATTTGACTGACATCAACATCTCTATTCCATCCATCAACCCCATCACACTGCCTCACTCCCAGAACTTTCAGAGGCTGCCTGGTTGCCATGGAAACTAGGAACCGCAATTGTACACATGTTACCTCCTCTTCAAAGCTCAGGAGCACATCCTCTCAGGAGAATGGTAGAGGGAAGGGAAAGGGCCCTTCATGCAGTTGTCCCCGAGTGTGGAAGCAGTGTAACGCTGACACCAAGTTCTAGGCCAGTCCCTCCTGAGCTGTCCCTTTGTCCACCCCGCCAGTGTATTTCCTCCCACCCCACCAGCATAGCCTTGTCAGTGGCACATGAGAACTACCTGCCTCCTAGCCTGTGTTGCCTTTAGTTCCAACTCTTAGGAACTAAAGGAAAGCTTTTGCTTTCTAGGAAGTTAAGATTATTCTGCATTGGAAGGAGTAGAGAGATGTCTGGCTCATGGTTAAGAGTTGAAATCTAGCTACTTGTTTAGCACAGCGAAGAAAGGCACAATTTAATAGAAACCACTAACCCCACTCTGTTCCCTCATGGCATGGGGGTAGAGGAGTTGGGATCTGGGTGTTTAAAGGTCCCAGTCAGAGTTTTCTTTGATGGTTCTCTGAATGACCTTGCAGGTCTGGGCTACATTGCTTGTGATGACCGAGGGTGTGTGGTGTAGACAGCATTGGGGGCAGGAGTGGGAGTGGCCAGTGAGCCTAGAGTCTCTGAAGACCAGGGGCAAGAAGTGAATGTAAGCCCTTGAGGTGCAAACAGCTAGACTCCTCCCCCAACACTGATCTAAACTGCCATAACAGCTGTTGTGAGCCCCTTGAGGCAGGAGAGTAGCCAGACCCCGCCCTACAGGAAAAAAAAGCCAAGATCAGACCACAGAATCCCACCAATCCCTGAGCTTGACCCAAGATCAGGTCACAGAACCCCACCAATCCCAGGCTGCCCTGGAAGCACCCCCACCAAGAACTGTTATATAAAGCCTGTCCTATGCTCAGGTTCTTTTTGTTGTTGCTTTTTTCTGCTTTTCTCCAGAGCGGAGGCAGCCACACATACCCACACATGCCTTGTGTTTTTTTCCCTCCCAATAAATCTCTTGGGTGAGATTTGTTGCATGGTGTGACTTTGTGGTACCCCTTGGGCCCCAACTACAAGAATACCTTTCCATATGAGCAGAAACACTAACAGTGAGGGTGGGGAAGGCCAGTGCCAGAGGATGACAAGCAATATGTCATCACAGTGTCCGGAGGAGGACAAGATTACAGGGAACAACAATGACATTTAAAATGGACCCAAATACATCAATCATTTATTTAAATAAGATGTACCTTGTTTCTACCATTCACCAGGAACGGTTCTAGGCTGTGGATGGGAGAGGCCACAATCTCTGCACACGTGGAGCCTTCCTTCTTGAGTGATAATAATGACCAAATATTGAACGCTCAGCACAGATGTGCCAAGGACTCTGTTAAATCTGTCATGAGCAGCATGTCATAGAAACACCAAACTACATGTAGTATAAACCATATAACTTTATTATACCTTAGTATAGAGTGGATGGAGGAGACAGAACCTGGATTCTGTGAGAAGCTACTGATGGCGTTCTAAGTCTCAGACAATGTTTCTGATGTAGACCTTTAGCATTGATACGTAATATTTATAGGATAAGGAGGTGAGGCCACCTGATGTGCAAGTAAGTAGCGTGGGGAGAGCTGAGGTTCTGAGATGCATGGACAAGGTACACACAAGCTTCAGTGGCTATTTTGTAGCTTCCCTGCAGGTGTGTAGTTCCTGATATCTGAGAACCATATTTATCAGTCATGCCTATAGGCAAGGAATCCTGGAAACTTCCAGAACACAAGCTATTCTTGAAGTATAGGAACTAATTTGGTATTTTTATTGCTATTAATATTTTGCTGATATTTGTATCCAGAAATAATATTACATTCAAAAGTTACATTCAAAAATATTACATTCAAAAGAGCCCAGACATTTGATATTGTTTGTCCCCTCTAAAACTCATGTTGATGTATGGTTGCCATTATGTCAGTGTTGAAAGGGTGGGGCTGTCAAGAGATATTACATACATTATGATCTGATGAAGGGATTTGCCTTTCTCATGGGTCTGGATTAAGTACCACAAGGGTGGGCTATTAGCTACATATGGTGGTGCATACCCATAATCCCTGTATTTGGGAGACTGAAGCAGGAGGATCATAAGGTCCAGGTCAGCTTGGGCTATACAGCGAGACCCTACCTCACAACCCCCCACCTCAATGACAATGAAAAGGTGTGGGCTGTCCCAAAGTGAGGGTGACCCTTGACTCTTGCCTTCTTTGCACGTCCACTTTGTGAATTGCAGGAACACGAGACCCTCAGTGGCACCATGATCTTGGACTAGAATCACAGGATAAGTAAATCATTTTTCTTTATGAATTACTCAGCATCAGGCGTTCTATTATAGCAACAGAAAATGAACTAAGACAGATCTCTAAGAAATGCATGAAGCCTGTAATTTTCTCCCTATAAGTCTCAAGGCTGACCCTTTAAAATTATCTTGTTTCAAGCAAGTCCACTTTATCATAGCCATTAGCTCATTAGTTTTCATATGTGTTTTATTTATATAAATGTAGATACACCAAGACCAAGCCCTTTGTGTTTTTTTTTCTGTTCTAGTCAACTGAAAAATATTACAATTACTTATGAAAAATAAAAGTTAACTAAAACACAATTAATGAATTCACTCGTTGTTTATGAATTCAGATTTAAGAAGCGTTTCTTCTGTTTTTAAAGTGTATTCTCATCTAGGGGTCACAAGGGGGGAAAGTCAGTGGCTATCACCTACCACTCTCAGAAGAAGGCTTCTGCTGTCTTCCTGGGTTGGAGCTGTGAATAATTGAACACAGTCCCAGGTTCCCTTCTTCTTTCTTGAGGTTGAGCTTTACAAAAATTACACAGCAAAGGACAGGCACAGGAGGAGCTGGTTTCTTCTGTGTCAGCAGACAGAACCTCCAGTGCTGTCTCTTAACCATTCACAGGTCTCTGGGGATGACCAGTGGATGAGCAGAGAAGTGCAGCCAGGTCTCTGGATGTGTGGTTTCCCTTGGCTCCCAGGAAGTACATGGATGGAACGCTGTCTCCAAGCTCATTACTGATCAACCTGGTCGTCATCATTAGCCTCATCGTTAAGTATTTATGAGTTGCTGAGAGGAAGGCACCCTTTTCAGAAGCCTTCCAAGACTATCTAATTCATCTTCTCTGGGATGGAGTCTCCTGAGAAAGAATCTCTAAGCATGAGTTAATTGATTACAATTGGTATTGTTTGCTTTTGAGGGGAGGAGAATACTTGATTGCACTTTAAGGATTTGTGAATGTACTTTGAAAGATGCTATTGTTCTTTTGAAACATTTCCCTTTTATGGGTCAGCATATAACATATATATAGTTTCTGGCTAGGATTCAACTTGGGGGGCCAGAAAAGGGAGGTGAAGCAAACAAGACTTGAAATCCTACAGACTATGGCTGTGTTAATTGAAGAGGTGCCAAGGAGCTTGACAGGTGATGGTAAATCCAGTTAATTTTGGAAAGAAGGAGGGCATTTGGGGCAGATGTCACCCTCCAAGTGCTGCTCTGGACTGGAAGTACTTAGCCACCATCTGGCTCTTTTGCACCTCTGGGCTCAGTCCTGTCCTACGAACTTTCACCCCAGCCGCAGGTCCACGGCATAGGGAGAGAGAGCCTCCACTTCCTTGTTATCTTCGCGCCTCACCGCCTCCTATGTTATCATTTCCTGCCCTCATCATCTTGTTTTTCCTGATTATCAATTAAGACACGATTAATACAGAAAATTCTGATAGAAAGATATAAAAGAAGAGGAGACAGTGTTACCCAACCTGTCACCATCAATAAACAAGTCCCTTGTGCTTCTTTCTGTAGTGCACATAACACTTATATATGATTATGCATCCCATATTTTATTAATAATTATAAGACAAATTATATGATTGATAAGTATTTCCCTTGATACCAAGGCTCTTCATGAACATAATTTGAATGAGTTCACAATATTCTACCATATGGGATAGACATAACTTATGCAGCCTTTCCTATAAAGTTAAATGTTTACATTAGCTACTTTTGAGTGACTATAATGTTATAGCGATAATCCTTGTGAACAAATGGTTATGTTTCTGATAATTTGCTTAGAATAAATGCTGAGAATAAGAACCATTGGAACAAAATATAGAAACATATGTTGGGTTCATTCAATGTTTTTTAGATTTATTTTATGCATGTGAGTGTTTTGCCTGCATGTATGTTTGCACCATGTGTATGCTTTATGTTCACAGAGATCAGAAGAGGGCACGAGGCCCCTGGAACTGGAATTATAGATGGCTGTGAGCCACCATGTGGGTGCTGGGAATGGAACCTGGGCCCTTGGCAAGAGCAGCAAGTGCTCTTAACAACTAAGCCATCTCTCCCACCCTTCTTTTTTGATTCTTCATGTATCATGCCAAGTTGCTTTTTAGAGAGGCTGAGTCAGTTTATAGTCTTATCTAATTTATCTACGATGAAAAATCCCTTTTCTACCTCCAGATCTATGCATATTCTATTGATGAAGAATAGTTATTCAGTTTTGAAAGTTTCATTCCTGTGATGATGACAAGAGTTGGATTTGAGACTTACAATTTGTTTGCATTTCTCCTCTTTCTGGTCAGCATCTCTGAGTAAGTCAGTCACACTTAGTTAAGCACCTTACGCCTCTGTGTTATCATCTGGGTCTGCTGACCCGGGACCCACTACCGATCTCAAGGAAAGGACAACAGGATGGCCGAGGAAGTTAGAAATTAATCTACATTTTGCAACTTGTGCAAAAATGTAATTAGATTCACTCTCCAGAGGTAATCCATTAATGTAATCAATGATTGCAGTTGCTCAGAATGTAACCTTAAGAAAAATTGCAGATGCCTCATAAAAATAAACACTTGCTTAGTAAAATAATTCCCTACTCAGTGCCCGCCATCTCTGCATTTTCTTTTTATGTTTGACATGGTGTCTTCTCTGCAACATTCTTATTTGGGATAGAAGCAAGGCCTGATCCTTGTATGGTGGAAAGTCTCTATAAGATACCTTCTTGCTTGATGGAGAGTCGCTGATGCCTGGTGGGGCCTGAAGAGTGCATAGCTCTTATTCCAGACACTTCTCCTGTGGGTGGCTGGAGATGTTGTGCATAACTGACTACAGCATCTAATCTACGTCTAATATGCTTTGACCATATGCCTCAACTGTCTCTGTCTATCTCTGTCTCTGTGTCTCTGTCTCTGTCTCTCTATGTCTCTGTCTTTCTCTATCGTCTATCTCTGTCTCTGTCTGTGTCTCTGTCTGTCTCTGTGTCTCTGTCTCTATCTCTGTCTCTGTCTCTGTCTTTGTCTATGTCTCTCTGTCTGTGTCTGTCTGTCTCTGTCTCTTATCTCTCTCTCTCTGTGAGAGAAGCATGTGTGGAGGCCAAGGACAACCTTTGTGTGTCAGTCCTTACCTTTCCACTCTGTTTGAGACATGGTCTTTTGCTGCTTCACCCTAGACTGGTTGGCTCGTGAGCTTCTGGAGATCCTCCTGTCTCCACCTCTCAGTTCTCAGTATGAATGCTGGGACTACAGATGCTTGTGGTAGGTACTGTGCCTGACTTCTACAGGAGACCTGAACTTAGGTCATCAGGCTTGTACCACCCCTCTAGCTCCCTACAGCTTAACTTGTAGTTAAAACAGAAGTGAAGGCCTAGGGAGACATTTTGGCGGGAAAATAGCCTACCTTGCAAGTATAAGGGTTTAAGTTCGAATCTCCAGTACCTACACAAAGCCATGCATGAGAGTGCATGTCTGGAATCCTAGTGCTCCTATGGTAAGATGGGAGGTAGAGACAGGAGAAGCTCTGAAGCTGGAGAGCTAGCCTTGTATGCAGCGGTGGACAACAAAGAGACTCTGCTTCAAACAAACTGAACAGCGAGGATCAACACCCAAGGTCGCCCTCTGTCCCCTACATGTGTGTTACAGCATGTACACGCCCATGTTCACACACATACCATATACATACACACATTGTACACACAGAAAAGGAACAAAAGGTAAAACAGCAGTTTATGTATGAATTAAGCACTGATTGCCCCATGTAAGCTCAGATTCCTGCTTCTCCCTTCTCTAGCTCTTTGTCCAAAAGGTCTGCCCTCACTGTGTGGGGTTCATGCATCTCCAGACATTCTGCCTATGGCAGCAGGCAGCCTCATGCCTCATTAGGGGTCTAGCTCCTTGCTACAAGCCTGTTGGGACCTACCAGCCCTGAGCAGAGGACTGGTGATGACGGTGTCATAGCTCAGCTGGGGAGCCTGAGGTTACTGACTAGGCACTGCTGAGAATCACCCTCCACCATAGCCAGGGGGCACTAGATGATGTTAGTTCCTTGAGTTGGAAAATTCTTCTGTAAATTGGAGCAGATGGAGAGAGAACATGATCCTGGAGGAGCCTGCCCACTCTGAGGTAGGATCCCAGTCTTCTATCTTCCTCTTTCCCAGGAGAGTTATGGGCACCGCTTGTGTATATGATGTAAGCATGCTTTCTGTTTACACTGTGGTTACCCTTTCCTACCCTAGGAAAGGGACATTTTTTTACTCATCTTTCAAATCCATTGTCTAGTGTGATATCTGGTACATAATAGGAAGAGGGACTCGTGAAAATCCCATATTCCCCCCTCCCCCTCCCCAAGACAGGGTTTCTCTGTTATAACTCTGGCTGTCCTGGAATTCACTCTGTAGACCAGGCTAGCCTCAAACTCACGGAGATCCACCTGCCTCTGACTCTCGAGTGCTGGCATTAAAGGCGTGCGCGCCATCACTGCTGGGCAAAAATTCCATATTCTTGATCTACCAGTCCAAATGATTGAGTCAAAACCCATTTGTTGTTTGTCTAATTACTTTTCATTAATCAGTTTATCTCTCAACACTCTCAGACATGTGTATAACACAGTCTGGTTACACTTGCCATCCCATCCTCCCACCCTTATCCCCTTTCCCCACCAAGCTCCCTTTCCGATAAGTCCCCCTCCCTCTATCACATCTTTTTATTTGGCTTTGGTTTTGTCTAAGTCCCACTGAGTTTACCCAGTGCTCACCTCTCACCTGCCACAGAGCATGCTCTCAGCCATTCACTGGAGCATGGATGGGTAACTTACTAGTGACGACACCACTAAAGACAACAACTCCTTCTCTCCCAAAAGTAAGTCAGAATCTTAAGCAGGGCTGGTGGGATGGTTAAGCAGGTGAGGGTGCTTGCTGCTAAACTTGACAACCTGAGTTCAATCCCCAGGACCCCCGTGGTATAAGGAAAGAATCAATCCCTGCAAGTTGGAACCCCCCAAATACCTAAATAAAAATGTTAATCCCCCCAACACAAACTCTTAAGCACACTTAGTAATTTGCATTTTAACAAGTTTTAAAGATTCTGTGTGCTGGCTAAACTTGGATAAGTCCCAACCTAGGGATGGGATATTGACCTCCTTTGGAGCAGTGGTCCTCTTCTATGCTCCTGAAGGTTGTCTGGTCAGCTGGCACTAAGAGAAGGTCTGTAGTTACATGTGGAGACCATGATTGGATTGTTGGGCACAACATCTGTCCTTTGTGGACTTAAAATCTAAAAGTATGCATATTCATACACAAATCACTTCAATAAAGGATATCCTAGATCAAACCAAAGGCCAAAGGTGGAGAGGAAATCATTTTTACTAAGGTTAGGATGACCCAGTGAGTATTTCTTGGGGAAAGAGATTCAGATTGGATGATGACTGGCAGGTCTATGTAGGACATAATGACTTTCTAGACTGAACAAGAGCTTGAGCAAAGCCCTGGGGGCAAAGAGATGGGAGGATGGCTGTAGGTAGGCCTCTCAGGAAGCTAGATGGAGGGCAGAGGAGGTTTTACTAGGGGAGAAGAGGATTTAGTTTGTTAGCATTTGCTAGCAGGATTAGACCTTGTCACATCTTCTGATCCATTCCTGGGCCCAGGAGTTTGACCATCACAGTTCCTCAGACCTGGTTAATCAAATCCTATTGCCATGTGACTCCTCAGACCCAATTGTCCCCCAGATAGTTCTGTGCCACCTGCAATATTCCATGTGGCTGCTTTGATGCAAGAGGGGACCAACCAAGAAGGCAGCTTTTTGGCCAGTTCTGCGTTGTCTGTGCAGACAGGGAGAGTGAGGACTCCAAGTCTGTGGGTGACACAAAAGGCGTTTATATTTGGCTTCAAAACACATGATGTGATTGCTGGCAGCAGGAGCAGCAGCTTTAACTTCCTAATTAGGCAAATATTCAAATGAGCTGGCACTCTCTGAACACATGCCACCCAACCCTAAGGCCGTGTAAAAGGAAACTGAATGATCAATTTTCATTATTTTTCATTACTGACATTAATACTAGTTAGCATACTCAGGGTTAGCATTAAGAAGTTCCCATTATAGTGGCTTCTGCAGCCAAAGAGTTTCTGTCTCCATATCTCTGTCATTGGCTTTTCACTGAGCTGGTGACAACTGTCTACTGCTACCAAAATGTCAAGAGTCACTGAATAAAGACTTTTATTTATTTCAGTCAGAGGAATGTTATCATGCTAGTAATGGTTTCCTGGTTGCATGGTTTCTTTCTTTCTTTTTTTTTCTTTTCTTTGAGATTAAAAAAAAATCACTATATATTTGTATTTTGAAAATATCCATCCTCCAATGCCTCTTATAATTATCCTCTCTACCCTTCCCTTCCTTTCCTTTACACCCAACTTGGAGATTTCCTTTTCTTTCCTGGTGGAGTCCAGTTTGTGTTGTCCAACCAGTCTTGGGAGTAGGGCTCGCCCTGACATGTGGTTGACCTACGGTGGCCACATAAAGAAAACTAACTCTCCCACTCCCAGCAGCTATCAAATGCCAAAAACTTTTAAGGTGTGTGTGTGTGTGTGTGTGTGTGTGTGTGTGTGTGGTGCAGGGGCCCATGGAGGTCAGAGGCCCATGGAGGTCAGAGGCATTGGATTCCCCTAGAGTTGGAGTTGGAGCTGGAGGTGGAGTTACAGGAAGCTGTGAGTCTTCTTATATGACCAATTGGAATTGGACTCAGGTTCTCTGCAGGAGCAGCGTACACTCTTATCACCGAGCCACCTCACCAGCCCCTCAGAGCATGACTTCCGGAGCTGTGTGGTAGTGTATGCTGCAGGCTAGCAAAAGGCCTTCATGGTTTTAATTCCGTTTTGAACTTTAGTTTCCAGTGAAGAACAGTCCGATGTAAATTACAGCTTGTACTCTACACCCATATGCAGGCAGAGCAGAATTTATAACAGTCAATAAAGGCATTCATCTTTAAGTTATTAATTTAATAATGGAATTTTATGGCTGGAAGTGACATTTGAGATCATCCAATCTAACTTTATCAATTTTTGTGATGAGGCCCAGAGGACATTAAGGAACTTCAAGGGAAAATGCTAAACGTGTTTCCATGGGCATCAACTAGCTAAGACAAAAAGAGTACATAAGTTACAAAAGCAGCAACAGCCCTCCAAAGCCCTCTAGGGTTAATTACAAACAGTGGATTATCTGTCTGTAGTTCAGCCATCGCTCTTCATAGGCATACACAAGGGACTGAATCCTAGGACATTTCAAGACTCTCCTTCGGCCTTAGGGTGCAGCGTATAAGAGTGGGCGTGGCTCTGGCCCTACCGGATCGGATCTTGTAACCTTTCCCAGCTACAGAATACCTGTCTGCTGGTTTTGTATCAGTCCTAGGTGTGTGATATTCCTTAAATGTATTTACTTTATATTTCCTTTCTTAATGAGAACAAACACAAGAGTGCAAGAGGAATTTCTTTTAATGTAGGGATTCCCAGTAAGAGATGCGGTCAAAAGAGCCGGCCCAGAGGTGCCGTGATGTTCCTTGACTCCAGCTTATAAATTATTCTGAGATGCAAACCCAACAGATGGCTCCCAGGAGCTCCATTCCAGTGAATGCCAGGAGATGCAGGGTGGAGAAAGTCCAGGATCCTAGGATTGCTATTGTGAGGGTTGCTATTAAGTAGGAGGGGAAGTAGAACAGTTTCCCAGCATCGTTGACCAAATCGTTCCCCAGTTCAAGATGTTGCAGAGGTTAGGTGAAGAGAAGCAAAGGAAGGCAGATCTCTCTCTCTCTCTGTTCTTGCCTATAGATGTGTGTACTGTGGGCTCCTAGACCCTCTCTGAAAAGGTCTCCTGAAGCCCTGAGTAGTTTATGCTCTCTCTTCCTGCTTACAGGACACAAACACATATAGCCAGCAGGAGTTGTAGACAGGAGGCCCCAGGACACTTGGGAGAAGATGACAGCAGAGCTAGGCCAACTTTCTGTAGCCACCATCCTCCACAAATACGTGTGGTAGTTTAAGAGGATTGTCTGTGTTCCCTTTTTAAGAGTGACTGAAGCTCAGGGAATATGGGAGGAGCTAGGACAGAAAGAAAGAAGCTGATTAGAAATCCCTCAAGAATGAGAAGTCAACGTGAAACTACTAAACAAAATTAAACAATAGGTATCTGACACTCTGGCAGGGGAAAGAGTTTCTTAAGGGTGGTTACAAAGGACAAGATGATTGATAAGCCTGCTCACTTGCAAATTAAAAACTGTGCAAACCAAAAGTTAGTAAAGTTTTGGGCTAAAGAGTTAAGAGCACTTGCGACTCTTGCAGAGGACGCAGGTTTGATTCCCAGCACCCATATGATGGCTCACAATCATCTGTGACCCCGGTTCTAGGAAATCCAACATGTGTGCATGTGGTGCACATACATGCATGCAGGTAAAACACTCATACACATAAAGTAAAATAAATTAACCTAAAAATTTAGAAAAAATGTTTATGAAAATTGAAAAGCAAAGGAACTAGAAAATATATACAACAAGACAGATAAAATGTTAATGTCGTGGATATGGTAAGAGGGCGTGTGTGGCGGTCAATTCTCTTATCAACCTGACTGGATTTGGAATCACACAGGAGCCACACTTTAGGTGTGTGTCTTCGAGGGTGTTTCCAGGGAGGTTTAACTAAGAAGGGAAGACTGTCCTGAGCCTGGGAGCCTCCACTCTGAGCCTGGGTCTCGGAGTGAATAGCTGAGTGGGTTTTTGTCTCTCTCTGCTTCCTGGCTGGGGATGCAATGCGACCAGCCACCTCACGCTCCGACCATGCCTTTCCTGCCTTTACGGATGGTACTTCAACCTGCGAACAAAAATAAGCCCTCTGTTCCTTACGGTATTGTCAGGGATTCTGTAACAACAATGAAATAATTGGTACAGCATGCAAACAGATATAAAGCCCGGTGAACAAATGCTACAGGACAGAGCAGGTTGAAAGGAGAAATTGACATTTCCAGCACACATGAAAAGTATTCCTATTTGCCAAGAGATTTGATGTGCAAATCAATGCTTATATTTTTGTGTGTATCAAAAAAAAAAAAAAAAAAGCAAATCTTTTTTTTCCCCCTAACAAAATTTCACTCATTGTGGTGTATTGGCATAGTTTTATTTGAAATCAATTTGGCCACATTTGCTGAGTCTTAGAATGCTTATATCCTTTAAGTAAGTAATTTCACTTAAGGGTCTATATGATAAAGAGATAATCTAAAGCACACAGAAAATTTTATATTCAAATTGTTCACCACAAAAGTCGACAATGATTTTAATGCCGAAAAATTAAGGGAATGGCTTAACAAAGTATGCTTCTAATACTGTAGCCATTAAATATGACAGTGGCGCAGAGGGTAGGCAGGAAGTTCCTATATTTGTCAAACATAACAGAACATACACACGTTATCCCTCTAACTAGGATATTATGAGTGACTATGTACACAGAAACATGGAAAGGGGCTGTAAGAGGGAATAGAGAGATGGCTTAGTGTGTAAAGCCCTTGCCACATGCCTAATGACGTAAGTTCAGATCCCCAGACCCTGCATAAAAGCCCAGCACACCAGAATACATATGTCTGGAACCTGGCACGCCTTTGCTGGGAGTAGGGAATGTGAGACAGGAGAAGGCCTAGAAGCGTACAGGTGGGCTAGCCTGGTGTATGGAGAGCTGAATGAGAGAGACTCTGTCTCATATAACACAGAAGATGAAGACTGATGCCTGAGGTTGTTCTCTGACCTCCCCATGTGTGCCTTGTATACACGTGCCACACTAACACACACACATACATGCAATGTGCATATGCATGTAAACACATACACATGCAGAGGGAGAGAGGGAGAGAGAGAGAGAGAGAGAGGGAGAATGAAAAGAAAAAGCTGCAAGAAAAAAATTAAAAATGTAAACTGTGGCTACCTCGAGGTGGTATGAATATGAATGTGTTTATTGTTACTATTATAAAAACTTTTAATGTATGAGTATTTGGCCTACAGGTATGCCTGTATACCAAATACATACTTGGTGCCTTTGGTGGCCAGAAGAAGGTATCAGAGTCCCTAGAACTTGTTATAGTTGGTTGTGAGCCACCACATGGATACTGGGACTCGAACCCGGGTCCTCTGGAAAGAGCCCATGCTCTTGACTGATAAGCCATCTCTCCAACCCCATGAGTGACTTTTAAAAAAAAGTTTAAAAAGTATTAATTTTTTTGTATATAATTTGTTAAAAAACAGTAACAACAAACTCATACCCTAATTTGAAATTAAGGCAGGAGGCGGCAAACAGGGTTGCAGTCGGAACAGGGCTGGGAAGCAGGATAATTTGGGAGAACCTCTTTCTGAGGACCTAACAAGGCATATTATTTTCATAGGCGTGAGCTCAGGAAGTGGGACAGGTGTTGACTGGAGGTGGGTCTCCAGGCATTCATTTTGCATCCAGAGGGCTGATACCCCCTCTTACAGAGTCTACAGAGCCAGCTCAGTGGTGGCAATGTTGAGATATGCAATGACTGGGTTCCCAATGGCCTGGGGGAAGAGGCCATAGAGAGCCCCAGAATATCATCTAAAGGTTGTACTTGGGGTCCCTATCATCAGTGTGTTACCTGCACCCTAAGATTCTCTAGATGTTAGGGAAAATGCTTTTTCTATTGAACTAAAGTGCCAGGGTGGAAGTGAGCCTGGCAGGAAGCAGAGTAGAACAGAAAACATGGAATAAACAGGAGCCCAGAAGAGAGAAATCACCCCCTTCAGGGGCAGGAGCACAGGAGAGCTGAGGTGGGGTGAGACAGAAAGGAAGCTGGGGCAGCCCCCTGTGGAGGCATGTAAGAGTCACCTGACCTGGCCATAGTCTGTGCCAACTTCATCCTGTGTTCTTCCTATACAGCCTCCCAGTACCCACATCAAGGATGTTGTTGGGAGTCTGAGTGGTTAGGGGTGAAGTCTATGGTCAAGGAATGGAATGAAACTAATTGGCCCCCATGGGACAGCCGAAGCTTCCATCTTTGGACTCATTAGGAAAAGGCTCTAAATAGGCCAGACAGTCAGAGCCAGCAAAGGGATAGCTGGGACCTTCCCCTTCTGCTCAACACTGAAGGGATTGCTAAATATTTTACAATTGATCATAGCTAAGAGCCTGCAGGAAGCTGTGTGTGCGTGCGTGCGCATCTGTCTGTGCGTGTGTGTGCGTGTGTGTGATGCCATGCTTGTAGAGGTCGGAGGACAACCTGCAGGAATAGGTTCTCTCCTGCCCTGTGGGTCCCAGGAATTGAACTCAGGTTTTCAGGCTTGGCAGCAAGTGTGTTTACCCAGTGAGTCATTTCGCAGGTTCTCGATGTTTGGTAAATTCTCTGGAGAGTGGATGTTGGGCTCCACTTTCTGCTTGGGGGAAGCATTGTAGATGAATTAGGATTTATTCAGCTCCTCAACTGCCAAAGCTCTAGCAGGACTTGGGGGTCCACAGTGACAGGGTGTTTCTATCAGACCTTTTGAAATAGCTTTGCCTTGCCTCCCATGGAATAATGCTGTCCAATAGAAACATGTGAGCCTTTATAGAAAGCCTAAATAGAAACATTTCCTTGTAGCCATAATTTAAAAGGTAAAAGGAAATAAGTGATACTAAATGTATTGAAAATGTATTTTAAACCATACATATCTCTAAGTATCACAGTTTCCATAACTAATGCAAAGTATCATTATTTGTTTGTGCATGTACGTACACGTTTGTATTGTGCTTGTGGTGTGTGTGTGTGTGTGTGTGTGGTGTGTGCGTTTGTGGTGTGTATGTGTGGTATGTGTATGTTTGTGGTGTGTGTGTGTGTGTATGTTTGTGGTGTGTGTGTGTGTGTGTGTGTGTGTGTGTGTGTATACATATTCCTGGAGGTCAGAAGTTGATGTCTAGCATTCTTTCACAATTCTTCTTTCTCTTGTATTTTAAGGCAGAGTCTCTCACTGAACATGGAGATCACAGATTCAGCTAGACAGTCTGCCCCAAGTCCTGGGATCCTCTGTCTCTGCCTCCTCAGTGCTAGGTTTGTAGGAGCCGCTGTGCCTAGCTTTGGCTTGAGTGCTTCAGATTGAACTCAGGTCTGCATGCTTACATTACAGACACTTCACTAACAGAATCACCTCTCTAGCCCTGATGCCAACAATTATTAATGAGATATTTTTCATTTTCTTTTGGTGCTAAGTCTTTACAATCTGGTGTATATTTTATACTGGAAAAGCTTCTGAAGTTGGATACCAAGTTTTTACCCAAAGTTCTTGATCCATAATTGTTTTACAAAACTTATAATTGAAAATGTGGATTCATATACTTTTATAGTTCTAAACATACTTAAGAGTTTTTAAAGAATCATTTTTAGTACCAGGAAAGAAGTTTGTTTTGTTTAATATTCCTATCTGTATTATAGCAGTGGTTTATTGTTTAAAGAATTGATTTGACTTTGAAGCAGAATGAAAAATAGTCCTGACAGATGGAGTCATGCATTGTGAAAAAAGACCTCACACAGCTCTCCTTTTTAAATTTAAGTTCAAGTTTAATGAACATTTACAGATTTACTTACTTTAAAATATCACAGTAGCCACAATTCAACTAATCAGTCACCACATGGGGCTTCTTTAGAATATTTTAAAGTATTGTTGAATCACAAAGATCACAATGTACATGGGACAATAGAGACTTGATCACAGCATCTCTCTATGTGGCTGTCTTGGTGGTGGTGGGGTGTGTGAGTGAGTGTGTGTGTGTGTGTATGTGTGTATTTATCTTCCTTAACTCTTCAATTTGCTGACTGACAGAGGTAAAGTCTTGTCCTTCCTATTGAGCCCACAGAGGTCAGTGGGAATATTGGGGTTTTGCTGGAAGGGATGCTGGGTGGCCACTTATTTTCTTCTTTGATCCCATCAATCAGCTTCTTGTTCAAGACTAACAGGATGTATTGTATGAAAGAAGAAAATATAAATTAAAAAAAAATGAGACAAACCCATGACTGGATTATATTACATTATATATCAGGCATAAGAGGCAATTCCCCCCCCCCAAAAAAAAAGAAAAGAACACCATTCTCCATCCTTTCTGCTTTATATGGTCATTGGTTGAGGTCATTTATATGGCCTTGGGAAGTAAGAAGAACACATCTCAGCCAAAGCGGTGAGATGTTTATGAAGCTGTAGAAATGCTAGCAGGGGATGCTGGATGATGTCACTGGATGAGGAAGAAGGTGGGGGCAGGTTCCTCAGTGAACTAGGATCAGAAAAAGTGTGACCTTGGCCAAGCTATTCCTTGAAGGCCCCAGCTTTCTTTTTCGTTGTTGAAATCAACTGTACTCCGTGTGGTTTCTCTACTGTCTCAGCCCGTGAGTCCAGATCTGGGTCCCATTCCCACTGCCAGGCAGCCACCCAGGTATAACGTTGGTATTATTAACAGTGATGGGGGAAGGGAAGGGAAAGCACATCCCCATGTTTCATTGACATTTCACAAATATGTTAAGATCTATGAGTATTTCACATGACCCATGAGAATCCAAATTTGCATCCACTAATAAACACCTACAGGTATCTGTGTCCTTCAGAACATCACCACCAGGTATGAGACAGGGCTCTTAGCTGTCCAATGAAGATGGTAGGAGAGGATAAATGGGGGAGCATACTTCAATCTTATTCATCTTACCAAGGCCTTATTTAGGATTTGTTTTCTACCAGGTACTGAGGTAAAAATTTTATAACGATCAGGCCATTCACTAAGAGGGAGGATAGGTGTGTTTTAAAAAACCTTTATGTATTTTCGGGTACCTAGAAGCTTATGAGTATGCATATGTAAAATAGCTAAGGTCCGTAGCTTGTTTTCATAAAGCATGTAGATTCCAAGGATTTATTACATTCTCAGGTAACAGCATGGCAAGCAAGTGCCTGTGACATTCAGAAAGGGGGTGGGGGATGAGTTAGAACTAACAGAATGATGACCTCAGTCTGGGACGGGTAGAGATGGAAAGAGTTAGATCTTTGTGGGCACATAAACTGGACTGTGGATGAAAAATGGAGTCCCGGAGTAGAGATGATGGATGATGAAATCATAAAACAGGATCCTAAACAAAAGGGGAGCAGGAGGCCAGCATGGTGTGCAGTACACCCAGTCTACACTGATGGGGTGGGGAGTCAGGAGAAGGTACAAGGGGATTGTCCGATGAGGTGGGAAGAGGGAAGGGAGCACCCTGTGGAGGGCGTAGGGGTGGAAAGAGCCCTCCTCACCTCCAGTGTGGACTGCCTCACTAGCTAAGGGAGGAACAGAGAGAGGCCTGATCAGAAAGAACCTCTCTTGCTTCCTGAGGAGGACCGAGAAAGGACATTTGTAAATAGAGAAGGTTTTGTTTTTGTTTTCATTTTACATTCGCATTTAATTTTGCTCAGGATGTTAAACTTAGGCTACCGAGGAAGAGTCTTAACTAGACTGGAAAACACCACAAATGGTGCCCGGGAGCCTATTGAGTTTGTAGCTAGGAGAGAAATCGCTGGGGCCAGAACCACTTCCTTTCTCTTTTGAGGAGCCTCCTCTGCAAACCGTCTCTGCAAACAATGCTTATTCGCGCCCACTTGTCTCCGAGCTCCAGCGCAGCCGCACTGTACCCCGGGGCAGCTCTCGGAAGAGCTCAGCCTGACTAGGGAGTGTCTGTGTAACTGAACCAGAGACAGAGGATCAGACCTTGGAAGGAAGGTCTCCTTCCAAGCATTTTGAGAATCCATATTGTTTTTGTGATATAAAAGGTCCTGGGAATGTCTTCATGGTCCAGGATGGAAGTGTTACCATGTGGAGTCAGATTCTCGTCCACTTCTGTGCTGCAGAACCATGTCAGACTAGACCAGGCTTCGACGGTGGGGGTGGGAACACAAGGGCTTGGGAGAGAGTATTTTTTGTTATTCGTTTCTAGATTCCAAAGACACCTGTAACGTGGTGATTTCTAGGGACCCAGAAAATGCTTATGGTCTAGCTTAGATCCAGTACAACTTAGATTTTGTTCAGGATTTGTCTCTGAGATGATGATTCTGATGAGCCAGATCTCTTTCAGGTCCTGGGCCCCGATCAGGAATGGCAACGAGTTTCTCTCTGTTATTGATAACTCATCCCAAACAGAGCCATTCTTATTAGTTCAAGCCAAATCACGTTATCAAATATTTATTATTTCCTAAGTAAAATGGAATTGGAAAATTCTTTCAGCATAATGAGCTAGTTCCCCACATGATGCAAGTGGCAATTTTTTTTTTTTTTTGTTCACTAGTTTAGAAGGTATTTGTTAGACCCAGTGCAATCTGAGTTCAGAAAAGGGTATTTGGAGTAGTACTCATCCTCAAGGAAGGAATAATCTATGTAGAAAGATAAAAATCAACCAAAAAGGTATTTCATAATTAAGTTGGCTAAATGCATAAGGTACTTTCCATCTTTGTTGCCTTGGGCTGACAAGATGGTTCATGGGTAAATATCTCACAAGCCTCAGGACCTGCGCTCTAGCCCTAGAAACTCCACAAGTTAGAAGAGGAGAACTGGCTCCACAAAGCTGTCCTGTGCCTTCCACATGTGCTCTGTCATCTGTATGCATTCCTCTCGTCTCTCTCCCTCTCTCTCCCTGCCTTCTCTCTCTCACACACACACATTAAATAAAAATATTTCTAAAATAAAAGAATTTTTTTTCTCAGAATTCTACGGGCTAGAACTCCAATATCAAGGTGCCAGTGTCTAGTCAGGGCTGCTGTGTTGTGTTGTTCTGTAAGAAGAAGGTAGAAGAATAAAAACGCGAGCGTTTGGGAGAAGGAAAGGGAAAGGAAGAGGGAGAAGAGGGGGAGGAAAAGAACAGCAACAACAACATCACCAGTACACACACAGACACACACACAGACACACACATGCACACAGACACACACACACACACACACGTCGAGAGATGATGAATCCTTCCCCAGGAGAATGACATTTTCATGACCTAATTACCCTTTAAAGGCCCAACTCTTCCCGCTGTTGCCTTGGAGACTGTTTCCAACATATGGAAATTCTCACTGCAGCACCCCTCCCTCCCATAGTACATCTCTAGACCTCTCAGAAATTACACAAATCCAAATTCTGCCCAGGATGTTTGACTTTAGCTCCTTCGAATGCTGCAATGTATATAGCTTCCCTCCGTCACACGGGGAGGAATTTTCTTTAGGCTTTTCATGATGATGATGATGGTGACAATGGTGATGATGGTGATGGTGATGATGATGGTGATGATGATGGAGATGGTAATGATGCTGATGGTGATGATGGTGATGATGATGGTGATGATGGTGATGATGATGATGGTGATGTTGGTGATGTTGGTGATGATGATGGTGATGTTGGTGATGATGATGATGGTGGTGACGATGGTGATGATGGTGATGATGGTGATGATGATGACGATGGTGACGATGATGGTGACGATGGTGATGATGGTGACGATGATGGTGATGATGGTGATGATGGTGATGATGATGATGGTGATGATGACCACAATGATGATGATGATGATGATGATGGTGATGATGGTGATGATGATGATGGTGGTGAATGGTAATGCCAGTGGAGAAAGGGAAGGAGAATGGCAACATACTTCTTCACCTTTGATTCTCCAGTGGGGAATGTGATAGAAAGTATTCTGGGAGAGACTTGTAGAAGGTTCTACAAGAGGTAGGAATAGTAATGCTGGGGTGTAACAGAAGTGGGCTTTCAGGCTAGGCAGGATGCTGAGTGAAATCTGAATTTCAGATGACCACTGAATATTTGAATATTTCTTTTTAGTATAAAGCTGCCCACCTCAATAACCACTCAAATACTCAGAACATGCTGTGATAGAGATTATTTGCTTATCTGAACTTTAAAGTTACTAGTTATTCTCCCCCCTTCTAATAATTTTCAGTTTAATGTGTGTATTTACCTGCATGTGTGTACGTGTGCCACATTTGTGCCTAGTGCCTACTCAGTCTGGCAGAGGCTACTAGGTCACCTGAACTGGAGTTGCAGATGGAGATGCAGAGCTGCCACGTAGGTGCTGGGAACTGAACCTGGGTCCTCTACAAGAACAGTCAGAGCTCTTAACTGCTGAGCCATCCCTCTAGCTCTCTTCCCGCCTCCCCTCTAAATCTGAGGACCTTAGGCAGAGGCTTTCTAACCCCCCCTTACAAGCCCCTGTCTGGCACCCCAAGCCACAGGCACTAACTCGTTCCTTGCTAGGGTATATGTGACCAGTCTTTCACCCTCCTTTTCTTTTGTGTCCATTTCATCACTCCTGCAGGATGTTGCTTAAATCACAAGCTCTTCACCGTGTACCCAGAGCTGGGATCTCTTCTTAGAGAGGTGGAACTTCTGCTGAGATTGTGTTACATGGTTACTGATGTCACTGGCTACACAGGAAGGAGTAGAGAGTAAGTCTAGCTGGACAGGACAGGGTGGCTGGGGACAGAAGGGTAGGAGGAAGCCCAATGCGGAGAGGGTGTAAGCTGGAGGCTGACAACATACTCTGTTCCATGGTGTCCACAGTGTGAGTCCCATGGCAAAAGCCTAGCCATGGGTGGGCCTTTGGAAAGTGGCAGGAGTCCCTTCCCTGTTCTAAATGAAGCCATCCCTCATCCAACAGTTGTTGATATGATTTTTTTATCCTTTCTCTGGAGATGAATTTCAGAAACAAGAGTTTTACAAAGAAATCGTATGTGGCAATATTACAATTGAAATGTAACTTGCATCTAGTTTTGTCATGATGGTTTAGAGGCGAGCTCTAGTGGAGCCTAACTCAACACAAGCATTCCTTTCTTGAAGGAAACAAACTGTAAACTTGCCAAAGCCTCTCAGTTCTTTTTTCTTTTTTCTTTTTTTCTGTTACTATAACAGAGTACCCCGAACTGGGTAACTTATAAAGAAATTAGGTTTGTTTTCTCTTGTGATTCTGTAGGCTAGAAAGTACAAAATCACAGGTCAGCGTTTCTCAGCTTCTGTTGCCCCATGCTACATGAGTTCCTTCTAGAAGGAGCTGAAGACTTGTGAAGAAAGGCAGAACATGAGGGGCAGGTGCAGGAGCAGCCTTCCCTTACAGCAATGCTTCAGCATGAGCCACCCGTCCTGTGAGAGCAATCCCTCACTCACTGGAGAAAGGCTTTAGTCCACCCCAGAGGGCTCAGCCCCACCCCCACATGCCTCCCATGAGGCTCCACCACATTTACCCCGGGAACCAAGTTCAGCCTGTGTCTTGGTGAAGACAAACCATAGCAAGAGCCAATCTGTGGAGATTCGGGTTTGTTTTTTTTTTTCCCTTTTCTTCTTCTCCTCCCTCCTCTGACTCCTCCCCACTCCTCCTTCACCCCCCCCCCCCCCACACACACACTTCTCCCGTGTTCTTTCTCCTTTTGGTGGTGGTGGTAATAATAATAATAATAATAATAATAATAATAATAATAATAGCTTGTATTTATTGAACAATTGTGCCTGATCTTTTATATTGAATTTATTCAGTCCTCTTAAACACCTGTAAAGATGGCTGTTTCAAACGACCAGTTTGTACAGCTGTCACAGATGTGGAAACTGAGTTCTGCATTCTCCTGGACCGTGAGCTTCTAGGTCACTGTTACAACATTCACACGCTCATTCTTGATTTTTTATGTTCCTATCATCATCATTGGTAAGAAAGTGCTTTTGCTTTCACTTCATTCAGAGAGGTTAAAAAACCCCTTCAAAGTTGCACAACTAATGAGCAGCAGAGCAGAGACTCAAGCTGAGCACCCCAGCTCCAGAACCAGGGCTCTCCCTGTCAACATGCCCTATACCTGTATAACCAAGACAAGACAAGAAATAAATTGTTAAAGAGAGAAAGCATGATGGAGCACAGACCCACCTAGTCTCTGGAGCTCCAAAGAAAGCATGCAGGGTAGAGTGTCTGATGCACTCCAGGGCAAGCAGGAGGTCCTTTCAGGTCTCCTTTAATCTCCTCCAGGCATCTTGACATTTATCACAATCAGTGAGAGGCTCCTGCTGAGCACCTGGCCCCTGGCCTCTTCTTTCCTCCTCTCCATCGTGATGGAACCATTTCCCCTTTCCTGTTACTTTTTAAACACTCCCCAACCCCCGCTGCCATGTGGAGGCTGACCAGCCTGTCCCATCCTTCCATCCAGACCCTCTCATCCCTCTGAATTTGTCTGCTCTTTTTATCTGGAAGCACAGAGCTCTGAAACATCACCTGCTTCTTCCCAGTTTGTAGCAGAAGGCTGTTATCTCAGAAAGCCTGGATGGGGGCTCAGAAGGCTTCTTCCCTTGTATGTAGCTTTGTTTCTCATGTTTTGATAAATGGTTCCCTTTGTAGTCCAGACTGTCCTGGAACTCACTATGTATCCCAGATGGCCTTGGATTTGCAGGGGTTGTCCTGCTTCAGCCTCCTAAGTACAACGTTCAGCTTTGTATTTTTTCCCTGAAGACTCATCTGGGCTGGAAAACTCAGGATAACTTTACAAACCTCCCTGAGGCATCTTCTTTGGGTCTCTTGCTGGGCTCTAAGGACACAGTGACCAGTTGGAGATACCTCTTTCTCCAGAGACCCAGTCTAACTTGTATGAGTCTCTCAATTCCCAAGGAAGATGTAGTCTCTGTCAGAAATCTCTGTAGCACTATGCTACTGTGTGGCTCACTAAGAAAGACAAAGAGACATTTTCATAGATGCAAACCCTGCCAGACCTCAGCAGAGGGAACCATCTATCATGTAAGCACCATCCTGGATAGTGGAACCCTGATCATCTGATTTCAGGTGTTTATATTGACATAGACACTCCTCAGGTGTTCTGTTGATACAAAAACTCTGCCCTCTCATCCAAAGACCTGGCTCTACCAGAGAGCAGTGGACAGATGCAGATCAGGATGAATCAGACACCCTTCACAGAAAGCCAACATCTGCAGTTGACACAAACTGACACAAACTGCCAAGGCTTAGGCAGCCCTTTCCCCATCAATGTACAAACAATTACACATAACTAGAAATAAAGTTCTCCAACAAACTTCTATGCCAGAGGTAATAGTACCACCTCCAGGAGTCAGGTGCATTAGGAAAAGATAGATTGAAAGGCTAGCGCAGCACATAATAAATGTACCTGGGATGGGCCAGCACTAACGCAAGATGCTACCATGAAGGATTAGCAGCATGAGGAGGAATAGAAAGGGGCGGGGTCACTGTCATGGCCATCAAGTCTCTGCAGCTAGAAACGCTGCAATTAACGTTTATTACCAGGACCTACTAGGTGCGTGATATAGAATTCCCAGGTAACCACTTTAGTCAATTAGATTACTGCCTAAGTATAAATTATTAACACACCAAGCCATAATTACTAAGTAAAACAATGCATAATAACTCCATAGTAAATGTATAAAACAAAATCAGGGCTTTTATTACCTACTCGTGTACCCTGCGCTGCACTTACCAGTTTGTGACAGTGGGTTCCGTTCTACAGCCCTCCATCCAAACTTAGCAAGCTTTATTTAATCAGTATCTTTAGCCTTAAAAGTACATTTTCTGAAGGGCTTGGAACATAGCTCTTTGGTTGAGCACTTGCCTAGTATGTTCAAGGCCCTGGATTCAATCCTTTGCACCAAGAACCAAGCAAAGACTACGTTCTTTTAGATTGGATCTCTGCCCTAACTCCCTGCCTCAAGCACCTCAGCAGGATCCTTCAGTTCCCTGGAAGAAGCATTCCTGGGTTCAAGGAAAGTGTCGTCCCTAGCATTTTGTTCGTTGTCATCTTGATTCTTTTATCACTTCATATGGACTGCTACTACTTGCTTCTACTTTGCTTTGAGATAAATCGGAGCTGCAGGTGTGAAGTCTTTAGAAATATTGAGACAAGGAAGAAGTGGAAGGCCTTGCATTGAGGTTTCAGAGAGTAACCCTCTAGACCAGAGGCTCTTCACTAGCTGGCAGGGCACAGGTGTCAGCCCACGGATAGAAAAGATGCAATGGAGCCTTGTGATGGAAGAGGTTGCCTACAATCACCAGGAACGGACTTCCAGCCTCTTTCCACCATTTGGGAGTGTTTACACAATCTCCCATGTACGTTGCCTCCAAGGTTTGGGAGCCCAAGATGCCTCCTCTTCTAACAGATCCGGATTTGCTGTTCTTGAAAGAAACGAGGCAACCAAGTGGAACTATGAACCCTTCAACAGCCTAGGGGGAAACCAGGCAAGGTGCGTGAGGCACTTCAGTGGTGAAGCTGTTGAAACGTAAGGGACAAGAGTTCCTTGGGCAATGTGCCAGTGCCGATGGACTGGACCTCTACCTGGATCTAGAAGTTAGTAAAACAACTGTTTCCCAGATCAAAGGGCTCTGGTTTAAAGCCTTATGACAACTGTAGTGGTTAAGTTTTTTCCTACTGATTCTACATCTCTCTTAGATATGGATAATTCTCAGATCTCCATCACTCCTAGGGTAAGCTGTCATCATGTGTTAAAACTAAGACACCATGGAGACCGTGGTATATTCTCTTTTCTAGAAGTATGTTGAGGGTTGCTCCAAGTCACACAGGCTGCGGTGGCTCAGCTAGATCCAGGTGCTAACTGTCCTGACCCTCAATCCAGGCTTATTTGCAGGTTTTGCTGCTTTCGTGTTAGGTTTTTCTCTGCTCTTAGAGGCAGACCTCCATGGACTGCATTGTCTGGGCTGCCTTTGCTCTCTGTTTTATGCTTGGGTTTGGTTATTGAGAAGCATCCTCAGAAAACCCAATGGCAAGGCGGGCCAGGTGACAATCTTATCCACCCTCTCCTTCCTCTGCTGCTGCAGCCCATGTGCAAGGTGACTCTTCTCTCACAGCTCTGGCTTTTGCCAGGCCCCACACATACAGTTCCTTCCTCTTGTGCTCTGTCCCACAAGCAGTAACAGCTCCACCTGTTGCCAGTCTTTAGGTGCTTCACCTGCTTTCCTAGGTTCCTTTAATTCTGCATGAGTCTTCCGTATACCATCTTTCACTGAACCTCCTTGGGTGTCTCCTGCACCCAAAGGTTCTGTTTAACCAGGTTCATGCTCTCTTCCTCTTCTACCTTCCCCTCCTTCTCCTTCTCCTCCTCTTCTTCTTCCTCCTCCTCCTCTTCTTTTTGAAACAGATTCGTGTGTAGCCCTGGCTAGCCTGATCTTGCTATGTAGACCAGACTGGGCTCAAACTCACAGATACCCACCTGCCTCTGCCTTCTGACTGTTGGGATTAAAGGTGTGTACTACCACTCCCAGCCTGCTTCATTCCTTCAGAAGGTTCTAACTTGGTCTTTCTTGCTTGGCTTCTGATGATGGCATATAAAGCATGGTATGTGAGAAATGGTCTTTTAGAGATAAATCTTGATAGGTATTGTCACTGAGGCTTCCAGGGTCCTGGACAGCTCATCTAGCGAGATGACCCCCATTGCCCATAAGCGCTACCTGAAAGTCTCCAGGTGAGACAGCTCAACTTGTAACAGCTTTTACATTTTTTTAAAAAAAAAGAATTATTTTGTTTTATGTAGGAGTGTTTTGTCTGTAGGTTTGTCTGCACTACTTGCATGACTGGTTACTATAGAGGTCAGAAGAGGGTGTGGAATCCCCTGAAACTGAAGCATGGACAGTTGTGAGCCACTGTGTGGGTGTTGGGATTCAAATCTGAGTCCTCTGCAAATAACGAGTGTTTTTGAGCACCGAGCCACCTCTCCAGCGCTCTCCTCAGCTTGTTTTAAGATTGTTTACTGCAAGTAGAATCCAAAAGGAGTGATGTTTGAGCTGTGGTGTGATCTTCAGGATGTCTATTCCTTAGATTTCAGGACCCCAGGAAAGGTGACCCACTTTTAACAGCAGCAATAAATCACAAGATATAGGAATCTGGAAGAGGTGCTCTTTCTCCATATAAAATGGTTTTCACAGTATAATATGAAAAGTTGCTTATCTCTCTCGAGTATTTCAAATCACTGGTTCACAAAAGAAGTGATAAAGCTTAAAGTTCACATCCTGTTGTCTTTCTGAAAGGCATCCATGAAAGAAGAGAGGTAACTGTAGGGTAGAAGATAGGATGCAATACGCAGGAGCATATTTTATGTATAGTTTTCATCACAATGTCAGGCTCTGCCTGATGCTCTCATTTCCCTTCATCATTTGCAAGGTGTCTACCAGGATGAGGACCGTCTTGAAATAAAGCATACTTAAAAAATATTAAGCTCATGAGATAGCTAACAGTTTCTTTTTATTTTTCCAATTTTGTCCCTTGGAGTGATTGAAACTTCCTGTGCCAGCACAAGTGTACAGATTGCTATCTGGAGCCTTTAACTAGAGCAAAAGGTCAAGAAAAATCAGGCACAGAGGGAGGGAGCTGGGGTCTATGCGGAGACTACTTACATTTTTCCTGCCTGGCAATGAGACGGACCATTCGTCCATCTGATCGTGGATTCATTCAGCCAACATTTAATAAGAACCTACACGTGGTCGAGAGTCTCCTGAACACTGGGATTTGAACTGGGAACACAGTAGACATCCACAGTTCTCATAAATTCCAGTGGAAATGAAATGTCATAAATAAGTAAACAGTTAAATTAAAGGAGTGCTAGGGACCTAGAAAAAGCAAACCAGGAGAATTTATTTGAAACAGATCAGAAGTGAATTGACGGGGGACCTGACGGGGAATGTGGGGGAAACCGAGCCTTCCAGATAGAGGGGCACTCGGGATGTGTAGTAACCCCAGGGAGAATGATGTTGCTGTGCCTGGAGTACAATGAGCAAGAGGGAGGGGTAATGGACATTACTATTACCATACCTGGCGGGATAGCCAAGGTCAAGTTCACGTAACCATCTACAAAGGTCAAAGGATGTTATCCAAGCGTGCTGGGAAAGCAATGGAAAATTTTGCATTTGGAGCTGACATCACATGACCTGTGCCTAAAAGGCTCACCTAGACACCAGGAGAATTGTCTGAAGAGAGAAGGAAGGGAGTAGGGACAAGTTGGGAGGGTATATGCTTATCCAGGTGAGGGATGCTGGCACTACGGGCCAGCCTACTACAGGAGATACTAAGAAGCCGTCAAGTGTATTTCCACAGTTGGTCATGAGATGTGGAATGGAGGTTGCTCTCTGAGAGGTGCAGAATGAAGACATTTCTGATGTCTGAGTCTGAATGATGAGTATCCATGAGTGGGGTGGCCAGGAGAGTCATCAGTGATTTACACCCTCCTAGTGTTGGCTGAGATGATCTAGAGAGAGAGGATGCAGAGGTAGTCCAAGAACTGAGATGATTGGCACCCAGGAAATCGCAAGAATTTGAGAAGTACCCAGTGATGTAGGAAGAGACTTGGACAGAAATGCACAGAAGCCAGGTGAAAGAGAGTTTTTTCAAGAGAGATTGGATGCTCCATGCTTCACATGGAGTAAGAGTCTAGGTCAGAGGAAAATCAAGACCAGGAAAACCGGCCTGTTACTGATGTTCTCTTTATGATAGAAGAAATAAACCCCACAATTTAACATTGCTTTTTAAGTCCATACTATATTCCAAATAGCTCTTTCTGTGTAGAACGGTACTGCTATGATGCTGCCTCCCCCAAAATCTACAGGTTCTATTTTTGAATAGTTGGGTTCAAGTTACATCACGTGTATTAGGAATTTATAAAAGAACTATGGATTTATAACGTACGAAGACAATGTGCATATGGTAGTAACAGCACAAAGGGGGAGGGAAAAATCAAGTATTATTAGTGTTTAATAAGGCTTATGGTTTTTAAGTTCACAAAATAAAGAAAAGAGAAAATGCTAAGACTGTACTTGCATTTATCATATATTTACCTTCCTGTGTTCTTTTTATTTGTGTCTTCAAGTCATAATCAATATCACTTCCATTATCCCAATCTTCCTCGGAGCCCAAAGGACTTTTATTATTTCTTGTAAGGCAGGCCTGAGGTAATGAAATCTCTCAGTCTTTAATTATCTGGGAATATCTTTATTTTGATTTCATTATTGAAAAGTAGTTCGCTAGAATATAGAATTCTTCACTAACTTTTTCTCTCAGCGCTTTGAATAGACAGTCATCCCGCTGCCTCTGGCTTCCACCGTTTCTGATGAGAAGTCCACTGCTGAGCAGGTTACCGTTCCCCTGTATGTGATAAGTCATCTTTCCCTCTCGCTTTCATGGTTTTCTCTGTGTCTTTGACTTTCAACACTTATGACTATGATGAGTCTGAGTGAGCATAGTTGTATTTTTCCTTCTTGGAATCCACTTACCTTCTTGAGTGTGCTTTCCGTGTTCATTAAATTTGGGAAGTCTCAGGCTTCGGGGTGTGCAGATGTTTATTCTGCTTATTTATCTTTATGTCTTCTGGGGCTCCCATTATATAAATTCTTGATGTAATGAATGATAATGGATTCCATAGGCTCCTATATTTGAATGGTTGGTTCCCCAGCTGGTGGAACTGTTTGGAGAGGATTCGGAGGTGTGGTTTTGTTGTGGGGGGTGTGCTATGGTGGTTGGGCTTTGAGGTTTTAAAGCCCCACACCATTCCCAGTTAACTTTCTCTGCCTTCCACTGGCAGCTAAGGAGTAAACTCTCAGCTGCTGCTCCAGCACGCTCCCTGCCTGCCTGCATGTTGCCATGCTCCCTGTCATGATGGTCATGAACTCACCCTCTGAAGCTGTAAGCCCCAAACAAGCTCTTCTTTTTTTTTTTTTTTTTTTTGCTTTTGCAAATTGCCTTAGTTATGCTGTCTTCAAGTAATAGAAAAGCAGCTAAGACAATATACCACTGGTTTCCAGGACTTCCATAATTTATCTTTATTCAGTCTAGATTTTAGCTAATTCCCATTACCCTACCTTTAGGTGTTCACGAGTCTTATTGTGCAGCCCAGGCTGGCTTGGACTTATGATCCTCTTGCCTTGGCTTTCCTAGTGCTGGGATTGTAAGCATCCGCTACCACGCCTGGCTTTCAAATATATTTTTAAGCCCTTCTAGTGAAAATTATTTTCTATGTCTAGAAATCCAATTTTATACTGCTACCTGTTGAGTAATTGTCGTACTTAGAAAAGTCTTTAGCTACGGTTTCTTTTACAATAGTTACTTGGAAGTCTCTGTGCTAATTCTAGCCTCTAGAGCACCTCAGAGATACCTTGTATTGATGATTTCCTCCCAAGTCTGTGTCAGAGTTTCCATTTTTTCACATATCTCACTTTTTTGTGTGTGAAATACATTGTAGTAACTCTGGGGTCTAAAATTTCACTGGAGATTATTGCCGCTTTTGTTTATCCAGTGATTTGTTCAGGCTAAGAAGAGACTCTCTCCCCTATAATATATAACTGCTGATATTTCCATTCATTTTTTAAAAACTTTGCTTCTCATTTTAATGTTTGAGTCTGGATCCTGGGGTTGTCTCTGAGTTGCATGGCTTAGTGGTTAGTCAGGATGTGGCCAGAGGTTGTGCTTAACCCTTGATGTGGGACCTCTTCTGCTCTTTGTTGAGATCAGATAAACTGGAGTGTCCATTCCAGTTCAAAGAGTTTGCCAGTCTCTTCCCTGTCCTTCAATTTCCCTTAGGTGCTCTGTGTCTCCTGGGTGCATGCACAAGGCTTGACACTCAACCAGGGATGTGCAGATAGCTGGGACTCTGTCCCTCCTGAGTGTGTGAATACCTTGTACTGTGAACAGCCTTTCAGACCCCTGGGGTTACATAGAGCATGTGTAGGTACACTGTAGACTTTTTTTTTTTTTTTTTTGGATCTCTGTTACTTGTCTTCCATTTGGCTGCTTGCCTCAATCAAGATATGGTCTCTCTGTGTACTTTAGCTATACAACTTCTTTAAGTATTTGCTACCAAGGCGCTCTCTCTCTCTCTCTCTCTCTCTGTGTATATGTGTGCATGTATGTACTTGCATGCATTCTCACAATCAAGTCAGCTGCTTCCATCAGCAAAGCTGATGACTTTCGTGCATCCTTTTTAAAATAGAGTTAGTGCATCTTTGGGCCATGAGGTACAGATGGGAACACCCCCAGACTAAAAGCTGACTTTCTGCTGGTGTTCTTGGATAAATTTTTTTTCTTTCTTATTTTGCTCTGTGTCTTTGGTTGATGCCTGAAGTTATCATGTTGCTGTTTTTGACAATTTTCCTCTGAAGTCATTGTTGGGGAAAGGATTTGCTGAGCTTCTCACTGACATCCTGGAAGTGACTCTTCTTCCCTGTGTTTGCATCCCTTTTGGCTCTGATACAGCTGTATAAGCCCATTTCCTTCCTTTAGCCACAGGAAGCAGAGAGGAAACGTAGGCTCCATCTAGAGCATGGCAAAATAAATGTGATATAATCCTCTAGAAATAACTATTTTGCTTAAAGACGTGGGCCAAAGACTTAAGTGGGCAATAAATAATCTTAAAAAGGATTATTTTCAAATTAAACAGTTAAATAATAGAACATAAAATTCATAAAATACTTAATTTTAAAAGAATGATAAAACCGTAATTCTTCAGGAAATTTTATACTCAAATGGAGCCATGATGTGGTAACCCTACAGATATAACTTCATTCTCAGGAGAGTCTTTCCATTGAAAAATTACAGAAATGGTGTAGATATTAAGCTTAAAACAGTTAATAAAAGATCATATAGGCTTTACAGCAAGAAAGCTTTCGGATTTATTAAACCTAAAAAAGAAGACCATTTTGTAATAATATAAATGCTAACCCTAGTTTAGCCTTAGTCATTGAAAAGAATTATAAATTCTCAACTTACTATATTCTTGAATTTAAAAAGAAATCCATATTTAGCGATCAGACGGCTTGTAGTGGTGAGTGGACGGAACAAGACCTATTTTTTCACAATTGTTTTGCTTATTGTGTGGGGTTTATTTTGTGTATCGGTTGGGAAGCAGAGAAGACTCTGGTGCTCAGCTCTCTTTCTCCATTTGATTCCCTCTCATCCTCCTGCCCTTGGAAGAGTGCAGTCCACACTCAAGGTGGGTTTTCTCACCTCCTTTCGCCTGATCTACAAATGCCTTCGCGGATGCTTGGAATTGTCTCCTCCCAGGTGATATGAGATCTCGTCAAGTGGACAGTCAGTATTAACCTATTATAGGAGGCAAGGAAAGGTTGTGTTTAGCACTGCTAGGTCACAGTCCTGCTTTTCTCCATTGGTGTAAACTGGGTGCCCTCACGGGTTTGGGCTCTTGATGGTACCCTAAAACTCTGTTGGAATTCTAGTCGAGCATTAGGACAAACTGGGAAGATGTCAGAGTCATTGTTTGCAGGGAAAGTGGCTGTTAGAGCATACTTCTGGTGATGGGAAACAGGACAGATTAGGCAAAGATTTATGCATGTAGAGGGGAATCCCAAATACAGGGATGGCCAATCATACAGGGCTCTACAGCTAATACCTTAGGATGGGAGATCTCAAGCAGAAGGAGTATTCGGGAGCTGAGCTTGAACAGGATCTTCACCAGGAGCTTCATATTGAGGTGAGCTCCTGCCCCGCCCCAGGCACTCTGCCAAGTACTCCATTTCTACCACACACCCTCAGCAAACACAAGTGCAGAGTCACAGGCTTCGTACTCTTCTGTCAGCTCACCATAGGGGAAATGACCTGTTTTGAGCCACGACATTTACAGAATCTTACCTCTCAAACCTGGAGGAAACCTTACTAGGGATTTAGGTCCAGCCTCTGATTCCAACTTAAAGTGTTGTTATCTTCAGTCCCACCGGCTGCAGAAGCCAGAGAAGAGCGCCAGAGACTTAGGCTTTCAGAACCACAAGGGAGCTCAAAGTGCATCCATTTCTCTCTCCTACTCGACAGACATCGGAACCCTTTCCAGCACAGAGGTCATCTAAGGAGAGAGGATAATGCCCAAACTCGAACCAGTTTGCAAGCCAAAGGTCATTTGCACCTACACCAGAGCTCTGAGACTAAATTTAAAAAGCACACTGGAAAAACAAACAGTCTCACCTAGTGAATCGATTTGATTTGCATATTTCTCTTGAGGCTCAGCAAATGCCCACTTGCTCAGGCTCTGGTTTTAAGTAGTATCCGTAGAAAAATAAGGATTTGGTGCTCTCTCTCTCCCTCTGCTGGCTCTAACTGCTGATTCTCTGAAACCGACACAGACATTTGGGCAAAGAAATGACTTCAGATAAAATGGAGGCATGCATGTAGTTGCTTTAGAAACAGGGGAGGAATCTATAGCTTTTTCTTCATGGGGCAAAATCAATCCAATGGAAGCTTGGAAAAAAATATCCTTCCCTGTCTCTCTTGGTTTCTCTTGACTACACACAATGGCAAAGCAAAAAATGGAAAACTTGAAAAAAAGTTGACAGCATTTCTATGATTCAGCTAGCAATTTGCTGCGGTATCCAGGGAGACAGCTCCTCACATACATTAGCATAATGTGAAATGGCAGCTAGAAGTAGAATTTACTGTCTAAGCAACTCAGCCTGAACAACCCTGGACGACAATGCAATTTAAAGGAAATCCAAATATTAGGCTTAAGTGACTGGTACAGCCCCGAAACTTCTTCATTTTCAACATATGTGGTCCAGTGTGTTCCCTCCATCTTATTTGGCATTCTTGGGGATGTTGTTTGGGATGTAAGGTTAACAAAGAAAGATGTGTGGCTAGTTCAGATTTAATACAGCATCCAGCCAGCTTCAGTTCACTCTGCTCATTACCATCCAAATACGTTTTCTTTCCTTCTTGCTGGTTTTTGGGTTTCCTGTTTCAGTCAGTACCCAAATACTGACATTTTTTTTTCCTTCCTGTCCCTGTTTCTTCTTCCTGTCCCCCTTGCCCCAGTCTTGACTTAAGAATGCACCTCTTTGCTTCCCAGTTATCTGTACATGGAACCATTGCAAATAATTGCAAATAGTAGTACATCATGGAAGAGGTTGAAAAGGAGTCTCTGTCTCTCTGTCTGTCTCTGTCTCTCTGTCTCTCACTTTTGTAGAGGGGAAAAATGATCCTGGGATTCTGAGATCCTGGGGAAGAATGTCCTCAAAGGAACATGATTCCTGAAGAACCTTGGCACTACTGTGGCCCTCTGACCTCTGACCTTTGGCTATTCTTTTCCCTTCCCCTCCCAACTGCATAATGCTATTCCTTGGTTGAGGGCAGGTTGGGTGGAATAGGGTTATAACATTTTCCAGGCAGGTGAGGCCCACAGACAGACATAGGTGCAGTTTCCCAGGGACAGTCTTCACATATAACCCTTCTTCTCTGTCACCTTGTGATTCTGCCAGGCTTAGAAAAGCCCAAGTGACACGGAGGCAGAGCCTCTCCTGTGTTGTGCTTAGAAGTGGGAGATATCAAGAGGAGGGTGAGGGGAGATTCATCTGAATACATTCATTCAGGAATGCCACCTACTGAGACCTACAAAGATGACAAGTGGATTTCGAGGCACATTAGACTGTGGGATTCACTTGCGATGGAGGAAATGCTCCAAGGATGTGGTAGTTCTTGTTCCTTGCCACGTCCTTAGTACATAGTGGAAAGCGAGTGCCTTTTGCCTATCTGCAGGGTCTCTCAGTGGCCTGTGCAGTGTTAGAGGAGCAGACCCAAGACTGCCTTTGCTTCTGACAGCAACAGCCAGGGCGAAGCTCCCCAAGAGTCATTATTATTTTCCGTAATTCACTTGGAAGACTCACAGCATGACTAAATCTAATGTACTCGTGGTTATAGTTTATTATGGTTACAGGATATAGAAAAACATCTCCCCAGGGGTGAGTTGCATAGGGCAAAGCTTAGGAGATTCCAAGTGCAGAGCTTCTACTTTCTTCCCTCTTGGAGGAACTGAAAGCCACATTTTCTCAGTATTGGTATACCATGACAATATGTAGAGGGTACTGCCAGCCAGGGAGGCCCACATGTGTCTTGATGTCCTTCTTTTCTTTTGTGTCTGGGGATTTGGAGGGTTAGGGAGGCTCCATCCTATAGGCTAGGTAAGTCTCCAGCCCCTTTAGAGGTTGAGCTGACATAAGATCCAAAGTCCTGACTCTAAATTACATCGATACACTACGTTCCACGACCCAAGGTCCCTGGGCAACAGGGGCATTCCCATGAAGGATCTCCTTCTTGGGCTTAGAGGTGTCCGGGCAAGATTGATTCTTTACCACGCAGCTTCTCTCTGATAGTCTGTGTCTTCTCTGGGACTTCTTTGCCAACTGCAGACATCTTCAGTTACGGCGAGGTGTTCTGGAGCTGTGTAGAGACAGTTGGTGATGGCGGACGTGAGGGAGCCACACTGAGGAAGGTGGGGGAAGGTGAGGAAAAAGCTGTAGTTGGCAGAGTAAGGGGACCTTCTGTGAAGAGTACACTGGAAGATTATGTGTGAATGGAGTAGGAGACATGGAACCCAGTGAATGTATGGGTAAAATGAAATACTATTTCAGGTTATGATTTATTCTTTCATTTTGTTCAGCAGGTGGGTGTTAAACCAAGGATAAATATCTCTTAAACTTCAAGACTGAGAGCTGGTTTTGCCAAAAAGACAGGATGTATTAGGTTAGAAATAACTTTCTCTGGCACCAATAGAGTTTGCATTTTTTTTTCTCTGCATACATACATTCAGTCAGTAGAGTTATCAAAGGACATGGGATGGAGTGAATTATGTTTTTTGAAGACATCAATAGTAATGGTTATTATAATCTTAAATAATAATGACTACCATCTGTAGGGTTCTTCCCCGTGCCAAATAGCTTTGAATTATTCACCACCATCATCACATTTAATTATATGAATATCACTAATGGGGTTGGTACTATTAGCTGAGTTCTATATATTGAAAAATTGAGTCTTAGATCAGTCCAACAAAACCTCAAAGGATTCCAGGTGGTAAAACCAGGATCCACACCCAGGCCTCCCCGACTTCAGTATCTGCTTTTAACTTGCTTCAAGTCACCATGATGGACATGGTGGTGAGCCTAAACTTCTGATATATTGTTTGGATGCTTCATTTGTTATTTCAAAAGTGATTTCAAAAAAATCATACTTGGCTTCAGCCAGCATCTCCCAGGGCACAGGACTCAAAGTGGAGGCCTGCTCACGTGCAGAGCTGCTTGGAGTGGTTACAGAGCCCATAGCTGAGCCTTCTGTGCACCAGGCTTTGCTGGCACAGCTACCCGGGCTTCCGCATTGGGATATCCTTATATTTAATTCATGGTGTATTCTCAACTGGATCAAGCTTTCCTGTGGGGGCTGAATGTGGCCTTTATTGGTCGGATTCCCTATTCCTCAGCCTGTAATCCGGAGTAAAAGAGGTTCCGGGTTGACTTCCACCTCCTCCTCAGACCTAGCTGGCTCCCCAACTTAGCAAGTACTCACCCCGAAAGCCAATGCTGCCCCTTATAAGGATGTATGATGCTTTTACCCGATTCCACCCAGTCTCCGAAGCCTCTCTGTTTATGTAGAGCTGCAGAATTAAATGGCTCACTTTTCTCATGTGTCAACAATAGGTAACAGAGCAACTGGCTAGACATTTATGGCATTCCTAGATAGATTCTTCCAGATACTGATGGTTTTACGCCTTTGGCTCAGAGCATACTGATGCTTGAATTACTGTAAGAATCACGTGGCTTGAGAATGTACGGGAATAAAGCCATTCAGGAAGCCCTTGGTTCTGTAGGGGCCACAGCTTGGGCAGCACTTGCTTCCAGCCCAGATGCTTTTGTGGCAGTCTATAGATCCAAACCCCTATGCTCAGGCTGTCAGGCTGCTGGTTTAGAAAGAGAAGATTCTGGAGATGTCTTTGGGTGGGTTCTCTTTTGAGCCTAAGGATTCATGCAGTGTGGCAACAGCACCACTCAGACATCTTTCCACATCCTTTTTATTTGTCGAGTGTCCTCAGGAATTGGTCTACTACTGTGAACAATATTTTTCGTCGAGATTGTTGCCAAACTCAATTGAAGTTTCATTTCTAGTCAAAATATGGGATTTCTCAAAAACGCTGAGCGATTCAAGTTGACGCTTAATCAAAACGGTGCAAAGGAGGACCAAATACTCTTGACAAGCCTTCTCGAAACCAAAGGCATAGCTCTTGCTGCCTTCGCTGTGAAGCGCCACTGTGTCCTCAGTGAGAATGTGATTGTATCTCTAGTGTCGGAAGAGAAGGTGCTGGAGCTGGAGAGATCTCAGCAGTCAAGAGCACCGGCTGTTCTCCCAGTGGACCCAGGTTCGAGTCAGTGCGCCGGCCCGGCAGCTCCCAGCTGTCTGTGACTTCCTGTCCTGGGAGTATACTGCCCTCTTCTGGCCTCTGCGAGCACTACACACACACACAGAAACAGGCAGACAAAACACCCATGTACGGAAACGTTTTTTAAAGAAAGTAAAGAGGATGCCACGTCATTCTGGCTACTCAGCTACCTTGCTAACATGAGCTGAGCTTCCATGCTTCACCTCTTTAGCCCCCAGCCCCATACCTCTTGAGGTTCCTGTTTTTGTTTTTTTTTTTTTTTTTTTTTTTTCTGTGCATTTTTGCCACACCGTCTTTGTCATTGCAGGTCACCAGGCAGCTCCACTGTGGGTTTTGTTGTTCTTTAAGGCTCTGGTGTGGATTGATCATAAAAGGGACCCCATAGACTCCTATTTTGAATGCCTGGGACCCAGTCAGTGGTGCTGTTTGGGGACATTTTAAGAGGACCTAGCAGGATAAAGTAGGTCAGTAGGGGGAAAGGGGTTCTCAGGTGTATATTATTTCTGGCTGTTTGCTGTTTCAATCCTTGCTTCCTGATGTAAACTGCTCTGTCCCACCATCATGGGCAGAAACATCTGAAACCATGAACTAAAATATAGTTTTCCTTCCTTAAGTTTCTTCTGTTAGGAATTTTGGACACAGAAGCTATAAAGGCAGCTAGTATTGGTTCTAAGCTACAAGCCCCAGAAGTTTTTTCCTATGAGGGGATAGTGGATTGTGTCTCAGTTTGTCTGTCGTACTCAGCCTCAGAGCCTTCCCACAATGGAGCCTGGAGAAGAGTGGGCCCTTCTCCGACTGCTGATGTTATTTTCCCATGTCTTTGCTAAGAGGTTGGAGCTTCAGTGGAGCACTCTGCCTAGACATTTCCCTATCTTCTCACCCTCAGCAACTTCTCCGTTATTTATTTATTTATTTATTTATTTATTTATTTATTTATTTATTTATTTATTTATTTATTTTTTTTACCTCCAACAACTGTGGTTCCTGGTCCAGTAGAAACAGGGTTGGTGAGGGGACCCTAAAAGCACCGTCTCTAAATATTTCCCTGGGTTGGCTCCCTTCTGCAGTGCTCTGATGAGATTGCTTAAGGGTACAGTGGCTTCGCATCTGGAAAATGATGATCAGAATCTTCGTGCAACGGCCATCACGAGGTGAGGCCCAGCACTTGGGATAAATCTGCTGTTGTTGACTGTGAACTCTTTCGCCCGTCTCTCCTGTACATTCATTTTCATGACAGGTACCATGGTTCTCTATGGCCCATTTCCTCCCACAGGCCGTAAGTTGCTGCTGTAAAACAAGACCCTCTGACATTGACCATGTCTCCAGCATGAGCTCACCCTCAAGGGCTGCCCTCAGTCTTTACAGCCTAGTACAGAGAACAATAGTTGACTTCTACTGAGGGCTTATGAGTAGTCCCAATCATGGTACTACTAAGTGCCCCTAGCGTTATCTCTTCTACTCTTCACAGCAATACTGTGAGCAAGGCTTCTCTAGCCTGTGACTAAACAGAGAGGGGTCAAGTATTGTGACCAAGGTCACACAGCTAGTAAGTACGAGGGCTTGACTCTGCCTTCCCACCATGAAAACTGCCCTGCACCTTCATGTCCCTGCACACATTGTCTCCTAGCTTGAGGTTCCTTTCTCTGCTCATCGTTTAGCTCAGTTTCTCCCTTTCTGTGGATACCTCAGGCAGAAGAGGCTCTTCCGTTCTTCTTCTTAGCCCGTGTAGCCCAGAGTACTTGCTGTTCCACACCCGTGCCTAGTTTATTTTCGCCTCTCTGTTCTCTAGTCAGATGGTGTATTGGCACAATACGATAGAGATAGATTTTGAACCTTCTTCGGTGATTAGCATACGTTCCCACTTAGTGTATGCTCGTAGAATCCTGGCTGTTGATTATGTCACTATGAAGGCAGGAGTGCATTTCTCTGAACTACTGATGTATAAAGCAATGTGAGGGTTGCACTTACACAGGTCACCTTTCCAATCCTTCCTTATGCAATAAGTAACTTGGTTATAAAGCAAAGAAGGAATGATACGTGATTATTTCCATAGCTGATACATCAGAAAGAAGACGAATGGATTGAATCTGTGTAAGTAAAAATTATGAATAACAGCATGTCCAGTTCTGCTGTTTCATGGGAAATAAATAGGCCCCCCATCCTGAAATGTAGTCTTTGGTTGCTTCACCAGAAGGGCTGGGGTAATATCAGTAGATATAGTCTCTTTTCTGCTCCAAAGCCAATGGTTTTGAGAGCACACCTCCTCTCTGGCCAGTGGTTCTTCTTGTCATCTTTCCTGAGCCACGTGGGTACCTTCCCTCCTTTCTGGCTTAAAATACCATTTTTTAGATAATAGTAGTTATATTTCAGCCATTATGGAAAGCAGTAGAAAGTTTCCCTCAAAAAGCTAAAAAAAAAAAAACCAGCCACCATGTGATTTAGCAATCCTTCTCCTGGGTACAGATCCAAAAGGAATAAAATCTGTCTTTCAAGAGTTATCTGCATCCCTGTGTTCATCACAGCCAAAATATGCAAGCAGGGTGTGCAATAAAAGTGAATATATAAAACAAATGAATGTTTAAAAAAAAAGGATATAGAAAGATAAACTGTAGGGCATTATTGACCATAAAAAGAAAACACTGCCATTTATAACGACATGAGTGAACTGGGAAGGCATGGTGCAAAATGAAATCATGCAGACAAAAAAGGTGAATTCCATATTGCTTGGCCTGGAACTTTTAAAGAAGCACGTTTCAATGTCTTGGTCAGCGGTCTGTGATGCTACTAGGGAATGGAAAAACATTTGGAAGGTGGGGCCAAAGGGGCAGGAAGTTGAGTCATTGGACATATGCCTTTGAGGGTGATGTTGGGACCCTGGCCTCTTCCTGATCCTTTCTTTTCTTCCTGTACTCCATTTGACAAGCAGACCTCCTTTGCCATGCATACCAGCTATGGTTTATCGTGTCACCAGAGGCCCAAGGGTCAGTAGACTGATGTCTCTGAAGCTGTGAGCCCAGATAGAAATTGCCTCGTTTTTAACTTGATTAGCTCAGATGTTTTGTCACATAAATGGAAAGGTGACTTAAGCGTGTATGATCTAATCTATATGTGGAATTGAAAAAAAAAAAATTCCAAATAGACTCCTCAAAGTGGAGAGCAGAATCATGGTTGCCAGGGGCTATGGATTGGGATAAATGTGGAGATGTGGATCCAGGTTACAGACTTTTATTATCAGATGGACAGGTTTTGGGGAGCATGGGTAGTGACAGATGTTTTAATTAATTTGATAGTGATCATTATTGCACAATGTACATACTTACCAAACCTTCACATTACCCACCTTGAGTGGACTCGATATTTATCAATTAAATATAAAAATGCTACATAAACAACATTATTCTTCAAACCCTTAGGTTCTTGGGATATAACAAGTAAGATGTTGAGACATTTTAAAAGATACATTAAAACAGCAATCAGAGACTGACCTAAGATATCATTAAAAACCCAAAACAGAGCATTCTACAAATAATAGGACAGGATTATTAGCCATCTAAACAGACACTACTTCAGTAAATTGAGCAGTAATTATGACTACATAGAGTGTGCGTTTTCATTTCCTCATTAGTTTCCATTATAAGGATGCTAACAGTATTGCCAAAATTGTCCCTGCCCAGGGTTGCCCTAGGCACCCGACGCATCCCCAGAAGTCCTATCTCCAGAGCCCATATTTGAAAGCAATATTTAAATAAGTAAAGTTAGGGCTGAAGTGTTTACTAATGTGCACTATGAGACGTCCAGGTAACTTTGCTGTAGTGGAGTGCTGAGAACTGAGTACCTTGTCGTGGATACCCCCGGCGATCTGAAGGAGGTTCAATCGAGGGTGCTGTCCACCCTCTCTTGTGAAAAATACCGGGGAGGATCTTTTGAGTCTTGTAGGGGAAAGGTGGGGTGCCACCTTCAGCCCCGACAGAGGGTGTTTATGGTTGGTTTTGCTCAACAGTGGAGATGAGGCTGGGCTTTGAATGACTCAGTGTGATTCTTTCAATTTTGTGATTGTACAGAATCATATCCACATAGCCTTCCATTTTTCACATGCAGCACAGTAGTCAATACATTACACAAACTATCTGACGCTATTATAGAATAGGCCTCGTGTTAGATGATTGTGTCCAATTGTAGGCTAGCATACATGTTCTGAGCACACGTAAAGTGGTCTAGGTTAAGCTGTTATGTTTGGGGGACTAGCTGCTTTAAATGCATTTTCAATTTACAATGAGATTTGTTGGAATTAACCCTTTGTGGGTTCAGGGACATCTGTAGGTGTGAGCCTCTCTGATGAGCTCAGTTTTCCTTACATACGATATGAATAATTCTGTCCAGGTCTCTTCTAGATATAATACCAGGGTCTGTAGTTTCTTCAGGATAAGGTTCATGGGAAAACTATGATATGTAGAGTTCAGGGACATCACTTCATATATAGTTACTTGTTGTATAGAGTTTATTATCATTCAAGCAATGGCAAAGTGCTTCTGAACACCATTGTCTCATGCAGAGAGCACTGCTGCAGGGAACGATTATTTTTGATGGTCTGAGGCTTCCCCCTCACCCCCACAATGGACAGTTGAATGTTGACCAATCAAACCCTGTTTCAAAGTTACTAATAGGGTCCTTCATAGACACATATTTCCCGACAAATCCTTCTGTAGAAATAATCTCATTTAAACTATTACTCTGTTCGGATACATGAAGGTCCTCTGAGGGGCTCTGGATATTACCCTGTATGTGGAGTGCACTGGGAATGCCAGGGGAACGTGGTGTCATGTCGTGGTCAGGCTCGTGGAAGGAGTGCAGTGTGAAGAAACAGTGATGGGAAGATGACACAGAGAGGTCAGAGGCTGCCTTGTGGACACCTAACAAACTTTATCGAGACAGGCAAGAGTCAGAGTGTGATTTGTGGAAGGAAAAACGGGGTGCAAGTCTTCCGGCACGAGCCCCTGGGATATCTATATGAGTCTTTCTCAGTTGTGTGTCTTGAGCAAAGGGATATTAGGATAAAAATGGATCTCAGTAAACCAACACGTGCTTATTGAATATGCATGGAAGGTTACCTTGCTAAGCATTTACATTGATTTTTAATGCAAAAATCTGTACGATGTAACCCCAAAGACCTTATAGTCTAGTTGGAAAGACAAAGTGGGAAGATGGGGTGAGCCAGAAAAGAGGAGACAGACTTTGCAGACTAACACCATGTGATGTGATGGGAGTAAAGCATGGAAGAGCCGTTCTTGCATTTAAAGGACCAGTGAACAGACTGAGTGTTGGGAACATCAAAGCACTTCCTTTGACTTCAAGCTCATGGAAGTTGGCAGTGTGAAATGACTTCCAGAACATAAACAAGCAATTTCAAGCTTTAGGATAAAGGCTGGGTGCCTAGGGCAGGAGGCCAACAGGGCCCTGGTACCTGGTGCTTGGCACACAGTTCTGGGTGTGATACACTGGAAGGCACTTTAAAAGATCTCAATGCCTCTCAAGAGACGTGGCAAGGGAAACAAAGAACAGTTCGTTTGTCCATCAACAAACATTTACTGAGATCTCACCGGTTATGGGCGCTGTGATGTGTGTTAGGGGTTCAAATACCTTGATATTCTTGTGGAAACCTAACGAGCAATCCAGTGATCCCAGAGAAGAGGAAAGGGCAGAGTTTAGAAATAATCACATAGCAGGAAAGTTTCAAAGGTTGATGAGGGCTGAGAAGCAGACACCAACAAGAGGCACACATGGTTGGATCCTGCCCTAGTTTCATATGTTGCTGTGATAAAACACCCTGATGGATAGCACCTTATGAGAGAAAGGGTTTGGGTTGTGGCTCCAGGTTCCAGTCCATCATATAAAGGAAGTCATGGTAGCAGAGTTTGAAAGAGCTAGTCATGGCCATAGTCAACAGCAGAGAGAAATGGATGCATGCAAGCTTGCTAGCTTGCTTTTGCTTAGCTCAATTTTCCTCCTTCTCCTCCTCTTCCTCCTCCTCCTCTTCCTCCTCATCTTTCTCTTTCTTCTCTTCCACCTCCTCCTCCTTCTTTTCTGAGACAGGGTTTCTCTGTTGTAACTCTGGCTGTCCTGGAACTCATTCTGTAGACCAGGCTGGCCTCAAACTCACAGAGATCTGCCTGCTTCTGCCTCCCAAGTGCTGGGATTAAAGGCATGCACCAATGCCCAGCAATTTTTTTTTCCATTCTTACAGTTTAGAACTGCTTGTTTAGGAAATGTCATCCTCAGTGGGTGTAGTCTTCCATATCAAGTAGCTTTATTACGACAACCCCATTCTGGCCAGCCCAATGTACATAATCCCTCATTGAGACTGTCTTCCCTGGTGACTCTAGGTTGTGTCGAGTAGATTATTAAAGCTAACCATCACAGGCCCCAAAGAAGGAAAACTCTTTATAACAGCTAGTCCCAGAGTGGTCCAAAACTTTAGCTTTCTCATCTATGCAACAGACTGTTATGCAGGTAAAGCATGTATGGGCATGTTGTGGCCTTTCAAAGTATGTACTGAGAGAAGATTGTGATGTCATCATTCACAGTGAGGCCAGGCAGCCTTGGTAGGCCTGCCCCTGCCTCAGCATGGTCTGGCCAGGGAATGTCCAAGGTATGGCTTTCTCAGAATCGTTCCTTGACAGACTAAGGTTTCCTATACCCGCTACTGTCCTAGGAATTGGGGGGGGGGCATACCAAGAAGCCCCCATCTAAGTACAAAGCATCTTGTCTGGTGTGAGGCAAGTTGAACATGGCTTGTGAAAAAATGTCTCCTCATCCAAACCAAAATCGATGAAATCCAAAGTTTAGGAGGAGAGTGGTCAGCAGAACTGAACACATCCTTCTGTGGTTATGCCTTTCAGGTGGCTTCCATTTTTCTTCCTTATGAGAACGCTCAATGATGGGATGGTGCAAATACATAGCATTCTTTAAAATGATGTTCCTCGTGGGAAGAATAGGTAGTTTTCTTTTGTCAGAATCTGTAGGCCTGTGAAAACTTGAAACTTGGGAAACAAAGTGAAATTCTCTTTCTGACCCAAAGGCTGCTGCAGATTGTGATCAAGAGCCAAAGGAGAGGCAGGAAGAGAGTGCCACGCACAGGGAGTCCTTGAAGAGAGAGCTGGCCACTTTCTTCCTGGTGGCGTCTGATGAGCTGTTCTCAGGGGTGCACTCTAGGGAAGGGGAGGCTACACTGGGTCTCCCTGAGGTGCTGCCATAGCGGCCAACCTGCTGAGATACCTGGGCTGCCTCTGGGGAAGCTAGCTGTGAGTAGGTAGTGTGGTACCTTTTCTTGAATGGCCGTTTTCTTAGCTGTTGGGGGCTTCCTATGCAACCTTGATGGCTCTGCTCTCATCTGAATCCCTTCCTGGGATGCTCAAAGCCAAAATTTTCAGATAGGCTTCATGCTAACTTGGTCCAGGACCTGTTTGATGCACAAGGCCCTTTTGGTTGTATGTGGAAGAAACTCAGTTTGGGCATCTCAGTTTTCACAAGCTCTTTTCAGGAGGGGGAGGGGGCCGGCTCGCCACCTTCCTTATTTCTCCTATCCCAGGGGCTGGCTCTGACCAGTAATCCTCCTTCCTCCTACATCTCTGCCTGCATTCAAGTAGACAGTGCTGGCTGCCCTCTCATATTTATGCTGTCTGTTTGGGAGGGATATGAGGGAAAGGGCTCCCAGCCCGCACTGAGAGGTCAAAACACAAGGAAGGGACCTGACAGTGGGTGCCAGTGTTCTGTGTGTGGGGATGTTCTCTGTCTTGGCTTCATTAATACTGTGGACTCCCTACTGGCTCAGGCCAGTAATTAAAGCATGACTTTGTTTCATTAATGACTTGAAAGAAAGAAGCCTGACTCTTGCTGACACAAGCAGGTCAGGGGCAGCCTGTGCCTCTGGGCACCATAGCGCTCCATTTCCTGGGCAGTGTTCCTGAGCCTGGAGTCAACTTGCCCATAAGCTCGTACTTAAAGGGCACTTCCTCAGTTCAGGCTCTGTGGGTCTAGATGGGACCTGGAATTTGTATGTGCAAACACTCCCCCTGGGCTCTCAGGTGACTGCCACAGGTTGTCAGCTGCTCTGGGGGAAAGCTTGTCTTGCTTGGTGTTTTTTGCTCTCCTGCCCAGCAGTCTCTTCTTCCCTTCAGACTGCACATTTTGAAAAGGAACAGTTAAATGTACAAAATGAACTATTTCAGGGCATGGAGGAGTGAATGCTTTTGCTTAGGGAAGCACAATCCTTTGATGATGGAGCCCCTGTTTTGTTCTCTCTCCACCCTCTCTTGGGAAAGGGATACTGGGGTTTGTCAAAATTCTGTGTATGGCTTTTTTCCCCCTTCCCTGAGATTCAAGGCTCACTGTTACTGCGGGAGCCTGTGATAACTCCAGCTATTAGTATTACTTTATTTTAAGTCTCAGGTTTAAAATAGCTGCAGGGCTGCACCTGGAATAAAAATGAATTAAAAAGAAAATCGCGGAGTGGAATTTAAATAGCGCCTCAGGGACAGGCTTGTTCTTCTGATGCCATCAGTTAGACCTACAGGTTCTCTCTCCTCCTGAAAGCCTTGTAGAGTGCCACTCACGTGAGCAGCCACGTGTTTTTGTCATCTTTTCTTCTCCAGGGTTTAAAAATATCCTAGGGAAGGAATACTTGTCGATCTTCTCTAGTCATTTATCAAGTCTGTGGTTGAATACAGTGCAGCTAGCAAGCACCAGCTGCCTTCAGGGGGCCCAGAACGTCAAGGCTGGAAGCTGGGACTACAGCGTTTAGTAGGCTATGGTCACTGGGTCTTGGTTCTCTGCCCAAGTGATCAAATGCACCCTGGTGATGTGTTAGCTCCTACGACTACCACGTGCTTGGGAATGGCTCTGGGGTCAAGGCTCCAACAATGGTTCTAAATTCTTCAGTGGGTAAAGGGACAGTGATATTCGTGGGAGAGGAAACTGCGTGTGTGCAAAGGGCAGGCAAGTCGAGCTGAATGAGAAGAGAGTGTGAGAAAGCTGTGGGAAACGGAGTAAGGAAACCTGGTGGGGTCAAATCAAGAGTAGAGCTGAGTGTGCACGGAATCGTCTCCGTGTTGTCCAGTAGGTGAAACGGCACAGAGTGTATGAGACAGTGGGGCCAGATTTGCTTTTTAAATGATTGTTTTGCTGGTGGAATGGGAATTGCATTGGAAAAGGCTTGGGGTTGGTAAGGGAGCCTGTTTGAGGCTGGGGTACTAGGTACGGAGAATTAAGGAAGAGTTCTTTAAGTTGGATTTGGTGGTGCACATCTACTCCCTCAACACTCTGGAGGCAGAAGGGTCTGGATTGTGAGTTCGAGGCCAGTCTGGACTACACAGTAAGACCTCATCGTAAGGAAAGTAGAGATGCTCAGAAAGCACAAGAAAACATGAGACACTGCGGTATCTTGGTAGACTTGGGTGGAGTGGCGGGAGAAACTTTAAAGGGAAATTTTGGAAACCTTAAAAAGTAGTTCCAAGTGTGCCAATTATAACATCACTCTTAAAGCAACTAGTTTTAAAAGTCTCTCCACAGATGGGAGACACGAACAGCTTTGGTTGGTAGAGGATGGCAAGGAAGGAGCTGAGGTCTTATTCAATCGTGAAGAGCAAATTGTAGAATTAAACACCTTGCCTAGAATCCTCAGGGCTCTCCTTTTTTGCCCACTTTGCCCATTACTTTCATCCCATATTCCTGTGAAAGACAACTCCGAAGATGCGATGGCTGATACATCTGAAATAGAGGAGAATAATTAGAGAATTCGTTAATTATCACTCCATTAGCAATTCCGTTACGGAGTCCAAATGGTAGTTTACAACACCAATTTGGGCCTTATCCGATAAGAGGTATTGACTTAGCATGAGTCCCTGGAGAGATGTGCTTACTTGTGAATGTAAACCCGAAGGCGTATAGGATTGTAATCAAGGCGTAGCCTAGTAAGTCACTGAACGTTTGACAGTGGATATAGGAGACAGCAGATGATCTGAACATCTTGGTGTTTGTTCTTCCTCCCTACCTGTTCCGGATGACGAGGTAAAGGAAATAAAACAACACTTTAATTGTAGGTGTGGCTTATCGAACACTTGGATGGCACCTGACCCTGTGGTAAGAGTGAGCCCGTCTAATGCTTACAGTTCACTAGGGAGGCGCTGTGCTGCTGAGGAGCCTGGAGGTTAACTGGTTATGAAACTGGTGCAAGGGAATCATAACAACTGGGTGTGGGCTGACATGGCATGACACAAGAGCCAGGCTTGAGTTTAGTTAGTTCCCTGGTACCTTTTCCCTTAACTATTTACCAGCAAGAGGGAGATAATATAACATACCTCCCAAATGCTCTTCACCTATAACATTCAACCAGTTCACTCCTCTGGTCTTTTGCTTCTTTTGCCCCTGTTCCCGGAAGTCCAGGCAATGTGCTCTAGCCAGGGTGAGAGCCTCTGCTTGGCCTTTGAGGTGCACAAGCAGGATATGCAAATCTCAGCACTGATTTCTCTCCCCTTAAAGTTTTTCCACCCTGCCTGTTGTAGTGAGGGAGAGTCCCCTCTCCTGGATGGACTCTGCACTGCCATTTGTTTTTCTTCTTTCTGGAAATATATTTTTCTTATTTACTTAAAAAAATCTTCCACTTTTGATATGGCATAGAGTAAAGATAATTTTCTGACACATTTCTACTCTTTCCAAAACATTTTCTGTGGAACCCGAATAATATTAACATTGGAAAAATATCTAAAGCCAGGAGCTGGAGAGATGGCTCGGCAGTTAAGAGGAGTGGCTGCTCTTGCAGAAGACCTGGGTTCAATTCCCAGCACCTATATGGCAGCTCACAAACCACCTATAACTCCAGTTCCAAGATATTCAACATCCTCTTTTGGCTTCTGCCGGAATGCATATGATGTATATATATGCAGACAAAACACTCAAACACATAAAATAAAAATAAATCTTTTTTTTTTCAAGAAAGAAAATGCATAATGGATCCTCTTTCTAAGCATGGAAGAGCTTGTTAGGATTGTCTCCAAACAACCCCGAGAGGGGCCTGATGGCAGAATCTAGTTATTGAAAATTGGCAATTATTGACTTATTGAAGGCAAAGCAATGGCTATGCAGAAGACCTGCTATGGTGAGCTGGGCCCAAAGTTATTCAGGTAAATTGCATAATGGTTCCCACTAGCTCTTGCTGCTGCTATTAACTGAGGCTGGCTGAACTAGGCACTGAGCTAGGCACTTTTGCATGGATGATCTTCACAACAAAGAGGCCAGCTACAGGCTTAAGTAAAAAAGCAATGTCTCCCAGGCCCCGCAGATGGTTGCACTCACTGTTGGTAGCCAGCTTGCCAAACGATTTGGGAGTTTGATTGCCTCTAGAGCGGGAGATGTTCAGTTTCCTCGTAGTCTTCTGATATCGAGCTTCCCACGACTGAATTTGAAACCTCTTTAAACTTACCATTTTTGAGATGTGTGTGATGATGAATGCCTGCAATTTCAGCCCCCTGGAGGCGGACGCAGGAGGATCTTGGATTCATGGTGAGCCTGGGCCACATAGGTCCAGACCAACCCAAGCTATGTGAGGAGACCTTGTCTCAAAAGCCAAAGATCAAAATCCCAAACCAATCCCCCAAATCAACTTTTTCAGTTTCATTATTTTTCAGATCACTACTTTATCGTCATTATTATTGTTAGCTCTTTCTTTCTGACTGACTTAAATCCACATGTTTTAAGAGGCAAGAGAGAAAGCCTCGTTTGAGTATTCTGGAGTTTGGTTTATTTAATCCATGATTTTCTTTCCATGACTTTCAGAAACTGTAAGACTGTCTCCTCCTAACATTGTTATTTGTCTTGCAGACTCCTAATATCCTTAACTCATCTCTAGGAGGGAGCCCTTTCTCTCCGGTGATGATCTTAGTTGTCCTTCTTGAGACCTTTGTGATCCCATTATCTTTACCAAGAACTGTGCTCAAAAGAGACATTGATCATAGAACACCACGAGCTTGTTCCAATGGTTCTGAGGGTGAAATGAGACAAGGTGCCGTACAGGGTCAGTGGGTTCTGTTAGACAGGAGAATGTCTATTTGAGGCCAGGATGGAAGATGAATCAGAAAGACCATTGTCTAGAAGCATCAGGATGGCCCAGAATTCTATCAGTGGTGTTGAGGCTGATTTGGGCTGTGTGATTAGCTATATAGAGAGATTTAGTTGGGAGCAAAGTGGGGTGGGAATGGTTTAGAGGGCTGTCTGAGGTCAATGAGAAAGGATGGATCACATTAGAGCTAAGGATTCTCATCAGCTAACCACACAAATATGTGAGTCTTGGGAGTCTTATTTTCGGGGTGATCCATTTTCCATGCTCGACCTTGGACTTTGTCTTCTGAATTGGGCCCATACTACTTACCCCCTGATTGAAACCCTGTGTATACTTATGTCACCCCTTTAACTGTACAGTGAGATAAGTTTCAGTTCTGCTAGACTGAACAGTACATATGAAACCTTATCCCCACACTTCTTTCCAGGTTTCAACAACTTTCATGCCGAGTTCCCTTTTTCACGCTAAGATTACACCCATACTACCGTAATGCACTTAGAATCACCCCATTTGCCTGTACGTTTATTAAAATGTGTAGACATTTTAATCCATATCTTCCTGAGGACTTACATATAGGTTGGATTTCTGTAAGGTGGATGGTTTATGTAATAGTTAGATAACCAATATAACTATTACATTTTATAATTATAGAATACATTGAAAGACATTTTTCATCTCATATGCCCGAACGTCAGTGTTAGCACAGAAAGAATGCTTACCACGTATCTCAGTATATAGCTCCTTCGTTTTACAGAGTGTGGCCCTAAAGGTGAAATGGCTTGGATAAATGCACATCATGTAGGACTATAGCTAGGACTCTGCTTTTCTCTATAGTCTAATCATTTCCTAGTGTTTTATGCTAATTCTAATTGGAATTGTGTGAAGCTTCCTTCCTTAGTGATGGTCCAGTAACTTACAAGTGCCACCTCTAGAGACTCTTTGGTGTCATAGGAGTGAGATGCCCTCATTATCACTGACAGATGGGAGGGGGCCAGCTTCCCATGATGCTCTGAAACATGACCTGCTGGCTGTCCAACATGATGCTACCCAACCTCAGAGAGAAAACACTTTTAAAAAAAATTTCCATGAGAGGACTTCCAGTCTTCTCAAAGCTGTGTCCTGGGTATAGTACAGGGGTTGTGCAAGCCCAAGATGCCCTTCAGCAAGGAGGCAGGGAGTCCTCTGTGATGTATAGAGTATGACTTGGTTTCTCCTCTGGTTGATCTGTATTGCACATTGGTGGAAAGAACCAGCTCTGGAAGCTGGGGCATTTTGACAGTAACAGGATTGTAAAAAAAATTTTTTTTTCATTTTACGTGCACTGGTATTTTGCCTGCATTTATGTTTGTGTGAGGGCATCGGAATCCCTGGAACTGGAGTTATAGACAATTGGGAGCTGCAATGTGGGTGCTGGGAATTGAACCTGGGTCCTCTAGAAAAGCAACCAGTGGTATTCACCACTGAGCTATCTCTCCAGCCCCAGGAACGGAATTTTTAATGAAATTTTCTTAAATCTAAATTACAAATGATCACAGGCAGAGAGGTAGAGGGATCTGTGGGGGTTGTAGGTCACGTCTGACTGCAAAAGAGCCCTTGACATGTTTATTACAATTATCATTGTCCTTTTTCTGAGGAGCCTCAGAAGTTTCTCTTGGGTCTAGCCACAGGAAAAATGATGCTCCTTCGGTTCTTTCTATCCTTCTGTCTTTCCTTTCTACCTCCTAGCCTCAACATTTTCTCTCCTTTTTACAAGTTTTATAGGAAATTTTAAACAAATAATCGGGCTTCTCTTTTGTTGTTGTCTGAACACTTACAGCTAAATTAGCTCATCATTAATAAATGAGTAGAATCCACATACACTAGTGAATAGAAAGTCTGTTTTATTTCATTTCATTTTATTTTTGGTATGCTTGAGGCAGGGTCTCTCTGTTGTAGCTCTGGCTGTCCTGGAACTCACTCTGTAGACCAGGCTGGCCTTGAACTCACTGAGATCCATCTGCCTCTGCCTCCCAAGTGCTGAGATTAAAGGCTTGCGCCACCACCGCTGGGCATGTGCTGCACATTTTAACACTTGCCTTTTGCTCCCTTTACGCCTCTTCATCCCCCACTCCCCACACTTAGCTTTCTTAACTATCTATAGTTTGTGGAGTCTTGGTAACTTTTTGGTATTCCTTTAATCAACCTTCAGCCCTTTCTGGAATGCAAATGAACAGGATGCAAATGAACACCTAGCGCTCTGCTTGTCTCTGTCCTGAAATACAGAAATAAAGTGATGGAGCACAGTTCACAAGTCTCAGTAATCACCAGTCTCTTGTAAATACTCACGAGCCACTGGTTCAGTGATCTATGGTGCAGTGAGGAGCCACTCCGGGCTGGCTTTGGAGGTGTGTCCTCCATCTTCCCCACCTGACCTGAGCAACAGAGACTGATACCCCTTTAAAATTGCCTCTCCGGCACCTGTGAGTCACTTCCCTGTGCCATCGCTGCCCTCTCTGAGCCTGAGTGGTGGGATCGTTTAGGGAAACAAAGTGTCCTGTTTTATTATCTTTCCACTCTCTTGTGCTTCACCTACTTCTCCGTGGTGTTTGTCTCACGACATCTCAAGATCATTTTCCTGAGGAAAGGCAAACAGAACTGGGATCTTGTCTTCCATCTCTTCATCCTCCCTGAGCAGCGGATTCATCTTTCTTTCTTTGTCTCTCCCTCGGACCTATCTCAAACATCCTTTACATACTGGTGACTTTTGAGCCCTTGGCCCTTCTGACAGATTGCCCAGCCGCCTGCTGGAAGGTGGCGTGTCTCTGCTTGGAGGCCCTCCCTGAATTTGCACCTGTCTCTCCCATGCCGTTGTTCGGAGACAGCTGTCGGGGGTCCCTGTGTGGCCTTTAGATGTCTCCTCTTCCCCTACTCTAGGATTAAACCTGACTATTCTGCTGAAATGGGTCCTTCCATCATCTTCTTTGCACAAATATTTACTTGTAGACATGACGTTCTGTCTCTGTCTCTCACCAATAGCAGCTCCTGCTTATTTTTTAAGCCTAGGTGCCTATCTGGGACTGTTCGCCATCTTTTACTGTTTGTCGCTCTAGTTTTGCTTGCAGACTCCTTACCTACTGCTTACACAGGTAACAGTTTCCGTGTCCACAGAGAAAAGCGATTTAAAGTTGAAGAGAAGAAGAAAGAGCCAGGAAGAGCCTCCTTTGCCTTGCCCTCCCCTCTCTCAGTGCCTGCCCCACTCTTCATCCTCACATTTGCCCCCCGCCCCCCTTGCTGGTCAAGCCATCCTGAGGTTGCTCCTCGAATACTCCTCCCGTGGTCTTTGGAGATCTTCGAAGCTGGGAGCTCCAATCTGGTTCTCCCAAAAAGCTGTCCCCATCAGCCTCCACATAAAGGGACACCCCTCTCTGCGCTGTCTGCTGCTGCTCTTTCCTTACCTTGAAGTCTGCTCAAGTGCCGAACCTTCCCTGGATTCTGACCTAGGTGTTCACCCACCGTCTCTTATGCCTCCACTAGACAGACAGGTTCTTGGACTTCCGGGACAACAGCCTCAGTTCCCCTCCCAATTTTGTTTTCACTTCTTTCCAAATTAAGTGGATAACCACTCCGTGGGTTCATGACACTGGGGAGAATAATGATGGCTTTAATGGCAATCTGTGCTGAGGGCCTGGGTCTCAGACATGGCCGTGCCATTGTGCTAGGAGGTGAGGAGGTTATGTAGTTATCTGGCTTGTAGTTTGAAGGGATTCAGTTCCTAATGGTGGCAAAGTCATGGCTGCAAATGCATGAGGTCTTTGGCTCTGCTGCTTCTGCTGTCAGGAAGTATAGTACAGACAGGAAGTGTCTGAGGCCCTCATGTTTATTAACCTTGAAGACCTGCCCTCAGCGACTATTCAGAGAGGCTAAACTCCTAGAAGTTCCACAACCTTCCAAAATAGTGCTACTACCTAGAAACCAAGTAATCAAATCCCCGAGCCTACAGGGGGCAGTTAACATTCAAACCATACTGCCGGGTGACTTGCCTCAGATTAAAAAGAGCATCCACCCAGTCTCTTATTCTCAGCACTTTGACCAGTTAGGCATTTCCTGTTGACTGCTGTCTTCTACAAAAACAAACTTCTCTGACAGTCTTTGAGAGTAGACTGGGTCAAGGCGCATTAACATAAACGTTTAGAATCTGACAATTTGACAGCATGAGCTTTTAGCAAAACAACACTAATAGGTTCTGCTCTAGGCGTGTGGCCCCTCTAGCCATTCATCCCAGGATTACAGTACCAGGCATCCGATTCCCTCCTGGGGAACAGTCTTCAGAGCTAATCAGAAAACAGTTAGTTATTCCGTAGCAGTCATACCGCCATTGTACCAGTGGGGTATCCGTATCAACGCTGTCCTCAACCAAGCTCAGAGAATATCATGGAAGAGGAGAGAGCAAAATGTACGAGCTAGAGAACGGGGAGGGATGCTGCGAAACGCTGCCTTCTGGGCATGAGATAGCTATCGCAATCACGAATTAACAGCACAAGATCAAGATCAGGCTTGTCAAAATTCTAGCATAGATGGGGTGGGTGATCTCCAGGCCTCACCCCTTCTGAGGAACCATTGGCAAATCAGAGTTTCCAGGGGAGGGAAATTATTCTTTTTAGATTATATGGCCACTGTTAGGATTGTCATGCTCCCGTGGATGGCCCCACCCCCATTCATATATGAATATCGCTAATCAGACTTTGTGGGTTATTAACGGGATGCCCTGGTACCTGTGTGATGTCTGGGTACCTGCAGGTTTGGCCAGTGAAGCCCAATTTCAGGTCAGACTTCATCATACTTAATCTCAAGCTAATACAGCGCAAGTGAATGTCCATGACCAGAACAGCCTGCTGCCTCCAAAAACCAGGATGATGCCCATGATCCATGCTCCTGCCATGGAGCTGGACTTAGTTAAGCTGGACTTAATTTTATTTTATTATCATCATTTATTTATTTATTTGAGGCACAGGGATGGGAGGGTGGGCTAGGGAGGAATGGGAAGAGGATGTTTTTGAGAGACATTGTATGAAACTCAAGTTATTATTAGAAGTATTATTTAAAAAAGGAGACTTGAATCAGGAGGGGGACGTGTTCGAGAGAATATGAGGGAAGTTAAGGTGGGGAAGTGGGGAGGGAAATATGATTTTATTTCATTGTTTATCCATGTGAAATTCTCTAGAGTAAAGACAAGGTTTTTTTTTAAAATAATAAGAATACATCATGGCTGTCATGGGATTCCAGAGCAAGGAGAGCAGTCTGCCGTACAGAGGGCGAGGGCCAGGATGGAGCAGTGCCGTGAACTGTCTGGTCCCTTCATTCCCAAGGGCTCATTTCTCCTTTGCTCCCTTCCTTTCTCTCTGCAGAAGTCTTTTGCCTCTTTCTGTTTTCGAGAGCAGACGGTCTCCCAGAGATCTTGATTTCTATACCCACCAAGCAGCTGACCAGCACAGAATCCAGGTTTTAGATTTCTAGGAGAAAGCTAAGGCTGTTTGTGTCAGCTCGTGCCACGTGTTCACGTCGGTCTGAGCAGCTGCGGCAGGGGGAGCTGTAATGGCTCTTAGGACCAATGTGGCTGCGGTGGCTGAGAGGACAGGTGGGGCTAACTACACACTGACAAAACTCTCTCCAGGCTCATGTTTACTTTGTCCTCATAAGAGCTTCCTACTGGGTCAAACTATATGCCCTCCATCCTCAGTGTAGACTTTCCCATCTTGATTCTCAAAACACTGCCTGCAATGTTCATCATTCCATTCACACACACACACACACACACACACACACACACACACACGCACACTGTCCAGTCAGCTTAAGTCATACTTCCGTAGCATTCCTCCTACCTGTCTCACCCAGCCGGCTGATAAACCGTTCCTACAACACTGGCCCCTTCTGCCTTTCCTTTGTTACTGATGTGATGCCGTTGGATATTACTGGTCCTCTGGGTAGACCATCAGTCCTTGGAAGGCAGAAGCCTTCACTGGGGTCAGTTCATAGCTGTTGGCTGTGAATGATGACCAGTTTCACCTCTATGCACCGTCCATTCCCAAGCTGTTATACTTTGTTCCAAGACAAAATGGTCACGTACTCAAGAGAATCCTACCGCTTACACATTGCCAGCTGGCTCTTCCTCGAGGCCAGAATTGTGGTAAGTGTGGCAGTTTCCCTAATTGCTTTCTCTACCTTTTGAGAGAGAAAATTGTCAGCAGGACAAGGCAAGGATCTATTGGATGTTCTCCATGCAATAGAGTTGCGCCTCCGGGAGATAGCAGGGGTCTTCATATCACTGCTACAGCTAGATCCTGAGAACTTTTGCCATCTATATTGGGAAAGTGTTATTTATCTCCTACAGTGGGAGGAGTGTTCTGCTCTTGATTGCCTTACGCGGAGTGACTGGTCGTCTCTCCTATTTTAGGAGACCCTCTGGGAAATCTTTGTATGATCCTGATGCCTTCTGACATCACCATATAGCAGACTTCCTTTCTCACGAGAAGCTGTTGGAATTAACAGAAAGTGTCTTTTGTCTGTTATTCTTAAGTAGGTTAAACCAAGATTCGTGCCCCTGTGGTAGAAGGAAAAGTGGGCAGACCCGCCTTGAGTGGAAACACATAAACTCTGCAAGGCTCCTTTGAGAACTCTCTGCTGAGCACTGCGCTGGCTTCCTTTCTTTGTTGAGGGAAATATATTACTCACTTTCTAGAATGAGGTTGAAAACTGACGACCAGGGTTCATGATTCCTGCCCCAAGATGGGGTAATAACAGAGGCAAGAACACCTTATTTATTCTTCTGTCCTTCCCTCAGTTATGAGGACAGTGGCAAGAACCCTGTGCTAAGAATTGTAGAGATAACGCAAGCATTCCATCTCCAGTTGATGAGAAGTTTAGGGCCAGAAAACCTTCTAGCTGAGGGTACTGGAATTTCCATCTTGTTATAATGAGAAAAAATTAGTTTTGTTCAATCCAATGTGGGGCAGCCAGTATTTTGACAACTCACCAGTTACCCGCCTTTTTCTTTTTACTTAAATGTGGACTTCCTTGGGGTTCCACAGCCCCATCTGTTAATCTTGAGGATATATATATATATATATATATATATATATATATATATATATCAAAGCTCTTCCTATTGTTTTCACTTCCATTTTTAGCACTGATGTTCCACCTCAGATACTCATTTCACAAAGGTACCACTTCCTAAGGTTGCAAGCAGTCACACTGTACCTCGCCTAGCAGGTATACAAGCAGTGTGCAGATTCTGTCCCTTTTGGGGCACCAATGAGCTTCCTTCCTTGTACAAGAATTCACCTAAATAGTATATGGACATTGCTATTATTTGAGATGACCCAGAATTTATGCATATTGAACAGAGCCATGAAGATACTGAATTTCTCCCCCTTCTCTTGGCCTCCTGTCTCATCATCTACAACAGTTTCCTTTCTTATCATTGCTTTATCCTAATTTCTCAGAAAGATCTCTTCTCTGTCATCTTGCCTAATAAACCAGACTCTAAAGAATCACCCCTCAAACATCTTCCTCTGTGGGAGCAGAACAAAGAGTGAGATCTGGTAAGTTCCTATCCTTGGGCAGAAAGACAGAAGGGCTGCCAGCACACGTCCTCAGAGTCACCAGTGAATATCCATATGCTCACACCACTAGCAAACCGATATTCTTCCTTGCTTGCCTATATTCCACCTTTAAAAACTCCTAGGCCAGTTTGCCTTCAGAACTTCTTGCTGATTTCTACTGCTACTACTTTGGGTAAGGTTGGGGCTGTGACATCAGCGTTGGTAGGGTCATTCAAAAGGGTCTGATAAAGTAAAAATGTTACACAGATCTGTAGGTCTGCCTCTGTTTCAGAGATTGCTGTGTTTCTGGAGGCAAGACTTGGGAAGCCCTAAGTCATTATTATCTGAGAAGGCAGAATCTCTTGGGGTTGCAGGGGTGAACAAACTTGAAATGGTTTCAGTTATGTTAAACTGAAGGCCTACGGCTTTAAGAGACCCAATTTTCATCTGTCACCTAGTGGACTGCTATAAAAATTCCTACCTAGGGTTCCTTAGTTTGTCCCAGGCATGGCTAGACCTTGTGTTCTGTGTTTCCATCTTCTACTCCTTCCCCAGGGTGCTTGGACTCACTGGGAGTCTGGCCTGGCAACCCTTTCATTTAGAAAAATATGTTTTGCTATTAAGACCCCTGACTGTGCCTTGTTGACTGTGATGATTGCTTTTGTGTATGTGTGTGCTTTTTTTTCTGGGTTAAAAAGTGTCCTTCACAAAGGGAAGTACTAAGGAGCTTGGATGCAGCAGCTGCACCTGCAGCCCCCAGCCCCAGTAGGAGGGTAAAGTGGGAAGGCAGCAAAGAGAAAGGCGGTAAAGACACAGGCAGTGAAATTGGGAAGGAAGCAGAGCAGGTTGTGATCAAGGGGAGAGACAAACGTGTCTGCTTTCCTGGATCAGCATTCAGACAAATGTTTGTTGGGAACTTCTTGCTGTGGTTGTGTGCAATGGACACTGTGCACAATGGAACTTCTCTTCCCTTCTCTCTGATTTGTTATTGAGGGAGCAAAGGAAGAAGTAGGAGGGTCTTCTGTGCAGTTCTGGTCAAGGTTACATGCGAGTGTCTGGCATGCAGTATGCCGAAGGAAAGTCTTCATGAATCTGTAACAAGAGGTTGCATCTTGCTGCCTGTCAGAGTTTTGGTTTTAGGAAATCCAAGAGGGCAGGGAGTTGATTTGGCAGGAAGCAAGAGTTCTTAGTTTAAATTAATTTTTAAAGTCAGCTTATGGGTGTGCTTCATCGTGCCATTCTCACACATATGTGTCACTATGTTTTGCTCTTATCCAGCTTCTTCCCCACTCTTCCCCGTTCCCCTCCTGCCCTCCTTTCTCCCTATAAACAGCTCTCCTTCGTGCTTCATGCACCTTCATGACATACGTATTCCATGATCCTTCTTAGCCCCTTCCCTAACAATCTTTTCCTTCCTTCTAGTTTCTACAAAGATTCTTCTGTTTGATATTTCTACTCCTGAAGGTCATGGATCAACAGACAAAGGCTTCATGGTAGTAATGGCTACAGAGAACTCAGAGCAGAAAACCTGGCACGAATCCTAAGTTCACTTCTCAGCAGTCCGGAGACCATAAAGCAAATTTGCTTCTTTCTCCAAACTGTGAGTGGTGATCCTGCTGTAAGGACATGTTGGTAGAGATAGCAGGAATGAAGGGATTTCAAAAGTGGTCTCCAAATCAAAATTGCAGTGATTACCAACACTAAAGGTATAGTTTAGGGTCCTTGAAGTGACATCCCTCTCTTGCTGAACGCAATCAGAACACAACTCTTTCTAAGGAACTCATGCTTCTTATTTCAAGATCCGGTGTCTCAGACCAAAGGAGCAACTGGGAACCTCTGGGCCTTGCTGGTCTACAGAGTGGTGAGTTAGGACAGTTGGCAGAAAAAAGCAACGGTGATTGAAAGGGACACTTGGAGTTCATCCAGAGCCTCCCCAACCCACGTGTTCCAGCTTTGAAAGGAGGTCAACAGACCAAGACTCCTAATGTAGTCCGTCATTAGCAGGGACAGAAGCTGAGCCAGGTGCTCCTCCTGGAGAGAGCTTGAGCTCCTTGCCTGAGCTCCCAGACATCACAAGGGGAGCAAACACTTGAACACCCTGCCCACCAAGATCAGACTTTGAGGGTACAGAGAAAGGCATGGAGGAAAATCCCTCCTGTCTGTAAAATCCCCCCTCACTGCAAGCTTCTCTTACAATGAGAATCGTGGCCAATCTGCTGTGGAAGCTCCCTTTCTACTTTCATTGGTTCTAAGGCATGATGGATTTCCCCTGGTACAGAACACTCATCTGTGAACAGGTACCAAGCAAACACAGGCTCCTAGCAATCTAACTCAATAATAGAACTCTTTTTGCTTGCGTAATCTTACAACTAAAATTTATTATTATGTGTATGCATAGTATGTCTCTGGGGTAAGGTATGTGTGTGTGTGTGTGTGTGTGTGTGTGTGTGTGTGTGCACGCGTGCACACACATGCATGTACACTTGCCACAGTGCCTGTGTGGAGGTCAGAGGCCAACTGTGAAGTTGGCTCTCTCTTTCTACCTTGACACGAGTTTTGGAGATCAATTCAGGTTGCCAAGCTTGCACTACAAGTGCTTTTAACTACACACACCCCCCAACTCCAAGCCATCTTAACAGCCTGTAATTGTGCAGTTTTAC